>BSAI01000012.1:5108284-5176308 GCA_036245035.1 Adrianichthys oophorus
CACCCTGCTGCACACCCTGCTGCACACCCTGCTGCACACCCTGCTGCCCATCCCAACCTGGCAGCAGCGGGCCGGGTGCTGATTCTCACCTGACAGAGCGGGAAGGGCTTTTAACAGCCCTCTGCAATTAAAGCAGCTGGTGCACACAGATGATCTTAATTAAGTGGCCTTCTACCTGCCACACCAGCCCCCTCCTTTTGAATTGGTGCCACCAGCTCATTTGGCCTAGGTACCATCAGGTGTCCCAAGGGAGCAGGGTTGAACCGATTGTTATCCTTTGCAAACTGACACCTTTCACAGGCTTGACACCAATGAGTCACGTCCAAAGACATATCTGGCCACTAGTATCATGCTCTCAACAAGGCTAAAGTTCGCTCAATGCCCTGGTGACCATGATGCTGGTGGGCCTGATCCATGACTTCAGAGATCAACATTTCTGGCAGCAACAAGTGTAAAATCTCCTGCCCAGAGAACCTTGCGGTAGACCAAACCATCAACCTCTGCAGGATTCTTCCATTGGCGTAGCAGTGCTAGGGCTACCTTAGACAAACCCCCATGCTCTAAGAAGTTAGGATACTGCTTACCTCGCCAGAAAGGGAGAACGCTTGCCAACACACAGGATCATATTCCTGCAGAGCCTGAACTTCTGCAGTGGTTCGCTGTGGAAACACAGACATTGATTGATCCATCCTATAGTGGGCCAGTAACTGCTGTAGCTCTCTAGGCAGTGGAGTACCGGGTGGCATGCCAGTGACCTCTGCTGGGCTGGGAGTGAATGAAAGTGCATCAGCATTCCGATTGGCTCTGCCAGACCGATACGTAATCTCATAAACAAACGCTGCCAACTGATCTGCCTCTCCATTGCTCCTAGCTTTGCTGTGGACAAAAAGCTTTAGAGGGTTATTATCAGTACACACAATACAGCGATGGCCCAACAGGCAGTCATGGAACTTCTCCATCATAGCCCATATAAGGGCTGAGAACTCTAGCTTCATTGAGCTGTAGTTCTGCATGTTACGCTCATTGGATTTCAATCCTCTGCTGGCATAAGCAATTGGCCGCACACTACCACCTTGCTCCTGGGACAGAACTGCACCCAAACCACTATGACTGGCATCCACCTCAAGAATAAAAGGTCATGAGAAGTCAGAGTATGTCAAAACGGGAGTTGATGTCAATCAACTTCTGTTCTAGGGCATAAAAAACCTCTGCTGGCACTCAGTGGTCCAATGACCATGCACTCCAGATTTCTTCTGCCTTCTGGATTTTGGTTGGACTTTGGTTGAGGAAAACACCACAATGTCGTCTAGGTACAATAAAAAAGACTGGCACTGCTGATCTCCAAAAATTCTCTGCATTAACTGCTGGAAGGTGCCTGGGGCATTACAAAGACCAAATGACATCCAGTTCCACTCGAACAACCCGAGTGGCGTACAAAAGGCCGTCTTAGCTCGGTCGCCTTCTGTAACCGGAACCTGGTTATTCCCGCTGGCTAGATCTAATGTTGTAAACTAATGAGCACCAGATAACGCATCCAGCGATTCATCAATGCGAGGGAGGGGGAAGACATCCTTTCGCGTCTTACTGTTTAGTTGGCGGTAGTCCACACACATTTTCAAGCTGCCATCCTTCTTACAGGCTAAAACAATGGGAGCGGTATAAGGACTGCTGCTCTCTCGAATTGCCTGGGAGGCCAGCAGTTGATTAATGTATTCCTTGACAGTCTCATACTCAGATGGTGGAATCCGCCTACGCCTCTGCTTAACAGGGTCATCATTACACAATGGAATATCATGGCTAAGGAGGTCGGTACACCCAAGATCACCCTCATGCACAGCAAAGACATTAGCATATTTCCGGAGGAGCACCAAAACTTTTACTTGTTCCTCCTCGTGCAGCGGTTCCAAGGGCAGTTCATCAATCTAGCCCAACACGACATCAGAGGAAGTTTGTGAGAAAACAGTGGCCACCTGCCCGGGCACTTTGGTAACCCCTCCTGGCAGGCTCACAATTCTGACAGCAAACCCACGACTGTCCGGGGGCTGAGCCACACATCAATAGTGCCAACATTCAAAAGTGGTACATATGCTGTACTTTGCCTCACCTGAACTAATGTGGATGACGCAATCAGACCTACAAGCAATTCTGTGTCCAAGGTTCAAATAAATTGGTCTGGAGATGTTACAGCAACCAGTTTCATGGAAAAAAACATGCACGGGGTCCGCGCACTTTGGCCCACCTCAACAGCACAGTGGGAGCTTCTTCAGCCTCAGAGTGGTACAACTGGAGCGCCTGCTGAATGGGAGCTTGGGCCTTTGACACTGGGTCTACATTGAACCAGGCTGAACCGTGCTCCTCAAAAAACTCGGAGCACCTACGGAGAACATTCATCCTAAAATATTTATATTTTTGTTGACTTGTACATGTTTTACGTTAATTGTTTCAAGATTTAAAAACTTGTAACTCACTAGTAATTATATATAGATAAACAAAAATTCAAGCCAGTGGTGCATCCAAAGACAGTTGGAGAGGGAGTTCCAATCAGAATCTGCAAGAGTTGAATGAAAATCTTGGTTGTAAATTTGAAAAACAGACAGTAACTTAGTTGACATTTTGAAAGCAGAACACATGATATATTTGAAAGAAGTATTAAAAAGTAAAAAAAAATTAAATTTGAAAAACATAAAATAAAAAAACATTGAAAACATATCTAGCCATGTGGCAATGCAAAAATCAATTCCCCACGTGATTGGGGAATGTGATCATTGTACTCTGGTCAACAGAACGAGACCACTTTGAGCTCTTATTCAATTGTTCAATAACAAACTTCTTTTTCTTAAAACTTTAAAAATGTAATACATTTGGTATCAGAAGTCATTTATCATGTTATCATTCTTTTGTATTGCTTTTTGTGTTTTCAAATTCTTCAAGCAGGAAAGAAGTCAAATCAGGATCAGGTTAAAGTGAATAAAAACCAGAGTGAATTTGACCTCATGAAACAACATATTATGTATGTTGACATGAATCAGGGCGACCAATCGGGACAAAGATTTTAAATTATAACCACTTTACGCCTGAATTTATTTCCAATTATACAAAAAAATTATTCATTCATTTTCCAAACCGCTTTATCCCTTTCGGGGTCACGAAGTTCCCGAAGCCTAACCTGGTTACTCATGGGTGAAGGCAGGGGACACCCCTGGACTGGTCGCCAGTCTGTCGCAGGGGCCACAATCACACACCCATACACACTCACATCCACACCTAGGGACAATTTAGAGTAACCAATTAACCATGTTTTTGGATGGTGGAAGGAAGCCGGAGTCCCCGGAGAAAACCCACGCATGCACGGGGAAAACATGCAAACTCCACACAGAAAGGACTTGAACCGGGAACCTTCTTGCTGTGAGGCAAGAGTGCTAACCACTGTGCCACCGTGCAGCCATATTTAAGTTGATGCTAAATTAAAAATAAATCCTAGATTTAATGTTGCTTTTATTATTTATTAATTATTTATTATTATTTATTTCTCAAATGATGGGAACTAGAGAAGTGTAGGCTGTGACTGTTTACTTTCCTTTCTATGTGATATAACTTTTTCCTTCTAATAATGAGTCAAAAACATGAGACATTAACCTACTTATAATTTATCATCTAAAGTGTCAGAAATATTACAATGTAAGAAAATGAAGGGTAAACCTTTTTTATTCGCTTCATAATATATTTTTTGCATTGTAATATTAATTCAATATTTGGCAGTTAAAAAACCTTTTTGTTGAATTTGGAATTAAAATGCTGTTTAAAAAGAACAACTAAATATTGATATTTAGTACTATTACTCTTTTTTGTTTATTTCTGTGTGATTATTTTATTTTAGATGCATACGTTAATAGAATAAAATTAAAAGAACAACCAAAACTCTAATAAGCTTGATGTTCTTTTTCCTTAAGGTTTCTCAAAAGATGTTTTGGAAAGAGATACTACAACCTGCTAAACCAGCAGGTGACGCTACAACACCGCCACTGCTTCAGGGTTTTTCTTTATTTGACTCACAAATATCCTACAAATGTTGAAAAACATAAAAAGTTTTTGTCTTTTAGTTTTTATGCTAATAATTTACTTCAGAATCTTAAACACCTGAAATATATCTTACCTGTGGCATCTCTCTGAAAAAAAAATGCTACAATTTTATCCATATACTAGGTCACCCTTGTAAAAGAGATCCTGAATTCAACGGGTTCCACCTGGTTAAAAAACGTTAAATAATAGTAAGTAATATATAAATAAATACAAATTGTATACTGTATAGACTAACATTTCTCTGTTTGTGTTCTAAGATAAACTCACCTCATTTAGTCATATTTTAAACAGAAATTATAGTCAAAATAATAAGGAATTTTTAAAAACCAAAAAGCATACATTCAAGGAAGTTTGAACATGTGTGGCTTCTGTTTTATAAAACGTCAATTCAGTGCATTTAAACAGCTACAATTCACATGTAAAACTCAAATAAAAGCAAAACAAACGTCAAGTAAGAATTAAATAGATTTATGACAGTTACATTTCAGCCATTTCTAAATATAGGATTGCTACAGTCCATTCATGGTTGGATAAGTTGTGGTGATTTTTGAGTATTGAACTATTTTTTTTCAGAAAAACAAACAAACAAACAAACAAGATTTATTTAGTTGGAAAATAAAACTGATTTCCTTGATGTTGAGAATAAAAATCACAAGAAGAAAAACAGGCATATGTATTTGAGTAAGAGTAGCCTTAGTAGCCTAGTAGATTATCATCGAGCCTTACTAGATCATAGCCTAAAGGTTGTTAACCCTGTAAAGCCTGAACCATTAAATAATTGACAGAAAATTCTAATTCTTTGGAATTGTAGCCTTTAGAGGTCCCTCTCAACAAACTATTTTTTTATTTTTTGAAAAACAGTTTTTTCCATATAATTTTCATTTTGTATTATATCTGATACATCAGGTCAAACAGATCAAATATATCTTTTTTTCCTGAGCTAACAAAAACATTCTAAGACAAAAAAAATCAAGAAATTTCTGTTTCCATTCCATTGCTCTTGTAGGGGACTGACAGACTCATGTTGCAAATATGATACATTCGGCTTTAAAGTGTTAACTCTAACTCTAACAATTCAGACATTTACACTCCCTCCATAAAATAAAAGCTGTTTTGTTTAAAGTTAGAAGTAGAGACGGAAATGAACGTTGCTGTTGGATTGAGGTGCTTTATTTTGTAAAAATAAAACCGGAAGTCACAAACGTTTTGTAGTTGTCGGGTCTGGTCACTTGCGGCGCTTGTGACTGTAGTTGGAATAAACGCTCGCGCTCGTTCTCTACGCCAGGTGAGTGTGTTCTCCGAAAAGCCTCGTTATTTTCGATTTATGTTCTGTTTTATTTTTTACCTTATTTGATCACAAAAAGTAGAAAGTGACAAGTTTAACCGTGTGAGGATTTTTACGCAGAAAAATCCAAATATCTTCCTTAGAGACGAAGGTTTAAACGACTTCTACAGAAATATTACAAAGCATCACAGATTAAAGCACCTTGAACGCATTAATTTCGATAAATGAGACTGTAAATAAGTCTGTCCTATTTTTCCCCTTACGTGGATAAAATAGATGCGCCCGAAAAAGATCAAAGCTAATTTTATTTAGAGATCACTTGACACTTGGGGAAGAAACTATCCCATAATAAGTTTCATAGGTCATACTGATAGAAAAATAATCTGAATATTATATATATATATATGTGAAAATAACAGACTCAATAAAAAAACTGTTTTGACTGAAAATAGTATAAATCAATAAATTAAAGCATTCCATCTACAAGTAGGTATATTCTATAAAATATAATTTATGTTTCTAAATGTCCCTTTACTTCTATTTGTTTTAATGAAAGTTTATATTTGATGGTTACTTCGTTTTTAATGAGGTTAATTTTTAGATTTGAAGAGTTTTCACTGGTCTTAATGGAGTTTGTAGTGTTTTGTAACCGCAGGACTCTGTTTCTGACGTCTCCATGGGTGGGGGGGCTCTCACAACCAAATGTGGAGTTCTCGTTTACATTGTGGCACGAGCTGCAGGGACGCGCGGGTCTTGTTTATTGGCTGGCAGGCTGCCCGCCCTGCTCGTTTTAGATCATCTGTCAACGCAGAAAGGCGCAGTGGCATGTGCTGCCCTCCACATCAGTCCAGGTCCAGAGGATCTGAGGAGCAGATCCAGCTGGTCTGCACTCACAGGTGGCGAGGAGGAGCCTCTCCTGTGGGAGGAGGAGGAGGAGTTACAGTCAAACAGGAGAGGACTCATCTTCTGCTATGACCAGGGGCGTTTCCTGGACCTGGAAACATTGGGGGCTGAGCCCACTCCCTCACAAAAGACTGGGGGAATTTACAGAGTGATAAAAGCCTTAAATGGAAGTTTCTTGAGCATCGTAGCACTTTAAGACAAATACTGCAATATTTACTTCAAAACATATTTAATTTCAAACTCAAACATGGCAATGTAAAAAATATCTTATACATCAGTATTGATCTCATGACAAAAACAAAGTGATCAAAGTTGATATTACAGGCAATTACTATGTTTTGGAGCCAAAAAACATCAAAAGAAAATAATTCCAACAAAAATCAGACATGAGTTCTGTCATCTTAATAAAGTTAATGAATCAATTTTAATAATAAAAAAATGTTTTAATAAAAAAACTAAAATACAGGATACATGAGTCATGGATCTAACTAGTCAGACATAACTGTGAGAAAAAAAAAAATATATATATTTAAATATATTTATATTAATAAACAATAATAATTTCTCCCACAGCTTTTTAAAACATGGCCTAGTAATAACTGAACCATATAATAGCCTAATACCCTAATATAATAACTTTATTATTCATACAAGGGCATGTTCTCCAGCATAAAAAAAAAAAAAAAAAGACATGGCCGACATTTACAGATCTAACTAAGCTGAAATATTTAGATGAGATTTAGATAAGATCATAACCCTAAAAACTAACAGCCTCTTGCATGTGATGGAACTCTAAATCTTCAGGGTAGTCCATTTTGTCATGTGGTGCAACCTTATTGTATGGAACACAGAAACAATAAGACATAAAAATTGTGGTTGTTCATTCTAAGCTCTATGCTCTGCTTCCTAAGTAAAAACCCCTTCTGAATTCATTTCAGCTAGCAAAAAAAATAAAAAAAATTGGACACACTAACACCTTTCTCTGTAGAGTTCTGATATATCACACGTTCTGCTGCTATGACCACGTTCTCTGTCCCCTCTGAGGAGGAGACCACCAGCCCACCATTGTTCTCCACAGATGGTCGCTCTGATCCAAGAATGAGGGCACACTTCACAGGACAGTATCTTAAGGATTTTTCTGACAATAAATTCAGAAATGCAGACAGGACATTATTATCTACAAAGCCACCAAAGCAGGCGGGTAGGTAGCTGTGTTCACATGAATGCAGGAATACATGCAAATGTGGATGGGAGATCTTCTTCAGATATCAAAGCATGTCTGCAGTTGACAGGGAGACAGTCTCATCTTGTGCTGCACATTTCCTGATCCACTCGGTAAGACCTCACAGCGAACCATCATATGGTGAAAAATGCTGTGGTACTGCCCTGCTGTTACTCCAGCTTTCTAAAAAAACAAAAAAAAACATAGACCCAAACACATTTACTCACATTATACAATTTTTCTACTGCTCACTTATGTTTAGATTGCATTTTTACTAATGCAAATTCCTGTTGGCCACACGTAATACGTGCAGCTAAGATGCACGCAGTGTGTGCACACAAGTATGTTCAGAGCTAAATGTTGTTGGATGCAGTTATTTAAACTTAAAGTCCCATTAGCTGTCCCGTACATAGGTGTGTGAAATTTGAAATTTGATTCATCTGAGGAGCAGTGAGCTGCAGACACAGCCGCACTCAGAAACCATTTGGTGTATTAACATAACCATGATCCTAACCCTAACCTTTCTTCTGGGTCTCTGATGCAAAAAAAAAAGTAAATCACTGGCCGTACGCATTTAGAAAATTACATGTGAATGGTGACTTGCTGTTTATGTCGGTACTTCTACTGCATTTGTATGCTTTGATTGTATTTTTATTGTTAGTTTTACTGTTTTGATAAAGACAAATTGCCACTTGTCCAGAGACAACAGATGAAAAATATCCTTATAGCAGTTTGTAATCTTGTGTTTCTATCTGATGCCCTGACAGAGGCACCCCAGGCAATGTGTCCACATTGAGCATAAAGCCGATGACTGACAGAAACCCTCAAAAGTTTGAATCAATATGATGATCAAAATGCCTCAAAGCACTAAATATTTTTTGTTAAACATTTTAGTTAAACATTATCATGAACATCTTACTATTCTAGAATATACTATAGTACACAGAAACAGGTATTAATTAAAACATTTACTCTCAATTACTAGAGTAACCTTTTGGTTAAACAAACTTTTAATGATCCACTCCAATGAAAATAATGTTTTCTGTGTTTTGAACATGCTCCTGTAGCATTTTAAATCTCACGATTCAGGTCATATATAAAATAATTTAAGATTAAAACAGATAAATACACTTACCCTTTGGAGATGTGATGTAAAGTTGAAGACAGACAGGATCCTATCCTCTCTCAGCTGGACAATCTGCCCTGTCCTGTCAAAGTCCTCTGGCTTGAAGTGCTCCCTGTAGAGCCTGGAGAAGAAAATTCTAACTTAGTATTGCAGCCTCATGTCACCTATTTAATTTGATATCACTGGGAAACCTCGGAAATTGGAAAGTGGAAAAAAGATCAACATTAAAGCAAAAGATAATACGAGGGAGGAACAGTTTCTGCTGTTAGCATTTCTTTGTTAGTCACATAATGTTGTTTACGATTATACAAATGTATAGGTGCTATAAATTTAAATGTAATATTTCACTTTTTAAAAACTGTCAAAATAAAAAGATTAACTTTGTTTAATAAAGATGGAACTTGCATTATGAAAAAGTTACTTTTACACAAGACATTATTAGAAAAATAGTGTTGTGCCTCAGAAATACCAGAAAAAGCTTTATTGAAACATCCAGTTATGGATTACATAAATGAGTTTTGAAAATGAATTGTAATTCAGCTCCCTCTGCCATGCTTAAGACCACACAGGAAGCTGGAGATGAATTCAGGAAGGAGATGGTGTGGGCTGAGACTCATTCATGCTCATGTTTCTGTTCTTTTGTGCAGACCACCTGTTGCACTGTTGATGGGCATCGACTTACCTAGAGTCACTCCCAAGAAAATTGTGTATTTGGTGTTTTTTTTTTTTTTTTTACATGTGTTTGTGGCATTTTTCTCATGATGGTGGACATATATTAATAAAATTAAACAAAAATTGAATTTCTGAGTATTTATTTATTTATTCAAATTGTGTTAAATGAGAAGCAAAAGAAAAAATGTTGGAAAAAGAGTTTATTTGTGACATAGACAATATTCTGCGTGAGCCACAAGGTCACTGTTCCAAGCTCTCAGCAATGGAGAGACAAATGGGGCAGGGCTGCTTTGCACCAACGGTTCTGCCCAGAATTCAGAGGTGAATTTCTAACGAACTTCTGTTGCTCTGCAGAAACAATGTCCTGGAAAACCACACATTTTTTTTCTGATTTTGTCTAAAAACTGCATAATCATTATTTAAAGACCACTGGAAATGCTTTTGCAAAAGATTAAAAGATGATCAGAGTGGGACTTTAGGTGCCTTCAAATTCTCTCATAATGAAAAAGTTTTTCCTTAAAAGTTGAGCAAGTTTGGAAAAAATGTTGGAACGTACTTAGTCAGACAACAGAATCAAACTGAATCTTTTGTGTCTGTGTTTCAGATTGTTGCAGCAGGATGGACCGCAGCTCCTCAGCATTAACAAAGAGCACGCAGAGTCCTGCAAGAACAGACCAGCTGTAAAAGAGAATGGATCTTAGCTCCACCAACAAGAGGAGAACTTCTGCATCCTTTCTGTGTCTCCTTGTCCCTGTAGCTGCAGCTGGGTCCTCAATCACAGCATCGCTCATGGCAGGGGTCCAGCAATTGCCCATTTATCACAAACGCTTTCTGAGACTCTGAAGAGGCACGAACGAGGGGCCTCATCTCCTGTGGATCAGTAGTCCTCCTGCAGTGATGGGGAAGGAGCAGGACCTGC
This sequence comes from Adrianichthys oophorus, assembly GCA_036245035.1. Lineage (NCBI taxonomy): Eukaryota > Metazoa > Chordata > Actinopteri > Beloniformes > Adrianichthyidae > Adrianichthys > Adrianichthys oophorus. The sequence continues at coordinate 5,118,492 of BSAI01000012.1, forward strand.
TAATGGCAGTGAAGAATGGAGATCTTCTTCTGGCTCACAAACTGCTCTCCAAAGTCAAATGCAACAAAACCAGTGAGTACAAAGCACAAACAGACTCTTTTGGCAGTTGTAGTTCTTTGTGTGGACATTTTTTTTCAGACTCCTCATGTCTTTATTCATCTTTATGCTTGGAAACCTTTTATTGTAAAGAAAATCTGAATATTTTCATGTTTTTCATAAGATTTGTGTTGGATTTTTTGAGTTTGAGATCCTGAACATCACTGCTGTTAGTATTTGTAAGTATTTGTGGAACCAACACACACATAGACAGACTCCTGCTTAGATACAAGCTAACTGGATTCAAACTGGATCACAACAGCAGCTAATCTCCTGAATGCAGCCCTCTGTGCAGCTCCCGCATGTTTCCTTGTGGGTTTTAGGGAACATTCTTTCCCAGCTCCTTATCCGCATAGATTCCACATCAGGCAACGTGCATGCTCTCTGTACAGAGCCATTGTTGCAGATGATAGTAGGCTTTTATCCAGACTTGGAGAAAGTTAAGGCTTCTATGTTGCCTCGCTGTGGGCCGTTATCAGCTGTGTGCTTTTATCAATGTGGAACAAAGCTGCAGTCGTCAGAATAAAATGCTCGTTTCACTCTATGCATGAGCGGAGGATATCAAAAAAAGATTCTGCTTTTGCATTCTGTGACTAAAGCAGAGCTGGAGATTGGGGTAGGAAGTCCTGGTTTGTTCACAGGTCAGGTCACTCAGATTTCTGACTAGTGTGCATTTTGGAGGATTGATAAAACACACAAGGCTTCTTCATTTAGTGTCATGTCAGGAGTGTTTAAAAACAAGTTTATTTTATTATTGTAAGATCATCTCTTTAAAAAATAAACCTAAATGACAAAATGTAACAAACAAACTCAATATTGATCCACAAAAAGAAACAAATCAGCTTCTATGAAGCTCCATACAAAAGCTTCTGGTGAAACATTTTAGTAAAAGAATATTTTTAGAAACAGAAAAAATAAAATCATGACAACAACTATGCCGCCCTCCCCTCAGCACTGCTCGGTGCGCGTGCAGCGACTCTCTCTCCTCTCCTCTTGTTTCATGGAGGTTCTCCCGTGAATCGGTGTTCACAACAATATTTACATCTGAAGTTAAAGGGAACAACTTGTTTGAGCATTTATGGGAACCTGTAAAACTCAGGGGAGGAAGGAGAAAGTGAACGTCACATCTCTAGTGAACTGAGTACCGGCAATACCTTCTGGCGTGGAGAAGTGGCGGTATTCTCAAGAGCTATTTTTAGAAGTCCAGGTACTGAGTACCGGAGAGTACCGGCCCACTTAAAGCACTGGATGGCACCTTTTGAATTCTTAAAGAGCCTCTATGATGAAAATGCTGTTTTGGTTTTAACATGTTCTTGTAGCATTTTCCTCATTTATAAATAGGACATTTATAAAGAAAATTGAGGTTAAAACTGCGTTTCTTAATATTTCTTTATTTAAATCCCTGTCTATCAGATGCAGATGAAAAAATGCTGTTTAAAAAAGATTTCATTTGTCATGTAAAAAATACAATGAGTGGGACGCAGGATCCCATTCTTATTTATCCACTTGTAGACACATAGATCCATGAAGGTCTTAGTTTTCCTCATCTGAGCTGGTATCTGGATCAGAACTGTATGGCTGAATACCTCCAATAATGCTCGCCATTTTGTTGCAGCGCTAATGTAGGGTTGAGGGTGTGAGGGGTTGTAAACTAGCAGGAGAGATTGTAAGAAAATTGCTTATTTATGAATGACAGGAAGAAGGGTGGGGTTGTTCCGCACCAACGGACATGCTCACAACTCAGAGGTAAATTTCTAATGAACCACTGCAGCTCTGCAGAAACTATGTTCTAGAAAATGACACAGTTTTTAAAATTTTGGCTAAAAACAGCATCATAATAATAAAAAGGCCAAATTGACCAATCATTGGAGCCCTTTAATGCTAGATGCCCGCTTTCTACTTTTTCCCCTGACATGTGACTAAACAAGACTTGCGATGGCTGAGAGCAGCACCTCAGTGAGCATGTCGGTCAGGGGTTTAATGAATTGGATCACTCGCCACAGTTCAGCACACAGGTGTACTGCAGATCCCCCACCCCCCACGCCCTGGAGCACATCATTCAAATAAATTTTCCAATCAAAGCAATTAGCGCATCAAATTTGAGTCCACCATGTATAATTTTGACATACGTCAAAGTCGCTGCCTGATGCTTGTTAGAAAGTGTGTCTAAAAAATCGGACACTCCAGCCGTGTGTGGGAGGAGTTTAACTCATAAGACGCGGATGATGAGAGATCAGGTTTATTTATTTTGCAGAGTTCTACAAAAACTTTCTATGTGGGAACAAGGCTTTTTTGGAATTCTACTACTAAAGTAATCCTACTCAGAGAGGTTACATGCAGAGAATGTGGAGTGACCAGATGCTCCGAAACCCACAATCAAGGTTAACTGCCAAATAACAAGTAACTCAATGCTCAAATGGCAGCTTCTCTCGCAACTTGAGATCAATGAAATACAGCCCAATTGTAAAACCAAGGGGAACCACAACAGCAGGTCAGGGAGGAGGCTATACAACACTCCAAACCAGAACTTTGGAACACAGCCCCAATAACCACTGTTATGCTGAGCGAGACAGTAACTGACCTAAAAGACGATATATCTAGAATGAAAACCAGGCAACCCCAACACCAACTACAATGCTTGAGTGAAGTACCACCTGAAAGTCTCTTTGAAACTGTGAATGAAGCATTGAGGGCAATTCCTACCACAACAATCACAGAAACCAAGGAACTGGTTTACACTTCAGCAGCAGAGATCCTTGAAATTCTTGGCTATAGGAGCAACCATTGGAGAAAACAATACACACTATAGAAGCAAGGTTGGAGGCTAAGATGAAGACAGCTCGGAGGGAAGTGAGTCAGATGACAAAGGCCCGAAGAGGTGCTATGAAAAAGCAAGTGCCAAAGATATACAGCCAGGAGCCCATACCTGAAGCACTGGAAACTGACAAACAGCCAGGAGCCCATACCTGAAGCACTGGAAACTGACAAACAAAGGCCCCTGGCCTTCAGCAGCCACCTAAAGAGGCACACAGGAGACAATAAAGCCAGACGGATATACAGGCTGTACGCAACTCAACCTGTGAAAGCGTACGCTCAGTGACAGGGTCAAAACAACAGTCAGACCCACCAAGGCTGGAAACTGAACAGTACTGGAAAAGTATATTGGAGAAAGAGACAGCACATAACAGCAATGCTCAATGGCTGGTCTCTCTGAGAAAAGAGCACAGCAACCTCCCTGAAAAGGAATCCAGTAACCATCACTGTGGCAGACATCCAAGAAATTTCCTCAGGTATGAAAAACTGGACAGCACCGAGCCCTGACATGATACATGCATACTGGCTTAAGAAACTCACTGCACTCCATGAGCGCCTGGCAGCACAAATGAACCACAAATTATGGCTAAGAGATGGGACTCACCTGTGAAATCATGCAAACAATCATGTGAATTCGTGCTACCAATTGTGTCCATAAAAAAATAAATAAAGGCTGATGTTATTTGCATGTATTTTCGAAGGGGCCAAGATGCAGATTACTGCTTTGCCCGCGCGTATTGTAAGTCTGTCCAACCCTAACCCTTCTTCTTGGTCGTACGACGAAAGAGAACCGTACTCTAAAGAGCACAGAAAAGGGTTAAGCACTGGCCACATGTATTTAGAAAATTATGTTCAAATAGTCACTCTCTAAAAACAAACAAATAAATAAATAATTAGAAGATCACCTTGCTACATGCTCACAGCAGCCATGTTTGTTTACTACAGAACTTTGCTACTTCTTTTTTTATGGACATTTTAGATTGTTCTGCGCATGTTAAAATGATTTTTTCCGATCAAACGTGTGGCAGATGCATGTTAGGTTTTTATGGCGAGTGAAGTTTCTTGTATATAATAGCTTGAGGTGTTGCACATTGCACATATGCAAAGTAGAATGCTAAACTGGAAATAGTTACAAATTCTTACAATTTGTTTACAATTTGCTAGGCTAACCACACACAGCTTCCTGCTCTGCTCTTGTCCTCACAAGTAAGGACAGCCCATCTCGTCTAATGTCAGATAAGAAGTCTGTTCATTTTACCCAAGAAGAATGTGTTTGTGAAGTGTGCTATCTGTATGAACATATAATGCATCCTTTCAGTTTAGTTACCCACAGAATTGTTTTGTATGTTGTTGCAGAGTGTTGTATTTGGTCTATTAGCTAAAGGACTATCTGGGCTAAGTCTTCCACTTCATTAATGAGACAGCTGGGTGGAAGACTGGTCGACTGAACGGCTTTTGTTTTCACCTGCTCACACACATATATGCACACACAATACACACGGACACAGACACTAATCCTGAACCTTTTCCTCCCGTGACAGATGGTTTAGGCTGTCTAGGATTGCTGAGGAATTTACCAAAGGAATTACTGACTATGTGTGTTTGTTTTGTTGCGACTGACTGCACAGTCTAATCCAGCATGACCAACCTTTTATTACTGGCTTCAGGCTGCACATAGTTGGGTGGCAAACTCATCTTTATTAAAGTATTTTTGGCAGCTTTATTTTTTTTTCATTTTAGAAGCATTAGAAGTCACGTATATGAGAGGAGAGTGTATATGACTGCAGCTTTCACACCGTCAGACGGTTTATCCTGCCCCTGCATGCACATGTTGTCATGTTTTAGCTCAGAAGGGGCCGGTGCAATGTGGTTTGGGTGGCAGTAGAAGGCAAGAGCCTTGGCGGTCCAAACCCCTGGCACGGAACTTAGATTTTTTGGGACATGGAACGTCACCTCTCTGGGAGGGAAGGAGCCTGAGCTTTTGTAAGAAGTCGAGAGGTATCAGCTAGATATAGTTGGGCTCACCTCTACGTACAGTCTGGGCTCTGATACTCAGTCCCTTGAGAGGGGTTGGACTCTCTACCACTCTGGAGTTGCTCATGGCGAGAGGCGATGGGCTGGTGTGGGCTTACTCGTAAGTCCCCAGCTGAACTGCCAAGTGATGGAGTTTACCCCGGTAGACGAGAGAGTCTTGTCCCTTGGGGGGGGACAGGTCTCTAACTGTGGTTTCAGCGTATGGGTCGAACAGCAGTTTGGAATACCCGGCTTTCTTAGTGTCTCTTGAAGGGGTACTGTAAGTAAAACTAAAGTAAATATGGGTCAAAGTCAGATCTGTACAATATGGATTTATTTTTGAAACCAGTTAAATTATTTAAATCACAAGCATTAACCTTGGACAATTCAGCGCATCTTTTTCCTTCATTTAAAGAAAGTAGGGACTTCTTTAAACAATCACCTGACCTGGTTTTGTTGAACTGTCCTTTCTGATGCCAAATGGACATTACCATCACCGATAATACAAACTGTATTTGTAAGGAAAGGAAAATATTTGTACATGTGCTGTTTTTACAAAGATGTGTTTAAAATACACAATGGAAAATATTTTATATTATGCTCAAGTTACATACAAATTTCTTTTGACAACATTTCTAAAGAAAAAGTTTGTCTTAGAAATAACAGTGTTTTCTTTGGATTGTCAGCAGAAAATCAGCATCAGTCATGTTTAACCTCTTCAGACCTGCGTCCACTTACATGGACCTCACATTTTGGGTTATATTACCACAGTTGTTAATTCTGTTTAACTGGGGCTCAGGCCACAAGAGGTTAATGACAGTATGATCTATTTAACTAAGGGGTAAACGGGAAATAAAACGCCTAACATTACAATCACATTACAGTTTATATGATCATATGTCATTTTATTTAACACGAGAGAAAAAAGATGTTTTACACTTTCATCTATTACTGTTCCGATGTTTTTATATTTAAATGGGTAAATGAAAGCTACAATATAGATTAGGACCACAGAAATAAGATGCTCAAACCTTTTATGAAGTTCTACAGTTTGTACTAAACACGTAATGTGGGAAAATATGTTTTTTATTCTTGTCTGTCACTTGCACCGCTTTACATCTGTGTAAAACACCAAGTACTTACCAGCAAAGATTTATATCAATATTAGTCCACCGTTGCGTTGCTGAGCTGGAAACTTTAGCTAAAGCGGTTAGCATTAGCTTGGACGGACCGCAGACATGCGACCGGCATAAACCAACAAAAACAAGAGGGGGAAAATTGTCTCAACCCAGTTCCGCCTCTTTTCTCCATATTTGAAACATCTGAGTTAGGTGGAGGTAACTCCAGCCAATATGGCTGCGCCCATGAGCTGAGAATTTAGGCTTCATATAGGGGAATGTAGAAGTCAATAGGTGACGTCAGAGATGATCCGTCCATTGTTTTATATGTATATGGATGTCTCATCTCATCAGCCTGACCATACTTAAATACCCTGTTTAAACTTTGCCCGTTGCAAATTATTGTTTTGGTTTGTCAAGCATTTTTGAGCATTCTCTCATGTTTATTGCCTCCTCATGTTTTGACCCTTGCTTGTCTCATCGTTTCCCTGTCTCGCTCTATGCATGTTGACTCCTGCCTGGCTTTTGACTACGTCCTGTTTTGCCCTTGCCTGTTTTGGTCGTCATTAAACTCACCTGACTGCACATGGATCCACACGCCTCCTCATTGTTGTTATAAGACCCTATGAGAAAAAAATTTAATGAAATAAAAATAATAACACAGAAGACCAGGATTATGGTGGAAACTTAAATTAGATAAATATACTGAAAAACCTACTTCAATTAAACTTTTTTTTTGGTGTTTTTAACATGTCATAGCATTTTTCTCATAATAGAGGACCTGTATGTAAAATAATGTATGATTAAAAATGCATGTCGGGGTATTTCTTTATTCAAATCATGTTGGCTCAGAAAACTGGATACTTGAAAAAGCTCAGACATATCATCTCATACCACTCCGCTCCCCCGGCCCCTTGTGCCCATTTATTTTACTTGTCTAAGCTGGCCTCTGGCTCAAAACTCTATGCCTGGATTGATCCAATATTGCTCGCCATTTTTTTGCACCGCTAATGCTAGCTTGGGGGCTATAAGTTCTCTTATGAGACGGGGAGGAGAGGTGCTGGGTTGCTCGGCGCCAACAGTCCTGCCCACAAACCAGAATTGTATTTCCAATAGGCTACTGCCACTAGGTATAAAATGTCTTAAAAATTACAGTCTTTCTGATTTTGGCTAAAAACTGCACAATCATAAATTAAAGACTACTGGGAACAATTTTACCAAATAAAAAAATTTGGTTGGAGTGGGACTAAAAACCAGACACTTAAACGTACTGAGGGTAGGCTAATTAACTAAATGCAGACACCTGTGGATAATTAATTACTTGAACCAAGTATTACTGACAGAGGGACAAACACAAAACTTGACAACAGAATGGGATAAACCAAGAAAAAAAACTGAAGAACCTAACTAAAGAGCAAGATCTTTAAGACACAGACATACCAGGCGTTTGACGCACGTTCAAGACGTGCTAAACGTGGGTTTTAAATGCACATTTTGTAATGGTTTGTTTTTTTTCTTTCCTTGTGGTTGTTTTATGCTGATTTTGATCGGTACACACACTACAGGGTGGTGTGTGGCAGTGGGCGTGGCTATCTCTCATCCTGGGGTTGCCTCCTTGCAAACCTGCTCCTCATCATCATTTCCCCCTCTATTTAAGCATGTTTATGGCTGCTTCTCCCTGCTGGATTATTCCTTATGGTTTTGGTTTGGATAAACGGTTTCTTCTACTCCTCTGACTCTGCTCTGGGATCTGCTTTTGTACTCTGACACATTTAGACCTTGGTATTCTCATTGAACATACAGAAACAGGCTTTTTCTTCATGAGAAGAACTTCAAACTTTCAATCATTTATATTATTTTAATGCAGCACATACAACCTGGCTGCAGAGTACATGTGCATAGGGTAGTCGTGGTCACTTTATACAAACTCCTGCTATTCAAGGAAGCAACCAATTACATTTCTTTGCCTAATTCTTTGCTGTGTTTTGTAAACTTGCCACTTAGTTTTTTATTATGATTACAATAAAGTGAGTCTAAGTCTAGTTTGTGACAATAACTTAGTGTGACATAACATCATTGTTTCACTCATGGAGGGAAGTTTAGTCTTGTTGGTTCAATAACCTCACAGCAGTTCATTAGCTGAAAGGGGTCAGTGTCCAAAGCAGCTGATGCTCAATCAATATTGAACATTAGACTTTATTAGCATCAGTGGAACGTGGCCTGAAGGCTCTGGCATTGTGACAATGATCAGACTGGAATTGGTAGTTGAAGCACAGGCAGAACGTTGATGCGGGGGTAACATGAGACCAGAAGCAGCTGAGAAAAACCTGACTTAGATCCAAGCAATAATATTAATATTCGGCCCATTTCTACTGTATCCTTAATTGCCCAAATTCTTAATATAGTGGGTCAGATTGCTGAAACAATCTTTCACTTGGTGATACAAGTACCATTTTTGGCACATATGTGCAACAGAACATACTTTTTCAAAATTGATCACGTAAAACGATTGAGGATTTATAGTATATCAAGGTGCGTGTGTTATCAGTGTCACTAGCGACATCACCAATGTTAAAGGATTAATGTGCCCTCCCCACTACAGGCTTTTGGTCGGTCATAAGTCAACTGATGAACACAGTTATTATCTGTCCAGTTTAAATATGTCCATATATAATAAGCTCCACTTTAAAAATACAATTTGCTTTTATAAGCAGCATCAAATATTGTTTGTGTGCAAACATAACCCTTACCTGGAGATGCCTCCTTTGTCACAGCCGCTGGTGATAAAGCTTCTGCTTTTGTGCAGTGGTAGGAGAGCAGTCATTTTGTTGGTGGGATAACAGTAAACACACATTTCCAGGATCGAATGCACAGCAGATGATTCCAAAATGTTGGCCTCACTGCAAATGTACTTTTGTATAAAGGCCATAAACTTTATATTGTGCATTCAGTATTTGGTACTTGTAGTTTTGAAATGGTAAAGCGTCAGGTCTCACAGTTAAAGCAGGATCATGCTCAAATGAAAGGAGGCGCCGTGCTGAGTAAACAGATGAAAGGTAATTTAAACGGTATGCAAAGCGTTTGGTACTTCAGGTGGAAACTGGAGAACATGTTACATAATCCAGGGCCTGCAGGTGTGTTTATGCACACTAATCGTCGTGTTTGGTGGAGGCAAGTAAAAGGATGCAGCGTGGCTGGTTCCCATGTGAACATCGATGCTGCAGACTATTATGTGTTTCATTTCCACATTGGCTTATTGTCAGCTTGTATTGAATGAGTTTTGACCTAGTTACCAGTTGCACCCTGGGAGATTACTTTCTTTATTTTCAACAATGGTGAAAATATTTGGATAATGCTGCCTGGAACTTATTTGATGTTAAGGATTTTTTTTTGACTCACTTCCAGCAGAGACTCCATGAAGATAAATTAATGAAGGAAAATGTGTCACATAGAAAGTTGACTGTGTGCTTTTGGGTGTGCCACGTCCTTTGTTAGGAAACAAATAAACAGTTCAGTTGATTTTTATTTTGAAAACTGAGACACAAAGCAAGTGTTTTGATTTTTAGAGTTTTCACGTGACGTGAATTGCCTTCAAGTAAAGCTTAGAACTGAAAAAGCAGGAAAAATCAATTTTATTTATCGTTAGGTAAAATGAACCCATTAACCATCACCATTCTGTCTGTGATGGAATAATATGATGGAATGTGATGGAATAAACATTGGTCTCTAATAAATGTCAGGCCAGCTGCCAAATTTTTGGAATAAACATCCGGGCTACTTAAGGCAGACTCCCAATATGCACATCCATCTTTGCAAAAATGTAGATGTTTAATTTCATTGGCGAAACGCAGACATCCTGCCCGGGCCGGTTCTATGATGACATCATGAAATGGGTGGCACCCCAGGGCCTGAAATTCCTTTTGTTAAATAGGGGGGAATTCCCCCTTTACTTGCTTCTCGTGGGGGGGTGGGGGTGGGGGGTGGGAAGAGAGATTACTTGTGAACATGGCTACAGATCTTACGTTGCCCAACTCACACCAAAGAATAATACATATTTTAAATTGTTAACATGTTATTTTGATTTTTAGAATGTTTTTCTTCTTTGTTGTTTTAGTCCCTCTTCATTGCTTCTGGTTTTGTAATTGCAAACCTGCGGATTATTCCACAGGGGCCTCAAAAGTTTTCACAGTACGAGGCTACAGAGTAGAAAATAGAAGGCTACCACTACCAAGCAGAGTGCCGAAGCCCCCCCCTGTGAAATTTTGAAAAATTAGGGCCCTCTATTAGCATTTTCCAGGCATCTGGAGCATTATTATAGTGTAATATTTTCCTAATTCTGCCTGCAGGTTATTATTTTATAGAAATAAAATGTTTGATGTTTTGGATTCTAGTCATGATCTCACTGACAGTAAAAATGCCACACTGTTATGGGGGTGGAAAGGGAGTTCAGCCTGACGGACAGCAGAGGATCATGAAAACGATTCACCAAAAGAAGCAAAATGTTTTTCAAAGTGAGCAGGAATTAATGATTACATTATACTAAAATTTTTTACTTTGAGGTACTAAATAGAACTTTTGTTCGTCATCAGAAAGTAGGCAGAGATTTGTTCACTTGTAGGTGGCGAATTTTCATAGACTATCGACAACTTTTGAGGCCCCTGAATACACCTTAATTATGGCCCGCAGCAGCAGGGTCCTGTCTGCAAGGACCGTATTGTTTTTACACGTACGAAAAGACCCAAAAACATACAAAAAGCCTTTGACCGACCTGAAGGAACAGGCCTTTAAGCCCACAGACCTGGCCAGTGTGTAGTACAAAAAAAGTGCACGTACCCACACAGTCCTAGCGGCAAATTTTTCTATATTGTATCTGCTTTGTTTATTATTCTCCTTTCTAACGACACCTGTTTGCCTAAATTTGACCCCCGCCACATACCCGAAAACTCACCAAAATTTCCACAAACCTAGGGAAAATTGTAAAATAATTTATTTTGAAGTGAACGACCACCCCCCCAAAACGATGACGTCACGGCGAGCGATACCGCCAAAAAAATGAATGGGCCGAAATTTGTTTAAGGAGCAAAAAAAAAAAATTGAAATACGCACACGAAACCAAAACACACGCGTCGGGGGTATCCAGGAGAGCTTTTAAAATCATTATGGGGGGGCCGCACGACCCACGTCGTGGCGGCCATTTTGTAGCAAAGTGCGAGATTTGGCGATTTTCGTTTTTTTCGACAATATGGGAAAACGACACTTTGGTTCTCCTTGATTTTTACGAAACTTCACACACATCACGCCAGCCGGAGTCTACAACCACCACAGAAGTTTCGTTGACCTTTGACCTTCGGAAGATGCCGCCATCTTGAATTGTCAAAAAAAAAGCACGTTTACTACAAGCTTCAAACGTAAACTCGTCCTAGGGATTTTCATCAATCGTCTTGTAACTTGACGAGCATCAATGGCCAGGAACTGTGAACAAAATGTTGGAATTAGAAGTTGTAGAATTTGAATGGCGTGCACGTGGCGAGCTCTCAACCGCTATGGTGTTAGCTAGCTCGCACAGGTTTTATTGAAATGCCACGAAGCGCATATCCACGCATCCGGTACGTCAAGCTGAACATGGCAATATAACATTTGAAACTACAACGTTAAAATTGTGGCCAGGGTAAGCGAAAAACCGACGCAAAAAAAACGTCTGACTCAGCGAAAAAAAAAAAAAAAAAAATCGGAATTTTTTTTTTAGACTTAACGAACGAAACCAACGTAATTTTATCGGGGATATCCAAAGGAAGTTTTGAAATTATTACGTGATTGCCACACGACCAACGGTTTGGCGGCCATTTTGTTTCCAAATCGGGGATTCCGCGAATTAGTACGTAAAAACAAGTACGTAAAAACGGGCCTTTTGTTGTCGCGATTTTAACGAAATTTCACACACATGCAGCTAGCGCAAGTCTACAACAACCCCAAAAGTTTCGTTGAAGTTTGACTTTGGGAAGAGGCCGCCATCTTGAATTTTCAAAAAAATAATTTTTACTACTAGCTAAATCAAAAATTCAGCCCAAGGGGTTTTTTTCCCGATCGTTTTCAAACTTTTAGGTCATCATTGGGAAGAAATTCGTGAAAATTTGGCACCAATAGTAATTCTGTATCTTAAACAGTGTTCGTGTAGCAAGCTCGCAAAAGTGGCGCAGTCTTTATACTCGGCCATTTTTTGACGGATTCTTGTGAAAATTTAATATGTTGACCTCTGACCAGAACTGGACATGATATAATAGGAGCAGATACGTCCATATTAGGAAAGTGGGCGTGGTTAGCGCATAACCTTTGTTGCTAAGGACCTTCTAATGTTGACTTTTGCTGATTCTTCTGAAACTTGCGTCTATCTGTTCGGTGTCACGGGGCGATCAAAACATAAAATGGTTGCTATGGCGATAAAACCAACAGAAAAGCAGCCATTTTGAAAAAAACTGCTTTTTTTCATCAATTTTACACATAGAGCAAAATGGAGTTTTTTGGGGGCAGTTTCTGGGTTAAACCAATGTATTAGCAACATGCTAACTTTTTTCGCTAATTTGGCTTATAATGGGGTTTTTTGGGCTAATTCTGAGTTAAGCTAACGTTTTAGCAATAAGCTAACTTTTTTCGCTAATTTGGCTTATATTGGGCTTTTATGGGCTATTTCTGAGTTAAGCTAACATTTTAGCAATATGCTAACTTTTTTCACTAATTTGGCTTATAATGGGGTTTTTTGGGCTAATTCTGAGTTAAGCTAACATTTTAGCAATTTGCTAACTTTTTTCGCTAATTTGGCTTATAATGGGTTTTTTTGGGCTAATTCTGAGTTAAGCTAATGTTTTAGCAATATGCTAACTCTTTTCGCTAATTTGGCTTATAATGGGGTTTTTTGGGCTAATTCTGAGTTAAGCTCACGTTTTAACAATATGCTAACTTTTTTCGCTAATTTGGCTTATAATGGGTTTTTTTGGGTTAATTCTGAGTTAAGCTAACGTTTTAGCAATATGCTAACGTTTTCCGCTAATTTGGCGTATAATGGTTTTTTTTGGGCTAATTCTGAGTTAAGCTAACGTTTTAGTAATATGCTAACGTTTTTTGCTATTTTGGCATACAATTGGGATTTTCTCGCTACAAGTGTGATAGGGTAAATGTTGGGCTGCGAGGGCGGTGGGGGTGGGGGGTGGGTGGTGGTGGTGGTGGGGGCTCAGAGGTGGGCGGCGAGGGCGGCGGCGGTGCGTAAAGGTGGGCGGGGAGGGTACAGCGGCGCGTAGAGGTGGGCGGCGAGGGCGGGGTGGCGTGTAGAGGCCAGGGCTAGGGCGACGGGTAGCGCCTGCGGGCCATCCAACGCCGCTCGCGGCTTTAATTTTATGCTAGAATTTCTTGCATCTTAAGAGCTCCGTTTGCAGGAATTAATTTTGATATGCGCAATATCCGCAATCCCGCAGCGAAATTCAGGCCTTGCACCCACAAGGAGCAAAAGGTAGAGCCTCAAAGATCAAATCGTATTTACTTCTGGGTAAGAAAAAAACAAAAATAACTAATATTTCATAAATAATTCATATATATATGAATATGGTTTACTTTGAAAGGCTTGAGAAAAGCATGGTATAGGCCAGGGGTTGGAAACCTGCGGCTCTGGAGTTGCATGTGGCTCTTTCATCCTTTTTTGCGACTCTGCATGGCTTGCGAAAATACATTATAAGTGTCCGGTTGAAGTATATTTTATTTATCTCAAAAAGGTGTATCATGTATTCTTACATAGTCAAACTTTTTAATTTCTTTCTTTGGGCCTTGTGCAATTTTGGTGATCAGCATTTGCCTTCTTCAGAGACATTTGACAGCATTTGACGTGTCAGCAGGCAGCGACACCGAAACTGCACAATATCTGAACAAAGTATTTTATTTGTGTTTTTTCGTTTGTTTAATTGTAGTTGTAAAATTATTGTGATCTTAAATTTTAAAATAAAATGATATATATAATCAGGGCTCTAAATTAACACCCGCCCACCCCTAAAAGGAAGGCTTTTGACATAGAGACATTGTTCTTCATCTCTGACACGGGGCTCAAACTCACAACCGTGACTTTTAGGTGTCTGCATTCCCTCCCAACTTGGCCACCACAATCATCCATCTCAGAGTGTGTTCAAACATTTAATTCTGATTTTTGGTTTCGTCTGACCAGAGCAGCTTCTTCCACATGTTTGGTGTGTCTGCCAGGTGTGTCTGCCTAAAAAAAACACAGAAACAAAACAGAAACATGATAGCTCTGTAAAAAACATATTTAATTGACTTTCATAAATTGATACGTCATTTAAAAAAAATATTTGCATTAAATTTAGTGGCCTTTGCATAACAGTAAAGTAGGTTAAGCTGTGCTGAGCTGTTTGAAGTCTTCAGAGACACTTTTTGTAAAACTACACTTAATTTTTGCACCACGTCTACTCTGCTTCAGTGTTTGAGATGATCGTTTAACGTTGACATTTCTAAGCTTCAAGCTGTTGCTGCTGTAGTCTTCAGTGGGTATCAGACATTACAGTTCTGCAGTGGAAAAAGCTGTTCATAGGTTAGGTTTGTTTTTAACCCTTTTATATAGTCACTAAATAACACAAGCTCTTTGACACACTGAAAATGTTTCATCAATTACGCAATCAACGTGAACCAGATGAGTCTGACGCTGAGAAAAATGTTTTTTCATATCGGCTTTGCACCGATATGCTACACATTACAAATGTAAAGGGGTGCATAACGGTACTGATTTCTTTAGGCTTTGTCTGAGTTTCTTTCCTACTAACTGCTTAGTGCACTAAATAGGGCATTTGCTATTTTTTGTAGAGCTATCCGAATCTACAATTCCAAAATCGAGTGCCCTAAATTTTTCCAGAAGTCTCTGCCAAAAACTAGTGTGCTTTGAGGCTCAGTAGGTTGGCAAAAATAAAGCACAACGCATTGCGTTTGAATGATTTGTCATTAGAAAAAAATGTGAATGAACGTAAAGTGCTGCATAACAGCCCTAAGCTGCTTTTCTATGCAGCAGAATCTGCTGATTCTCGGATGGATGGATTGCGTAAGCACTTCACTACTAAAAAATGTTGCCTAGCAACACCAAGCTGCTTTTCTTCGCTTCAGAATCCATTAGAATTACATTATTTGAAACAACAGTTGAAAAGTTCCAGTAGTCAAAAGAATGTAAACACTGGAGCTAAATTTCCGATGAAGCTGTAAGCATGGTGTCCAAATTGGATCAAAATCCAGGGCACTGAATTGTCTGGCACTATTGTCTTTTAGGAGTTATGAAGCAGTGAGGGATTTTGGACATAGTATAACAAACTTTATTAAAACAAAAGTAATGACTGTTTGTGTTTCATTCAGTTCTAATAGAGCATCATTTTTTTCTTTAGAACTGTGGTAAATTACACCATGGAAAAGGTCATTTTAAGACATTAAAGTCCCACTCCGATCATCTTTTTATCTATTTTCAAAGCATTCCCAGTGGTCTTGGAGTTCACTGATCAAGAGTGGAAGCAGTGCACAAATTCACATGATGGTTTACACAGTTTTACAGGACTGCTCAGAGCGGAGCAGCATTTCATCATTCAAAAGCACAGACACCATCCCAAAGCTGTTTCTCTGCTCACAGACAGGGTTCTCCGGAGTCCAGCTGGACAGACTGTGGGCACACATAACAAAGAACCCCCGGCCACCGCCTGCATGCAGACATGGTGCTCTGATGTCTGGTTACTCCAAAGCCTCCTCTGGAGCACCCACCATCAACTCATGACATAAGAGCCAGTGAAAACCAACAATCTGAATGAATTGTTTACATGCACCACAATCAGATAAGCAATTGGCATAACTCAGATATCTTGATCAGAAGTAAATTTTGATCCAAATGAGTCTGATCGGGTCAGAGAATTTTGAATGACGTGTTTACAAGAAACATTTTTTATCTGATTAGACTTTTAATTCTTTGAATTACTTGTGCCCATGTAAACACAGCTACTGTAATCTGAAAGATGTTCATACATTCACAGCTAGTTTTAATGCTTTCTAACACGTGCAGAACATGAATACATTTAAGAAAATGTTGTGCTGCAAACCAAACCAGATGCTTTTGGCAGCTGCTGAAAGAGAAAAAAAAAAACCAAATAATCCATTTGTATGCTTTTAATGACATTGTAGTTTGTGTTTGTACTCTGAAGTATTTCATCTTTTGCAGTTTCAACTGAACTTAACCAGGACTTGTTTTGACAAGTCCAAAAGCCCCTTTTTCTCTTCATCTCACCTAAATGAACAGATTCAGGTTTCTCTCTTCAACACTGTTTTGAACATCAAAGCGCTTGCGTCCCTCATGCTTCAGCTGAAAGCAGAAACATATAGCGTAAGCAGAACAATAGTAGTTCAGAGGAGCGCCTAGACCTCTGATGAGATTTTTAAAGCCCAGAATGCTGTGGTTCTCCTGCTTTGTTTGCTGCAACCAGAAAAGAAGAACCAACAGACTCCAGCATGGTGTTTTTTATTTATTTTTGCCGTTTTCTTAAAAAAAAAAAGACTTACAGAGATTTGCTCTACACCGTGTGCTCATTCATGGTTTTTACCCCAGACGTCAGAGTTAGCACGTAGAGGAGGGGGGTACTAAGATTTACATGGATAGTGGAGTGGCAGCATAGTGGGCGTTCTATGTGAGGAATGCTGGCTCATGTTGTAACTGGAATTGCTCAATGGCCCTGTTCTTCCATGCTGCTGTGACAGTTCACACTGGCAAAGAGCCCCACCCGCAGTCCCTCTATCTACCCCCAGAGTAAACAACTCATTTTTTTCCCATTGCCCTTAAGTTTAGAGAAAGTTCACACATTTAATTTATTTGGTTTTGGTAAAAAAAATGTCACTGCCTCAGAGAAAACATTAGACTTTCAGTTTTTGAAAACAAAATCTTTAAATATCTTTACCTGTTAACTTGATAAAATATTTTTAAGTGTTTAGTTCTTGTACCCAGAAAAACTCAGCTGCATGTGAAATCAAAAGCTAATTCGTATCTGACTTTTCTAAGAGGAAAATCAGATTAATAAATCAGGAAGGAAGACAGAACAGAATATTTGAGGACCCCTGCAGGGGGGAGCCAAGTTCTCTGCCACACATTCACACAAGTTTCTTCATTTTCATTTTTTAAAGATATTTATTATTTATTATTTATTCTGGTGCCCTCCACAAGGCGTTTCTGCTGCAAGACTTTTCCATTAAGGATTCTCTGATGATGTAATCCTTTTTTTTTGTTTTTGTTCCCTGGAGTTTTATCTATTTTTTTCCGGCTTCAGTGCCATTCTGACACTTTAGTAATATTTCATTCTCCGTTTTAGATGAAAGTTTTATTTTTTAGCTTTCAGATTTGTCAGCATTGGGTGTGCCCTGAACTGATGCAGATACACGAACGTCTGTGATGTTATGATGCAGCAACTTGGAAAGAAGCTGAAGTCCACTCTTTTAAATGCATTGCTGGCTTTATAAATAAGGTTTTCTGTCAGATTCATAATAGATTTTAATCTTGCCAATGTCTTGACTGTATTTTCTATTTGTTGTACAACTCATTTGGTAAATAAAGTGCAGCTTTTCATTGAAAACACAAAATTTGTGGACGTCGATGTCACTACCACTCAATGATGTCACCAATAGTTGCTGGTCAGCTACGTTACGCTTCCAACCCCCTCGCTACGTAGGGGTCTGTATCCCTTAGAAACGTAGCCCATAGAAAACTATTTTCAGACAACAGTGTCACTACAAATGCCCCTACACATGGAGTGGTAAGGAGTAGGGGTAGGGCGAAGGGAAGAATGCGGATTGGGCCTAAATGTTAACTGTTATCCTGTTATAGGAGAAACTGGCTCCAAAGCGTTGCAAAATGGAGTGATGGCCTTCCTTATTTAAATTCCCTTATACCCCAAACAAATCTCTCACCTTACCTCCACCTTGCTTGACAGGTTGCTTCAGGCACTTTTCCAGCATCTTTCCAGTTGTTCTGTCTCACAAATGTTGTTCTGATCCAAACACCTTAACTTAATACGTCCGTCCGTAATCTTCCTCTCTCTCATTTGTCTGTGTTCTGTTATCCATATTCATCTTTTTCTAGAATAGTTGTTTTTAATCATTTGCCACATTAATAATGCATGGAGTGCATTTATGATGAGTTAAAGTTATATTCATTGAAAAACAAAGTACTTTTCATTCAAAAATAGGAAAATGTGTAGGTAACCTCAAACTTGTGAACAGTATTGTATATATTTATTTAAAACCTCTTCTTTGGAAAATGGACATTTTGGCTTGCAAACTTATACAATATTACACGTTTTTACATTTTACTTAAAATGTTGAGATGTTTGCTTTTACTGCATTAATACTCATACTATGCAACATAAATGCAAATTATTTGCATTACTTAAATAACATTTGTAGGACAGTTAAAAGTAGTAGTATGATGAGATAAATACAACTTATATTTATGTAAATATATATCCATTCATAGTCATTGTCAGAATATTATCTGTTAATGAAGTTGTGGTAACTCTAAACGGTCTGTATTCATTTTGACCAGGGGTGTCTAACTCAAGTCCTCAAGGGCTGGCCTCCTGCTGGTTTTCCAGAAATCCTGCTAAATTTCCTGTTGATTACCTGGATGAGGTGGATTTAGTCAGTAAGGAGCTTCAATGGCAGGTTGGTTGGAAGACATGTATGACACTGGCCCCCGAGGCCTGGAGTTTGACACCCCTGATTTATACCAACAAAAGACAAAATATTTTGTGGGTCGGTGGAAAAAACTCCTGTGATGACGTAGATCCAGCATTCATGGACTCCAGCTTCAGGCTGTGGGGGTTGCAATATCACACTCAGGTGATGTATCAAAATGCAGTCTTATTCTGGGATAATCCGACTTTGCAACTTAGTATGCAGGCGAATTGGCCTCAGATAGCTCTTTAAAATGATTGTTTCATGTGCATATCACAGAATATCCTGTTCAGCTGAAAATAACTATTTTCTTAAACTTCTTTCCTCCAGAAGAATCACAAAATCAAAACTACTACCCACTTAAGAACAGCAGCAATTGGGATTTCTTGCAGCTTCTTGAATCCTTAAACTAAAACATCAATTTTGTTAATGTTTGCTTTTTAGTTATGTTATATTTTAATATTGCAAATCACTATTGATGTTTCACACCACAAGTAGAAAATAATGAGTTATTTTTTAAGTGGCCATTGATACGGGAAACAGGAAGCCGGAAAAGAAAGTGGCACCAAAGAAAAACATCTGGAGAAACACAAGGCAACTGATAAGGGTCGCTGGAGGAAACAGACCAAGAGAACATGTGTGGTCAAAAAAATCCAAATCTGACAGAAAATTACCTTAAAGGCCACCATCCTCATTTTTTCCAGATATTTGCTGTGTTGGTCCCCTCAATCGGGAACAGCCTATCAGAAGCTGCGAAGCTGTTTAAAAAAAACATGGCAGCAGATGATGTGGGAAATGTTAGGATGCAGTGGAGGTTTCCTGATTTCATCTGATCACACACACAGATTCACACTAATGTGATATTTCACAGTTGGGTAAGACGAAACAGTGGAGGTCATGAAGCCCTCTGTAGTTTGGAGAGTTTGGCAGTCTGGTGCTATGCCGACCGTTACAGTAAACGTGCACTGATGAAAGTCAGGAGATGTTCTGCAGTGAAGAGTTTCAGTGTAAAAAACTGTATATGAATCTATGAGGGAGAGGAGGCTTGATGTTGGATGGATGGAAAAACTTTGTTAATCATTTCAGGGAATCAAAAATATAGAATATAGTGTTAAAATTAGCGTTATTATAAAATAGTGAGAAGACAGTACAGTACTTTAACAAATCATAATAATTTTTGAATTGTTCTTGAAATGTAAATGTTTTATCCAAATTATTTAAAATAGTTTTAAAAATAGCTTATTTTGTGTGAATAGAAAACAAAAACTGAATCTTAATAAAGTAAAAAGATATTTGCTTTAAATTAAAATCTCTTATTATCTGCCTTGCAAGAAAATAATATTTTCAAGGAAGTTTTTCCAAACCAAAAAAATCTTAGTTTGAGAAAACATGTCTTGGCTACTAGAAGTTTTTCTTAAAATAAGAATTTTTGGTAATACAATAATTCTTTCCCCATATGCAGATTTTTTTGCGTATTTAAAGTAAATGTTTCCAATTTTAAGATTTTTTTTATTTTTTATTTTTAAGAGGGCCTGTTTTTGCTGTGTGATGAACTTTTTTTTTTGCTGTCAAAAGCTTAAAAAATAAGTTTAATGCCCTAAGCCACAAATCAGTGTGCATTGTGTTTGAGGTAGTAGTTGTTTGGTTGCTGTGCAGATACACGGAGACGAAACAAACACAGGGTACAAGTAGCAATGTTTTGCTTTCAGGAAAAAACGTGTTCATGTATGCTGACATATCCCGTGTGCAGTGAGAGAAAAGTGTGTTTTCTTTGGACATTCCTGTAAATTACAGTCATGGGTATCAGCCTACAAACAGCCTAGAGAAGATTCCACTGTAAATGAAATGGAAAGGCACATCTCTACGAGGGAAGTCATTTGTTTATGAATCATTTTGTTGTCATGAGGCTGGCAGGTGTGCTGAAAAACGGAGGGGTGAGGCAGCAGAAGGTGAGGAAAGCTCTTCATCCTGTCAGTGTTAGAATGATCATTGACAATAGGGGGATATGTCATGCAGGCATGGAAAAATAGTTAAAAAAAATGAAAAAAAAAAACCCACAGGAATCCAAGAATGTAAAGTGCGCTCAGTGTGGTGAGAGTTCAAGAGAGTCTGTCTTTTACTTTATTTTCTACAGAAATGAAAGAACTAACAAGGCCTTTGACCTTGTTAGTTCCTATAGACCCACTCAGATGAAAATAGTCTCTTTGGTGTTGTTCTTGTTGCATTTTTCCTCATTATGGAGGACATATGAAAAGAAAATTTAGCTCAAAATTGCATTTCTGAATATTTCCTTATTCAAATCATTGTGAATCAGGAATAGACAAAAAGACAGTTTGGCATACCAGTATTTGTGACAAAGAAAATACACTGGGTGAGCTACAAGCTCCTGGCTCCTCTCAGAAACGGGTAGAGGAATGAAGGAACGGGGTTGCTCCGTGCAAACAGTTCCGCCGACAACTCAGTGGTAAATTTTTAATAAACTCCTGTTGCTCTGCAGACACTGGGGGCAGTCATCTAAAATATAGATTTACTGTTGTAATAAATCGTTGTTGGAATAACACTGTTTAAATAAAGTTAAAAGCCAATAAAACTGCACATCTTAATATACTTGAAAACTTATAACTTTAATATTTCTTTTATGATCCTTATGTGAAATAAACTAAAATCTACTGAAACTTTTTAACTTTAGAAATGAGTGGGTAGATGTTAGATTTTAATAAAAGAATGGATGTATGGGGGTTTGGTGGTTGGATGTATCATATAATACAGACAGTTCTAGTTTGTCCCTTATCAGTGAAAGTGAGGAACCTTCTGCTCATGAAGGCTCACTGTAGGAAGGTCCCTTTTACAAAAAAATGGTTGAGTTACATCAGCAAAAAAAGTAACATTGAATCATTTGAGGATAAAAAACATTTTTGCAAATACAGGTTGATTTCTAAAAGGTTACTGTATTTTCTCTATAAGTTGTGCTTATAAGCCTCCCATCCATCCATTGTCTTTCACTCATCTGGGACCAAGTCGCAGGGGCAGCAGTCTGAGAAGGTTTCTAAGAAGGTGACCAGACTTCTCTCTCCTCGGCCACTTCCCTCCAGCTCCTCTGGGGGGACCCCGAGGCGTTCCCAGGACACACTGGAGAGACATAGTCTCTCCAGTGTGTCCTGGGTCTTTCCTGGGGCCTCTGCCCAGTGGGAAGTCCAGGAGGCATCCGAACCTGATGCTCGAGCCACTTCAACTGTCTCCTCTTTATGTGGAGGAGTAGCGGCTCTACTCTGAGCTCCTTCCGGGCGACCGAGCTTCTCAACCTATCTCTAAGGGAGCTCCCAGCCACCCTACGGAGAAAGCTAATGTTGGCTGCTTGTATTTGGGACCTCGTTCTTTTGGTCAAGACCCAGAGCTCATGACCATTGTTGAGTATTGAAGTGAAGATTGACCGGTAAATTGAGAGCTTTGCTTTCTGGCTTAGCTCTCTCTTTCTTCACCACAACAGACAACAGACGGTGGATGCTGCACCGTTCATACAGAGACTGGAGAGCCCTTAGTAAGGCTCCCCGGACACAGCACAGCCCCCTCCACACGACACCACGGGGGAAGCGGTTGAACACCTTTCCCAAATCCACAAAAGACATATGGACAGATTGAGCGAACTTCCACAAACCCTCCAGCACCCTAAAGAGGGTGTAGAGCTAGTCCACAGTTCCACGACCAATTCCACGACCACGCATTGTTGTTCCTGGATCCATGGTTCGACTATCGGCCGGACTCTTCTCTCCAGTACCCTGGCATAGACATTCCCAGGGAGGCTGAGGAGTGTGATTCCTCGGTAGTTGGAACAAACCCTCCGGTCTCCCTTCTTGAAAAGGGGAACCACCACTTCTGTCTGCCAGTCCAGCGGTACAGTTCTTGACTGCTACAGAGACATGTCATCCACGACACTCCCACAGCATCCAGAGACTTGAGGTACTCAGGACGTACCTTGTCCACTCCCGGTGCCTTGCCACAGAAAAACATCATAGATAAAATAAAATAAATGTAAAAACAAGTAAAAGGCAATCAAACAGAAAAAAGTTAGATAAAAGCCCATCTGAAAAAAAATGTCTTAATATGCTTTTAAAAGAAGAGCCATACAGAGGGTTAACGGCAGAGTCTGGGGGCTACATCTTGAAAGGACAGGTTTCCATGGGTTTTAAATTTGGTTCTCAGGACTCTTAGAAGGTTGTGATCCAAGGACCGAAGAAATTGGTTGGAGGTGTAAGGAGTCAACAGATTATAAATATAATTGGGAACCTGTCCTTTTAGAGCATTAAAAGCTTGTGAGTTTTTAAACCTTCTTAGCAGCATGGATTTTAAACATGTCACACAGGCCTCTCACAACAGAGGACCCACCCTAGACCTTGACATTACCTACGGCGTGTCCGCCGAGGTGTCCTCTGTTGTTGACTTGGCCATAGCAGACCACAAATGTGTGTTTTTTAATGTCACCAGTGAAATCCAATAGGAAGTCTCACTGAGAACTGTGAGAAAGCAGTGTAAAGCTCCTGAAGTTTTGTTGATATTTTTAAACAAACTCCTGCTCAGATTTTACCTTCATTTTGTGATAATATTGTTGATAATTTTACTAACAGACTTCAGTCTTCCATAGATGCTGTGGCTCCATTCAAAACTAAACTATCAAGACCCACTAATAGAATGCCATGAAAGACGGATGACATTAAGTATCTGAAGCAGAGTTGCAGAAATACAATAAGGATATATTTAGAGACAAATATGACAATTCACAAAGAAATTTTAAAAGAACAACTCAAAATGTACAATACCTCAGTTAAACAGGCCATCTCAGAAAATAAAAATAATCCTCAATTCTTTTTACAACAATGGATATTTTAATGAACAAAGATTTCAACAACTCCTCCATGCCATCATCTAATGCTACATGTGAGGACTTTGCAGACCACTTCATGGGTAAAATCAGTGCAATAAGAACCTTTCGTCTGTGCAATACAGGCTTTTTTTGTGTTTAATCCACGAATCTGTTTTTATTACTTTTATTATAATTATTTAATTATTATTTACTCAAATTATTTGTCTTTGAAGACAATACTCTTCTTTCTTTATCCCCTTAAGTCCTGTTTTTGTTTGCTTGGACAGCTTAGACTGGATAGAGAATTTTTTCCACCTTCCTGTCCTCGCCTTAAATTCCTCTTTGTTTGGTGACTTGGCAGACAGAAAGCTTACGTCTCTACAAAAAAGTCAGGCCAAAGAACCTGATTGCACACAAGTTTAAAGAAACTAAAGTCCAAAGACAGGAAGTCTATAGGGCTATGCTCAATACTGTGGTATTTTTGGAGTCTTAATGTGTGGAACCCCTAAAAGCTAAAAACTCTGGACTTTTCTTTAGGTAAAAGATCTTTAAATCTCTTTGTCTTATTCTTTTTCAGAGTTACTTGGCTCTACTAAAAAGCTCAACATCAACTATCAAGACTCAGACGGGTAAGAAGAACGTGCATGAACAGGTTTTGGTGTGTGTTTGAGAAGAAATGATGAAGCAGAGATTCGAGGAGTCATCAGTGAGTCACTCAGACTTGATGGACGCGCAGGTTTGGACAATGATCCAGTTTTAGCACACTCATGCATAATGCACTTCAGTGTTATTAACTCAACTTTAGATTGAAATGATAGGATAGTGACTTTCTAGAGCTCTTTGGCTTTGTTAAGTGTCAGAAAAGCAGTGATGAATGGATAAAGGTGCTGTCAGAGGTATTTTCCAAAAACACACAATCACTCCCTTTCCTTAAATTCTACAAAAGGACATGAACACATTATACTATTATATCATTTTTCCGCTGCTGTTGAGGTTTCTTTTATTCTAAATAGGCTCAAATTCAAATTTGGACAAATCTTGAACTGAAAATCAACAAAGGTTCAAAAGTGTTTTTAGGCTTTTGCTACATTTTAATTTACATATTTTATTTATTCACAGTCCAAATGCTGCTTGCAACACAAAACAGCTGCTAAAGAATTTTGAATTTTTTTTTAAAGTAAAATAAAAAGTGGAAAAATGCTTAGAAGCTCTTTAGTTTAGTAATAAATGTTCTTGAACTCATATCTGCTTTTGTTTGTGGTTTAAAGTTGATTAAAAAATAGTTTATTTAAAAAATAGATAACTATTTTTGTGAAATAAGTACTCCAAATTTTGAATTACCATTATGAGACCAAAGAGTCAGAGTTACATTTATCATTCAGTCAGACTTTAACTGCGTTCACAGTAAATCTAGAACTTGTTTGTGACACACTACAAATTAGGGTTAGCCGCATTAGCGTATTCAACTCACAACTTTGTTTGCACCCCTTAAAAAACCAGTCGGATACTGCTAAAACAAACGTTACTGGGCTGACTACGAGTCAGAAAATTTAAAACACAGAAATAAAAAAATTCAGAAAGAAAATTCAAAGTTTAAAAATTCAGAATCTAATGGAACAGAAAAACTTTCATACTTAGCAATGCATTGTCTTTAATAAATTTCCCTCAGAATAAAAAAACTTATTTTCTATTCGATTTGATTTATTCTTCCTTATCATTTGTCTATTTTCCATTCGTATCTTCAGCAAACTTCAACCAATTTCAGCTATTAAATCATTTCTTTTTTCAGCAACTGTTAGCCTCTCATCAACTTACCAAAATTGCATTTTTTTCCAATAAGAGGATAAATTAATCTGCCAGAATATTTCAGAAAATAATTCAGTTCTCATTTTCTTCAGCTAATGTTAGCATAAAACTGGCTTGTTAACCCTTTAACACCAGAGCTGTCGCCGGTGATATCTAAATAACACAAACTCTTTGACATACAGTCAAAGGGGGAACTTTGAAGTTTTTAACAGAAGTAACCCAAAACAAAGCCACAGCTAATATCTACTATGCAAGGGGTAAACCCCACAAGGTGTTATGTTATCATAAATGAATGGGGTAGGTGGAGGTCTGAACGCATGAGATGCTAAACTGTGGAATAAGGTATGTCAACACGTATATCATGATATTAATAGGAAGTTTGTGATCAATATTTTTTTAGTTATTTAGAAAAGTGTTCCTACTGTTTTTTGATATATTAAATTATAACACTCTAGACCTGATCTTTTTTTTGTTTCAATTGCTTAGAATTTTTAAAAATCCCCTTGGTGGTGTAAAAGTAAAGGTTGGAAGTCTGCTATAGTAAAAAAGTTCATAAAGTCACTTTTTCAGTTGTATTTTGATCTTTTACTGCCACAATGTCACAAATGTATATGAAAATACCTTAAAATGAGGCTTTAAGCATCAGTTATTAGGTCAGATTAAAATAGTATATTCAGAAAAATTACTTACAGGTCATGAGTAATTAATCACACCTTTTTTTTGATGACATCACTAATAAAACGTATACTTCATTTTTCTAAACAATTTTTTGTAGGAGGGGAGCAGCCTGGATCAGGTGGAAAAGAGAAACAAAACAGAGAGGAATTGGTAGAGGGTACACACATTAGACGTCAAAGGAGCAAACATCTAAATAAGACAACAAAAGTTGCCTAGTGTTATAAAAATGAAATAAACAACTTTTTACAGAAGTTCTGCATTTTTTTCACAGTAAACCTACACTCTCAAATATCCACAAAACACAAATAACTATACATAAAACCATCATCTGCACAAATCCGCACACACATTTATCCAGATGCACACATACAACTATACATACATCATATGAGCCAATGGTGGGCAGTAAAGGTCACCCCTGACCACACACAGAGTATGGTTCTAGAACCTCAAACATCCAAACAATCTGATGCCAGTCACCCAAAAACAGGACTACACAGTTCACCATAAGAAACCCTGTAGCAGTGGAAGAGGTCTGCTTAGTTTTTTTGCTAATATCTAGGCAATTTTGTAATAGCAGCAACAAGTTTCAGTGATTTACCTTTTCCAGTTGGCAGTGTTGCTTGAATGATTATGATCATAAATCATCATTGTTGGATCAAAATCAAAAGCTCTGAAATGAAATCAGAGCAGAAACACAAAGAAAAAGAAAAAAAACCATTTAAAATATTAGGTCACTAGTGATCGGCATTTGGGCAGTTTTTGATGGATACTGTTTTTTTCTTTATAATAGGGATGAAGAAAATAATTATTTGTAAATAAAAAGAAGACTGCATAATTGTTTAATATAGGATAAGTTATTTTGTAAGGCAATGATGTATACTTAAATAGGTCTTTTCTACCTTGATGAAGGCCCAACACTTTCCAGTCAAAGTTTAATTTACATGCACACGCATAAATAGCTCTGCCATACATAGCACCAACCTGCAACCAGCAGCAGCAAATTGGAGTTCAGTGTTTTCCACAAAACAATCATCCAAGTGTCTGTCTTCTTATACAGAGATCATGCTTAACTCAAGCTCTGTCAGTGGGTTTCCTCACTGTCTACTGCTCCAGTTTATAATCTTTGCATCACCTTAAGAGAATTCCAAGCTTGTTGGCAGAACGAGGTTTTAATTTCCTATAAAAAAAGATCTATATGTAATGTTTTGAAGTTTATAGCTGCACAAATGTCCATGTTGGTGCACTCTTCTCCCATAATTCATAGGCATCAATGTTTATATATGTTAAAGGTTAAACATAAATTCTTCTTTAGGCTGCTCTAAGTTTTCACCTGCTGAAAAGTAGATTTATAACCCCTCTCCACTCTCTTTTTTTGCCTTCAGCTTTTCGGCGTTGCACCACGGTGCTCTGACGGGCACAACAGAACTGCTGTCTCTGCTGCTGGAGGCCCAGGCCACTGTGGATATTAAGGACACCAATGGTATTTTGATGGCAGAACAGTTTCACCAATTCAAACAAACTTCACCTAGGAGAAAAAGTTCTCTTAGAAAAGTTAGTACTACGCATATTGTCAGCAGGGGTGAAATCCACTCTGAATTTGAAACTTTCTCAAAAGCTTTCAGACAAAATAAGCTGGACTCTTGAAAAAACGATGATTTTGCTTTGAAGTTTGTGGAATGATGCTGTGGAAATTAGAGCTGATGCTTGGCTGCTGAAACCAGAGAAGCAAAGTGCTCACAACTCTTCTGAGATCAAGAGTAGATCACCGAAGGACTGTGATAAATGTTCAATTTAAAATTTAGCACTTGCTGCCTGCTCCTGAACTGAACCCAAGCTCTCACTCATGTCCATCAACTTGTAACTCATACCTCTGACAGCATCAACCAATTGACAACTTCAAGCATGTGGCACAAAATGTCTAATTTATTTATTTAGAAATTTTGTCATTTTTCATAATTAGTTCAAAATAATGAACAAAACAGTATTTTACATCGTGCGATGGCTCAAGCATGCTGTTAAAGTCCACTCATTCTGGGCTTCAACAGCTTTATCATCCTGTCTGTGGTCAAGTTCAGCTGATTTCTGGTTTAGAAGCTGCTTTAAAGTGAACGATATTTCCATCTGTTTGATTTAAAGTGAATCTAAGCAGCAGTTGGGCAGCTTTCTGTTATTACTGATGTGCTGTTCTGTCAAGCTGATGCCAAGAGCTGGCAGCTCACAAACTCCTTGCTCTGCTACATTGTGATGCATCCACTTGTAGGCGACGAGATCCATCTACATCTTTGTTTTCCTCGTCTGAGCTGGCATGTGGTTCAAGACCGTACAGCTGGATAGCTTCAATACTGCTCGCCATTTTTGTTGCAACGGTAATGTTAGCTTGGGGTGTGAAGGGCTAGCATGAGAGCATATAAACTGAGAGCTCTGAGCAAGAGGAAGGGGACGGGGGCGTGGTTTCTTTGCACCAACGTTACAGCCCGCAACTTAGAGACAAAAGCATTTTAGACTAGTTTCTTGAAACAATTCTTTGAGTCTGCCCTTGATCTGATTTTTTTTATCATGGATTACTAAACAATTTATTCTAAAAGTTATCCTAATTTGTGGTCCTGCACACAAACAATGTTTTTTTTTTTTTTTTTTTAATGAACCTATGACTTGTTTGATGAATGCAGACAATTCTAGACCAAAGTGAGGTCTTTGGATTGCACACTATTCAGTTCTGCAGAAAATGTTAACAGCAGTGACATCTCCTGACTCCTACAGGCATGCGTCCGCTCCACTACGCTGCATGGCAGGGTAAAAGTGACTCAGTTTTGCTTTTGTTGAGAGCTGGTGCTTCAGTCAACTCAATTGCCTGTGACGGACAGATACCCTTACACCTGTCTGCACAGTATGGACACTATGAGGTGGTAAGTTCAGTCACACGCTGAGACTCAGAGGGTTGCCAAAAGGCCGTCTTATAAGGCACCAAGTTGTCTCCCGTTTCAATGTCACCAAACTCCTTTTGTGTATCAGCGACTATTGTACCCTAACAATACCAGTAATACCATTAAGGCAGGTTGAGACCACACACATTCCTGTCCTGCAGCTTTATTTAGATGCACAAATATGAACACACACTTTCACATACTCATACATGCACAATGCCACGCAAACTTGCACACAAACGCAAATGCACGAACTGCATGGACACTCTTGCAGACTCACACAATCATTTGCACTTTCACAGACTGACTTTTGTACATTATCATGCATATTTACAGTCTCTCACACATTCTTACTAATACACATTCACACACAACCACTCACACAGTCACACAATTAAACACTTTAAACACTCTTACTGACTAATGCTCACTTTGACTCATACACATTTTCACATACACTCACACTCTGTGACGCACACTGTCAAACACAAATGCAAACATTCCCCCCTTACACACTTACTAATGCCTACTTTTATACACACTGTACACCCAAATACACTCTTTCACTCACATATCCACACCCTAAAGCACACACTCACTTACTAATGCGCACTTTCACATACACTCCCATGCACTATTGGAATGCTTACTTTTATACACACTCTTACACACATATGCACACTTTTACTCACAGTGTCAGACACTAACACCCCCTTTCACACACACTCTTAAGGTGCTTTCACCGATTTGCGCAACAATTTTGCGTGATCTGCCCTTCTTTTGCCGTTACAAATAGTAAACAGTCCTTGTTACATATCGGCGCTTGTGGTGACAGCGGTTTGTCGTGCACTTGTACAACTCTCACTCTAGATATAACCTGGTTAGAATCTCAGTATTGTTGTGATTTACTTTTTAAATATATAGTTGCATTTTATTAAGCATAAAGAATACATCATTTTTAAAAATACATTTCTATGAACATCTTTTTAAAACCAACAAGAAATTTTAAAAAAAGGTTTCAGAGACTACATTTATTTGTGTAAAATATGTATTACAAAAAAAATGTCATGGCTATTAAATTAACATTCTAATGACGTTTCAAATCCAGAGAATTATTCTGACATTTTTAATTAATATTAGTAATATTGTATGTTAAGTAATTTAGCTGAAAAAAAGGAAAAAAGATTCAACTAACTATAAAAGCCAGGTGTGGGATTTGAACCCGGATTCTTTCGATAATAAAAATGAAAACACATGGGGACTAACCACATTCACCACAAAAGCAGCTGATGTGCAGAGGGGTTTGTCCCTATAGAGCCAGCTACCCACAAATGAAAACAAAACATCAGAACATGTTGGTGATGTGAATCCACGGGAATTATACACAATGTGTAACAGTTGTTTGTTGTGTAACAACAATTTTCAGTCTGAGATGCTTCTGCAGCACCAGTCTAACCCTTGCCTCATGAACAAGGCCAAGAAGACTCCTCTAGACCTGGCTTGTGAGTTTGGCAGACTGAAGGTATGAAAAAGCTGATGTCAGAGTGGCGCTTTTGTGACCTTTGTAGATGAATTCCATCTTTCCATTATGTGCCTGTAAAATTTACTTTATTCGTGAGTTTAGACCAGGGATAGGCAACTCCAGGCCTCGAGGGCTTCATTCCTGCATGTTTTCCAACATCTGGCATGTTCTAATTGGCTGGACACACCTGAAGCAGGTAATCAGTCATGAGTAGAGCTTGGATATCTGGAAATCCTACACACACTGCGGCCCTCGAGGCCTGGAGTTGCCCATCCCTGGTTTAGTCAGACAACCTGATGATCTGACTGCAAACATTTGCTCACACTAAGTCAATGTGCCAACCTAATGTAAGACATGAAACGCGATGGAATAAAGTGATCCTGTTAATACCGGTAGAGGAATTATAAGATTGTTTCAGTGTTTTGCTGCCACATCAAAAGATCAGTCAGATCGTGAGATCTGTAACTGGAACCTTAATCCTGAGTTAAACAGGAAATTCCCATTCTTATTCAATGTTGTGTCATTGAAATTGCCAGTTAATCTATGCCAGTGTTTCCCAACCCTGGTCCACAGGGCACACTGTCCTTCATGTTTTCCATGTTGCCCTGCTTATGTTCACCTCATTCATCTGGCTCTGCAGAAGCCTGACGTTAGGTGTGTTTGAAATGACCCAGTGCCTCACCTGGATCGTTGGCGAGACCATGCGGCTGCAGGCGGGGGCGAGGAATAACGCTTGAGATGAAGGCTAGCGCTGAGCTGCAGCGAGAATGAACGAGAACAGGAAGTTGGGGTTGTCCTTGAAATTTGGTTGAATTCTAATATGCCTCTCCCACTTAGTATGATCTGTGGTATTATGTATTTTATATTACTTTTTATTTTTGTGAAGTGTTTTTTTTTTATAAATAGATATTTTAAATGATTGTCTTACATTTGTCTTTTTATTTTATATCCTTAGCTTTGTAGGTAGACAATTTTAAAGAACAGTCTGAAATGAATTAAATTGAAGTGGAAATGAACTTTTAAAGGCAACAATAAACACAAAACCACAGATGATTTGTGATTCCTGTACTTGAGTTCCTTTTGTTGCAGAAATACAAATGCCTGTCTGATGTTTTGCATTAAAACCAAAATAATCATCAGTAGAAAACCTAGAGTGATAAAATGTTTCAAGTAAAATATTTTGTAATGATAAAGTAATCTGAGTGATGTTGATTTTAATTACTACAACCATAAATAAATAGGAATCTTTTAATTTTTTTCATTAGGTCTTCACTTTTTGCAGAAAAAGTTACAAAATACACAGATTTCCTTCATTGAGCACCAGTCATTTCTGAATAGCTTAATGCAAACTACAAGAACTGTCAGGACACCGTTTCCCACAATGCATTGTTTTGTAGTCAAATAGGTGGCTTGCAGTCAATGCAGTACCTATTTTCTGGCTACAGGCTGCCTAGGTAGGTGCTTTTATCCCGCCCCTTTCTCATGACAATTTTTGTTATGGCGCTCATGTGACATCAGTTAAAAAAACTAACCAGCATGCACCACAATCCAGGCGATCTGTGCAGCGCTGTTTCCGCCTGGTTGATCTCAAACACGCCTAATGACAGTGATCAAAGGCAGGTGTGTTTGATCAGGGTTGGATTGAAAAAATGCAGGACAGTGTTCCCCAAGGAACAGGGTTTGGAAACAATGATCTATGCAATGCCAGCCTTTTTTACTCACTGTTCTAACCCATACTTCTGTATGTGTGTTGGTTTGACTTATTTGTTTGAATAAAATGTGTTTAGTGCATAAGTCTGTGTCTTCATCTTCACATCTTTAGGTTGCTCAGTTGCTACTAAGCAGTAACATGGTGACCCCCCTGTTAGAGGGAGATGGAGGGGTTGATAACACGGACTGGCCCTCCACCACACCGCTCCACCTGGCAGCCAGGAATGGACATAAAGACATCATTAAGTAAGACGACACAAGTAGCAGCATTAAAATATAACATATGTCTCATGTTTTTAGTTAGACTCCTTTGGGCTAAAACCTGATATATTATTTAACATCAAATGATAATTTGGATTTGAGAGAACTGGAAAGTTAAATTTCAACCAAAATGTCTGAAAGTGCTTCATGAATGTTTTGACAGCCTTTTTTTAGAGGTGACAAAGCTAAGGTCTTCCTAAAGGTCTCCCAGAGTTCATCAATTTCCCTTTTGTTTAATAAGTTTTTGTTTCAGTGCTTGTTAAGTTCACCTGTCAGTGATTCAAACATAGAAAGGCACCTAACCCAAAGCTGAGCCATTCTTGTGTCTTCTCATTATGAGCAATGCAGCAAAGCACTGTTAAAAACTCTTTGTGTGCCAAGCAAACACAGATGGATAAACACACTCAGACATTTTCCTGTTGGGGGCAAAGAACACAGATTCATCCGTTTCATTTACAGAGAAAGAAACAAAATAAAAAGCAAGTTACATAATATTGTTTGTATAGGAACATTTGGCACAGTGATATTGCAATTATTATCAATTACTTGTTTTAAAAACATTTTTTCCTATTTTTTCTTACTATATTTTAGGTATGGAGAGAAAAAATAAAAAGCCAAAAGTTTATTTGCAAATATAAGAATTACATTTAATTGAATCTTAAAACTGCAAACCTAACAGTTTCTTTGCTACTAGCTTTTATTTACATTTTTTTTCTTTAAAAATACATATGTACTTTACCACACACTAAAAATATGTATCAAACACATTTACTTCTTTACGTTTAATAACCTATCAACATTATTTGGAACAACATTCTTAAACCTGTTAAATTTTAAACAGCCTTTAAAAATATGAATTAGAGTCTGCTGAATGCATTTTAACTGGTGCTGTTTGATCTATAGGAGTGTTTGTTTCCTTTGAAAATCTTCCTGCTTTAAATAGACGTGAAAATTCACTTGAAACAATGACGCCCTAATTCCGGCAAACCAGACTGAATGCTGCTTGGAATACAATTGCTTTAAGAAGGAATATTTATCAGTTGTAGCAGTCCCACTAGCTGCAACATGGAAAGGTCCAGGAAGCAACTCCTCACTGCAGCATGTTCAGGCCCAGTTCTATTTCTTTGAAAAGTTGTGGCTGAGCTGCTTCATTTAAGTATTTATTGAAGTATTCTTCTTTCTGGTTAAAAGCAATGTTATGTTTTTTCCCCCCACATTTTTATGTTTGGGGCTGCACAGTGATGCAGTGCCAGCACTATAACATCACAGCAAGAAGACCCTGGTTCAATCCCAGCAGGGACCTTTTTTTTCTCTTCATACATGTGTGGGTTATCTCCGTGCACTAGGGCTTACTTCCACAGTTCAAATACAGTACATGCTCCACAGGTTAATTGGTGAGTTATACCCCTCTTTCTACCAACGAAAGCTGTAACACCTTGACACCTGAATTTTTTTTTCCAGCTATGAAAAAACCGTCACTTATTTGCTATCGTGTAGATGGTAAATTAAGGAAAATCTGAAGCCAAAGTGTCTCGATGCATATTTGCATCAATGGGCTGAGTCACAGCATTTGGGCTGCTATCTCTAAAAGGACTTTTGTGAGGAGGTATAATCCATGAGTCGAGTACAAAATTATACCCTAAGTCTCAGCAACCAACTATTTCCTATCATTCGATTGTCCTGGTCCTGCTTGTTTCAGTTCATCTTGGTCACCGAAGACTTCCTCTATGTTCTCTACACTGGATGTCTGACAGTGAGATGCCTCCATATTCCAAGTTTTTGTACAGATGTTTCTTTTTTACGTTCATATGTGACTTTGGCAATCTCTGAGATTTTATTCTGATTTGAAAGGAACTTGAGGACGTTCCAAAATAATGTAAATAATAATAATAAATAACTTGGCTTGAACTTTAGCTAATTTGAAACTGATGATAAAA
Source organism: Adrianichthys oophorus (assembly GCA_036245035.1). Classification (NCBI taxonomy): domain Eukaryota; kingdom Metazoa; phylum Chordata; class Actinopteri; order Beloniformes; family Adrianichthyidae; genus Adrianichthys; species Adrianichthys oophorus. Next base: position 5,152,967 of record BSAI01000012.1, read on the forward strand.
AAATCCTAATTTTAAGAATAGTTTTACAGCAGGAAAGCTGTTTAAATGGAGAGAATAGCCCAAATAAACAGCTGAACTGTTGCAGCCACCAAACCAAGCAGGAGGAGAGCCCTCAACCCCAGAGGGTTCTGTGTTTATCGTATCAGCAAAGCTTGAATTGCTTGTTCTCATGAAAAATTGCTCAGATCTCATCTTTCGATTGTTGTGATGCATGAGCCCCAGGTTCTGGTACAAATTAAACAATCACAGAATGTAAGCTATAACTTAATGAATAAAATAATTGAAAATCTTGATTACTGCAATATATTTAAAAGCTTTTTGAGCTATCATGGACTTTAAAGTGGTCAAAAAAGTGCTACAATCAAATCACCAAGGACAATTATTCCTGCCTCAGTTACTTTTATCATCCACACCCTTGATACTTAATCCACTGATGTTGCATGGCTTTCTTTGTGGTCAGCGTGTCTGTGTAAATAAACAGGTTCTGCGCTAAGAAGTAACCCCACCCTGAGCCGTGCAGCTAATGACTGTCAAGCGCTTTGATTTACGAGTTTTTTCTCCACCCTCCTCCTCTGGGGCTGGAAAACTTTATGGAAGAATTCTATAAAAGTTCAAAACAAAAACAGAAAAAGCAATGCTGCACTGGTGTATGGGTTACTTCAGCAGAGCAGCGAGTGGTTTTTGTGTGGATCTGCTCAGGGTAGAAGCAGCAAACACTGTTCACATTTAGGAAATGAGAGCTTGTGTCAGAAAAGATGAAGAAGATTTGATTTTAGGGCACCTACGCTTTTTGTCAGCATGTCCCATACACAATGCATGCAAACTGTATATGTAGAGCAGTTTAAAAACAGCCCTGCAGAACAGGAATGAAGCCTACGCTTAAGCTCTGACAGCATGAAGACATTGAGCCGTCTCAAGATTTCCTACTGGCACAATTAAAACCATCACTGCTGAAGGCAGAGGCTTCAGGTTGCAATCTCAACGCTCCAGGCTCCGTTTTCTGTCCTGCTTGATGGTTTGAACTGTCTGCAGTTAGTTTTGTATCACTATTTGTACTTACTCTGACACCAAGCAGCTTTTTACCTAAAACTTTCTAACATTTTAGTTACATTTTGGCTCATTTTTGCTGAAAAGCCACGAAAACCAGACAAACATGCTGAGATTGAAGAGCGTAAATGTTAGAAGAATTATTATAATTAAAAGAAATAAAGAACCTGAAACCTTTAACACTTAAAGACCCATTTCGATGAAAAAGGCTTTTTTTGTGTTTTTAACATGTTCTTGTGGCATTTTTCTCCTGATGGAAGACATATATAAAGAAACTTTAGTTTAAAATTGTTTCAAAGTAGTTCTTTGTTCAAATTGTTGTGAATCAGGAGCAGACGAAAAAGTGCTATTTGAAAGAGATTGTATTAATGATGTAGAAAATACGCTGGGCAGGCCACACGCTCCTGCTCTGCTCCATTCTGATACATCCACTTGCAGACAAATAGATCCATGAACGTTTTTTGTTTTCCTTGTCTAAGCTTAAATCTGACGGAAAACTGAATGGCTGGATAGCTCCAGTATTTCTCGCCATTTTTGTTGCATTGCTGATGTTAAGTTGGGGTTGTGAGAGGCTGTGAGCTATCAGGAGAGAATGTTAGCAGATTGATAATAGGAAGTGGGGGCAGATTTGTATAGTTTGCTGCACAAACTAAGTTCTAAAAAAACGACACACTTTTTAAAAATTTTGTCTAAAAATGAAAAAAATCATAATTAAAAGACCAATGGGAACACATTTACAATAGATCAAAAGATGATCAGATTGTGACTTTACACATGACATAATATAAATAGAAACAGGAGAAACAGGATTGGAAAATAACAAAAACCACATTCCTAAATGCTGTGAGGGAACTAATTGATCAAAAGACAAACATCTGTTACACAAGCGGTAAATTGAATGGGTTTTTTTAGCAAGTAAGAAGAAAAACAAAACCTACATTTGGGAAAACCAAACATAAATATCAAACAAAATCTATGCCAACTTAACAAGACCAAAATAAAAAAAAACAGTAACAAAAAGCACATATTCTGATTTAATCCCTCCTAAAGAAAGCAAAGTGTCAAAACCGATAAGAAGTGCCTGCACATGTATATTGTGGGTGGAGTAGGTAAGTGGCCTCACGGAGACCCTCCATTCAACAGTCAGACAGAAAATTGGGCTTCTCAGACCTACTGATGACGAGAAAGAAGACCACCTCAAAATGTTATAACAGAACCTGGAGCGTCTCATGGAAACAGGCAACAACAGTTGTATGAAAAATAAATTGGAGTCAGCTCGTCATCATCAATGAGGGGAGGAGATCTGGAAAACAGGCAGGATGGTAGATCTTGAAGACCAGGATTGATCAGCCCTGATTTAAATTACAAAAGGAGAATTTTAAAAATTGTTTTACCTCTGTCAACATTTCCTGAGCTGCCTGTGGCATCTTGGGAACCTTTCACTTTACACAGCTGTATCAAGGAGACTCCATCTCTGTGGCTTTCTGCTTTAACAATGGACAGCCTCTCCTCGTGTGCAGCACGTCATGTTGACACACTTCCATTCTTAAGTTAATAAAAAGAGGAAGGAGAGGAAAACTGATGAACTTGAGCTTTGAAACAAATAATTCAAAACAAGGGAGGTTAGGCTTTCTGACCAGAGAAAAACAGATTTGACTTGTTTCTGGAAAGAGATACCTCATGGTTCAGCTGTCACCTGTTGCAGTGCTTTAGGTATGGAAGTAGCTGTCAACAGGTGGTGAAAAGAAATAAAAGCTATAGTTTGTTCATGTTTGACTCTGTTTCTTTCTGGAATTGGGCATAAAACATTAAAAAGATCAAATAAAAATGTGTGCCCGTCTCCTCCTCTGAACCACGGATCACGCCCTCCTTCTCCTGCATAAATGCTGTTTGCATGCACATTCCTGCATCAGGAATGTTTATGCATTTGTTGTCTTGTGTGGGCGGGTGAATGGGTGGTGCACAACTTAATGAGAAGCTGCAGATGTCTGCAGTGGTTAAATAGATGAATCTGTTTATGAGCCTTGCCTGCGGTCTTCAGTGAGTGTTTCTGATTTTATTTTGTAGGTTGCTGCTCAAAGCCGGCATAGACATCAACAGAGCCACCAAAGCAGGGACTTCTCTGCATGAGGCCGCCCTCTACGGCAAAACAGAAGTAGTGCGGCTGCTTCTTGATGTAAAGACAGATGATGGTCTTTCAGCTGCTTTTGGAAATTATGTTTCTACATCAGAAGAAAAAAATAAAAAAAGTCTATTTTTAATTAAGTAGGGACACCAAGAGAGGGTTTTGTAAAGTATCACTCTTTCCTTTTTTGGTTTGTGGATCCAGGCGGGCATCAACGTGAATGTGCGCAACACATACAACCAGACAGCTCTGGATATTGTCAATCAGTTCACAACCTCCACAGCCAGCAGGGAGATCAAGCAGCTGCTGAGAGGTGGGTAGATCTATAAAAAGAGAAGCAGTGTGATCTGTGCTGATGCTCTCTGGTCTTCCTCTTTGCAGAAGCATCAAGTTCTCTCCAGGTCAGAGCAGTGAAGGACTACTGGAACCTCCATGACCCCACTGCTCTCAACCTGCGGGCTGGAGACCTTGTTATGGTAGTTGGGGGGAGGGGGGGGCGGGGTGCTCCTCTGAGAAAGCAGTACTATTAAATCCCAACATGAGGATGACTCAGATTCCTGCGAGAGCAGGCCTGTTGTTAGGATTTGTGCAGGATGTTTTGGGGTAATTTGTTGTACCCTGAACATCAGAGAAACCGGCACAAACTTGCTTCTGACACACAGAGTGTAAACACAAGTTAAGCAGTGTGCATTTTCTTGCGTTTATGTTCCTTCTGCCATATTCTGATATCTTTACCTGAATAATTATTGTGCTCTAGATCCCTGTTTGAACTTTTCACATCAAGGTTTTCTTTATATTTCTCAAGAAAACGGATCATGTTTTCCTGTTAAAACCTCATTAGATTCATTCCAAGAAATTCTGAAAGCACCACTGTTGGGATTAGGGATTATATCTTTGCTTTAAACAAACTCACACAAAATTGTTAAATCAATGAAAATGTAGTAGTTTTTGTGTTTCTGCCAAGTTTGGGAACGGTTAGTGTTCTCTAAGTGAATGAATCTCATCCTTTCTTTTTTGGAAATTAGGTTCTGGAGCAGCACTCAGACGGCCGTTGGAAAGGCCACGTCCATGACACCCAGAGGGGGACAGACCGGGTGGGCTTCTTCCCTCCCTCAGTAGTGGAGGTTCTTAGCAGAAGAGCGGGTAAACCATGAACACTAACAGTTGGGTTTTTGTTCAGCACATTTACAAAAATATTGCCCTAAAAGGCCATGCTGTTTAAAGGCTGCCCATTCCTGATCATGACTTTGCTTTGCTTGTCAAGCTTTAAGGCAAACCAGGATGTTCTAAAGTAACAGTTCTCCCACAAACCACTGGAGGCAGAAGGGAGCAGTTTCCAATAGCAAAAGCAAATTTTACAGTAAAAAAATATATATTTTACATCAAATATATATTTTTTTATTGTCTGAGTTAAGAGATAGTTTTGTTAAAAGATCGTTTTGTTAATTATTACTTAAACTTCTTAACACCAGAACTTTTGCTCTGGGCAGGGTAGGAAAGAAACTTCCTAACACAGGCAGGGCAGGAAAAACCGTGATGAACTTTTGAGAGGTGTTTACACTTTTCAAGCAACGTGATCAACTCCAGTGTTTATTTTAAAATGAAGGACATCTTCTCACACTCACTCGCTGAGAATGTGCAGGTACATGACAGGCAGAGGAGGAAGTGGTGTGTTCCTCTACTAAATAGAGGCAGTCAATACAAAGGTGAAAATGTAAAAATAAAAAAGGGAGTTAATTACATTCTGGAGTGCTGCAAAATATGAAATATAAGGCATCTCTCTTCAGTAACTCGCTCTATTTTCTACCAAGTCTTACATACTTTAAACGATGCGATCTGCCCATGATTGCACTCCGGGCGTAAACTTTCAGTCTTGGGTGATGTCACCATCAGGTGTCACATTCTGCAGCGGCCAGCACAATCTCTCTCTGATGGTCGTGAGTCCACTGCGATGTCAACGATTATTAGTCATTTGAAAGTATAAAGCAGCCCTTAAAATACATGCTGGCAATGCAGCAATGTGCATCTTGATGAAGATGAATCAGTTTTGATCCGTTTTTGAGCTGGTCGCACATAAATACGTGTGAATGACATCAGCCTTCCTTTGATCTCAGATGTGTGTGATGCTTGTTCTGACCTCCAATGACCAGCGCTGTTCTTTTACTGACCACAGCTTGAATTCTACTATAACAATATAAGAGTGAGTGACTGGCTGCTCTAAATAATTTGTGACCAAAGTTAAAATGTTTGAAAAGTAATAAGAAAAATAAAATCAAAAAACGGTTCATGATTTTTGTTTCTCTCTCCCTGATTTGGCAATTTAAAGAACAAACTAAAAAAACAAACACACTCAGCTCAGATTCTAAATTGGGAGCACAAACTCGTACGAAAAGCTCTTCTCCACCTTGAACTTCAATAAGTCCAACTGCAGGTTCAGACTTACTGACAATCACCTTGAAGTCATACTGAGAGTCTTTGCTGCTTCCTCCCTCAAACCAAATGTGGCTCAGCTATGGAGAGGAAGCTCTGCCAAGTGTCCAGTAAGAAGTTCAGAAGATCCCATTGACGGAGGTTAAAGAACTGTAAAGTTTAAGTCTTATTTTGTGAATAACAGTTAAAATGAAACAGTATTAATTGAACTGTGTTAATGAGGATGATTAAATCTGATTACACCAAAATAGAAGACTGAATAAACAGAAAACTGAAATGTATTACTGATGCATTTACTTCTTTATTGTTAATATTGTTTATGTATTTGTTGATTGATTGACAGTTGTATTAGTTATTTTGTGCAGAAAACAGTTAATAATACACTACAGTTAATAGTACAGTTAATGCTCCTTACAAATTTACAACCAAAGAAAGGGTCTAACTGAGGAAGTTCTAAACGTATTTACAACAGGGTCCTTATTCATCTTTTTTGTGTTATAAAATTAAATAAAAAAAAAACTGAGAAGATTGGAATTTTAAAGATTTCTGATTCAAATTAGTATTGGCTTCCAGACACACGCGAGCTGCGCGCTTGTTCATGCACGCTTGCAGCCAAGCCTCAGCCAGACTCCACCTTTAGTGGCCCCAAGGTAAATTGAGTCTGAGACCCCTGGTTTAACGGATTAAAATTTATACGTAGTATGTTGTCGTGTGCAGGTGGAGAGTGTAAGAAACGTGTGCGGCTGTCATTAATAAGCTGTATGGACAAAATCCATCAGATCTGCGGCAGATCCGTGTCCACAGTGCCTCTCTGTCCTCGTGGTGAACCTTTCAAAATCTGTGAGGTCTTTCGAACCAAACGCCACAAAATACAAATATGTGCTGGAACGGAACCACTCATCCAAGGTGTAATTCACAATCCGCGCTCATGTCTTTTAAACGGGTTTTAAACTCAGATTTTGAAACATTTACCACACGGACAGAGGAAGTAGGCACAAATCTGCTGCAGAGTTACGGTGTGGTGTAAAAACAGTTTACGAGTCCCAGAAGTTAAGCAGTAAGCTAGGCTAAAGGTCCAGAGCTAAGTTGACGAGTGTATCAAGTTAGCTGCATTAAGCATACAATTAAATGTAACTTAAAGTCACAAAAAATGTTTAAAAAAAAACAACATAGTAACCACAAGATTACAGAGGTAGGACGGAATTATAATTATTTTTATCTGCCAAAACTGAAAATTATGATGCAATTTTGGTCTGTGCATGTGCAGTGGGTTTAGGTAGGAAAAAACTCATGGGTTGGAAGGATTTATAGAACACTGGCAAAATCTCTGATGTTAAAGGGTTCCTATCCATGACAACTGTGAGAGGTAATTTTTTTTTTTAAATTATTGATTTTATTAGAGCTGAAACTTATGCATGTTACAGGGTGTGTCTTTTTGACTCAAACCTAATTTTGACCCCCCCCAATTGTGTCTTTGGAACCTTGCTGAGTTGGACAGAGCAATCTCCAGTCAATGTTTCCCAGTTCAGGCTCCATATCCACCATGCAGAAGCTATAAAGTGACATTAGAGATTATTGTTAGGGTTTAAATGTCTTTGTGTTTTTTGCAGCTGTAATATACATTCAGACAGCATGAAGAGCGGTATAGAATCCCACAAGGAGAAAGATTTAAATGCATGAACTTGAGTCTTCTTAAGGCTCCCAACAAGCCACATTACACAGACACATTAACACAGTTACAGATAGAGATAAGCGTTAATAGGATTACCATGGGCAGATTGTGAAGTTTCAGCTCAGCTCTGAAGCCCTCACAGATGCTGCTGGGACTCCATGTGTGTCTGTGTGTCCGTTCAAGCTCAGTGATGACATGAGAGAGAGTTTGACTCTAAGTCTGACAGGCAATGAAACAAACTCAGCTCTGCATAATCTTCTGTAGTGTATATGCGTGTGCGCTGTGTCAGTGTCAGCAACTGTAGACCAGCGGCACAAAAGAACATTAAGCCCTCTCAGCGTTATAGTCCCATTTGGCAACAGCTTCTTCTATAACTGCAGAACAGATTTACATTTTGTCTCATATTTGGGTTCGTGTTTAATACTTTCTGATAAAAACAAAAAAAAACAATGAAAAAGTATTAAAAGAGTTGACAAATAGGCTCACACTTATAAATGAAAGTTAAATCTCACCATTGTTTTGATAAAAAACAAAATAAAATAAAATGACAATCACAGTTTTTAGCAAATTCATATTTAAAAACTTGCTGCTTAAAATTCATTTTCTCAACATCTCAACGTGAGAAAGATTATTAGAGTTGAAATGATTTAAAATAGTTCCCAAAAGTGAGTATCCTAACTTCTTATTTTTAGACCAGGCAAATAAAAACATCAAATGGAGGGATATCTCTCTGCGTGACCTCCTTTGTAAATTGGAGTTTTCTAGTCAACATGAGGTCATCTGACTGAGTGCTAAGGCTTAGTTGAAACTGGGTCAAGACAATGATCTGAGACACACCATCAAACCCACAAGAGAAAAATATCCTAGTTTGGACTTTCAGTCCAGCTGAAATTTTTGGTTCTGACATGGTGGTGTCCGTATCATGAAAAAATGGTGAATGCATTGACTTACACAGACAGTTGGAGCTGGAAGTAAACAATTTTTTATGGATGATGTAACACTCACTCAGTCCAGTTCTCATTTACAGTCAATACCCTCACATTGAGCATGCAGGAAACTGTTGCTTTTAAATGAGATGACTAATAGCTGAAGTTGTTGCTACTAAAGATGAAGCTATAAGCTCTTGAATCTTGGTGATACTTAGCATCGCCCACGTGCTTTTTTTGGTAATTTTTTGCTATGTGATTTCACACTAATGGTTTTTGTCCTATGTTATACTTTTCTAACACAAATCCACTGTAACCAGTTGTTTTTATCCGGTCATACAGCACTGCTAGTACCCACCTCATTAGTAGAGTCCTCAAAGTTAAATACTAGCCATAGCATTCAACAGTAACTCCTCATTAGCATGCACATTAACGGCATCTATGCATTTGCTTGTTCTTTTTTCTTTGCATGTGCCCCCCCCCCCCCTTCCCCAACTTACCCAAACCATGTTTGCTTGACACCAGGGAGCGCTCTCTATCACCAAGCTTCACTGCCTTTCCAGAGGCAACACTTTCCTGCCAGAGCTCCTCTCTCTGGCCTCGCCCCTAAGACTGAGAACTTGCACATCCTTGGTTATGATCTCAAAGGTAGACACACCCACACAACAACTTTTTTTCTGCATAAATGACAATAAATAAAAAAAATGAAATGGAAATACTCCCACAAAAAAAGAGATAAAACTTCAAAGACGCCAGCGCTCATTTACCAACAGATGGAAAAGCACTACAGACGTGCAATAAAAAGACATGTACAAAGAGAGACAACAACTGCAGTGATGTGAAAAAAACACAACAAAAATGAAAGAAAATAACCTCATAACCATTGAAAAACTGACATGTTGTGCTGAAAACATATTGCAAAGAGAAGCTATTAGCATGAAAGCTGTGAACTGATAAAAAAAAGGGAGAAAAAGTAAAAAAAAAAGCGCAAAATTACTAGAAAAAAGCTTATTAAAATAAAAAAAATAAACAGTAGATGAGACAGTAAAATATATTGAGACAGTTAAGAGTAAAAGACAGAAAAGTGGAGATGGTGACTTGTGTCTTCCATTAAAGCCTCACGTATGGGCTTGGACTTAAAGCTTAGGACTTATGACCATTCACATTTTTATACTTTATCATAAACTAAAACACATCTTTTGTGAAGTGTGACAAACATCTGTTTCTTATTTTTTTGTAGTTTGTGGCCCACAGTATATTAGTATTGCTGCACTCCACCAGTCGATTGCAGAGTGCAGCACCACCCTGTTGGTGTTGTAATACCTTTGTGTGAGTTTATAAAAACCTTTCAAAACTATGAGACTTGAGAACCTTCACAAATTGAAAAATGACCTGTGTAGCAGGAAGAGGCGTGGCAAAAAGTCCCAATCTAATCATTTCATGATTGATTTTTAAAGCGTTCCCAGTGGTCTTTTATTTTCTTTTTCATTATGATGATGTCATTTTTAGCCCAAAAAAATTGTGTCGTTTTCTAGGACATAGCGAAGCAGCAGGATTCACTAGAAATTTACCTCTGAGTTGTGGGTGGGTCTGTTGGGGCGGAGTAATTCTGCTCCCCTTCTTGTTGTCCATCTGCTTTTGTGCTCTCCCACCAGCTTACAGCACCTCACACCCCCAACCTAACATTACCGGTGCAACAAAAATTGGGATCAATATTGGAGCTATCCTGCTGTATTTTCTTAATATAATGTATGTCCTCCATCATCTATGCTACATGTTAAAACACTAAAAACACAATTTTTATCTGAGAAGGTCTTTATAATGTTCACAAAAAGAGGAAAACAATTTGAGTTAGCAGAACACAACAAAAGTAAAGTTTAACTTACTGAAACATGGAAGCTGGTTACAAACCACACGAACACATTTGCACAAAGACAAAAACATCTAAAATAAGATACACACTGCTCAAAGATATAACTTAATTGATTTTTGCATGTGTTTGTTAAAATCTGTCCCATTCCCCCCTGCCCCCTGAAGCTCCCCCTCCCCCTTCCCAGTCACTGTCAGCGTGGTAGCACCACCCAGTTGTGTGGTGTGCGGTCCAGTGAGGATGTGTCTAAAGTGTGTGTGTTTGTTAGGTGCTCCACCTGGCAATCAGCTCTCAGCCCCCACTAGCCCCCCTCAGGACATTTGGGTCCTCAGGAGCTCTCCCACTGGTAAGAGTGTGTATCCCTGACACCTAACCCCCTCCACACACACACACCTTGATTGAACCCTGTTGTTCTGCTACAGCAGACCAGAAGCCCCCCCAACTTTATCCTTCTCTATCCAAAGCCATGACCTTCCTTCCACCCTGAATATCTCTCTGTCACCCCGCCAGTGACGTGCAGTCAGGGGCTGTGCCTCACCAGCAAAATACAGCTTAAACAATGTATACATTAAATAAAATGAATATACTGTTTAAAATGTAAAATCATATATAGTGTATATATTTTAGACAGGTCTTTTCTATGATTACCTTTTTCTGTGTGGGTTTTCAACGTTTATTCAGGGTTTATTCAGAGTCTCAGAGTTTCCTGTTCAAATACGTGAGACAGCGACAGTGAGGCAGCAGCCCCTCCCTCCCCCAGCGCCGCACACACTGATTAGAGCTGCAGCTGACGCATGCATTTACTAATTCCATCTTTTTATCATCATAAAATACACTTCATTCTAAAATGACCTAATTTGTTTATTTCTTGACATCTGTCTGAAAACATTGGTGCCAGTTTGTGACTCATTTAGTCTTTTTAACAGCTAAAAACACGCTGTAGAAATACACTCGGTGAGGCAGGCAGTACGCCTGCCTCAAGGCAGAGGGCGCTGGTGAGCCCGGAGAATGTGACACAGCGGCTAAAGAATAATAGAATTAGCGATAAAAAGTCAAGTGCAGCCGTCCAGTTACTCTTTCATGTTGTTTATCATCATTTTCTAAAGGATGGATATGGATTACGTTTCAAACCCCTAAACTGAATAACTTGTTTAGACACGATGCTGGTAGTGATCTTCACTGAGAGAGAAAGACTTTTCAAAGTGAAGAAAGAAAAGGAAGACTTCTACAAACAGGTTATTAATGCGTTCCTTCAGAAGTTGAAGTAATGTTATAATAATAATGAAATAATGTTGAGATTTAAAAAAACACCCTCTAACCGCTGCCAATCAAATAGTGAAAAGCTTCTCTGTAGGGTTCATGTTTGTAAATCTGACTGATGACGTCAGTGCCTCACCAGTGAACCTCACTGCACGTCACTGCACTCCGCTCTCACTAATCCAACAGCCATAACCATTGTTTTATTGCAGCAGGATGTAAAGTAGAGTGAGCATCATGACTGCTGTGACTTCTGATTTCTCTGCACAAAACCCACAACAACAAAACGATCTCCATAAACAACTGCTTCATTTCACAGGAATCATTTCTGCAAACGTAAAAAACATGATGACTAACATTAGTTAACGTGCTTACAGGAGAACCAGAGCCGAGTTCTGACAACTTTAGCCTGGCATTAAAGCTCACTATTGTTTTTGGTAACAACAAAAGTTTCAGTTTTGAAGTTTTTTGAAAAAAAACCTGAAATCTGTTAAACAATTTCAAATTCAAATATATTCTTCTTGTTTGGTCCATAAAGTCTAGACTGAAGCTGTGCAGAAACAACGAGCGGAGCAGGAGTTGGTAGCAGTATTATAATATGGTGTTGCTTATACAGGCCAGGTCAGGTTGGCTTTGAGTCAGCATACAGACTGTGGATTTCATGAGGAAGCGTTGCTCAAACGATGCAACAAGACAAGAGTTTGATACTTTTAAAACTTACTCCACAACAAAATTACAGCCTCAGAAAAAACCAAGCCTTTTTTCTTGATCGGGCTGTTTGTGAGCTTTCATGCTTGGCTGAAACATATGATTCAAATCCTAAATTTATATCTTAAAAGCAGATCTGCACAGACTAAATCCTGATTTTTTTCTCACTTAACAATCTCTCTCAAACACAGATAAATGTTTTCTTTTCCCCGCCCCTCACCAGGTGACAGAAACAGTGTTGGCAGCACCGGCAGTGTTGGCAGCATCCGTAGTGCTGGCAGTGGACAGAGCTCAGACAGCAGCCATAAGCAAAATGGGACCCACAATCACCAACACATTGACTCTGGCAAGGTGTGGGAGTAAAAAGAATAACTTTATTCCACAATATACTATGAAAAACAAATTTTTCACCATGTTGTGTAACGTAGCATGCAATAAAAGTGTTACTGTCAGTCAGATTGCTGCAGATGTATAAATCACTGCATGTTCTGAGGGGAAAAAAAGGAAAATTTGTTTTTCATTTGTATGCAGTTGTCGCCATCTGCTGGAGAAAGAGGAGAACGCATCCACATCACTGTAGCAGACCAGAGCAAGCGTGCAGATGGATGCACAAGTGAGTCACAGACCAGACAGGAACTGTCACTCACGACCCGGTTAAAATCAATAAAACGTTTAAAGATTTTTATAAAGACCTATACACACCACAGGTCAATCCATCAGAACAAAGTATTAACTCATTTCTTAATAATGTAACTCTACCCAGATTAAATGAGGATCAAAGCTCAAACTTAGACTCTCTGCTCTCATTGGCTGAACTTCATGAAGTTCTGTTGCTGATGCCCAACAACAAAGCTCCAGGGCCTGATGGCTTTCCTGCTGAGTTTTATAAAGAATTCTGGGAACAGCTGGCACAAACTTTTTATAAAATGGTTACTTTTATCAAGGAAAGCAAATTACTGCCACCTCACATGAATTCAGCTAACATAATCCTCCTTTTCAAACCAGAAAAAGATCCCATAATTCCTTCAAGCTATCGCCCCATTTCTCTAATCAATGCAGACGTAAAAATTATTTGCAAAGCACTCGCACAGAGAATAGAAAAAATCACTCCTCATATAATTCATCATGATCAAACTGGATTCATCAAAGGTAGACACTCAAGTGATAACGTCCGCAGACTTGTTAACATAATAGATTTTGCCACTATTAAAAACCAGGAAACAACCATACTCTAATTGGATGCTGAAAAACCATTTGACAGAGTAAATTGGAAGTTCCTCATTGCTGCCCTCCATGAGTTCCTTCCTTCTACATGCTTCCTCTAGGGAATGTCATCAGGAGGCAGAACATCAGCTTTCATAGCTATGCTGATGATACCCAGCTGTACATAGCTATGTCTCCTGATGACACAGGGCCAATAGAAGCACTTTATAATTGTATTTTAGATGTGAAATCATGGATGGCAAAAAATTTTCTGCAGCTCAACCAGGAGAAAACAGATATTTTAATTATTAGTCCTGAAGCTAAGAGAGAGAAACAGTTTTTGAAGTTAAAATAACTTTCATTAGATTATTCAGAAACAGTAAGAAACCTTGGCGTTATTTTTGACTCTAAGCTAACTTTCATCCCACATATTAAACATGTGGTTAAAACGTGTTTTTATCATCTTAGAAACTTGATAGAGTCCGCCCTCTACTCCCTCTCGCTAATATGGAGATGCTGATGCATGCTTTTATCACAAGTAGAATTGATTATTGTAATGCCCTGCTTGCCGGTCTTCCAAAAACTAACCTTAAGAATGTTCAGCTTCTCCAAAATTCTGCTGCAAGACTTCTTACCAAGACCAGGCGACAGGCCCATATCACTGCAATTTTAAAATCCCTGCATTGGCTCCCCATAAGCTTCAGGATTGATTTTAAGATACTTTTAATGGTTTTTAAATGTCTTAACGGTCTTGCGCCTTCTTATCTGTCAGATCTTTTAGTTAAATATGAACCCTCGCGGACCCTGAGATCCTCTGGCACTGGTCTTCTAACCATTCCAGCTGTGAAAACCAAAACTTACGGAGAGGCATCTTTTCAGCATTATGGCCCTCGTTTGTGGAACGGTCTGCCAGAGGATCTAAGAGCTGCAGAGAGCATAGATGTTTTTAAGAAAAGGCTCAAGACCCACCTTTTTAACCTGGCTTTCATATAATTTTTACTTTGTATCTTTTTACCTATTTATCTATTTTATAATGTTTACAATAAATTATTAATTTATTTTAAATTCCTCATTATAATGTTTCATTGTTGGTTTTTTTTTTTTTGCTTTTATCAATATGTTTCCTTTTTAATTTAATTTAATTTTGTTTCCGGTGCTTCCTCAGTTGGGTTCTCTCTCTCTGGGTCGGCTGCTGTTCAGCCGCGGCGGCGCCGGATGGGGAACTGCATCGCTCCCCAGCTGTGATGAGGCGGGTCCCTGCTTGTGTCGCTGCGTTTGGTTGGCTGTGCCGCTACTCACAGAGAGAGAGGTCCCAACTATTAGCGTTTTTAAAAACAAACTGTCATGCTCAGCCTGTTTCTCATTGCCAATCTCCATCAGTTAGGGGGTGGGAGCTCTGACAGGGGTGGGGGTTGTGTACGGATCTGGGGGAGGGGACTTTATGTTAATTTGTGCTCATTTTTATATTATCAGAGCCACTCCTACCACATATCCACTAATTTTATCAACAAAACTCACACTACCAGTATCTAAACTACGGCAATATTATGGGACAGAATGAAACTGCAATATCATTAGGGTAACCAATTCTCAATCCGAACTACTTTCTCCTTATTCGCCGGCCCGGTGCCTCAGATCAGCTGATCAGCTCCTTCTGGAGATGTAGTGCCCTTATAAGGGGGTGATAACAGGGAAAGTGAGGACAAAGAAAGAGACGTAGTTCTCCCGTTCACTTCTTCTGTAATTAGTGACGGGAGAAGAGCGGAACTCCCTCTACTGGGTGTCTGGGGTACTACCTTAATCACAAACCCATGGTGTTTCTCTGACACATAAACTTTCTTCAAATACTGGTAATTAATACCTGTAACAGAGACACCGAGGTCCAGGCGGAAGCTCAGGGGGGACAGAGCCTTTACCATTGCTGGTCCAAAGCTCCGGAATTCTTTGCCTTTGTATATTAGAGAAGCATCATCACTGTCCACTTTTAAAACTCGTCTAAAGACTCACTTTTATGCCCTTGCTTTTAACACAACATGAGACTCCAGCTATTTTTACTGATATTTTATTGCTCTTAGTATTTTATTTGTTTTTATTGTCTTTTATCTAGTTTTTATGTTGTGTGTGTACAGCACTTTGTTTTAGCTTCTTTCTGGTTGAAAGTGCTATATAAATAAAGTTGAGTTGAGTTGAGTATAGCATAAAATTGCATGGGAGCTGTGGTGAGTTGGCCATGACCTGAGTCGTGACTCAGGTGAGCCACTATGTAGGTCAGAGCTGTTTGTGGTGCTTGCTGTCTCTAAAATTTCTTCCAAGATTTTTCTTTTGTTTTCCTCTCAGTTTCAACAACTTTTACTCAAAATTCTGACAATAAATGTAAACAAAAGACAGATTTTGAGTCAAGATGTGACATGGGATGTTAAAAAAACAAAAGCAGAATAAATTACCTGCTCAGGTTAGGTGAGTATATCTCAGTTTTGCTGACAAACTGGTTTCATTTCTGTTGTGTTACAAAAACATGTAAAATGATGGAGTTTGATGATTTGCTTGTGCTTTAGTGTGATTTTGTTGACTTTAGTCTAACAGGAAATGAGAGGGGAGTAACAGCTTACCTTACCTTTGTACTGAAACCTAAAAAACCTGTTGGCAAACCCCCCCCCACCTGACAAAATGTGCTGCCTGTCCTGACCTGCTCTGGTTGCATGTTAAGGGTCTAAATGAAAAAATGAGAGGACTGACCTGGGGCGGATGAGGAAAGAGGAAGAGGAGAGATGAAGGGGTGGAGGCAGGAGGAAGACATATCAGTTTGAGAAAAGAGGTGTGGAGCAGATTTTTCTGCATGGAGGTTAGGCAGAAGAGAGGATGATATGCCAGGCTTCAGGAGCTTTGCAGCATTCATTCCTTCAGGAAGGTAAGACGCTTACTCTGATTTCACTCAAAATTAATTCATTTAGAGCTCGTTTTTCTCAGAAAAAGAACAAGTTTGCTGTCTTTATATATAAAAAAAAAACACACACTTTGTTCCTTTTCCCAAAGATCAAGTGATAAGCTTATGAGTAAAGACCCAAGTCAAATACCTGTCCTCCAGGTTCTGTTTTTACTCCCTTGACCTCAGTTACGAAGAGGAGGGGGGCAAAAAAGGTCAAACAAGTTTGTCATCAGACACTTCAGACAAAAACTTCTTTTTAATTCTAAAAGTTTGCTGTCAAAACATGCGGTTCCTAAAAAAAGTATGCAGAAACTTAAGAAATGTTCCTGAAAGAAAGCTCAAACTTTCCCACTATGGCTATGTGTGAAGCTTACATAGGAGTTTTATCTGATAAATGGTAGTTTATTTATCTATATTGAGAGTTTTCTACATAGATTGTTATCTACGCTAATAATATTGGACTTTAACTAAAATAATCTCACATTTCTATGACAGAAAAGCCTGGACATCCACAGGCTTTTCTGCAAGTTTTTTTTTTTGGTGGCCTAAACAACAAAAACCTGAAATTTTGGCTTTCAGGGGAAAAATAAAAAAGTCAACGGTGGGAGTGTTAGCAGGGGGGAGGCACAATCCTCTGAGATCTGTGGCAATATGTGAGAGATGAGTCAGGAGTCGAGTTGGATCAGGGAGAGAAGACTCCACCACCTGCAGGAGCTGGGAGAGCTGCAGGGATTAGTTGGATGCAAACGCATAAGCACATGTTGCTTAAGCGTTTTGTGTTCCAGTCAGAAGGCTCTTGAATTTCATAAACAGAGGCGGCCGTCCCGAAGGACTGATGATGAGTGTTGTTTTTTTAGATGGTTCCCGCTGCCTGGTCAACAGCTCTGCTCATAAAGGCTTTATCAGACCGGAGCAGCTGTTTGAGGGCAAGGTGAGCTCAGACGGAAGAGAGGTTATGCAAGTTTGAAAGTGTTAGTTATGCAAGTTTCAACATTGTTTTCTTTTCCTGTTGTGTCAATAGGACTCTGAAGCCATCTACCAGTGGCTGTCTGAGTTCCAGTTGGAGCAGTACACCTCTAACTTCATCAAAGCTGGGTACGATGTGCCCACCATCAGCAGGATGACCCCTGAGGTGGGTGGAGTGGATTCCCCTCCAAGAAATGTCTGTGACACTTGAATAATGCCACAGTGATAGTGGTGCTGCAGTTATAGAAGACAAGCAACCAAACAGACAGAAGCCATTCAGAAAAAAACAGTTTCTTGAAAGAAATGCAAGAAAAAGCACAAGTGTTCTGTCAGAAAAGTCGATTTAAAGTCTCAAAAAGAGGAAAACTACTGTTTGAGTGTAAAACACTACTTCTGATGACATTTCTAAACGTTACTTGAGTCTTACTCTATAAAAAAAAGCATTCTTCTACACTGGTACCAACCCGTGGGACAGTGGGTACCGAGCTGCAAAGAAATACAAAAGTAGAAATAAAGCATCTGCAGGTGTTTTGCAGAGGATGGAGAAAATCTTCACCCTCAGCAGTTAAAGGAAACTGGAAGTTAAAAAATAAAAACATTAAAGCTCACTTCAGCCTTGTGAAAATATCGTCTGACATAAAACTTGTCCGTGGCCTGAGAAAGATTGGGGACCACTTATGTAAAGAACATGTATGTTTTTTAAAGAGTGTCATTAAGGTTTGGAAATAAAATCCTTTTGTAACTGTATTTTCTGCAGTTTGGTGCAACAGTATATTTTCAAAGTTATGTCATATATAAGGTGCACCAACTATAAAGCACATTAAGTGCAACAAAAGTCAGGGAAAAGTCAGTCGGACTTTCCTAATTTTGTTCACAGCAACTCTAAAAGTTGTTTGTAACATGCTTCATGTTAGCCACATTAGCGTATTCACAATGCCAATAACTCAACCTTGTTTGCAGCACATAAGAAACAGACTGATACTACTTAAACAAACGTTACTGTGACTACTAACTAACTCAAAATGTTGTTATTAACGCGTGAAAAAAACACAGTCCGACATTGTTACACGTAAAGCCACGTTTGCATATTCATAATAACACCCAACCTTGTTTGCAACTTGGAAAAACAAACTGACATTTTGACAGAGTGTTGTGTACTTCTCAAAATTGCTTTAACACAAAACACAACTGTAAGCACAACCAGAATTCATCCATTTTTAAGATGCTCCGATTAATAAGGTGCACTAAATTTTTTCTTGAAAAATCTTGAGGGTTCCAAGTGCGCCTTATGATGTGGAAAACACATCATAACACATTAACAACCAGCAAGTTGTTAATGTGTAAATTAAGATTCGCAAATGCCTATTTGAACACAAGGTTGTACATGTGTGTCACAGGATTTTCAGAGGAATCAAGTTTTGAGTGTGTGCACAAAGGATTTTGTGTGTACGTTTTTCAAAGTACCGTCACAAATTGTTGGGGATGCACACACCACCTCTGAATACACACAAGTTGTGCAACACATATAAATTCTGCCCTCTGAAACGTCAGTTTTAAATGAGGCATTTATCTAAAACCCAACACAAAAGTGGGTTGTGGATTTTTTTCTCTAATTACATCACTATACCTGTAGTTTCATTTGTAATAAAGCATTTGTGAATCTCCACAAACACAAACAAAACTTAGGAGAGATTTTTATTTCTATATGAATATTTTTAAGTCCTGTTTTATTTTTTGTTAAATGTGGCAAAAATAGTGACTGTTTTCATCTGAAATTTTTGTTTAGTGGAGTTAAATTTGGAGAAATATTAGTTATATCTCTGATATTTTTCTTCTTTATTTTTGACTCATTGCTCAGGATCTCACAGCCATTGGTGTGACCAAGCCAGGCCACAGGAAGAAGATCTCCATGGAGATCAGCAAGCTGAGCATTCCTGAGTGGCTCCCAGATTACATTCCTGTAAAAGTCCTTCATCACATTCTGGTGTTTCCCTTGTCAAAGTTAAAGGGAGCTGAGTCCCTCTGTCCGTTTGTTTTTTCAGTCGGACTTGGGGGAGTGGCTTAGTGTGATTGGACTACCTCAGTACCAAAAAAGGTTGTGTGATAATGGCTACGATTCCATCGTGATAGTCAAGGACATCACCTGGGAGGACCTGCAGGAGATAGGAATCACTAAACTTGGTGAGAAATTGGACCAGGATTCTGTGAAGTCTATTATCTGTTCTTAAATAAAACAAAGAAACAAAAAGTTCTATGGGTAAAACACGGTGGTGAAAGTATAATGTTATGGGTTTGTTTTGCTGTGTCAGATTTAGCAAAACTTAGTTCATGTGCATAAAATCATGTCAAATGATGTAAATATATCTGTTGCTATTCTGACTCTAGATTGTCATCTGTTCTTTAACTAAAACAAAAATTTGTTTGGAAATTAGTGTCGGCCCAGTTTCCAATCAAATTTGAAAAAAAAACCCAGGTGATATAAATCAACAGTTTTCTTTTAAGTGTGAAAAAGGTAAACTTGTTTTTTTTAATTGTTACATCTACATTTATTAGTTTATCTAATACTTGTTCCTTTGGAACCACATAATCTAGGGTTGCCCATCTGTGGTCTTTGATTTCCTCCACACCTGCCTTACTTCCTGTCGATTGTACCTGGAAGCAGCATCTCCAGTGAATTTGCAGCAAATAGAGCAGAGGTAGAAGCCTGAGGCCCAGGTATCCATGTAAAAAGGAAAGAGTTTCTGTTTGGTTTAAAAAGGTGGTGTGTTTTGCATTAATGTTCTACATCTGCCCTGTGACCCCACAAAGGGATGAATCAGGTTTGGAAGATGTATGGATAAAAGTTCTAGATCTCCAAAATCATTTTTGCAGCATGCACAAAAAAAAACAAAAAAACAATGCTTTCTAAATTAAATTATTTTACAATTGTGGCAGCAAAGAATTGTGGGATTGCATTTAATGTCCTTGCACCCTATTAAAAGAGATAATAAAGAAATGATTCGTTATAATTTCTTGTGTAAACTCCTGAATTGGAATGCAGTGTAAAGAGTCCACTGCACAAAGGCTCTGATCATTTTATCTGAGGTGTAATACCTAATGCCACCACTAGGGCATCTTCCATTCAGGTATATGAGCAAAAGGTTTCACATTTTAGAGCTGAAGCTGTTTTGTGTTTCAGGCCATCAGAAGAAGCTGATGTTAGCGGTGAAGCGGCTGAGTGACCTGCAGCGCTCCCGTAACATCGCCACAGGCAGAGGTGGCAGGAGAAAACCCCCCGCCCCTCTGGAGCTGGTGGCCATCGAACACAACCTGGCAAACACCCACAATCCCCACATGCACTCTGATGCTCCGGCCAACAACTGCTGCTCCTCCCCATGTACACCCAGAGCACTCCTGTCCTTCCAGGACAGCGAGCTGAGCGCTGAGCTGCAGAGCGCCATGATGGGCAGGATGGAGGGTGTGGCCTCAGAGGCTTTTGGCATCAGGGGTGTGCCCCCCTCTGCAATTTTGGCTGCCATGTCTGTGAGTCAGGAGAGCATTAGCAAGCGCTCACGGGGCTCCGGGAATTCTGAAAACTCTGGACATTGTCAAGATCATTTGGCGAGTTCATTGCATTGGTGTGAGGAAGAAAAGGACAGGCGTGGAAAAGGAAGTCCTGGAGGGGGGAATCGGCTTATGCCCACTGAGATGCCTGAGCAGCAAAGTTGGTCTGCTGTCCCGAACAAACTGCTTTTCTCCTCAGCCACAACTCCCCTGACCCAGAGCAAGATGCCCCGCTTTGCCTACCCGGCTGTTCCAACCAAAATCAAGCAGCTTCAGCCCCCAAACTTCCTGTATCAACCACATGGCCAAGCCCCGACTTCCCTGTCATCTCCATCCGCTCAGCACTCCCCCACAAAGAAGCCTCAAGTAGTCCAGCAAGTTCAGACAGCAGGAGACAGTAGTAGCCAGAAAGTGTTTGTTACGCCTCCACCCGAAGTGGGTTCTGTGCCCCTGGCACAGTCCCCAGCGGAGCTGGACTCACAGAAGAAGCGGACCCATGGCCTGACTCGCTACGCTCTGTCCGATGGAGAGCCAGACGAAGATGAGGACCCCGCTTATTCCAGCTCCTCTACCTCCCCTAGCGCCATGCCATCTTACGCCACCCTGTCCCGCAGAACGCCACGTGCCCCCGGAGCCCAGCGCCACATCAATCGTAGCCACTCCTTTGCTGTGCGCTCTCGACACAAAGGTCCACCTCCACCCCCACCCAAGAGGATGAGCTCAGTCAGCAGCAGCCCCTCACATCAACAGAGAAACACCAACATGGGGGAGGTAGAGATGAAGAGCGCAGTCAGTGTGAGGAGCATTGCTGCCAAGTTAGAGGGCAGCAGCAGCAGCAGCCCCTCCAGGAGGATTGATATTCCACCCCCCCACATGCCCAGTTCACCTGTTTTCAGCTCTGTTTCATCTCACGTCTCACATGGATTTACCCCCAACAGCATCCTGCACTTCCAGCCTCCTCCTGCTATGAGCTTGAGGAGAAATGATGGAGATGCTGACAGACAGGAAGTGACATCTGAGGAGAAACAGATTAGGAAAAACCAGAAGATATCCAGAACTCCCGCTGCTTCTTCTGTATCGCAGAAGCAGGCTTCAGGAGAGCATCTGCCATTTGCCGAAGAGGGCAACCTCACCATCAAACAGCGACCCAGAATGGCTTCCACCCTCCAGGGAGACCCCAACATCAGAGGCCCATCAGAGGGCGAAGTGCAGACCCCAAATAGCCTGGAGCTTCCAGAGTTTCATCTGAAGGAGTCTGACACGGTCAAAAGACGCCACAAACCCAAAGATGCCTCAACGCCCACAGAGACCTGCAACATGGATGACAGCCACTCCCAAAATAACTGCAGCTACATGCACAATGGTGTCAGACCCCCCAATGGAGAGGAGGATCATAGGCCAGAAAAAGTTTTACAGAGATTGGGTTCTATAGGGAATGGCCCAAAGCCTCCTGTGTCCTCAAAGCCCTCCAGTCCTTTAAGACAAACCTCCAACACAGGACCAACCAGCCCCCAAAATGCTGCCCCCTATGGGCGAGCGGGGCCACAGATGACCATTCCAAAACTCACCAGTGCACAGAGTTGCTCAGTGTCTTCACATCATGGGGGCAGTATTCACCTCCCCAGTCCTGAACCTATCCGACACCCGCCAACGGTCATGCCCAAACCGGAGAGCCCGCAGAAGGCATCAAGGCTGCCTCAGCCCAGGACACCAACTATGCCACGAACAGGTAAATAGGATTCAGAGCACTGGCAATGTTAAAAATATGTTTTACAAGTGTTCAGAAACACTAGAGGGGTTATGGTTTGGACTTGTCAGAGTGATTTAATTCATGGATAACTGTTTTTGTTCTCAGGACCAAAGCTCAGCCCAGTTCAGACCCTTTCCTGTGCCGCTCCATCGTCCCTGACACTGCCGCCATGCTCTCTCCCGCCAGTGCCATCTGCTAATGCAGGGAAAGCGGAACCAGCTCTGGACAGTATGGCCGGTCTTGAAGTTCTTGCTCAGAGGAGGCTTGAGCGGACCAGCACGTCACTGGAGGCTGCTCTCAAAGTGGTGGAGAACAATCTGGCCCAGGGAAGCTGTTTGGATGGGTACGGAGTTCATCCATCTGTTCCTCTGAAGTCACAATCACTCCATCTTTTTACAGAAAAGATTGAGACTGATACTCAATCTGGGATGAGGACATGGTCGGAAACAACTTCTTTACTTGCTTAAACTGCTAACACAAAAGGGCTTTCTCTGCATCAGAATCTTTTGTAATTACGTTAATTGTGTAAATGGTCGAAGAGTTGTGGTATTTCAAACAGTATATTTTATTTTCTGTAGCCGAAAACAGCAGCTAGAGCTTGAGCTCCAGTCTTTACATTCTTTGGACTACTGCAACTCTTCCAGTGTTTACACAATAAAAAGGAACTTTACGTTGATTAAAAAAATCCACTTTTCTCTGCATCAGAATCAGCTGATTCACGTTGGTCACAAAAATAGTTGAGGAGTTACGATATGTCAAAGAGCGTGTGTTATTTACATGTCACTGGTGACATCTCCAGCGTTAAAGAGTAAAGGAACTTATGAAGGAGTGCTTCAGGAGTGCAGAGCCAGAAAGCAAAGCTCTCAATTTACTGGATGGATGGGTGGGTGGAAAGATGGGTGGATGGATGGATGGATGG
>BSAI01000012.1:5176318-5187448 GCA_036245035.1 Adrianichthys oophorus
TGGATGGATGGATGGATGGATGGATGGGTGGATGGGTGGATGGCACATGTCAGAGATACTCTGCATTCTGCTCCAAATACATTCATATGCTGGTGCAGCAAATCCACAGAGATCTGGAATCTCAATTTTTATGATTATCTGCTCTCTTGTGTTCTGAGGGTCTGGTTTGACTTCTTTTCTTTTAGCCACAGTTCAGTAAAGGCTGCCGGGAACATTCTGGACGACATCGGGAGCATGTTTGATGATCTGGCCGATCAACTGGATGCCATGCTGGAGTGACAGAAAGTCTCGAGGCGAGCTCTCCTCCGGACTCCTCTGGATGTGATTTTTATGAACTCGAGCACTTCAGAGGCAGCAGCTGGAGCTTTAGATGAACTCCTGTTGCATTAAAGGGAACATTTCTGTTACGTTTGTTTGTGTAGAGGTATGAACAGACAGGTATATTTAAACTTTTCATCTTTTTTTTTTTAACAGAGCTGAGTTAGGACCTGTACAGAAGCATTTTTGTGTTTATATTTTTGTGTTATTAGTTTGTAAAGCAGCAAAAATGAACTTAATGCAGCAGTTTTTAATGGTCTGTTATCCACAGATTCCAGTACACTTTACCACCTCCTACATTATAAATATACTTGTGGTGTCAGAACATTTGAAGCTACTGAACTCACCGTTTAGACTATTTATTTTAGCCTATAACACATTTTTTTAAGAAAAATATTTTATGAAACCCAAAGAGTTTTTACTGTTTCTTCCCTCTAAAGTTAAAGACTTTTATCTAAACAAATTAGCATCCTTTAGTGTATTTGTGTAAAGCCAAATCTCAGGTGATTTAAAAGGAAAGAAGAGTAAAATGTGTTCCCTGAGATCTACTTCAGGTTTTTGATATGTCGGATAGCACTCCATTTGTCTGTGCTTGCTAAGAGTTGGGTTTGCTTTTGTTCTTTGCTCCTGTTGCATTTTTTTAGCTCTGAGTTTTGAAACGTCTCCTCTGTGAGAGCTTCTCTTTCATGGACACCACAGAAAAAGATCCTTTTAGAACTGAGACTTGGACTTTTCAGATGTGTTTTAAGGAAAACACGAGTTTGCACTGTAGCTTTGTGTCCTGATTTAATGTTTGTCATGTTTCATTTATGTTACCAGTTGTATGTCTTTCAAAGGGATTATTAAAAGTCATATTTGTACTGCAGTTGAGGCTTCATTATTTCAGGAAAATTGGAAGATCTCATTCTTATTAGAGATACCCTCCACACACATCATTGAGGAGCTCATTTGGGATCACCTGATATTCATTGAAGTTTACATGGCTTAGTGTTTGGAATGATAGATAAAATTATTATATTGTATTGTATGGTCAAAATAATCATAAGGTTTTGCACACAACATATATTTGTACATTTTCTGTTGTGAACATGAACATGAACTACAATCATTTTTTTCTATAGTCAGAATTGAATAAAAGGTATCTTGATGAAATAAAACCTCTTTACAATGTCACCTTCACAGGACGTGGGCAGGGGCGGACTCACCATCAAGCAAAGGTGGGTGAGATCCTGGGGCCCCTGAGCTGAACACTTTAAAAATGTATAAATTTACAGGACCGTTGGTATGGAGTAAGCCTCCCCACATTTCCCATCATCATTTTGTTTACACGCTTGCCCACTAGCTTACAGCTCCTCAAACCCCAAACCTAACATTAGCGGTGCAACAAAAATGGTCATCAATTTTGAAGCTATCCAGTCGTACAGTTTTGATCCAGATTCCAGCTCAGACTGTGAGTAATTATGCTAACACTTTGCACTTTAACATTATACAGTTTTTTTAATTAAAGTATTTAAAGTTTATTGTTATGTCTGTCATGTTTTTTTTGTACATGACAAAATACTCCTGATGCTTCTGTTCTAATCTTCACAATGAATGGGCTTGAATTAAAAAAATGACATTATAAAAATAAGTTTTCTTTAAAAAATTGTTTCACTTTGTTTCACCATGAAGCAGTTTTGGCATTTCTACTTAATATATTTTGTTAAAAATAAAAGAAAAATGTTTTATTCAAAAATATAGTACAACTCATTTAAAATTGCAGTCTGTTGTAGAGAAATCATTTTTTTAGAACCAGACCTTTTTAAATTTTGAGTAAAAGTTGATTTAAAGAAAAAAACAGAAAAAACTTTTGACCCTGCAGATCAAGACACCAAAGATCAGAAGAGCGTTAAGTAATAGAGCAGATTTTAAAATGAAAAGCAACATTTTTTAATCAAACCGTCCCAATAGCAGCTGCTCCTTCAGAAGAAGCACACATTTTTTCATTTACATTTAATTCAATTATTTTTATAAATAATATTGCAAATGTAGGCCGTCTTGCCACTAATTACCCCATTTTGCTCTGTGTCTTTCAAAAATAATAGCATGGATTATACTTACTTTTGTCTGTATTTCCTTTTTTTAGTCTAAAACTTATTTTTTCTTGTTCAAAACTGCCAAATGGGGCTGCTCCGTCAGGGACAATGTGGAGAACAAATGTCACACCATCCGTTGTGGGACAGTTTGTGAGAATTTAACTTCATTTAAATGTTGTTGTTTGTCAGGGTAATATGGGGACACCCTCACACATGAATTATAATAGGAGTCAATTTTTTTCTCAACCCATCTCATCCGGAAAGGGATTCTACATCAAGGAAACTCATCTACGATCAGCTGATTGTTGTCAACAGCTGACAACAGCAATTAACACAGCAGTGACAGCATTTGAGAACATGTCCCTGATGTTGTTCATTAAATCTGCTGTTGATAAGTACAGTAAACTTATAGATTATTTATTTTCTATGACTAAGCACCAATAGATGTCCCTTCTGTAACTTGTACTTAAAGAAACTTTTTCTCAAATCTATCTCACTTTAAAACAGCAGCTTTGAGGAGAAGTGATGCACAGTTGTGTAGAGTCATTTTACATACTATCTTACATCACAAATTGGGATAAATGTGTTTAAAAGTAATTAACTATTAGCTATGAGGTTTTATAAAATCTCATCACAAAATCCTTTTATTTTCATGAGTTTGCTTTTGTTTATTCATTTTCCAATCCGCTTTTTCCTTTCGGGGTCACGGGGTTGCCAGAGCCTAACCCGGCTACTCATGGGTGAAGGCAAGGCACACCCCTGGACTGGTTGCCAGTCTGTTGCACCCCCACATCAGGACAATTAGAGTGACCATTTAACCTATGAAGCATGTTTTTGGACGGTGGGAGGAAGCCGGAGTCCCCGGAGAAAACCCAGGCATGCACGGGGAGAACATGCAAACTCCGCACAGAAAGGTCCCCCATTGGTGACACTGTTTCAAGTCCCCCAGCCAGGACTTGAACCAGGAACCTTCTTGCTATGAGGCAAGAGCGCTAACCACTGCGCCACCGTGCAGCCTTGTTTTTCCTATGTTTTTGTGTAATTTTAATGTTTTTGTTCTCTTTTGTCACCATTATAATGTTCTCTCTTGGACCTCAGGGCGCTCTTTGTTGTTTTTTGCCACAACAGCAAAGAAGGAGGTGGCAAAGGTGGATCTCCTGTGTGTTTAAGAGATCAGATGGAAGAGGAGCAAGGCTCTTAGATGAGGAGCAAAGTTCAAGTTGTTTTGTCACGGTGTGGATGGAAAGAGGAACGGAGGAGGACACATCTTGAAGGAGGAGTTTGTTAAAAATATTCTGGAGGAGAAGAGAGGGTCAGAAAGGAAGATGAGTCTGAAGGTTTGGTGTTAAAGGGGATCATGTCAGCCAGTGTCTACATTCTCATGTTTGTCCTTTACAGTTGCATTATGGTAATGCTGTTTATGTTTATGCTTTCACTGTGTTTGCATGCATTGAACACAGTCTGTAATGGTGCTCTGAGGACCACTATTGAAACTTTAACTCTCCGTTGTCTGCTTTGTGTGACACTTCCATCTCATAGTTGAGGACTTTATATAATAAAGATTATATTGAAATTCATAGAGGAATTTTTGGACTGCTTCCACTTGATGTTCTTTCATTACCCAGGGGAGCTGAGGAAGCAGTGTTCTTCATTTCCGTGACCTATTCCAACTTCCAGGATGTGCATAGAATTTGTAACAAGGGAACTTAAGGCGTTTTAGAACAAACGTTTTTTGATGAATGAGTTTGTTGTTGTCGTAATTTGTGGGACATTTGACTGTTTGTCTTGGCCTTGGTTGCATCTTTGATTTCATTGAAAGCTGTGACTTAGATGTGGTTTCATCCTTTGTATTGTAATTTCTCGGCAGCACATGGAAGTAGCCTTACAACAAGCACGTACAGCTTTGCTTTGATTTATGAGTGACGGCATTAGAAACCTGTGATGGAATGTCCACAAGATGTAGTGTTTACTTATTTGATTTGTAGGGTTTTAGATCTTTATGCTACACATCTACCCAGAATGCCACAGAGACAACTACCTAGTGAGATTTTAAAGTCCCAGTAATCAGAACCGTGCAAGACAGTCCAAGACCCTCAACCCCTGAAGTTAGGAAAAAGAGCCCTCAGAACATGTAGATATTCTTATTGGACCTTCTCCAGATACCAAATCACAAAAAAGTTTAAAAAATGAACAACAGCAAAAAAGAGAAACGTTTGAATTGTGCACATATCTGAAGTGAATTGCTTTTGGGTCTGTACAAATTTGGGGACATTAGTGACATTGCAGAGAAGTACACTGCCACTTGAACTGAAGGACTTAAGCTAAAGGTTTGAGGACAATGATGATCGTATCTTAGATAGAGACCAAGGCTGGTCTTTGCGACATGTAAACGAAGCAGTTTTTCTTGGAAAGACAAGCTTTCCCTCAACTGTATCTTCTACTCCTGGGCATTAATAATGTCCAAATCCAGAGGATTGTCAAGTCATTTGATGTTTGTGCTGCTGTTTCTTGCTGTTGCTCCTCCAGTGAATTAAAAAAAAGTGAGAATGACACATGCCTCAAGAACTCGGAATCTCCAGCTTCATTAGAAAAAGCTGTCAGAAATATCTCCACCAGCTTTTGGAAAGATAGAAAAAAAGACAAAACTACATCTGGGGATTCAAAATATCAGTTTAAAGAAAAAAATGAATGCTTTGACTTCATAAAACAAGTTGTATATGTGGTGCTTAAAATATTGAACAATTTACTTTCACTTTGTCAAATACAGTGAGGTAAATAAGTATTTGAACAGCAGCATTCATGTTTGGGTGCAGCTGTGGTGCAGTGGTAGGGTGGTTGGCCTCTTGATCAGAAGATTACAGGTTAAATTCCTGCCTTGCCTGCCCATGTGCCCCAGTGTCCTTGGGCAAGACATTGAACCCCACATTGCCTCTGATGGAAGGTTGGTGCCAGTGTTTGGCAGCAGAGTCACCATCAGTGTTTGAATGGGACTGTGAAGCACTTTGGGCTTTCAAGAAAGGTAGAAAAGTGTTATATAAGTACATGCCATTACATTTTTTTTAGCTTCTACAATTTTCTAATAATTGTTCCAACAGTGAATCTTTTTTCACCAAGTTACTTTGCAATTGCCCCGTAGCCCTTTCAAGCCTCGTGGAGGTCCTTATTTCTGTCTCTGGTGTCTTTAGACAGCTCTTTGGCCGTGTTAGAAGTTTAAGTCTTACTGATTGCATGGGGTGGACAGGTGTCTTTATGCAGCCAACCATCTCAAACAGGTGCTTCTAATTTAGGATAATACAGTGGGTATGTAAAGTATTCAGACCCCCTTAAATTTTCCCCTCTTTGTTATATTGCAGCCATTTGCTAAAAATATTTTAGTTTTTTTTTTTCTTTTTAATGTACACACAGAACCCCATATTGATAAAAAAAACAGAATTTGTGCAGATTTATTAAAAAAGAAAAACTGAAATATCACATGGTCCTAAGTGTTCAGACCCTTTGCTGTGACACATATATTTAACTCAGGTGCTTTATTTCTTCTGACCATCCTTGAGATGGTTCTACACCTTCATTTGAGTCCAGCTGTGTTTGATTCTATTGATTGAACTTGATTAGAAAAGCCACACACCTGTCTATATAAGACCTTCCAGCTCACAGTGCATGTCAGAGCAAATGAGAATCATGAGGTCAAAGGAACTGCCTGAAGAGCTCAGAGACAGAACTGTAGCAAGTCACAGATCTGACCATGGTTACAAAAAAAAACTGTTACACTTAAGGTTCCTAAGAGCACAGTCTCCTCCATAATCCTTAAATGGAAGATGTTCGGGACGACCAGAACCCTTCCTAGAGCTGGCTGTCCAACTGAGCTATCGGGGGAGAAGAGCCTTGGTGAGAGAGGTAAAGATGAACCCAAAGATCACTGTGGCTGAGCTCCAGAGATGCAGTCAGGAGATGGAAGAAAGTTGTAGAAAGTCAACCATCACTGCAGCCCTCCACCAGTCGGGGCTTTATGGCAGAGTGGCCCGACTGAAGCCTCTCCTCAGTGCAAGACTCATGAAAGCTTAAATGCAGTTTGCTAAAAAAAACACCTGAAGGACTCCAAGATGGTGAGAAATAAGATTCTCTGGTCTGATGAGACTAAGATAGAACTTTTTGGCCTTCATTCTAAGCGATATGTGTGGAGAAAACCAGGCACAGTTCACCTGTCCAATACAGTCCTAACAGTGAAGCATGGTGGTGGCAGCATCATGCTGTGGGGGTGTTTTTCAGCTGCAGGGACAGGACGACTGGTTGCAATCAAGGGAAAGATGAATGCAGCCAAGTACAGGGATATCCTGGACCAGAACCTTCTCCAGAGTGCTCAGGACCTCAGACTGGGCCGAAGGTTCACCTTCCAGCAAGACAATGACCCTAAACACAGCTAAAATAACCAAGGCCAAAGCCAAACTTGTGATAAAACATAAAACATCAATGAAAAGCAGAACTGCTGTGTTTCTGCTAATAGATTGGAATAACCGTTTCTTGTAACAATTACTAATGCAGGGACAAACAAGCATTTAGCTTTGTATTAGTGTCAACACGGAGAAGCATTAACACAAAGGTTTAATGATGTTTTTAAAGAATTAAATACTGATGGGTCAAAAATCATAATTTGGAAAGGAAAGACGTAATATACAAAGAATAATTTTAAAACCGGTTAAAAATATGACCGGTACCGGTACTGTTAATACTTCATTCTAATGCATTTTTCTAAAGTTAATTGAATTTTGGTGCGGCTGTGGTACAGATGCAGAGCGGTTGACCTCTATTGAAAGATCCCAGGTTCAGTTGCTGCTTGCTCACCCATGTGTCAAAGTGGCAAGACAGTGAACTCCACATTGCTCCTGGTGATTATTGATTGGCACCAGTGATCGGCACTGAGTCACCATTAGTGTGTGGATGTGTGTGTGCATGGGTGAATGGAACTGTGACTGTAAAGCGCTTTGGGCCTTTAACCCTTGTACCTTTTAAGGAAACACAAAATGCATGTGTGTGTGTGTGTGGTCATTTTAAAAACGCGTATCCCCCTTCAGATCCAATCCCTTACAAGCTAAGACAGGTCGCCATTGCACAAAGCGAAGAGCTACCTTTTCTTGAAAAAAATTTCGGTCAGTTTCGGGCCCCCTCTATCACCCCTGGCCACTGGGAGATGCCAACCCCCCCCCCCCCCCCTTTTTTTTATTATTTTGTCCAATTCCAAGGGGAGTCACCATTTTTTCCTTTTCATGTCTCCATCAGCCACTAGGGAGCGTCGTTTTCTCCATTCTGTTTAACCCTCTCCCCCTTCTTTCTGCGGCCGTCCTGACCCCAGGTTCATTCTTTTATTATGCAGCCCGTTAGATAAGTTAATCTCACAATTCTTTGTCTTATCAAATAAAGTTGTGTTACAGTGTTCATTGTGACAAATATTCCCATACCCAATAAGGGAAAAATGTACCCTCAAACGGACAGAATCACAGCAGAGAAATTACTTCACAGATCCCTTTGGAATCATTGAATTGCTGTGTGTCCTCTCAAAATCACAGCCAACCGTCTCTCCTAAATCATGCATTCTTCTTGCTGGTATTACTTCAAATAAGTCAGAGGAAGCCTCTCTGTCTGTAGAAAAGCACGGGGGGTTTCCCTAACTCCTGATGCATGTTCTGTCTGAAAAAGCTCCATCAATGGATCTGGTATAATCTGCTGTTACAGGAGAAGTCTGTGGATGCTGGCATCAGCTGATAACATGAAGACTGCAGGGATATTAAACTTTGGGAGCACGCAAACCGTGAAAATTCTTCTTGTCTTTGAATAGCACAGAAGCTACTCTAACATGCAGGTTCATTTTAAATGACAAGCCACATTTATAAGACAGCTGAGATCGTTGCTGGGACAAAGGATTCTCGTTTTTTCATCCTCTTCTTGCATCTCCATTTTGTAAATATGAGCAGTGTTTGTACTTTTTTGGACTTTTAAAATTATTGTGTTTTTTGTGTTTTTGAAATATTTAATGGAGCTGTGCAGGAGGAAAGTTGAATATCACCTTACTTTTGGCTATCCCTGAAATAATAAACTATGAACATGAGTTCAAAAGATTAATTTGAATTGTAAGGAGTTCCTCTATGCTAAACTGAACTCACTTTTAAAGTTTATGTTTAGATTTTCAAAGGTACAGACCTGTTGGAGTTTCTGTTAAATCCGTTTTTTCAAAGGATTGGCTCTCTTTTGTCCTATTATGGTTGCTCCTCTTTTTGAGCTACTTGTGTGTGTGTTTTTTTACATTTCATTTTGTTATCTTCTGTGTTTCTGTTTACAGTGGCAAAAACACTGTTGCTTTGTTTGTTTCTAAGGAACAGCGTGGATGGTTTTTTTTAACCACAAGTCCTGAATCTTTCCTACACTAGGACACTAAATAAGATGAGCAGCGGAGGTTTCAACATATTTACAAGAACTTAAAAGTTTCTACAAACATTTTTTGATACTTGCAGGATTTTGAATTTTAAATGTTTTTCTTTTTTACTTTATTAGAAAAAACAATTTAATTTTACATGCTCTCTATTGCCTTTAAATTTTGACAAAAAAAGAAAACAGTTAACGAATATAAAAAGAAATACAAGCATAAAATTGGTAAAAGTGACATTAGTAACATCAAAAGTGCAAAACTCTCCATTTAATATTCTGACTTTTCTTAAGTTTGCCGTTATTTTTTTCTCTGCTTGAAGATGCCTGTAGATTGATTGTTTTTAAATTTTTCCTCAAATAACGAATTTTTGATGGTTTATATTTATTAAACAAATCACATTTGTCTCAAAAAACAAGCAAAGCAAATTCAACCATGAAGAAAACAAGACAAAAGGGAAACCCTGAAGGGTGATGACATGCAGATGACCCGTGTCTGACACTTTAGCGTGTTTTCTCTGAACAGAAAGTGCAGCATCTCCTCAACCCAAACAGAATGGAAGAAGGAACACATCCTGAACAGAAAATATTGAAACAAAACTCAAATCTCCGCTCATCTACTTGTCTGGTTTTATTCAAAAAGGCAGACCCAAATTTAAGCCTTCCAGTTCATGGGTTGCTAAAAAACTTTGAAAACAACACAAAGTAGCAACTAAGAAGTAAAATCTAAAACTTGCTTTGATGAAAGTGGAACGGCATCAAAAACAACTGAGCTCAAAATCAAGGAAACTTCAGCTGATGGAGGCTGACAAAGGCAATTCTCTGCAGAATAAAAGCCAAATGTGACATAAAACTGAATGTGTCAGACATAAATACAAGAGCCTGTGACAGAAAGGATTTTAATACTCAGTATTAACATGTAAGGATCATTAAGTGTTAATATAATGTATAAACTTAAATACCATATGCCACTGCTTTTAAATGACAAGTGGTTGAAACGTTGCATGGGGCAAAAGAGTAGAAAAAAGGGGTTAAGGGTCAATTATTTTTCACCGAAACTGAAGGAACATCTAGGAATTGAGACTTTTTTTTTCTTTTCTTTTCTTTAACTTTGTTTAATTTATTTTGTATAATGTATTTTTGTTTGTTTTGTTTATGGATTAGAGTTGTGGTAAGGTGAAGTTTATTAGGATCTTCCAATTGTACATATTTTTGATAAGTCGTAAAAGTAGCTACATTTTTAGGTTTATTTGGTTTGAATAAAATTTCTTGTTCAGCAGAGACCAAAAGTATTCATATCAATCTATCCCTGTGATGGTCCCCAGCCCAGATGAAACACAGGGTTGTGTGTGTCAGCATAAAACTCTCTGCCACCTGTACCAGCTGTGTGAATCAATAAAAATCTGATTTGCTGTGGCGACCCCTGACGGGGATGCGCCAAAAGGTGAACAACAACTACCATTACTTTGCAGTTTTATTCAAAGTCATCTTCTGAGAGAAAATCACAGACACAACATATGAAGATTTTGTGAATACTGCTGAAGATCAGATAAAAAGATGAAGATGAAGGTTCAGTAGGATGAAATTGTTCAAAAGTCAGATTTATTCGTTTTACTACATTCTCTGTGAAAGAGCACATGCAGGCCTGCTGGCTCTATGTCTCTGAAGAGTCCCACCACGAGTTTGATGAGGACCAGCTCATGAAAAGTTGGCTTTCATGCTTCTCCTCTCATGCCAAACGTGTCCCTCTGAGACTGGGAGATCTGTAGGCGAGCATATGTCTGAACAACTGCCACAGCTCCCGACGCGTCTGAGCACTCCCAAAAAATGTGCAGCGTGAACTTTTCCAATCCTGCTGCTTTATTTTACCAATGTGATTGAATGTACACAACTTCAGAATAAGTGAGGTTTAAAGTGAAGGGAGTCTGAAGAGGATGAGGTGAGCTGACAGCCGTTTCCTTTGTCTGGATCTGTGCATTCAGAACAGCTGGATGGAAACTCCAGGAAACAATTCATGCCTGGCTGAAGTGGAAAAGTTGACAGAAACACAATGTGACAAAATGCTATGAAAACAGATTTAGTGGATACATTTTCCCTCGCTGGGAGGGGGTGGGTGAGATGCTGTGAGTATCTCGAGACCCAACGAGACGTGTGTGATGAGGCAACTTGGCGGCGTGAAAGTAGTTAAACATTTCCGTCTGCTTTCCTTTTACTGCCATATTTAAGTAATAATAATAATAATAATAATCACAATGATCACAAAACCTCCAAAAATAAAGTCCTTGACAGCCTGGAGGACCTGGAGAGCTTCATAGACGAGTGT
>BSAI01000012.1:5187848-5225369 GCA_036245035.1 Adrianichthys oophorus
AATCACTGCCACCTCACATGAATTCAGCTAA
This sequence comes from Adrianichthys oophorus, assembly GCA_036245035.1. Taxonomy (NCBI): domain Eukaryota; kingdom Metazoa; phylum Chordata; class Actinopteri; order Beloniformes; family Adrianichthyidae; genus Adrianichthys; species Adrianichthys oophorus. The sequence goes on from BSAI01000012.1 coordinate 5,187,880, forward strand.
CATAATCCTCCTTTTCTAACCAGAAAAAGATCCTAATAAGCAATAAAACAGCATGAGAGCATTAAAGGAATTAAAACAAAACACAGTCATCATAAAATTTGTCTTTATATTGATGACATATTACTTTTCTAAATAATTCATATTCCATTAGTAAAACAACAACAATTAATGAATTTTCCTCTATCTCAGACTACTCAATTAACTGGAACAAACAGTTTTATTGTCACTGAACGGTAATGCCGCGCAAACGACCTCAATCCCAGTCAAATCAGGCAATATCAAATATCTAGGTATTTATTTCTCCCCAAAACTATCTGAATTGGTGCAACTAAACTAACGCCACGCCTTGACTTTCTGCTGGGGTTTTGGTGTGGAGGGCGGGACCTCCATGGTGCCTGGTAGGGGGTCTTTAGTTGGGGGATCTGGTCCGGCGTCTGGATGGGGCGAGCGTGAGGGGCCTCATGGTCTCCCGGGCCTGGGCGTGGGGGGGTGTAGGTGGCGCAATTGGGTGGGTGGTCTTTTTGCGTGCGCTGTGGGGGCTGGCGTGGGGCCCTGGGGGGTCCGCCTGCACTGACTGGGCTGCCCATCTGCACCTGGGGGCTGGGATTACTCCTTCTCTGGCCCTGGGATGGGGTGGGGCAACCCTCATGGGGCCCACGTTTGCTCCAGCCAATGCCTACCATGTCTGGGGGGAGCAGGCCAGAGGAGAGGGGATGTTTGTGGAAAAGAGGGTGGGGGTCCACCACCGGTATGGGACCCTGGAGGCTTGACAGCCAGTTGGGCTGCCTCGGTCCCACATCTACAAGGGCTGGGGCTTGCCCTTTGGGCTGACCCCCTAGGCTCCTCTCTCTTTGTGTGGGGTGTGGGGTTGTTGTTTCACCAACGGGGGTCAGTTTGGCAGCTGTCCCCAACCTACCCTCCTTCCTCGTATGACCACTTATTAGAAAGGGGTGTCAGCTTGCGAAGTAAGGACAAGACACTTGGCAGTGGTCCCCCCTACCATGGTTTTTGCACGGTTTTGCCCCCTTATCTCGGTTTTAAATGCACCTTAGACACGTAGGACCCTTGGTGGGGGGGTGCTAGGACATCACTGCCAGCAAGCAGAAGATGTCCTCTCAGTGCTCTACCCTCCAGTTTTAACTGCACCGTAGACATCAAGGGCTCCTTGGTGAGAGGGTGATTGCACATCCCTGGAAGCAATCAGGAGATGTTCTCAGTGCCCTGCTCGCCAATTTTAACTGCACCCTTTATTACACACACCCTTCAAACCACAAGAAACATCCAAACACACACACACATACATTACACAAGGAAGGTGGGACTACTGATCTTCTGTCCCCTACCCCATCCCTGGCGGAGGGAACAAGGCCTTCAGCAGCGGCAGCCTTGTCTCTTGGGTGTTGGCCTCCCGGCAGCCCCCTCCCCACGCAGGGAGAGGGATCCCTTAGTTCTCTGGCAAGTCGATGAGCGGGGAATCACATTCCATCTGAGCCTGGAGGGTGTCTGTGTCCTTGTGGTGCGGGTTCTGGTCCTTGCCCTCTGGTGCCGGGCCCCTCCTAAATTACAACTTTGGGAGAGTCTGGTCAGGCTATGTTCTCTACACCACTTCTCTTGGTCATCCCTCCTCTAGGTAGGGGTGGCTGACCGTTGCTGCCATGCTCTCTTTTGGATCTCTGCAGCTGCCTGGAGCTTTGGGGCGGGTCTCCCTTGGGGGGCCCTGGCTCGTATCCGGGGCTGGTGATGCTCAGAACTCCTGGGTGGGCGGCTTGTCTGGGGTGGTGGGGCTCTCGGGGGTAGGGCCCTTCGCTGGGCACCCTGGCGCGGTGGGAGAGCTACTTTTCTGGCTAGGCTAGGGCTTGCACTCTGTGCTTCTGTATCTCACTGCTCTTGGGTTTTGGGGGCCTGTGTGGTGGTCCTGCTGGCCCTGGTCTGGGTGCTTGACCGGACTGCCGGGCAGGTGGATCTCCTCTGTTGGCCCCACGGTATGGGTGCGTGGGCAAGCCCTGGTCGCCGCTGCTGCCTCGACAGGGGTCTTAGTGTGGGAATGTCTTGGAGTTCTCCCTCATTTTTTTTTACATTCCATCATCCACTTCAGCTTAACATAACATTCACCTGAGCACATGTGTCGGCTCACCTTTGCACCTTCAAATAGTTTACGTGACAGAATGGAATGCTTTAATGTGTTGGTTGGTATGCAAAAGTGTGAATGTGAACTGGATGTGGACAAGTTTGTGAAGACTCTTGAAGCCAGCAGGTAAGTTTGTAACAACTGAGTGTGTGGACAGGCCCCGCCCATTTTAGACCAACACTCACACATGATTGTAATGATTATAAAGCATTTTGTTGCCTGTAGTTTTACGATTCTACCCTCCCTCCCCTGTAATCATCATCTAACTTCTATAACCCACCCTTTTTCTTTTAGATTTTAGGGGCCTCTGAAATTCGTGGATGAAATATGATGCAATCTTAAATTGTTTTACAAGGTTTAGTCAATATTTGTTGACTAAAGCTGAAGCAGACATCCTACTATCGGGGCATAAGCACATTTGTTATCCATCCCTCTAACCCAGCAACTGCTGGGCAAAGGGTAGGTGCACTCACGTCCACACCTAGACACACCAACTAACCCAAGAAGCATGTTCTTGGAATGTGGGAGGTGTTTTTCTTTTAATTATTTTTAAGTAATTTAAAAGCATTAGCACACCTTGAATGTCAAGTGACAAAAAACAAACTAGCATCAAACGTATTAAATATTTATTAAAGGGTAAATAAAACACTGCTGTGGTTAAAACTGCAGGAGAACTATTTTTATTCTCTGAGAGTTTGGAATAATAATTCCAGATTTAGTGCTGTTATGATGAAATGGCCTCATTAATACAACATTTTTTCTTCCTTGGGCTATTTCTACCATTTCATCTAACCCTATGACATGTTGGGTTCCCACATGTGTCTGGATAATATGTTATTGAATCAGATCATTACACGACAGCAGCAGATCTTAAAACTTAATATGATGAGAAGAAAAATTGTTTAAAAAAAGGTTTTAAAGGTTAAGTAATTCTTGTGGAAACCTTGAATGTGACACACTGAGTACCACTTTGGCATTGTGGAGAATTGCTGGACTGGACAGTGGAAGACTGTAGAAATGTTGTCTGCTTTTTAAAAAAGGAAGCATCACTTTGCATCCAAACTGTGAAGAGTCTGTTAAATTCATAAAAAAATAAAAATAAATATCACTTCAAAACAAATCCTATATTCTGTCTTTGATTTATTGTACAAACTCACCAGCAGGGGGCAGAGGAGAGCTTCAGAAAAGGTTTTCTGCTGAACGTGACTTCTGTCACAGTCATAGTACAGAGGAGAGAATGGTCAGCATCAGATGTCTTATGAGATTAGTGTTATGTGCCATCATTTCAAAGGAGTTGGAGTGCTTCTTTATTTATTACCTTTGATTCCAATGTAGGTGAGATGAGCGAAGTTTTACAGACCATTGACCAATTCTAGGTCAAGTCAACTTTGTGTGTTTGTGTGTTTGTGTGTTTCCTACAAAAAGTCCAGCCCATTTTTGTCTTTGCTGCTGGTTGCTTGAGTTCATTGGGGTTTATGAGACTTCATTTCTGCACAGCTCTTTAAAGTGTCTGGGCCCCTGAAGCCCCTAGTTGTTTGCAGATTAGCTGCTGTGCTTTGAATCACCAACTGTTGTATGACCCAATTTCAGCAGAGCTTCATCTGTCAGACGGATGGCCTCAAACTGGACTCTGGAATTCTTTACAGCAAACTTTGCCATGAGCTCAGGAAGTGACCCATAGAAAAGGCCTAACTTTCGGTTCCAATGAAATGAAGCCAATTCAGTCATCATTTTTCCACAATACGGACATCCCCATAATGGAACCAGACAACATTTGTAAGCAGTGATTGGTCTGAATAGGTCTCCTTCAACATTTCTGTGGCAACCTCTTTCGCTAATCAGGAGTGGGTTTTTGGAAAGCCACACCCTTTCCACTGATAAGGGCTCAGGAGAATCTGTCAATCAAACTTTTTGAATGTTGGTGGTGGGTGGTGGGGGCCAGCGGGCACCACATGCTTTTAATCAAGCATCTTATTGGTCTGATTGGCTTGAATAACTTGCAATACAGAAAATATATTGTGTAAAAGAATTGGGTTAGCAAAACATTCAAAAATTTTAAAAAGAGTCCAAGAATAGTTATTCTAGCAAATAAAATGACTGAGTAATAGCTGTTTATCTCTATAGAAGAATATGGGATTTTGGCTTTCTGGGACCAGCAGGCACTCCCTATTTAGAACGTGTGTGTGTGGGGGGTGGTGGTGGTGGTACTCAGTCCAGTTCTCATATACAGTCAAGGTTTGGTCTGAATGTAAAAGTGGTGCAAATTTCACAAATCTTACTCCAGACTTTTTCTTTCACAGCCCTGTTCCAATATATGAAACACTTGGTGTCATAGAATTCTATCTGGACACAAATCGCAATTATTCATTTCTCCTCCATGATCAATTTTCAACCAGTTAGCACTCCTGTGACTTAAAAAGACACCATACAGACATTACTAACAAATCCGTAACTTATCTACCATAAAAATGTACATCCACAACAGAAGTGATGTAGCTTATCTGTCAACCCACTCTCACTCCCAATCATCACATGTTGGACGCATGGGTAAGGACCCTCCGAGTCAAAAATTGATGCTTTGGGTGTCTATTTGTGGCACAAGGATGACTTATACAGTTTTATGGTGTGAGACAATGATCTCCTAAAGCAGTCTCTGTATCCGCTCCACTTGGAAAAGGTGCTCCGCTGTTCATTCAGTTAAAGATAGAGAGGGTGGTAATGATTATCCATGAAGGATAAGACTTTGTTCATTGTTTTTTGCATCTTGACCATTAAAAAAACATTTTATGAAGTTGGTCCTCTTTTTGTGTTGTTGAAAGTTATTTTAAAGGACAGCATCTCACCTGAATGTCAGAGCAACCTATAAATTTAACATTTCCCTCAGAAAATCCATCTATCTGTCTGTCTATCTCTTAATCTACCTACCTACCTATCTATCTATAAATGAATAAATCCAGAACCCTCACGGCACATGCAGTCCTGAAAATTCCTGCAAAATGTGAAAATCTTCAGTGTTGCTGAGTGAAATCCGTGACCTGAGTCCTGAAGGAACATGAACTGATGTTCATAACACTGTGCTGAAATGCCTGCTTTTTATAGTAAGAGACATGCCTTATGTCTTTGATTTGTAAAACCTAGCTACTGTTTCCTTTCATTTCCCATTAAAAAAGGGAGGATGCATTCATTTTTTAAAACCCTTTTTTCTGCTCTCCGGCTCAGAGCAGCAGCACTAAATGGATTGAGTTTGATCCTCTGAATCTGTCCATAAACTTCTTCAACTTATTCTCTCTCTTCCCTCCTCATTAAGACTAAATGAACTCTAATGAGTTTTTTAATATGCAGCTTCTCAACAATGAAAAACAGCTTTAGTCTCCAGGATGGAGCATGACCATTTTAACTAGGTTTTAAGTCTGTGTAATGCTCTTGACATTACAAATGTCATGCCTGAAAACCTGAAGTACAGCTATTGTCCCATTTAAGTTTAAAATATATAATCTAAAAAATGCAATTACATTTGGATTTGATCTAATTTAGATTTAGCTACATCATAAATATTTTCCAGGATAAGAACACTATTTTGGTAGAAAGTGCAACATAGAAAATTGGATCAGTGCAAATAAATGTAGGTATTGTTTTTTTAAATGTGTAAAATATTGAAGCAGGCACATTTTGATGATGAAGATAAACTGAAGCCACACTCATCATCCTCCTCATCAGCAACATCAGCAACTCTTCCTCGTGTTTTTTTTTTTTTTTTGCCCACAGTGCCTTTCTGTTGGTCTCACGCAATTCCAGCTGTCGCTTTTGGCCTGAGTTCAAATTCCAGGTGCATTGCGACACATTCTTCCCCACCAACATCTTGGAGAGACCCTGACCAGCTGACATTTACGCGTAATAACAACCCTGTTGTGTACGCGTGATAATTAAATGGCGGACACTACAGAGCCTCTTCATATCTCTGGGTCTCTCAGTTCTGTGCCTGCTGGGGGAGAGTGTTATTTTTAGCTCTCTGGTCTTTGATTAAAATATGATTCTCCTGGTGACCTTCACACCTGCTACAGCTCTGCCAGGTCCTTGCTAACACATGATAAATACAGGCCTACAGAGCAAGCAGAAATGCTGACAAGACATAATCAATTCTCCACCGATTGAACCTTGTCCTCAGGAGGCAGCATATGTGCCTTCCCGTGCAGCATACGTGTGCAGAGCTTTATCTTCCTTAGGATCTAAACTGTCAGCTGGTGCATCAGTTTGTCGCTTCCGCTCAGATGAAATATCTCAGAAACTATTAGTCTGCTCTGAAATTCTGCAGAAATACAGGTTTCTTTGCAGCATGTCTCATTTTCTTGAAACACGACTGTGACATTTTTATCTCCCAGTGATCCAGATGCTCTTTTTTTGCAAGTCTCCCATCAAACATAATTTCAGTTCCCCTTATAATCAAACTTTCACCTTCATGCTGCACTGTTTCTACTAAAATTTTTTTGTAGATTTTTTTAAACAATTTTTCATGTAAAGAGTCTCAAAAAGATCAAAAATTTCTAAGGCAAACTTGCTAAGTCACACGTTTTCCAGATAATTTGCTCGGCTTTAATTGCAAAAATAAATATAAAAATGTTATAAATATTATTTTCAATGCAAAAAAAAAAAGAAAAGAAAAGCATTTGTACATTGTCCAAAAACATTTGTCTTATATTTGTCATATGAGTTTGACATATGACACTGACATATGTTTATGAGTTTTTGATTTTTGTTGTTTGCCTTTTGGTGAACCATAGCTATGAAGTAATTGCAACTTTAAAATGACATTGTAGTATTTATTGGATGATTGAGAACATTTAGTAAGATATTAAGCTTAAAATTGCATTTCTGTGTATTTCTTTATTCCCATTGTTGTGAATCAGGAGCAGATGAAAAAACACAGTTTGAAAATAAACTCGTTTGTGACATAGAAACATGCTCCCTGCTCTGAGTTCTCAACAACGGAGAGGGGAAGGGAGGAGGGATTGATCCAGGTCTATGGTCCTGCCCATAACTAAGAGGTGGTTATTTCACTTTCCATTAAGTTTGTTTCTGGTCTTTGTAAACAACCACATTCCACACATAAGCATCTAACTATTAAGGACCCAATGCTCTTTTGCTCCTCTTTGTGACAAGTTTTCTACCATTCATATCAACTGTTTTCATCCACTTTAAATTAATAAAACAAAAAATGGTGTCTTTATGTCATAATTTTCTATGTTCACCAGAGCTCAAAGCGCTTTACAGTCCATTCACGCATACATTCATGACACATGGGGAAAGCGGAAACCGTACCTTCAGATTGGAGATTAATCTCTACCTCTGCTCTACGGCCTCTCCTTCAGTCCAAGCACAGCCTGCCTTCTTTGTAGAACTCCATGATGGTTGTTTTATTTATTTATTTTCCCTGAGTGTGTTGCAAGGACCTCTTTCTGCCTCGAGGTAGTCTCTGCTATACCTTCTGTTCTCTAATTCCCGAGGAGCATCTTTAGGAGGTTCCAACTGTTTGGCAACATGTCACAATGATTCTGATCCAGATGTCCCTGGTCACCTGCTAAGGCTTTTTTATGCCTCCAAGAGGTTTACCTCTGGCCTCTTTCATTTGAGTTTTCTGCAAATTATATTCCAAGAAGCCAAACTGAACTGAATTTCTTTCTCAGTAGGAGATGAAAGTTGAGGGATTATAACACCTCATTCTGTCTTTACTTGCAGTTACCTGCTGTAGCTACTAGTTTTTAAAATAACTATTAGGATTTAAAAAAAAAACAAGTCTTTATGTATTAACTCTGTCTGTCCTGTTGAGGCTGGAGCACGCTTCCTTCCTGGCAGTTTAGGAGAGGAAAATTCAGTTAGATAACAGGATTCACATTGTCTATTGCTGCTAAGGGACAACAGAGATAAAAGGAAAAATGGATCAACAGCCCTTAATGATCCGAGCCACTGCAGGTGTGCATCCCAGGAATGTTCCAGAAGCTTACAACAGCTCTGCCAGCCACATTTGTCCTTATTGTGTCAACAAAGTCAAAGTTATTTTTTTTCTTTGACAAAAGAGTTCAATCTCAAAGCCTATCAAACTGCTTCTTGTGTTCTTTACTGATGTTAATCTGCTGTTCGACGATAACTTCCTGGTAGGGGGGTAGAAGCGGTGCAGAGACCTGTGAGCCGTCTGACGCTGATACTCACTGCGATGTGGATTGAACACTTCCCAGGTGTTTTGTGCATTGGACATTGTCTGAAACGATCTGGATTATAAAGCTTTGATTAGTGGTGCCATGTCTAAAAGTTTTTGATTAAAGCTCTGCCTTCTTTCAATCAAAATTTTATTTTGTCTGATTTTTCTTTTAGTACTCTTTCTGCCCTTCTGAAGTCTTGCAATCAGTTTCTTTGATTTTTTTTCAATCACTATTGGATCTAAACACGCATGCACGAGGGCACAGCCTTTGATCCCTTAAAAAATGCATGGAGATATTGATCCACTGATACAAACTTGAGATAAATGAAGCTTGAAGGACAGTGACCTGCTGCATCTTAATTTTCAGTTATTAGTATCTTCATCACACTGATCAATGAGTCAGAGACACACTTTCAGATAAGCTCAGTCAGCATCTGCTCTGTATTTTTATCAGCAGCTTTTTTCTATGACAATAAATAAATAAACTGTTGCCTCTTGGATGCTTTTCAGCCACTCTCTCTCTCTCTCTCTCTATACATACACACATATACACATATATACCTTAAGGTGAACCACCTACGTGGTGGAGGGGTCGGAGTGCATGTTTGATCTGTGTGAGATGCTGTCTGGGGCTTCGGCCCCTGGCAGGGTCTCCCGTGGCAAACAGGTCCTGGTTGACGAGCCCGACAGAGCGCAGTTCAGAACCCCTTTCTGAGAAGTACAATCCAAGAGGCATTGGGCTGTCCATTACCCAAGCTGATGTCACTAAAGTAGTCAATGAGCTCCTCTGTGGCAAAGCTCCAGGAGTGGACGAGGTCCGCCCCGAACACCTCAAGTCTCTGGATGCTATGGGAGTGTCTTAGCTGACACATCCCTGCAGCATAACAGGTGGTAATCATACCACTGGACTTGCAGACAAGGGTGGGGGTTCCCCTTCAAGAAGGGGGACCAGAGGGTGTGTTCCAACTACCAATGAATCACACCTGGTGGTGTGGATCAGGGAGTCAATGTCGCTCTTTGCGTATAGCTTGATGTCATCCATGTAGAGGACGTGACTGATGGTTGCCCAGTTTTTGAGTCAGTATCCATAGCCAGTCTTGTTGATTATTTGGCCGAGGGGCTTCAGACCTATGCAGAACAGCAGTGGGGACAGAGCGTCTCCTTGGTATATGCCACATTTGATGGACACTTGTGCAAGTGACTTGCCATTGGTTTCAAGGGTGGTTTTCCACAGCTTCATTGTGTTTTCTAAGAAGGCTCTTATGCCTTGTTTCCACTGAGCGGAAAGGAACGGGCAGAACGGGAGTTGAATGGAACGGGCTTGTTAATTCTGGTGAGCGTTTTCACTCAGTTAAAGCCTCCCTTCCACTAAGCCCTTTTTTTTTACACGACCCATGCATCCTGTTGATTGCTAGCATGCTTGCGTCATTGCTAGCATGTTTGCGTCATTGTCGTGCGACAACTACACAATTATTGGGTGGCTACAGCGGCTCCACCAAGTGTACGGAGGAGATCTATTGAGGGTATTTGTGTAGGAACTGAAGTAGTGGTTAACATCCAGGAGGGGGGACATAATAAGAGGACAGGCTAGAAGGGAGTCGAATGTAATGAGCTAATGTGGAGTGTCAATAAAGCTACAGTTGAAGAGCTACAAGTGACTCCTGAATCATTGGTCACAGCATGCCCATTCAGACATAACACTACAGTAGGTCCATAGTAAAGTGGAATAGAATGGTTGGGGCGGAGCTGCTATAACCACCCGTTGATTGGCAAAAAGTGATGATGACTAGAAATAATTGACGACTAATAGAAAGCGCCAGTATTGCGCTCATAAGCTAGTGCTCATAAGGTTATGTTTTTACCTTTTTATTGCAATATTCCTAGCCACCTGCAATTGTTTTTCAAGCAACATTAACTTCCTGTCATACACACCGTACCAGAAGTGCAGTGTTCCCCCGCCTATTCGTGTTTCTTTATTACGTATTCGTAGATTTTTTTCAAGTCACGTTACTCTTCTGGTTCATCACAAAAACTCCAACATCTCAAGATGCTTGTTTGAGGTTTTTGCATCCAAAGGAGGTGCTGCAGTGCTGGGGTGTATCTCTGCACAGTATAGCACAGCAGAGCCCCTCCGAATAGCAAACTTATAAATGCTAACTCATCTGAAAATATTTTTTTTTGTAAAAACTAGTGAGTTTTTTTTCTTTGTAAGATTACTTTTACTGATCTTACAAATAGCTAAAATTAATTCAATGGTTAGAAATATTTTCATCAGGAGAAGTGTTAACTCTTCTAGACTTTTACAAGTTTTATCCATCGACTGTACAAAAGAACTGGACTGAGTTAGTGTGATGTCATTCATAAAAACGATTTACTTTTGGTTCCAACTATATGACATTAAATCAGTTGCCATTTTTTTTACATATGGTTGCAACCATATCAGAATCGTCAGTGAGCATAATTGGTCTGGGTAAATATGTCTGCCACTCTCACCAATCAGCCAGTGAGTTTGTTGGAAGTCCACACCCCTACCAGTTGAAAGTGGGCTTTACAAAATCTGTCAGTCAGACGTTTGGAATGTTCGACATCAGACCACATTTTCATAGGAATCTGATTGTGCAGTTTTTAAATGGAATAACTTCCACTACAGAAAAAGTAAGAGAAAAATGAGGATAATAAAGATGTTTAAAAAAGGTAGGCGAGGGAAAGGGGTCACTCAGTCCAGTTCTCATATACAGCCAATGGTTTTATCCAATTATTTTATAATTATTTACATAGACTATTAGGTTATTTTAATGGTTGATACATTAACAACTCCCTCTTTTATTTACTTCTATCATGGCCCCTTTGTATCACTACACATGTACATACATTTATAAAAGCAATTTTCATCCTTTTTTATGATCAGCATCCTTCCCTAATACATTTTTCTGAGAGAACTATTGATCCTTTTCTAAAAAATGCCAAACTTTTGTTTTTATGGTTCCAACTGATGATCCTGAATGCCAAATATAAAATATATTTGGTTCATTATTATATTAAATTATAACATTACACAATTTATACTTGTGAACAAGATCTGCTTTATATATATATATATATATATATATATTTTTTTTTAGAATATATTGTGCTTTTCATTTTTCATAAAAAACGGCTATTTTTCTTGTTTTGTTTTGCTACTCACTTATGTTGAATATTTTTTACATGTATGAATACATTTTATCTGATTCATGTGCATCAAGCACAACATGCATTGTAATTGTTAAAAAAGGATAGTTTAAAGCAATGGTGTTTGTTCATACTTTAAGGAACTCCAGTGTGAGTTTGGGTTTGTAAAAATACATTTAAAAGTCTTTTATGAAAATCATAGATCATGAACACAGCCTCTTTTGATTGCACTTTTGTTTGAAAAAAGTTGATGTAATTAGTTTTAAATACTTTTATTTGTATGTTTTTCTAATAGTTAAAGTCACTGTAAAGTAATCAATATTTTTAGGAGTCAGACACTGATGGTACATTTGTATTTAAATAAATAACCGAAGCAATTGTTTAAAACACGAATGCAGTGGTGTTCACTGATTTCCAGCTATAGATTTGCATCTGTATTTGTGTTCCTATTTCTAGTTTTAGTAGTAGATCCTTGCAATCACATGGTCTCCAAGCAGCTCCACATAATTTTACGGTTACATGGACAGCACAGGACAGTTACAATGCAATGATGATTATTGCGATGCAGAGACTGCAATTTCATGTGTCTTGTTGTCACCTTACGTAACCACCACTTCTGTCCCCTGAAATGTCAGGGCTGTAAAGTGATGATGTCACAAAAGCGGCACAAGTATTCCACCGGAACATGATTGTCAGAAAGTAATCTGTCCCGCAGCATGGAAATTGAATATTTTCTATTATTTTTTCTTTTTACTATTGTACATGTTATTTTTTAGTAAGACAAGGATAATCTGTTGCAGTAGCTCTCCATGGCACTACAGGCCTCAAATGTCACGGCCCTGTCGCACGTAGAAGAGAAATGCTAACAAGGCCACTCAACACAAAAAAAGCAGAATGTTTTCCAGAACAATCCTGCTTGTCTTTTAAACAAGTTAAATGGAAATGTGAGCACAAAGCCTGGTTTTGTTACGTGACCTTATTAAAATGCGGAGTGTTGTGCCACAATCGGTGGGTGCTGCATCCATCCCTGTCAGAAAATCGATATGCCATCTTCCGAAGGCTTTGCCTATAGCTCATATTGACACAGGCAGAGTTCAGAGACTGACTCTTGAAAGTGATCATATGTCTGAGAGAGGGGCGGCAGCTTGAAACATCAGAAAGACTCAACGTGTGGTTCTCACAGTGAACTTGAGCAGAACCGGATTTCCTTGTTCTCTGCTCACAGGCGTCCTGATCGCTCGAGTGTTTTATGCAGCTTTGGTGTTTATTATTGTTGGAGAAGCTGCAGGAGTGTCGCTGTAAGTGTGACAGTGTGACACGGTGCACAGATGTGGCAAAAACTCAAAACAAGGAACAGCACGAGCGTACAGCACAATCACAGCCACACACAGCGACTCCTTTAATAAGAAGTCGATGCCTTTTTCTAGGTCACCAATTCACTGAGTGACAAGTTTCCTCTCCGAGAGCTTTTGAAGTTTTCTGCAGGGATTTTGGAAATAAGTTTTTATTTTAATTGCAAATGATGTATTTAGAGAAGCCTCACAAAAGTGACAGAAAATTTAAACTAAATGTCTCAATTCTTTTGAAGCTTTCTGTGCTATTATACAATAATCATCAGTAAATTGAGTTTCGAGAATATTTTTCATCTTTCATGGCTCTATTGAAAATTAATTGAGTTGGATGATTCTCACTTAACATCAGAAGCAGAATATCCGTCTTTTTTTGCCATTTCCAACCACATCACACTTCTGAAAGCGTTCCATGTCACAATAATGCAGGATTGAACTATTTTTGAGCTTTTTCTATTTTTAACTTTAGATTTTTTATCCTGTCTTTCAAAGTTCTTGAGAACTAATTTGGAAAAAAATTACACATCAGGAAAAAAAACCCCACAAATCTGCAAAGATGTGAAAATGTACTTAAGTTCTTGTGTAATAGGTGAAAGATTCCTCTTCAGCCTTCTTCAGAATTTTTTCTGAACTTTTTACACCATTTATGTTATGTTTTGCCAAAACTTTTTGACTATGTTTATTGTCTGCTGCATATTTGTTTTTTTTTTTTTTTTGCCCTTTCATTCTTTAAACACAACATAAGCGTCTGAAAGGCTAAGTTGGGTGCTTGTAGGACTGGTGCATGGGAAACCAGGGTTTGTTTCCCAGGGGAGTGATGAGCTGAATCCAGTGTGGATTAAGCAAGACCCTTCACGCTACTGCCCAACTATATAACCACAAGTCTGGATCTCCCTGTGCCGTCCCCAGCCAGATAAAAGACAAGGTTATGTCAGGAAATGGCTTCTGGTGTAAAACTCTCTGCCAAACCAAATGTGGGTGTCAGTGAAAGCTCATTCACTGTGGCAAACCCAGAAAAGATGTGCAGAAAAGGTGAACATTCTTTAAAAGCAGCATTTCAAAAACTAAAACTTTAAAAATCCACATCAACATTATGATTCAGTTTTGCAACAAAACTCAAGTAGTTAGCTTCATATTTTTTTACATTTCCTGACCTGCATACATAACATGTTGTATTTAATTATTTACAACAATAAAACATTACAATTGATCAATTTTAATGTTTTATTGTTGTAAATAATTAAATACAACATGACAAAAGAGGAGTAGCATGTGTTTTTGTTTTGTTTTTGTGTTTTTAATACTTTATCATTTATTTTATAATTTTTATCTAACATAAGAAAAATAATGTCACGTCGAAGAGCAAAATTTCTTTTATTCTAGTGCACCCTGAAAGAAGAGCTTCATAATTGATGTATTAGTGCACAGAAAAGAATTTCAAACCTCGTGACAGCATGTACAGATGCAAGCAGTTGAGGTACAACTATTGATACCTTGTGTGTATATATATATATATATATATATATATATATGTACTGGACAGATTATCGCTGCTTCCACCCATGGAACTCTGGACAGCAAAAATAAAGGTTTGAAGAAAGTCAGGGACCTTGAATGTTCACTCCGCCCACCCCATCACAAAAGATTAAACACACTCACCTCCACACAACGGAACATAGATCTCATGAAAAATATATTAAACCTTTACCCTTGAACCCAGGAGCTTCAGCTCCAGTGTTGACATTCAGTTTACTTACTGTACCTCTTTAATCATTTACGCAATTGATGTATATCCAGTGGATTCTGACGCAGAGAAAAGCAGCCTTGCACAATGCAATGCTTTACAGTGAAGAAGTTCTTACCCAATCCACATAAATCAGCTAAGTCTGTTGCTGAGAAGAGCTGCTTTTCTCTGCATCAGAATCAGCTAAAAATTGTCAGAGTTCTGGTATAAACAGAACAAAAGTATTCACACTCCTAGAACTTCTTGACATTTTCTCACATTAAGAGCACAAAAATAAATAAATTTTGTTGTTGCTGTCTCTCAGGAAGCTTGACCAGATAGGTGGTAGTTTGGTTTTGTCTGCCACTCTACACCAGGGCTGCTCATTCCTGTTCCTGAAGATCTACCTCTCTGCCTGTTTTGCAGCTCTCCGATGCACTGCTTGCTGCTAATTACCTGGACCAGGTGTGTTCATCAAATGGGAATTTTGGAGACATCTGACTGAGCTAATTAGCAGCTGGCAGGGCTTAGAGATCTGGGTGGTAGATCTCAAGGACCAGGAATGAGCAACCCTGCTTTACACCAATTTCCCTGACCTCGCTTTGACCTTGCTTCAGCTTTCAAGCTTGAAGTCCTGTAGACATTGAAAACAATGTCTGTCCGTTCATACTTTGATGAGTAGTTCTGCAGTTCTGCACAACATCACGGACAACATATTTCTCAAAGGTCTTAGATGCCTTTGGAGACAGAGAGTGTACAAGAGCAGAACCGTTAATGATGATAGCACAACATTCTGGCTGAGTATCAAGAAGAGAAATAATACATCCAAGATTGTCAGCAGGGTCAGACTTTTTTCCCCTGTGGAGACTACCAGGAAGGACTGGTTCTCATTCCTGAAGAATTCAGACTGATCACTTTTGTCATGCTTGATGGGATATGAAAAGCTGTGAGAAGAGATCACAGTCACCTTTTAGGACCTGCTTTTTCTTGGAAGATACATCTGCTTGTTGGAGAAAGGAGTCTGTCTTGTTCTTTTTGATGGTAGTAGATGATGATTGTAGAAGGAAGCCTTGTTGCCAGTCGCATTGAAAAATTCTTTGAAGGCAACTTGACCTTTCTGAAAGTGGGTTTAAAAAAGCTCTGCAGCACTGGGATGTGCAATGATCTTTGTGTCCAGCACAAGTAGGTCTTTGGACTCTTCCAGAAAAGGATTGCCCAGACCCTTCATGGTGCCAAACTGGCAGTACAAGTTGAAGTTACCCTCTCTGAAAAATCTGACCAACAAGAACACCACCAACTCCATTGACATGACAAGATCCCAGAACTGAAACTGATGACTTGCTTTCCTGCGTATCTCACACCAGTCATCAAAATACAGGACTTCATTCTTTTCTGTGCATTGATACTCATATGCTTCCTTCTGGAGCATGTAGAGACATCAGGCTGTGACCTCATGTATGTGGCGAGTTTTTGTGACTTTTGATGCTGAGAAAAATGAGTCAGCAGTTCCAGAAGAAGCTACTCCAGCCCCCACAAGAGCACCTGTCCACCCATACTCTGAAGCAGGGTCCCAAGTGACCGGAAAGCAGCCATCTCTATGTGGAGACCACAAAACATTACCACAATTTGTCCTCCCCATACAGGTCAGACCAGTGCCACTGAACTTGCTTGTCAAGAGCATATATGCGCTGGTCTGAAGTCACCACAAGAACCTGGGATGGCTTGAGGTGTGCTATAGCATCCCTGACTTTTTCTATGGAATGCCTCACCATGGCAACAGAGTGGGCCTCATCACGAAGTGGGCTGACCAAGGGATGTTGACCTCATCACATACTTCTTGTCTGAGGCTCACCTTCTGCAGCCATTCATATTCATCAGCAGAGGCAGACTTGGAAAGGATGCATGCGCCACATTGCTCTTGGATGGAGATGGGTTCTTTCCAGCAAAGAAAGCAGGATGGACATTTGTGTAGGAGTCAGGAAGTTCAGGGACTTTATTTCAGCCAGTCTGAATACAGTTGGTTTATTGCCTTTGTAGATTTTCTCAATGACATATGTCAGAAGTTCAGAAAAGACTAGAGGAAAAATATAAATTTCTTGAGATTCCCAAAGCCTGTCTTTGTTCTTTTGGGCAAAGAAGGCTCTCTCTCTCTCTGTTGTACAGAGTGGTCAAGCAAGAGCAATGCTATTTCAGTTCCAGGGCCACTACATCTCCACCACTCAACAGAGCTAGAAGCTTGCCATCATTGAGATTGCGAGCACACTCATTGAGCCTCTCATTCAGCTGTATGGTCATGGCTTGTCTCAGCTCTGACTCAGGTTCCACCTTCTCACACAGCAAACACTTTTGCATTTCCATGCTAGTTCTTCTCACTTTTGAGTGTGATTAATCGGGATTGTTCTGAATTTCAATTGCTCTTTTAGCTGCATGTTCCAGCTTACATTTTTGCTGAACATCTGATGACACCTTTGGTGGTACTTTGCATTGTTGCGCCACAATCTATCCTCAGTGCTACCTCCATCATCTAATCGAGATGGATCTAGCCTAACTGGCAAGAGGTTGATGGCTTGAAATTAAGGTATCTTCTTGGCTATTATGGAATAGCCATCAGAACTGCACTCATATCATGTTGGAGGAGATTTCAACTCATCTTTTGTATCAGTCTGACAGAGGCAACACTTCCCTCGGTTCGTTTTGATTCCACTTCTCTTGGCTGACATTTAGTGAAACACAGTTGAAGGCAGAGGGGCTGCCTAACTGTACCAAAAAGCAAAGCACATTGAAGGATAGGATGAAACTAGGTTCAGGCAACTTTTGCCCTAGATGTAACCCGATCTTTCATCAAATGTTGTTTAATTCCCGTGCGATCTGTAGGCCATCCGTGTAACTAAAAGCCCCGTTACCTTTGCCTCGGCTTCCCTGCACTGGCACACCCTGTCAATTCAGGCGTGGCTATCTAACTAATGCTACACTACAACTAATAACTAAACTTCTAGTTGACATGTATGTGGGGCATATTAGATCGCATTTGGGACACTTATTTAATATTTTACAATTTGGAATTAGCACTACTACAACAATCAGTAACTACAAATACAGGTAATACACCACAAGCCGATGGTGAACCCCATGCTGAGTTGCACAGCATTGATTTCAGCAATGTGCCCTGGTTGTGCTTCTAACATCACTCTATTGAAGAATTACAACAACTACATACATGAAAGCAACAAGCAAAAGTAGACATTGTTACAACAGTGACCAAAAGTCTAAAAATATACACATTTTTATTTAAAAAAAAAACTGTTTTCAGCAACGTAGCAGCGGCCATTTTGAAAACTGGTGGCCATTTGGAAATTAAAGACACATCACTGGGTGTGCTACATAAGAGTACATTCATACTAATGTAGAGATAATTCCTCTCAATGAACCGCCACCTTAATGTGGTTGAGGGGTTTGAGTGATCGAGTAATCCCAGGAGCTATGCTGTCTGGGGCTTCAGCTCCTGGTAGGGTTGCCCATGGCAGACAGGTCATGGGTGACTAGCCAGAAAAAGAACTGTTCACAAACCTCTTCATGAGAAAAACCATCAAAGATCCAGTTATGTCGCCCGGATTGGCGTTATCGGGGCCTCACCCTGGAGCCAGGCCTGGGGTTGGGGCCCACAGGCGAATGCCTGGTGGCCGGGGCTCCTCCCACAGGCCCCGGGCAGGTAAAACCCGAAGGATCAACATGGGATCACTCCCCAGTGCCTCCCACTGGGGGTGGGCCCACCACATGTAGGAGAGCTAAAAGGGGGCCGGTGCAATGTGGTTTGGATGGCAGTCGAAGGCGAATTCCTCAGTGGCCTAAACTCTGGTCATGGAACTTGTCTTTTGGGTCATGGAACGTCACCTCTCTGGGAGGGAAGGAGCCTGAGCTTGTGTGAGAGGTTGAGAGGTACTGGCTAGACATAGTTGGGCTCACCTCTATGCACAGTCTAGGCTCTGAAACTCAGTCTCTCGAGAGGGGTTGGACTCTCCACCATTCTGGAGTTGCACATGGTGAGAGGCAGTCGGCTAGGGTGGGCTTACTCGTGAGCCCCCAGCTTTGCCACCAAATGTTGGAGTTCACACCGGTGGACGAGAGAATTGCGTCCCTTTGCCTTCGGGTGGGGGACAGGTCTCTGACTGTGGTTTCGACTTATGGGCCGAACAGCAGTTCGTAGTATCCGGCTTTCTTGGTGTCTCTCGAAGGGATACTGGAAAGTGCCCCAACGGGGGACTCCATCGTCCTCCTGAGGGACTTCAATGCCCACGTAGGCAACAACAGTAGCACCTTAAGGGGCGTGATTGGTAGGAACGGCTTCCCTAATCTGAACCCGAGCCGTGTTTTGTTGTTGGACTTGTGTGCTTGTCATAGTTTGTCCAACAACAAAACACCATATTTGAGCACAAGGGTGTCCATCAATACATCAGGACACCCATGGCAGCGATGATCGACTTTGTAGTCGTTTCAGGAGACCTCCGGCTGTGTGTTTTGGACACTCGGGTAAAGAGAGGGGCAGAGCTGTCCACTGATCACTACCTGGTGGTGAGTTGGATTTGTTGGCGGGGAAGGAGGCTGGAAAGACTTGGCAGACCCAAACATACTGTGAGGGTCTGCTGGGAACGTCTAGCTGAGCCCTCTGTCAGGGAAGTCTTTAACTCCCACATCTGGGAGAGCTTTAAACAGGTACCAAGGGAGGCTGGTACATTGAGTCTGAATGGGCTGGTTTCTCAGTAAGTCAGACCTGGGCTGCCCTTTGTCACCAGTTCTGTTCTTAGTCTTTATGGATAGAATTTCTAGCCACAGCCAGGGGCTGAAGGGGGTCTGGTTTGGGAACCACAGGATTTCTTCTCTGCTCTTTGCAGATGATGTTGTCCTGTTGGCTTCATCAAGCCAGGACCTTCAGCATTGGAATGGTTTGCAGCCGAGTGTGAAGCAGTTGGGATGAGGGTCAGTCCCGCTAAGTCTGAGGCCATGGTTCTCAACCGGAGAAAGATGGTTTGTCCTCTCTGAATGGGCGGAGTGCTCCTTCCCCAAGTGGAGGAGTTTCTTGTCTTGGGGTCTTGTTCACAAGTGAGGGTAGATCTGAGCGTGACAACGACAGGCGAATTGGTGCGGTGTCCTACGTCATGCGGTCGCTCTCTAATTACCGGTCGATCTATGCTCGAATACTCACCTGTGGTCATGAGCTCTGGGTCTTGACCGAAAGAACGAGGTCCCGGATACAAGCAGCCGTAATGAGCCTCCTCCGTAAGGTGGCTGGGCGCTCACTTAGAGATAGGGCGAGAACCTCTGTCACCCGGGAGAAGCTCGGAGTAGAGCTGCTGTTCCTCCACATTGAGAGGAGCCAGTTGAGGTGGCTCGGGCAACTGGTTCGGATGCCTCCTGGACGCCTCCCTAGGTAGGTTTTCCGGACATGTGCCACTGGGCGAAGGCCCCAGGGACGACCCAGCACACACTGGAGAGACTATGTCTCTCGGTTGGCCTGGGAACGCTGCAGGGTCCCCCCAGAGGAGCTGGAGGAAGGGGCCAGAGAGAGGGAAATCTGGGCATCTTTGCTTAGACTGCTGCCCCCACGACCCAGTCCCAGATGAGCAGAAGAAAATGGATTGATGGATGGTAGAGATAATTTATAAAATTGTGTAGGTTGAAGTCCTATGTCAATAAGAGCATTTACCAGGATCGACAAGTTGGCCATCTTGAAAAATCCAGCAATCTTGGATTTGCAGCTGGATCATTATTGATGCCAATTTTGATGCTTGTATCACCAAGTGAAAGATTCTTATGAAAAATTGAGTAAATCTTCCCCACTACAGGTAGACTGTTAAGTCATTAAGTCAACATTTGATCAGTCACCAAACATCAAGCATCTTCAGAAGGCAATTTGATGCACTCAGAGAAAAGGGGGCTGAATACTTTTGAAAAAAGCCTAAATAAAAAAGTAATAATTTAAAACATAAATAAAATTACTCAAAAGTTTGACGTAATCAGTAACTTTTTCTGGTGCAGCGCCCCTCCTTACCTGAAGCAGCTGCTGTTAAAACGGGGGGCGGTGGGCTGCTGTGTTGCCACTGTTAGTTCTTCTTTGAAACTTAAGGGCCTGGTCACGCCGTCCAAACTTTGCTGGAGCGGGGAAAAAAAATCACTCACCGCTCGTGACCGTTCTTCACTGTTAAAGCAACATCGCATACGCTCGGCCACCACTGATGTACCTCGAGGGTCCCCCCCACCGCTCCAAAAGTTTTGAGCTGCGCAAAACATTGCAGCGGTGAGGAAAGGTTCATTTTCCGCTTCAGCAAAGTTCACTCTTGCTCCACTGATGCCCAGTCAAAGTTTTTTTTTTAAACACAAGTTAACACACAGTACTGATTACAATCAAAATAATAAGATAAATGATTCACTGCCACAACCAAAAAACATTCCTATTAGAATATTTCCAGAATAATTCTGAGAGTTTTTACAATAAGAAGAAAACTTTCACGGAATCAGTGCTCTGTCGTTGCTAAAGATCACAACAACATGTCATGTTAGTATCTGAAGAAATGGCTCTGGATACTTCCTGGATTTTCTCTGCTACAGCTGTTATGAAAAAATAGTTTCTCCTGCCAGAATTTAAAAAATAAATTAATCTAAAATAGATTAAAAATAAATAATGTGAATTTTTCTGCATAACTGCAACATCATCAATAATAAAATAGGAATATGCACTCATTATGTTTTTTTCCCAATAATCTAATGAGCTTTGTCTCTGCAGGAGCAATTCTAAAATATTTGGAGATAAGACATTGAGCCAGAGGGATCTGAGGAACATCCTGACCAAGAAGCTCAAGGACCATCAGGTTTCTGAGGATCTCTCTCTGACGTAAAAGCATCATCTGCACATGTACATGGACATTGCCCTGTTTTTACTAAACCTGTAGATGCAATAACTGGCCAATTTTTATTATTTCCCTTCCTCCAAAAAAAGGAGATTATAAAAGCTTTTAGCATCACTTTCTTCAAAGAACTAGTGAGGAAAAGATAAAACAGACTTAGCTTGATGACTTTGCAAATAAAAAAGCCAGAAACAGAAATTTTGAGGACAAAGCACCATGACTGTTACAAAAAAATACTGTGTTCTTATTAGGTATTATAAGTTTGAGACTACGATAGTCAAGCATTATTTTAACTGTACATTTGTTGTTTTAATTGCAATTGTTAGTTTATTGAATCTCTTCTATTTATTAAGATAAAGAGGATGTTTTCCCCCCCTTGTAGTCATTTATAGTGTTTTTTTTCTTACATAGAGCTGTCTTAGTACACCAAAGTGGTTAGGAATCTCTTCACTACAGTTTACAAAATGAAGGCCCTTAACCAGCATCTACCCTAGGGCCCCCACAAGACTAGAAACGGCCCCAGCCAGCCTGGATGATTCTGTGATTCATAAAGTAATTATATGGGATCCGTGTTGCTAAATATATATTTAACATTTAAATCAGTAAACAAGTTAATGTGTGAAAAAAACATTCAAATACATTGAAAATGACATTTGAACATCTACATAAACTGATACCTACAGTAAACTCCAATAAAACATCAAATACGATGTTGAGTGAAAATGTGTGATTTCTGCAGGTCAAGTTTCTAGAAGCAAAGTTCCAGAAAAGTTTGTGCAGAACCAGAAGAACAGAGGACAGCTCTACAAGGGAATAAAAAGAAGACTAAAGTCATTTCACCATGGTATACAGCATACAGACAAATCACTGTGACGGATTTCACTGATTTATGTTCAATACAATCATTAATTTTTTTACTCTAATCTTTTTTAAATTGCAGGTCCTTTGGAAAAGCCTTTTTTTCTTGACCTGCTGGTTGAGTCTGGTTGGTTGTTAAGGACGTCTTGAGGAAGAGGAGCCGTGATTCCTGCTTAAAGTGTCGGGCTCATGAACAGGAAAACAACATCCAAAAGGACTGCATCATATTGGACTTGTTTTATTTAGGAGTTGGTGTTTACTGGCTCCATGTTTACCATTTTAAGTTTAAAGCTTTATTAACACAGTTAATGTTGACATTTTCAAAGCTGTTTAGAAATGTATCTTCTTGCTGGTAAAACTGAATGCTGACATGAGTGTTATAACGGATATAAAAATAAACAACATGGTTTCATGGCAGAGCAGTATATTTATTACAAACTTAACATGAATATGTTTTTCAACAACAGAAACAAAGAGACAGGTATTGTTTTGTGGCTTCTATATGCATTCACATGTTACATTTATAGTCAGCATGTCTGTCAGTAACATTTATTAGATGAAGAAATGCATCTAGAACAAGTCTGTTTGTGGTTAAATTCTGCATCAGAAACAGTCGTGTCAGGGAAAGTCTGTCCCCGCTGCTGCTCAGCATCACATCTGTCGTGCTCTGATAAAGGATCCTCTGCAGATGAAGAAACCTCGGTAACAGACCCCAGCTCCTGCTCATACATGCTTGCAGCTTCCTCTGCACTGGACTCCAGCTCCACTGAAATCCCTGAGGAAAACCAGCAGCTGCAGTTGGTCTTTTATTCAGAAATCAAGCTCAGCAAAATGAGGAGAAAACAGGCTATACTAGGAAAGCATTAGAGAGGAGTCAAAACACCAAAACCTGATTAAAATACATTCTTTCAGTCAAACACTGTAATATTCCTCTGCCTACAATCTAAAATGTTCTGTTCTAAGTATATGACTCTTTGATTTGCTATTTAATTAACATTTTATTTATTTATTTTCAATATATATTATTTTTCAAATGACTGGGCCAGTCTTATGATTATGGTAAAATATTACCTAGGTAAATGCAGATACGGTAAACCCCCCAGTATTACATTGTGTATTATTCATAAAATAAATATACTCTTAAGGGTCGTTCTTACCTTATCCATGGCTGACACAAGTGCAACTTCAAGTTGTTCCTTCCATCATGGGTCTTTTTCTCTGGAGCTGGAGCTTTAAACAGAATCTTCTCCCCGACATTTCTGAAATCTCTGAATGCGCTTGACTTTACTGAAAGCACTCTGTCACTAAACCTGAACATTCTTCTAAATTAGCCATATTAGCTCTGCAGCTCGCATTGTGTGTCCTCAATAAAGCCCTTAAAAAAACTACTTCCGGTTGACTCGGACTTTCCAGACGAAAATGCGAAAAACTAAACTGAACGCTCGTTATTCCCTTTGCTCCATTTTTGATTTATTACACAAATCGGAAAACAAAAAAACGGTTCGTTTTTTCGTTTTTTTTCATTTTTGGTTTTAAGAAGAAAAAAGATTCGTTTTTCGTTTTATTGTTTTTGATTTTAAATTGAAAAAATGAATGAACGAACGATACACGGATTCTGTATGTATGTATGTTTTTGGTGGAACTGCAACATTTAGTACATCCTAGTTTGTCAATTAGGGTTAGGACAAATGTTAGCTGCACAAAAGCTGCAACATAACAACCAAGTTACCAATGCAAGCAGCCAGTCTCAAAATCGTTTATGTGCCAGAGGTTCAGTTTTTGCTGATCTTTACGACAATTTAAGACGACCTGATAAACATCAACTTCCACTTGGGTTTGCATAGAATTATCATTCAGTGAATCTTGCCCAGCACTGTGCTAAACTGCTGAAATAAAATTGTAACCCAAATTGGGTCCCAGTTAACTGGTGATAAAAATGCTCTCAGCAAAAATAAAGAGTGCAAGATCCTAACCAGGTTAATCTGAGAAATACCAGACATACATCACATACATCAAAAGCACGCCATTGTTCTTAGGCTTTCAAAGTTTTTGCAGCACAGGTATACTTGTCCTCATATACAAATGTTTCTGCTGAATCAAATCATTTTTTTTCAAGTGCATGCTTGGAATATTCTGTTCACCTTATACTGTCGGGGTTCCACCATCCATCTCCTCCTCCGACCACCAGGGGGAGCCATCGCCAGGGTTCTGATGGGCTCTGGCATCCTTCCTCACTCAAACTTCCAGCATGCATCCCTGTGCACAGCTGTTCATCATCATGATGTTCATCAACACTGCTCTTTATAAGACTGCTCACCACTCTGCTCCAATGCGAAGTTTTGTATTGCCACCTTGCATTCAGTCTGAGCAATAACCTTGTATTTTGCCTCTCCGTGTTTGACCCTTGCCTGTTTTATCATCATCGTGCCTCGCTCCTTGTGTTTGACCTCACCCTGGTTCCTGACTACTTCCCACCTCCCCTTTACCTGTTTACTCTTGTTATATAAATCAGTTGCACATGGATCCAACCGTCTCCACTTCTTCATCTCACATACATCCTAAACTCTAGTAAATCCTCTTCAATCCATGCACAGACTGCTTATGACTGAACTGCTGCACGTTGCACTATATTGAGAGAACACATGCCAGTGTACATTTGACCCTGGTTTGTCTGGTTGCTGTGATCGCTTTCGTCATCTTAGGCCATCAAGTATGTAGATTTGGCTTGCTTGCAGAGTTGTACCATGCCTCAACTCAAGAATGATACCTTTGTGCTATACAGTAAAACAGTGCATCATGACAGCAGTCGAGTTGCAATACATTTCGACCCACAACCAACTTGGGCAAAGCTTGCAAAAAACACGTGAACACTCAGAGGGAAATGGTCCATCTGGTTTGGAGCTGAAGTTGAGAATCTGTTGAAGTAAATATAAATAGACTGCAAACACAAAGAATTACATGTTGCTAACGCCTGCAATCGCGATATTTCTCACAGCTGACAGGACAAATCACTACCACCTACTGTGTCGCCATACAAGTTAACTTTGCCTGGGCATGAATGGTATAGGAGTATTTTTGTTACAGCCAGGGATGGAAATTTTTTTCTCTACTGCTAGGTAAATTGGTTATATTTTCATGTTTTTTTAACAACTTTAACACAGGCTTTCAAACGTGTAATCACACCTTAACACAGGTAAGTTCCTCTTTTCTTCAGAACCCCTTGGACTGTCCAGGGTGCCTGTGTGTGTTGCATTTTCAACAAAAGTTAATCAGCAAGAGATCCCAAACATACATCTGTTTACATGCAAGTTCAAGTATGCCTAAATTAAAAATTAAAATGAAGCTTATTAAGGATAAGATAGAGGATAGGCCTATAATGGACCAGGATAGACCCCACCTTTGCACTTTGGCGATACCGTATATCTTCCAATAATGGCCGTTCTCTAATAGACGCTGGTCTCCAATAAAAGCCGGGTCTAACATGTGTTAGTTGCAATAGACGCCAGTACCTAATAGTGACCGGGCTCTTTTAAGACCCCCCCACACCACCACCACCACCTCCACGTGCTTCGTACTGAAGCAGGCAGAGGGTGGGGGCTGGGTGTCTGTGGCATTCAACCAGTGTAGCATGGCTCACAACATTTTGGCTCATTCCATTTTGTTTAAACTTTTGGAATATACCAAAGAATATTCTGGTGTGAAATCTGAACCTCATTTTTGGATGAATCCTAAACATATCCGAGAATGGCGCAAGCAGATGAGTGAAAGAGCGAAGGAGCAAAGAATGCAGCAGAAAGAAAAGGAGCAAACCCATTTCCTGGTGTTTATAGTGGATCAATCTTTAGTTCTCCTGAACTTTATTCATTTTCTTACCCCACTGGATCCCTTTCATTTTTCTGAGATGAGGCTGTTGCCCTGCCTCTTTCTCTAATCCAGCTTTACTCAACTTTTCTAGCACTTTTTTTTATTCCTCCAACCTTTCTTTGATTTAAACCAAAAGAAAAACTCAAAAGATATTTAAGTGCAGTTATTGAGGTTCAAATACCTAATATGACATACATGATGATTATGGTAAAAATGAGGGGTTGTAATAAAAGCTCATGAACTCTGCTGAATAATTAATTGAGTTTTAATTAAATATTCAGATCAAGACGATGAGCTGTACAAAAGTGGCGCATAGCATCAGCTAAATCAGAGCTCTGAAGGCAGCTGCTAATTCACTTCATTCATGCCTCGCAATCATGTCACAGCTGGAGCTTCCAAAAAACTGATAGCACACATATTCATAATCATGCAGATACACAGCAAGACTGTCAGATCTGCCTTGTTACGGCATGTTTATGAAATCGGCAGCTTTCACTTTATTTTTGATTATGCTTTTTTAAATAGATGACAGATGTCTTTTCGTCGCTGCTTTGATTTTGATTCTTGGGTGTTTTCTACAAACTTGAAGCTCCCTGAAAATATAATTCTACAGCGAGGGTCTGAGTGACACAACAGCTTGGTGAATCTAAGTGATTTGGGTGAGAGGAGAAGGATTTAAGGTCAATGAGTGACTTTAATGCCTTTCAGATAATGGAATTAGACACACAAGTGAGGTCAAAATCATTAGGCCTCTTTCTGAAATCAAACGCAGGCCGTTAAAGGCTGCTTAACACAACTGGATATTCATCCCAATTTGACGTCTGTTTCTATCTTCCTGCTTTTTTTTTTGTGAAAGATCATTCTGATAAATCAAGAAATTAGTTGAATGTTTTCCTGCTGTGTGACATTTGTTTGCCCTGATCAGATGCCCATCAGAACCCCTCTGATCTGGAATAAAGGGTTTGGAAAGCTCGGTACACATATATAACTCCCCTGTAGTGAGCAGGGAATTCCAACATATGACAGCTCAATAATGTGTCTTGCAATTCAGAAAATTGGCTTTTGAGAACGAGACTAATTCTAGTCAATGTGGTTATAGTGAACACTTCTGGTAGATGGGGGTTTAGAGTGTATGTGTATGTGTTTTGCACTGCTGCAGCCAAGCAATGCTGGTTAACATGTCAATGTGTGTTTGAGCTCTCTGTGTAAAAGTCAGTTTTACAGATTTTTTCACATCTCTAGACATTTTAGAAAGGGTAGTACACAGAAGTGATAGATAAAAACTAGTCCCAAGACAAACATGAAAACCAGTATGTGTGAATATTTTGCGCTGCTGCACATGGTTTACATGTCAACATTAACAAGACAGGACATTTTAAGAGAAACAGGAAGAAAAGACATAAATAGAGCAAAAAGACAATCAATTTTTTGGGGGAAAAAAAAGCACCAGTTGCCAAGTCGTGCAGCATTTGGACTCTTTGCTCTTAGAAAGTGGATCTAAGTGCTGCAGACGAAGCAGAGATGCTTCACTGCTACTGAGTGCATGACTGTAGCCAGAATCTTTAGAGGTAGATTTTCATTTCATTCAGTTTCAGTCACAT
Source organism: Adrianichthys oophorus (assembly GCA_036245035.1). Lineage (NCBI taxonomy): Eukaryota > Metazoa > Chordata > Actinopteri > Beloniformes > Adrianichthyidae > Adrianichthys > Adrianichthys oophorus. The sequence continues at coordinate 5,215,666 of BSAI01000012.1, forward strand.
GAACATGACAACTGACACTACAAAGATAAACTTGAAGAATGCAACATTCCTGTATGTTTTTAAACAGTTTGGCCTACTTTAAAAGGTGAGACGGCCGGATTTGGTGGAATTGTTCCAAAGAGACACAGACGAGGAAGAAATCTATGGATTTAGTGATTTAAAGTGATATAAAAAGTTTATTTGTTAAGTTATTAGCATGTTCTTAGTGTTATGGTTGTCTGAATGTTTGTTTATAGGTTGCACTTATGTACTAGATAAGCATTAATGTGTTATGGTACAGAGGCCTGAAAGTATGCAGTCTATTACTGTTATCAAATCCATTATTATGACTTGCCTTTCAAGAGGAATCGTCTGTTCTTGAACCTGTATTTTGTCAAATAAATTTCTCCCAAAACTGCAGTTACACTCCAGTGTGACCTGCATATTAAATGTGTTTTTATTATGCTATTTTTGGCTGCTGTGACTTATAGTTCAAAAAATACAGTAAACACAAAAGCATCAACCTTTAAATGAACCTTTTTTTCAAGGCTGGCAACAAGACTCTTGATTACACCTGAAACTATCACCCTGTGTTCAGGTTGGAAAACCTCATTTCAATGCTTTTTGACTTGCCCTAAATTGTTACATAGGGCCAACTAACTCACTGTTTAACAATTAATATCATTAGTATTTGAAGACCTGATTGCTTTATAAAAAATTCAAAGCATGAGGTATTATATGATCATATATACGGATATAGTTTACTCTGACAGCCTTAAGAAAAACATGTAAACAAAATGTTTTGGAATCAATCTCTTTAAATAATAAAATCCAAATTAAATAAGTTCATTCATTCATTCATTCATTTTCCAATCCGCTTTATCCCTTTCGGGGCCACGGGGTCGCCGGAGCCCAACCCGGCTACTCATGGGCGAAGGCAGGGCACACCCCTGGACTGGTCGCCAGTCCGTCGCAGGGGATTAAATAAGTTACTTAGTTTATTTAATCTAAATTTCTATTCAAAGCTCAACAAATGAGAATCTAAACATATTTCTGGGTGACAGGGAGATTTTTCAATCTTTTGTCAATTATTTGAGTAAAGTGGAATGTTTGTCCAGAGTTGACCAGATTTCTGTCCATGTGGCCTATTCTGCTGCCAATCCAAAGAAGTTAAACAAAACAAAATCAATCTAATATTCTGTTTTCCTCCAGACTTTTTTACTAAGAAATTCATCTTAACATCATGAATGACACTGTTGTGGGGGTGTGGTGAGAGAGAGTGCGAGAGGAAGAGAGGGGGAGAAGGTGCGTGTGAAGGGTGGCAGCGAAGAAAAAGGGAGTCTTGTAAAAGAAAGGAGAATAAAGGTGGACACCAACCTTCCACATAAAACAGTGAGTGTCTGAGTCCGTTTGTTTTGCTGCTGTGGAACCAAAGACTACAACGGGTTTAACCACGAGGACGGCCTCGCCCGAGGAGCTGAAGCACCTCCCCTGTCCGCTCCGACCACGGTCAGGACGAGAAGAACAGGAAAGGTTAACAACACCTACCTTTCCAAAGAATGAAAAAGGCTACAGTTAAGTATTAATGATGATATGTGGACAGTTTGCAAGGATACAATTAAAACTATGCAACATATTTTTTTGGGTCCTCAAACACAAATACTTAATATTTTGTGAAAAAAAAAGTATTAGCTAAAAAATATGATCCGATCATTACCAATATTTGCTCTTGACAATATCATCTTTGGTCTCATGATGAAAAACAAAATACAAAAAAACATTATTCTATGTCTTGCTAAATTTAATATGCATTAAAAAAATATTGTGCAGCCCCCCCCAAATTAGAGTCTTGGAGAGTACGTTCATGAGATGCCTGAGGAATGAAGAAATGTACTGGTTCCCATTTTTAAGAAGAAGGGTGATGTGTAGACTTGTGGAAATGACAGAGGAATAAAGCTGATGAGCCACACAAATGAAGTTATGGGAAAGAGTAGTGGAAGCTGGACTGGGGTCAGAATTGAGCATTTGTCAGCAACAGTATGGTTTCATGCAGAGAAAGAGATGTAATGTTTGCAATGACTGGACTCCCTCCATCTTGCCAGTATCCATCTTGACTTGTCTGTTTGACACTAAAAGTCATAGAGGAGTTGTGAAGGGGCTATGAAATTGATGCTATACTACCTTGACAAGCAGTCTGCTCTCGAAATTCTCCTCCTGATATATTCTGCTTCAAAATGTGAGTAAATCGGAAGTATTTTGAAAATGAATTGGTGCGTCATCACCAAATGGTTTCACTAGACATTCATTTTGAGGTATAGAAGACAGTCCATTCATCCCTTTCACTTATCTGAATGAGTTACCTACCTGTCATTGCTCAGGTCAAATGTGGTGAAGCTCCCTGCAGAGGTTCAAAAGCAAAAGCATTGAGAAATAAAAGGTAATGATGGTTATCTGATTGAGTTGCCTGGAATCCATGGAGGGGCCCAAGGTCAACACCTGAAAAGACAGAAGAATTTGGATTATCAAAATATTTCTATGTGAAAACATTTTTTTTTCTATGATGAATCTGTTTTCAAGGCTTTAAATAGTGGTGATGATCAAGCCAACTTAAAATTCTTATAGAGCTGATGACTGTCTAAATTACAGGAGCCCAAAATTAAAATATGGAAGAAGGGAGACATTTTCAGTTCTTTTGGTTATTTCATGATGCATATGGTGTCAAAAGTGAGAGCATTTCTGTACAAACAGTGTGCACAGAGAAATTTGCACAGCCCTCATGACTCCTCTCCCAGCTGCTGTATTTTACAGTTAACTAATAAAGTTCCCAATAACTGTGTGTAATTAAAATGTGCATTTAGACCAAGCGGCAACACTTTAGTTTCCTCTTTAAAGCTGCTCAGAAAACTAAACTAGCTGGAGCCACATTAATTCTATTTACTTTATTTATAAAATGCCAGTTTAGTAAGCAAATAAACTAAAAAACACATAACTAAGCAAAAACTAAGGAAATTATGATGGTTAAAAGCCAAATTATTGCATTCAAAATCTAAGTAATTAAAGTGCAGTTCAGGCCAAATTATTCCAAGTAGGCCAAAATACAAAAACAATGGAACATCTTTTTCTCAACAGAGACACATACTCAATTAATGCTGCAGAAAAGAATGAGAAAAGGAGCTATGCCGGTCTACCTAAAAACAACGTCTAGCTTTGTGTAAGTTAAAAACTTCTTTGCAGTTTTCATCACAGTCTGAACCCAGAGAAAGTGCTTCAAGGCTAATCAGAAGAATCTCAGATCAGTTAAATGTTGGAAATTGTTACTGTTGTCAGCTACTTTACATTTATACATGCTTTTATTTTGGCATTCATTTCCTTTTCCCCTGTATCACTAGCTTCTAAACCAATACACTGATTCCATCCTTTAATCATAGTCCAGGTTCAGCTTCACCAGGTCTTACCTTTTGCCAGCATCTTTGACCCTAACTCTAACCAAAATAAGATTTTTTAAAATATGTCTTACGTGGATAAATAAAGGTTAAATAAATAATGTTTTAAAAAATAAATCATTATTGCTCATCTGGCTTATCACAGGATTTACTGCTTTTCTGTCTTTCTCTGTTAGATACAACGAAGAAAGTCTTGAAGAGACTGCTGGGCATTATTTTGAAAAGACCTCTCAGTGTATGGTGGCTGTGACCTGCCATCACAGCAAAATAAAAAAATAAACTGCAAATAAAAAGAAAAGCTGCACATAACAAGATACACTGCTACAAATAAAAGAAGCCATCAGTTGTTTCCACTCGGATGTGTTTTTGTTCCAGGCTCTCAGTACATGTAGTTAGTTGTGTTTGTCTGGGGTAGACATTGCTGTGGACTGAAACCGTGTTATTGTATATGGAACTGTGGTTTGCTGCACATTGGAGTAAAGTTATAGAACTCAATTTTGCTCTTATTAGCAATCTTCCAGCTCACTGAAACTCTGTTAATTAAAGCTAATAATGGAGCGGATTCTTCCGGTTTACCTTCAAACCTGGGGCCAAAAAACACATTAAAAAGTACACATGGGAAGCATTGAACACTAACATTTTCACTTACTTTTTAGTTTGTTTTCCAGTTTGCACTCCTGTTCTTTTTTCTCCTTCTCACTGTGGTACATGGGCAAAAACCCTCCCGATAATCCAGTTCCAGCTCTTTTATTTGCATGGATTTTTTTTTCTAAATAATTTCTTTTTATTTTCAGTAGTGTTTCTTTAATTTGAAGCAGCATCTCTTATTGTTCAGAGCTTTTCTTTTTATCTGCAGTTTATTTTTTGTTTGCACACTTTGTTTTTGGTTGCAAAGTTGGGTTTCTGCCACCTTATCAGTGGGAATTTGGAAACACTTTTATGATGCAACAGATTGAACCCTGATTTATGTCAGACTTCAGAAGTGACAAAAACATGAAAGAGTTAAAGTAGTTTTTTACTACAAATCAAAAACATGTCTGTGTTTTTTTTTCAAATATCATTGTGAACCAAAGTACCCGTCAAAGGTCTGGTGGAAAACTTTGTTCAGCTTGACCCTCTTTAAAACTTACAATGAAACATATTTTTGGCTGAGCTGCTGCTGGATGGTAGTTGTTGCTCTTATTTACTTTGACAGCTTCATTTTTGTCAACAGGCACTAACACAACAGACACAACAGAGTCAGAAAAAAAAGATAAAGAGTAAAATGTATGACGACCTACATTTGAAGGACAACCCTTCTTGCTGTGTTTTAAAAGTGCTGAAAAGTTTCTTTCCTTATATATTCCTGTTTGTTGTTTAGGCCAAACGATAGAAAATAAAAAGCAAAAGGAGAAACCTGTAGGTTGAAACAGATTTTTGGCAGTAATGAATCTTTTGGAGAATGGTGCAGAACATCCATCCATGCATCAATTCTCTGTACCTGTCCCTTCCTGTTCAGAGTTAGTGGTAGAGCGGGAGACAGGAGTCTATATGAGCAGTCCCTGCACAGGCCGCCTGTCCATCACAGGGCCATGCAGTGACAAACAGCCCTCCACATGCTCACAATTCAAAGGAAACTAAATCCCAAGATCTATGCTTGCAGGCTGTGGGTGGAAGGTAGAAGCATGCAAAGTCCACACAGAAAGATGCAAGTCAGGATTCACAGTGGCGTGTTTGTCCTTGCGAGTGGGCTAATGTAGATGTAAGTGAAATGCAGTGATCTCCCCAGAGATCACAGTCGCCCTCCAACGCAAAGTGTGAAAGGACAAACTGAGTCCATCAGGTCATGAAAGATGCACAGGCACATGTTCAGCAACTATCCGCTTAGTTTCATCAACCCTGAAATGTTTCCTCTGTCACAAAAATGAAGTTTAATTAAAGCTGCGAGCAGCATCGTATGGCCTGCAGGCATTACCCGCTTCCACCATACCCTTTTGACCAACCCTTAATGGCTGAGCGGCTGCAACACACCCCTCACTCTCCCCTTCTACCTTGCCCCCTTGGTCAGAGCTGCACATAGCAAAATCATAAAAAAAAAACTTATTTCAAAATGGTGACTTTTCTGTTCGATTTCTCTTTGTGACAACGCTGAGGCGTGTGGAACCGCATGAACATGAGTTTAATAAGTTGAAAAACGACACTAGTCAAACCACAGGAGAAAGGCAGAAGGCGAGTAAACAGGCGAAGGTCAGTAACAGAAGACAAGACCAAAAACAAACAAAGCAGGAATGTGAATACAAGACTACGCACAGGCTGAATGACATAGCATAGCTTATATGGAAGGTTATTAATGACACAACGAGAAACAGCTGGCTGAACCATGGACCGGATGCTGTGCAACAGACTGACCATCAAAACTCAAGTGAGTGTTCCCTCTGTTGGTCGGAGGAGGAAGTATCTGGGTGAGTCCTGACAATCTTCATAGCAACCATTTTATTTCTTAGTCGCCCGAGGTTGATGAACTATGGAACCCTGAACTGTTCATAATTAATGATCAGATATCAGATGCCGCAGACATATGTCATGTTTCTAACTGGCACACAGCAAAGTGGGTGTCTAGGAATATGAGTCGATTACAAAGGATCAGCCAATGAGCGTTTAGATCCCACCCACTTTCATTGATTGACAGACAGACTCATTCTGCTGAAAAAGCTCATTATGAAATAAGACATTCTAAAAAACAGCACTGTGAAATAAAAAAGCGACTTAAAAAAAAAATATTGGTTTTGAAATCCGAGGTTCTGGAAAAAACCATATAATTGTAGTAATATTCAACGTGATTAGAACATTTAGAATTTAAAATTCTTTTATGAAATAATGAGCAGGTTTTAAAGCTGAGTGAAATATATGTAATAATATTATGGCTTATTCAATATAAATGTGCAGGTCTTTCAAAATTGAATGATCATTTAATATATTTATCAGAGATTAATTGGTTGAATGTCTGATTGCACCGGATCATATTTATTTATTTAATTATGAACAGTTTGGGGTTCCACAATGAACAGGACTGGGATTTTTCAAAGATTTGCCAAAAGCAACTTTTTAGATTTCCTTGGCAACAGCGTTTTTGTTTACCTTGCCCACATTCCTAACATGTTCTTATTGTGTGTCATATCATTTTGTTCAATTTGAGCCAATGATTTGTATTTTAGATTTTCACAATATTTCAGTAAACGACACGCAACAGGGAAACTTCCCTTTTTCATTCTTGCAACGCTAATGCCATCTATAATTTACAACTTCTAATTCCAATGTTTTGTCCAAAGTAACTTCCCAGTGATGTTCAAGGAGTTAGGAGGCGACAGATCGAAATCCCTGGGAAGAGTTTAAATTTATAAATGGGCCTAAAGGGGATTTTTTTTTCCCTGGAAAATTTAAGATGGCAGCCTCTTCCTAACATAAAAGGTAAATGAAAGGTTGTTGTAGATTTAACCTGGTGGCGTGTGGGAAATTTAATGAAGATTTCTTGAACAAAAGTTTGTGCAACAATGTGCAAATCGCCAAATTTCACACTTTCACACAGGTTTTTAGGTTATTAAAATGGATACATTTTTATAGGCAAACTTTTCTTTTAGACAATATTTTCACGTTAACTTCTTGATTCATGGGAGAGAATAAAAGCCAATGGCTTTGATACTTTTTGGAAAGAAAATTCACCAGTTTTGCAATAATTTTAAGGTATTCTGATTTTTCATGAACTAAATACTTGTAAAAAATGGTTCCTTAGTTGCTGTTTTCTCCTGGTTTCAAAACCATTGGGCCTGTCTCCCCTGGTTGCCCCTGTACTGCTAATTTTGATTGCATTAATATTTTACTTGTTAAATTATGAGAAGTGACAGCCACACGCAATGGCTGCTAATATCCCTACTGCTAAGGCTATGAGCACACAAATGCTCTGCGCAGAGCTTTCTTTAGACTCGGTGACATGCAGGAGAGCATTCTTCAAAAAGTGCTTTAATCCAAGGTGACAGTGCCCTCCACTGAGTGTGCCTTTGCATGGAGTGTTAAGAGGCCATAACAAACTGGGTTATATGGTCATGGTACTATTTTCACTTATTAGTACAAGGCTGCTCTTTGTAGGACATAATGTACCCACAATATTCACACTTGTTTGTGAGACTGCTGTTGAGAGGCAGGAAATATCGCCTTAGCCCGACAGGTGTCAGGATGACTGAAACCACCATTTGTTTTAGTCTTGATGAGCAGAGACCTGGATTACCTCAAGACCGTTGTGTAAGGTCATCTTTTTAATCCCCTCTTCCTGCAGCTGGAAGATGTCTGCTCCTCATGCTGATTCAATCTGAAACGCAATTTGCTTTCAATCACATGGGATGAAAAAGCACACTTTTGCTGTTTGTTTAGGCGTTTATGTAACCAACATGAGCTGGGCGCCTGTAAAGGTCCTGATAAAGCGCTCTTCATTTCCAGGATCTCAGCGATGTTGACCGACGTCATGCTGAGCTCAACTGAAGGTGCTTAGCCGGTAAATTGGTTATCATTACTACTCAAGTAATGATAACCTGCACAAAAGAACACACTCAAAAAAAACAAAAAAAAACATTTACCTCATGCATTTTTTTTTTCTAAATGTAGTTTTAGGAAGTAAAATGTTGCATTTTTGTATTCAATGGTTATAGAAAAATTTGTAAGAGTTAAAGACCTAATCATTGTTTAGATGATCTTAAAAACTTATTTTGAAAAAGTAACCTAAAACCTCCTCTGAAGGAGTGGGACTTCCTGATAACTGACACAACAACCACATTTGGAGTTTAGTTAAAACCTTTCCTATATTTTATATATATATATATATATATATATATATATATATATATATATAGATATATATATATATAGATATAGATATAATGCATATATATATATAGATAGACATATATCTTTGTCATATTGCAGCCATTTGCTAAAATCATTTAAGTTAATTTTTTTCAATCTTTAATGCACACACAGCACCCCGCATTGACAAAAAAAACCCCAGAATTTTTGACATTTTCGCAGATTTATAAAAAACTGAAATCACATGGTCCTAAGTATTCAGCCCTTTTCTCAGAATTTAGTAGCAGCATCCTTTTGATCTAATACAGCCATGAGTCTTTTTGGGAAAGATGCAACAAACTTTTCACAGCTGGATTTGGGATCCTCTGCCATTTCTCCTTCAGATCCTCTCCAGTTCTGTCAGGTTGGATGGTAAATGTTGGTGGACAGCCATTTTCAGGTCTCTCCAGAGATGCTCAATTGAGTTTAAGTCGGGGTTCTTGCTGGGCCATTCAAGAACAGTCACAGAGTTGTTGTGAAGCCACTCCTTTGTTATTTTAGCTGTGTGTTTAGGGTCATTGTCTTGCTGGAAGGTGAACCTTCGGCCCAGTCTGAGGTTCTGAGCACTCTGGAGAAGGTTCTGGTCCAGGATATCCCTGTACTTGGCTGCATTCATCTTTCCCTTGATTGCAACCAGTCGTACTGTCCCTACAGCTGAAAAACATCCCCAGAGCATGATGCTGCCACCACCATGCTTCACTATTAGGACTGTATTGGACAGGTGATGATCTGTGCCTGGTTTTCTCCACACATACCACTTTGAATTAAGGCCAAAAAGTTCTATCTTAGTGTCATCAGACCAGAGAATCTTATTTCTCACCTGGAGTCCTTTAGGTGTTTTTTTCAGCTCTAGAAATTATTTTAAATAAACATCATTAGCAGACCACCCTACGTCTAACTCTAGCAGTCTAATTATGATGTTTTGATGTTCACTGTTGAGCAGTCAGCAGCGATCAGAGAGATCCTTTCTGATCTATTGCTGTACTTATTTTATGAATAACCAAATGTTATAGGACCAAATGCCTGTCAGGTCTAATACAAATACAGCAAAACTTTAAGGTTTACAGTAGGCAATCAACTGGTAGAGCCTAGAGTCAAAACTAAACAACCTTTATGTGCTAAAGTCTTCATCAAATGAAGCAACATTTGACTTTGATTTGAATTAAGTTCATGATCCTCAGTCCATTTAACTGTCTTTCAGTACATGCCTGTCAGGTCATCTTTTCTTTCCTTTTGTTTTACTGTTTTGTCACACTTTGAGTTTATTCGAAATGTTCCATTCACTTACTCAACTCTTGAGCAGATGCTCCGAGGTGCTTCATTTGCTCCACTGCACCATCAAGCGGGCAAAATGTATACAAGGAAGAGTTGACAATGGTAAATGGTATATACTTACATAACGCTTTTCTA
>BSAI01000012.1:5225379-5245095 GCA_036245035.1 Adrianichthys oophorus
TGCTGCATTGTTTACACCATCGTCTGTTGTAGCCTGAAAACATGCAGGAAAAATGCGGATGGAGATCGCTGTTTTTTTCTGTTTTTTAAATCTATCTTATCTACTTTTCTACAGAGCTATGGCTATCAAGATAATTTTCTCATTATGGTATCAATAAAATTCCTAAAAGTTCAGTTTTATTGTATTTTAATAAATAAACTTTTTCACACATTCGCAGTTGGAAAAATCGACGCTCCGGGACTCGATGTTTATACCTGTGACCCCGTGACGTATTTTGACAGTGATTTAATAAAAGAAATTCGTATTGAAGACAAAGAAAAGTTGTGTTCAAAATAAAGACAAATTGTATTCAAAACAGACGTGTGAAACGTAAAGCTCAAGGTTGTATTCATATTTTTTCTGCAAAGTTGTGCACAAAATATACATTTGTGCACAATTTCTTCTTTATGAACACATTTCTTTTTGACAAGTATCTCACCTCTTACAGCTACCACACCAAGAATAGTCAAGAAACCTCTGCCCCCCCCTGCTTTCTATTTTGTCCCCATTGTTGAGATTTAAAAACTCCTGTCAGACACTCACATCTTAAAGGTGAAAAAGGCGCATCTCTGCAGTCCATGGAAAACTCTTAGATGCTTGTTTGCATTTTTCAGTTTCACTTTTCAAGTACGCAAGTTTAGATAAATATAAAACCATGTTTAATTCCAGCTTTGGCTAAAAACAAGCAGTCTTTTATTACATGACTGGTACCTACTACAATAAACTCTCCTCATCTCTAATGTGTTGAGTTCAAACAATAAATACAGATTAACAAATTGAATGTCAAGATCTGAAAAAAGGGCTTGTTTTGGTTAGTGATGCACGATAACGACTTTTTACAACCGATACCGATACCCAATATTTTCCTGTCTCTTGTAGCTGATACCGATTTCAGCCGATATTTTTTAAAAATACTTGAGAAAAAAAAATGTAAGTACAATGTAACAGCGTTACTATGTGTTCGAACAAATTTGCAGGACTACTTTTACCTACAAAAAAATTCAACAAGTGATAGTATAAACACTTTATTAGCCTTTTCAGTCTGCCATACATCTTTGAAAAGAGAGTGCATTACAATGGTCAGAACAAATGTTAAGGCTTTAACTTAGATAGCAATGTAACGTGTACATTTTTCAATACAATTAATGCCCAATATAATAAGATGCAAAATAAATATCTTAATCCAAAAGTGCAAAAATGATTGGCTCGTTTTAAACTCAAGTGCAAAAGATTGAACTATAAAGTTTTTAACTGATGTGCAAAATAAATGGTTGCTTGTAGAAATGAAACGAAACAAAGGCATTTGAGCCTTTTACAAACCAGAATGACAAAAAGAAAAACCACAACTATTACATTTCATTTTTTGTTTTTAACTGTGGTCGGATCAGTGGGAGATTTTTCTTGACAAAAAGTAGTATCTCTGCTTTCTCACGTTAGCCTAATTCTTGAATTTCTTGAATGAATGTGCGTGGCAAGGGTATTGTACAACTCAGGCAAACAGCTGTCTGAAAAGTAACGGTGACTTGGTATTTCATAACGTGGCTCCAAAAAGTTTATAAGCTGCCGAAAACTTAAGTTCTCCACAAAAGAAAATGGCTGGTCAGCACATGCTATTAGTTCCATAATTTTGTCGGTTATGTTCTTAGCTCGTGGATCGTTGTTGTTTAGTTTTCTACTCTTGTCAAATGCTTCAGCAACAGTCACCTGTCCAGACGCTTTCTGTTTTTTTTTTTTTTTTTCTTTTCCAGAATGAGCGTTAGCGCTAGCAATGACGGCAGCTTCATATTCTTTCCACACATCGCGGTGGTGAATTTTCAAATGGCTTGTGAGATTTGTTGTGTTGTAGCTCGACCTTTTTTTCCCTCCTCGTGACACTTCAGTCCAACAAATTTTGCAAACAGCGAGTGATTCGTTTGCCTCCGACACGCTAAAATAAGCCAACACAGGTGAGTACTGTGCCATAATGCAGACAGGACTCACTAGCACAGGCGCCGAGACGTGACATCACTCACGTGCGACAGAAGCTTGCAGAATGGGTGGGGTAAGCAGACAAGTTGTAAGTACCAGTACTGACAATACAGTGGTGAGTGAGGACACAACGGCAATATCGGTCCATTTTATCGGCAATTTTTTTTCATATCGAAACTATCATGATGACGTCAAACTGTCAACTATCGGCCGATTATTATCGGTAACCGATATTATCGTACAACCCTAGTTTTGGTACTTTGTGGCTAAATTATTAATTTTAAATTTACCAAATAAAAAAAAAGATAATCTTAGAATGGAAAAAAGTAAATGTCATTAATGGGAAATAAATTTAAAATAAAACCCTTGGCATATATTTCCAAAAATTCAAATGCTCAATGAAGACGAGGACTGATCTCACCGTCTTTCATTGAAAATTAGCAACTACAGGGAAAGTTTTTCATGGTTCCACTGCAGCAGCTCCTGTATATACACTTGTCAGCAATCAGCAGGCATGAGTGGAATGATCCGTGACACCTTGCTGGTGAAACCACACCTCTAACCTGCAGCTGTATGCTGAACACATCAGCAATTTTCTCATGCTGAGTTTAGGAAACGTCTTCTTCGTTAATGTCTTTGAACAAACCAATCCAGGAAGTAAGTCTGGGCAGAAATAGGAATGTTATTTGTTTGGTTTAACATAAGCCAACATCAAAGCAAGAAGGCCGGGGAGACAGAAAGAAATATGGTTAATCTAAAATATTGATTCTGATGGGTGTGTCTTCAAACAGACTTCTGCAATCAGTCATGTCTGGTTTGTTAAAAACTAGAATGGCTATAAAGGAAGCAGAGAGCTGCACTCAAAAAGCCTTAAAAAGCTGAAAATGTGCGTAAAATGAGGCACAAAATGGCATGTAAGACACAGAAAGGCTGGAATCAACAAATACCCTGGACTGCGGCACGTTTTAAGCTTCACGCTCAGCCTCTGGCAGCATTCTGAGCATTTTAACTTATCCACTAGGGAGACCGTCTCCTCTGCTTTTCCATGGCATAACCATAAAAACTGGGAATGTGTCGCATGAGACCCAGCAGACACAAACTGGTTTTTGAACTGTGGGCTGTTAAATCTCACCTTTTGTTCTTTCTAAGGCATATCCTCTAAACTAGTAAAAAACAAATGCTTTTAGCTGTGTTTGCTTTTTTGGTGCAACAGATTTGAGTAAATTAGAATAAAGTAGATGCCTTCACTCATCCTCTTTTCTGTTTCAAGCAAGACTTCTCCAGCTGTAAAAGGCAACTGAGGCTCCATAGTTTAATTTAATGATTTTCATTATTCTAACCAGGATTCAAGGAGACAGACAAGTAACTCCTTCTGCGTCTGCCTAAAACATGGGGGGGGGGGGTCCACAGGGCCAGAGGTCCACTCCATCATCTCTTCTGTCCCATGCACTTAAACTATTAAGATAATGTAAAGCTGGTGTATGTCTTTCTAAAACAGGCTTTTTAAAGATATTTTCATCCAAATGTAGTTTTGTATTTACACTTAATTGTATTTTCACGTACTTGGAATGCTTTTTTAGAGTCCTAAACGAGTTTTGTCATAAAGCTTGACTTTATCTGATTGTGGTTTAGCGTGTGCTACACAGTTTGACCTCAGCCTTAATGGCCCACTCCGATGAAAACAGTGTTTCTGGTGTTTTAGCCTGCTCTTGTAACATTTTTCGCATGATGGAGGACATATATAAAGAGAACTAAGCTCAAAATTGTATTTTTGAGTATTTCTTTACTTAAAACGCTGTGAAACAGGAGCAGATGAAAAAAAAGGATGTTTGAAAAAGCCTGTAGTTGTGACATAGAAGCTACAATCGGCACCCTGCAAGCTCCTTGCTCTGCTCCATTCTGATGCATCCATTGGTAGCCAAGGTGGCTGGATAGCTCCAATATTTCTCGCCATTTTTGTTGCACCACTATAATTAGATTAGGTTGGGGTTGTAAGGGGTGAGAGCGTGTAAATAGATGGGGGTTACTTCATGCCAAAACTCCGTCCCACTGCAGAAACTATGTCCTAAAAAATGGCACAGGTACTTTGATTTGAGCTTAAAACCGCATAGTCATAACTAAAAGACCACTGGGAGTGCTTTTCAAATAGACCAAAAAAGGACTGGAGAGGAACTTTAAACAAGGCTCCTGCTTTGAGGAAACGCTTGTTCACTTTTTAGACTCCTGATGAAGATAAATTCTTTAATGTACACAGGAGAATTAGTTAGGGTGTTTCACGGACTCTTAGACTTATTCTCATGCTGTTTTTTAACGTTCTGTTGACAAATACATTCAAGAAGCCAAATATACAATGGTAATAGTGGCAAGACTTATAAAGTGAATGTAAATGATTGAGATTAACCTTGGCTTCTTCATTTTACAGATTCACTCACGATGGAATTGTGTTGGTTTCTAGCGCATGTATTTTAACCAGGTTTTGTGTTTTTAAAATTCTTTTATGAAACCTGTTGCTTATAGAAGACTGACTGATCCAAAATCCCCCACCCCCAAGATTGATAAAGATTTTGTCTATCTAGCCTCCTTTTTTTCCAGACTAATCTGGATTTTACTTTTACTTTTGAGGCTCCACTAATACAATACAAGTGAGCAGGGTGTCCCAGAAAAGTTGATCCATAAGACTGATGCCAGTGGCATTTGCAGGTGAAACGCCACACTGTGTTTTAGCCTTTTTTGTGGTTGTCTAATAGAATTAGTAGAAATAGAGCCTTTAGTTTAGCAGACGTGTGTACAACAAAGCCTGTGTCATTACCCTGGACATCAAAGCAGCGTATGTATGAAGGTGAATGAAAGATGAATATTCAAAAATGGTCAAATTTGCAAAAAAGGGTTTTAACCTCAACCAAGGTGTTTGTAATTCTTAATGAAGCAGAACAGAATAAATGTGGAAATAAGCGGGTGGAAACAGATCTAATAACACAGTTACACTAATCCCAGGCAATGCATCCTGATAGCATCTACTGCAGAGTTGCATAACAGCATCACATTGATGATAAAAAGATAATTGAAAGGGCAAACATTAGCCAGCAAACAGATATCTTTATAGCCGCTGTGTATTTGACATTTAACATTCAATTGTGAAAGATTTTCTTTCTATATTTTAAACTCAAAGATATTTAAATCCTTGCTGAGCACCTTTTTTGTTGTTGTCTCCTTTGCTTTTTTATCATTAGTTTTTTGTATTCTCGTGTTGTTAGTTTATTCTTGACATTCAAGTCCCACTCTGATTATCTTTTCTATTTTCAAGTGTTTCCAGTGGTCTTTTAATCATGATTATTCTGTTTTTAGACAAAATTTAAAAACCTGTGCCATCGTCAAGGACATGGTTTCTGCAGAGCAGCAGTAGTTCCTCAGAAATTCACCTCTGAGTTGTGGCAGGACCGTTTACATAGCACCCCCCCTCCCCCCTCCCCCACGGACAACATGGATCTATTTGTCTACAAGTGGATGCATCAGAATAGAGCGGAGCAGAGAGGTTGTGACCCGCCCAGTGTATTATCTGCGTCACAAACACTATCTTTCCCAAATGGCATACTTTATTTACTCCTAATTCACAACGATCTGAGTTAAACAAAAATCTCTGAAATGCACGTTTAAGCTTATTTTCTTTTATAAATATCCTTATTCATCAGAAAAATGCTATGAGAACATGTTAAAAACACCACTCTTGTCATAGTTCCACTCTATAAATAAACAACTTTAAATGAGAAACACTTTAGTTGGGTACATTGAGATGTTGTCTCATGAACTCCGCTCAGCTATTGCTGTGTCTATAGACCCCCCCCCCACACACACACACACACTTTTTTTTTATTATTATTTTTTCCTGTTCCTTTGTAGAATCATGGGATGAATATTTTGGCAGTGAGCCCTTGCTTCAGCTGGGGTCATGACTGTCCCAGCTGGTCCCCATCCAGATACTTTTTTTTCCTGGTTCATCTGGCCTTCCTTCTATTTGCTTTAAAAGGCTATATATTTCTTGTAGGCCTGTTAAGTAATACATTAGTGGAAAAAGCTTCCAAGGTTCTTGACATGCTAAATACCTGTTCTGAATTTTATTTCTTTGGTAGAGAGTCTGTAACAATAGGCGGTCAAAAACAATGGATGACTGTGTGCTGCTTCCTTCCTCTGACTCATTTCATTATCATTTCAATGATTGTAGTTTTAAGACTTTTTTTGTTTGTTAATAACAGCATGAAATTGTGCATTTTTTTGCTGTTCTCTGACCATATTTTTTTGCACTTAAAATAAACTGAAAAAAAGTCTAAAGAAACTCAATGTTTGTGCTTAAAGATATTTATGTTCATTTTTAACCCATTTTTTTCTGAACTAAAAGTTTACACCTCATGGGTTAAAGTTCTTCTCTGATACAAACTATGTGGAACACTAACATCCAACTAGTTAAAATTATTTGCACCCTTCCTCTTTTAATGTGGGTTCAAGCTCACAACCAGTGGGAGCCTGCGCAGTGGCCGCTCCTTCACAGCGCCAGTTACACAGTGAATTGTCAGTAGAAGAAAGCAGAAAGTATTGCGTTAACAATGCAACATAAATGAAAGTTGCTTCATTTACTTTCAATGTAGTACAACATGGGGGTGTACAGTATTGTAGTGGTTAGCACTCTTACTACACAGCTAGAAAGCCCTGGTTCAAATCCTGACTGGGACCGTTCTGTGTGGAGTTGCCTGTTGTCCTTGTACCTGCGTGGGTTTTCTCTGGTTTTCTTCCACAGTCCAAAAACATGTCATAGGTTAATTGATGACTCTAAAATGTCCCAAGGTGTGAATGTAATTGTATGGTTGCATGACCCTGTGATGGACTGGAATCCAGTTAAGGTTGTATTCCAACAGTAGCTGAGATATGCCCCAGCAACCATGTTTCCCCTAGAAAGTGATTCAGCTGGTTTAGAAAACCAATGGCTGGATGGAAATACATCAGGAACAATACATTTAGAGAAATCTGACAGTACAATTCTCATTCAGTACCGTTATGCTTCGTTTTCATTATTTAATCTGGTGGAATCTATTGCAGTTTGGTGAATAGGTTAATTGTTGTTAATCTCAAAATCCAGGAAAGTGATGTCTTTTTGCTCCTCAGTATTCAGTAAACCTGTGAACTTATCCGGAAATGAGAGCCATGGACCGGACTGCTTATGGTGGAAGAAGCCCCTGAAACCGCTGGTGAGGGAGGTATAGGTTGAGGTGTGTCACCGAGTTTGCTGATAATCGCTTCATGATGGCGTCAGTTGCGAACGTCAGACGTTGGAGTTGTCAGTTGACAGAGTTGACAGATATACAGTATACCTTTACATAGATTTAGCAAACTTTGGATGATTAACCATGACTTGACTGGGAAAAATAAAAATGTAACATCCACATACACTTGAAAATGATACTATTAGTTAATCATAAATAGACATGTTTGTACTTGACAAATACATTAAAAAGTATTTTTGCCTTACAGGTTTAAGGAAATAGAAATATATTTAACTTTTTATTGTTTTTTTATTTGTGTTGACTTATGGGTTTTTCAGTGTAGGGAGCTACACCAAATATTATTTAACATAGCCAACAAGTAATTCATTTAAATCACTGTATTTGTCTCCTAGAGGGGATGTCAAATAGGAAACAATGGCATCTCAAGACGAACACAGTAGCACATCATCGGCACACACATAATTTCTGACTTTTATAAACTAAACCTATAATTTGAAAAGTAAAAACTGTTAAACAGATTAAACAGATAGTCTTCTGGTCTCTTCTATAAATTATTATTCAAGTAAAATTGTCATTTTGCTTAAGTTGATGTTTCTATTCTTTGTGTTGCTATAGGTTGTGGATTGGCCTTTGAAACTGAGCTATGGTTTGTGACAATTTAGGTTTTTTTTGCTCACATGATCAAAAGTGTTGAGTGGTAGTCTTTTTACACAAGAAAACTAATAAATAAAAAAACACACTATATTTTCTGCACTACAGGGTGCACATGATTACAAGGCATGCACAGTCAACAAAGGCTGATTTTCAAACTTTTATAAGTCACAAGTCACATGGAGGATTAAGGCCCATTAAGGAAGACAAAAGTGTCAGAGATAAGTCTCAGTCAGACTTTTAAGACTTTTAACTGTGTTTACAGTAATTTTGGTCATGTTTGTGACACGCTACATGTTAGCCACATCATAAGTCTTAGTCATGGAAGAGTTTTTGCAATACCTGTAACTCCCAACCTTGTTTACAACATAAAAAAAACAGACTGATACCACTAAAACATATGTTACTGTGACTAAGCTAACTCCTAACCTTGTTAGTAACTTGTAAAAAAAAACACAATCCGACACCTGCTACATGTTAGCCACATTAGCGTATTCACAATACTTGCAATTCCAAACGTTGTTTGCAACATGTAAAAAAACTGACTGATACCACTAAAACAAACGTTACTGTGACTATCCTAACTCCCAGTCTTGTTAGTAACAGAAATAAAAAACACAGCTGCATGGTAGCCAGATTAGTGTGTTTACAATGACACCCAACCATGTTTGGACCTCATAAAAACACACCGACATTTTGACAAAGCGCTGTATACCTCTCAAAATCACTTTAACACCAGCAAAACAACTAGATTTAATCATTAAATAAGTAGCTCCAGATTATAAAACACACTGTTGTTGTTTTGGAAAAAAATATGACTACCGCTGATGTTCCTCGAGAGTCCCTCCCACCGCTCCAAAAATTTTGAGCTGCACAAAATATTGCAGCGGTGAGGAGAGGTCCACTCTCTGCTCTGGCAAAGTTCACCCCCACTCCACTTACGCCCAGTCTGCTAGACACAAGTTTGTGGACGCTTGGGTCCTCTAGGCCAATGCAGAAATCTTGAACGCCGGACCACCGCTGCTTCGCCAGAGTTGCACTGGCGGCAACATGGAGTGGTCATAAGTGTCTTGAGCAGACACCGCGCTGCTGGAACGGTGTCGGACGTTGAAGCAGCGATCCATGGCAGCAATGAACTTTGATGTGGCATTGTCATAGAGGTGCTGGAGCTGGACCGGTTAACTGGCAAAAAATAAGGGGAGAAATGGACGTCAAATTAGCCCAAAAACTGCCTCATCACAAATTTTGAGAGACGCCCGCATGCGCAGAACGCCTTATACCTATGCGGAAGCAACCAACGCTACATCAACGCTCGCTATAGCTCACTGCCGCTAAACCAATGCTGAAGCTACGCTGGCTTCAGTGGTGCATCGCTACGCCAATGCCCGTGTGTTTGATTTTTTTTTCCCATTTTGTGTGCGCGATGATGAGTGTTGTCAAAATTTGGCATTGCTCCCTGCTCCCTGCCGTTCCAGGTACGTTCCAGCAACATTCAGGTGGTGTGACCAGGCCCTTACTGTACTCTAATATCTGCAAAGATTCACAAAGTATTTACTGAGAAGAACCTAAAATCTGGGACACTAACATTTTGTGCTACATGACCTTGAGTGCTGACGTCAGGCGTAAATGCGCTTTAGCAAAGACGTGCCCCCTCAGGTGGAGAATTTCAATGACTCTAAAGCGCCTTGTTCTCTCTTTCCTGTCAGAAAAAACGTTATTGTTTCACATTCTGAATTAATAATGCTGTTGTTTAATTTAACAAAGAAGCGAGCATGGGCTCTGTAGGTAATACTAGACACCTTGATGGGAGTGTGGAAAATGGCTTCTGCTGGAGAAAAGCTGTTTTCAGGCGTAACTTGCTTGGTGTCACTTGAAAGGTTCGCGCCACCTCTAAGCTTTGATATTTTAACATTTTTTTCAGCCCGTCATGAGTTCCAGCAGTCAATCAATGCCTTCCAGACTTCCCAGTGCAACATGTAACACAATCCTTCCCCTTTTGTGTTGCCAGCCTCCTGGTTTGAACCGTCTCCAACTCTGTCCTCCGTCCAAGGCAGATGAAATGCATTTGAGATCAAAGTGAGGATGAAATATTAACCGAACACCAGATTCCACTTTGCCGTCTTTAAAAAAAACACAAATACAGATACTCCTTGTTTTCCTCCCCCTGTGTGTGAATGGGGAGATCTTAACTAAAGCTGTTATGCTGGTAGAAACACAACTCTGTCACCTGAGAGTTTCTGCTGTTTGTTTTTATAATCAAAGGGATTTTTTTCATGATTTTTCTCCACGTCTGCATTAAAGCAAAGCCAGCCTGGGAGCAAACGCAAGCAAAAAAAAAGTTGTATTCTTCTCACTTTTACGTTTGATTGTTTTAATAAAAGTGAAAAAGAAAAAGTGCTCCAACTTTGAAAGCAGCTGGAGGTCACTGAAGGTCTCCCAGTGGGCTTCTCCCACCTCCCACGAGATTTTCATAGAAGACTCTGTGCGACGACGCTGTGTTAATATTTTATGCTGCGATCAAACCTGACCTCGGCTCCTTTTCCCCCTCTGATTTCAGGTGTGTGCCGTCCTGAGCCTCCTGCTGTCCCCCTCTCTTGCGGATCTGACATGCGAGGCTCTGCTCATGCTGTCAGGGAACGTCTCATGTAAGTCAAAGGGAAACATCAGTGGGCTTTTTCATAACAGCGCCATCTTTTTGAAGCTTTTAAAGAGTACTTGTTGCCCAGTGTAGGCTTGCCTGCCTGTGTTTTCAGGCTGCTACACTGTTAACTACACTTGTGAAATGCCATCGATTTTTCGTCCTTTCCATCTCATGGCCTTAACAGCTAAATGCCATCTTCAGTCACAACTTCTCTCTTGTGCATATTGGAAAAATGTCATTTTGTATTACTCCTCTTCTGTCTGGACCTCACAGGTAAAGACAAGAAGTAGACATGCACAAATGGTTTAGGACTGCTGGTGCTATTATTGTTTGCTCCTGGTTGCATTCATAAATATGTCTTTAATGGAATGATGAGAAAATCCCTGATATCACGTTGTCACTCTGACATCTCCTGCTGGTTTTAAATTGCTGTATAGATTGGCATATATTTTATCTGTGCATAAATTGGTTGGATGTTTATGTGAAGATGCTCCTCACTGATCAAAGTCACAGTTGGAGACAGTTTTGTCTGATCAAAATGTCAAAACAGCAAATTTCCACGCTTGAGAAGCAGTAAGAAGGAGTTTTTCTTTTTTTTCCGAGTTTAAACATTATTAAAAGCACAATTAGTGTTGTATGGCCCACAGACCCACCCTCATCCTTGCCGCCCCCTCATTGCCCCCTTTTTACCTGCCCTTCCGTACTTGCTGAGTGGCTGCTATGCCCCTCACTCTCCCCCTCTTCGCCGTTCAGAGCTGCACATGACAAATACATGAAAAAAACCCACCTTTTTCAAAATAGCAGCTTTTTTGTTGGTTTTATCTTCATAGCAACCATTTAATTTTTTGGTTACCTGGGTGGGACAAACAGGTTTATGTAATTTTTAGAAGAATTGGCAAAAATAACATTTTGGATTTGCTTGGCAACTGAGGTTTTTTGTTAACCACGCCGACATTCCTAATATATTGTATGTTATAAATATTGTTTTGTTCAGTTTGAACCTATAATGTATGTATTAAATATTCACAATATTATGGTAAAAAATGTGTGAGCAACAGGGGAATGCCACTTTTGTGAAGTCGCCATAATAATGCTGTTCAACATTTTCATTCTGTGAAGCATTCAACTCTCGAGATTCTAAATCCTTTCTTGCCTTGGGCGCCATGCAGCCCAGGGCCTGGCCTGCCTATGAACTTCTGTATACTTTCAGCCAGAGACACAGTTCACGCATTAAAATGTTCTGCAAAGATTGAGTAATTTACATTGTATTCAGCCTTATAGTTTTTATGAAAATAGAGTTCAAGTTTTATGCAAATTTTAGGACATTTTCCAATGTTCGAGATCTGGATGACGTCACAGCTAGGGTGGAGCAGTTCAATTTTTTAAGATGAAAATTTTCCTGACAAACTGCCATTACTTGAACACTGTTTGTCACAGTCACGATTTTTCTCAGCAAAATGCAGGAAAATTGCTCTGTATTTGATAAATGTGACCCTCGACTCTGTCGGGCAAACACATTTGCCCCTGCAGCCCCTAGTCTGACACAAAAATCTCTCAGTTCGCTTATTCCCGCCCATATTACATCTTTCTTGCTGGTTTTTACACCACATCATGTTTTAAACTTGCGATTGTGAGAACGTACTTGAACTTGCAAACATGATACACAAAGGTTTGTGAGTCATACAAGGGCTCAACTTTTTTGATAAGTGAAAGAGTTTTTAAGATATGAACATTTGTTTGGAGAAGTTCTTTTAGAGTTGAAGGTATGGCGTCACATCTCTGCCATTAATTGAAGGGCGCGTATTTGATAACTGAGTGAGCGTATCTTACAACTGCACCGCGCAGTCCTAACTGAGCGGGCACAGAGCTCTCACCGCACCCGCTCAGTTTTTTCCTTCGCTCATTCAGTTTCAGGGGGTGTTTTTGTCACTCAGGGGGCGGTAACCTTTCTGGTTGATCTGATTGGGCGAAATTTCAGGTCAAATCCGCGAGGCAACGGGGCGGGGCTTTTTTTAAATTTATTTTTTAATCTGCTTTAATATAAAAAAAAAAGGGCGGATGAAATGCCGGTCTGGCTGCTGGAACACCACTGAGGAAGGAGACCACTATGAAAAAACAACGGGTTAACCATGATCCTAACAAACCAAAAAATATGTCTTTTTGACGTTCATTAAGATCATGCTTAGCAGCTGGCCCAGTTTTTTCATAGTGCTCTCCTTCCTCTTTTATTTATTTATTTATTTATTTTATGTAAAGCAAGGTGCTCTCGTTAAGTCCGTAATGTCGCCCAGCCGACGGTAACTAAAGTCTCCATGTATATTTACCTAATAAAGTGATTTACACGAGTCAAACTTAAAGCACAAAAAAATCTTTATCTTGTTCTTGGTCGTTCCTTAATGTTTTAATCCACGTTTCATCCACCGTTTTTTTTTTTTCTATTAGAGCAGATAAAAAAAAAAAATGAAAGCCCCGCCCCATTGCCTAGCGGATTTGACCTGAAATTTTGGCTAATCAAATCAACCAGAAAGGTTACCGCCCCCTGAGTTACAAAAACACCCCCTGAAACTGAACGAGCGAAGAAAAAAACTGAGCGTGCGCGGTGAGAGCTCTGCGCACCCGCTCAGTTAGGACGAAAAAAAAATGAGTGCGCACGGTAAGAGCTCTGCGCCCGCTCACTTAGGACTGCGCGGTGCAGTTGTAAGATACGCTCACTCAGGTATCAAATACGCGCCCTTCAATTAATGGCAGAGATGTGACGCCATACTTCAGCATTATGCAAATAGCTGTAGCATTTTTCAGCAAATCCCTTCAACAATTACAGTAAATTTCTTTGACATCTTCAGGAAACACCTTCAGCATACTCAGTGATCATATTCAGCAAAAAGCTTTCACACTTGCATTATCGCAAGGAATGCAACTTTTCTAGTTTCAAGATGGCAGCCTGTTCCTGAGCTCAAAGGTCAACAAAATGTTATAGTGGTTATTGACTGAGCTGTTTATGTTTCAGGATCATGAAATTTCATGATCGTGCTTACAAAAGTTTCCTTTTACCATATTGTAGGATGATGTTAAAAGCACCAAATTTCCCACTTCGCCATAAAATGGCCACCAAGTTGTAGCTTCTGTGACCTTGCCATAAAAATATCAAGACTTTGTCTGGATATCTCTGACTCATGTGATTCGGTTTTGTTAGTGGATTTTGACCAATTTTTCTTTCTTAGCCCCATAAGAAGTTTTGGACCCATTTTTTTGACGGTTGCCCCCAGGTGATGTCATAATTTTCTGGGTGGGGTCATTCAATATGACCAAAATTAATTTTCACTGGGTACTAGATGTGTGCAAATTTTGGTGAGTTTTTTAATTTGTGGCGAGGGTCACATTTTGGCTTGAAAGCGCTGGCCATAATAAATCATAAAAAAAGGAACAAAAGCAGCGGCATTATCTGACACATTCACCTAAACTCTAATTGTCTGATTTCTCATTCAAATTAAAAAAGACTTTTACTTAGTTTTGATATTCAAAAGATAAAAACGCTATGCTCAATCGTGCAAGCATGAATCATGATCAAACACCAGATGAATGGTCTCAGCTAAATGTCAGAATGGCTGTTTTTGCCTTTACAAAACGACCCATTTTCAGATCTGACACCCACACTGGCAGGATTACAGGGACAGCAAATCCTCAAAATGAAACAACAAAATCCAGCCTATAGAAAGATGCTGAGACGCTCAGCCTGTGTCGGAGCTCTATATGCAGCCTTGAATATCTTTGGATAAATATAAACCAAGCAGTTTATGTCCTTATGTAATTTTTTTGCTTGTTTTGTCCACTGCCAATCTCATGCTAAGGATTCCATTATCCTGTGGGATTGGAATTGAAAGGCCAGAAGAAGCAGATCACTTTTTTAGCTGTTTTTATCACCACCAGGGAGGTGTTAATCTGCAGGTAACTTTAAAAAAGGGGGAAAAAAAAGTATGAAAAGAAAGTAAAAAAAAAAACCATCAAATATATTTTTGGAGATTTTGACAGCTTTAAAAAATACATCAATTTGTGGAAATTAGGGCTGCAGAGCAATTATAAAATTTAATGGAATCAATTACATGCTTTCTGATTAATTAATCTAAATTAATATACACGTCAAAAATTTATCTGAAAGCATTTTTAAATGTTTCAAGTCAAATGAATCCATTATGTAATCTACCTAAGACTTATATTAAGACTAAGAATTGATTGTTTTAGAAAATGATTCTCCTCTGCGTACGTGCAATGATGGCTAAGGTAATGTAATTTTATAAATAATCTACTTTTTTCACAATTTGTTATTTATGGTGATGGTAATGTTCCAGAAATGCAACCTTTATTAACCATCTAAAGGACTGAGTTTTGCCTGATCCCCCATTGACATTTTAGGCACAGGAATGCATCTTTGGTCCCCTTTGAAACACTACAGCACTCTTTGTAACTACAAATTAAACTTTACTCAGTCTGTTAAGTTGATGCTATTTCTCAAAAGTCTTTTCATTCCACCACAAGATGAGTGTCTGAACGTTTGTGTTCAATCTCCATAACTGGAAAAAGAAGTTACAAAGAATGATGACATCAGGAGTGGTGTGGTGTTTCTGCTACAACAAACTGCAAGAGAAGCTGTATACCCATTTAGCTTTTGGTAATGCAACTTTAACCTCTGGTCCAGTCTAAAGTTTATCTGAAATAAGCTTGGAGTGAAAACGCAAACCTTAACAGGTGCGTCATGAAATCCTTTACCTAGGGGGCGAGGGGTTGGACTCCGGTTTGGTTTGCTAATGCTACGGTCACAAATACAACTGCCACAGCGCATGCCTTTCCATGCCTCCGCCTGATTTTTTTTTTTTTAATCGTTGGCGTGGTCGTAAATGTAATATGAATGTAATCCAGCCACCATCACCGTCTGGCTGCCCAGCTGTCGCCCAATTTTGTACTGGCCTCATCCCCACCTGTTACGTGGTAGACTGCCACCTTGCGACCTCAAAATGTGCTCAGGCGGCCACTGGCTGGTGTTAACTTCTAGGGAAAGATTGTACAGTCGTTGTAAAATTTTCACTTTTTCTTTAAACCTGCCAACTGCCTCCTCCCATTGACACACGGCCACTTGGCAAAACTGCTAGAAAAACTTGCATTTAGGTCACCGCACATTTTGGAATATGTGACCATAGTATAAAAGTGTAATGACCTAATACAAGAAACAAATCTGTCACACTTGATCACAAGCCACCTGCCTTCGCAGGACCAGTTGAAATGCACTTTGTCACAGCTGCAGTTGAAATTTAGAAATTTGTAAAAATCCAAACAAGTTCAGCAAGACAGGCCTTGAGGATTGTTCCTTTCTGAGTTGCTTTGCTCCACCCTCCTGATTTCTCTCCAGTGGGTGCAGCGTTCACCGCTCTCATGCTTCTGTTGACAAATTTTAATCCTGCAAAAAAGTGCAGTGAGAACAGGAACGCAACTCGACAAAGTCTGCGCTTGATCCAAACAACAAAACATGGACCAACAGAATTATGGAATGTGATTACTTCTGTACTTTTCTCATTTATGTGATACTGGAACATTTGTTACAAACAAATAGTAATATATATATATATATATATATATATATATATATATATGTGTGTTTATATATATTACTAATATAAAAATGTATAAAAAACAGTTATTGATATCTCTTGCTAAAGTCTAATAGTTTCAGAAGCCAAACTTAATGTATTTCTTTTTTATAGGTAGTGATTTCAAACAGAATACACAATTAAAAAATATTCAACATTTTGTGGTGAGGAATGTTGTGACGTTGATGAACAAAATCACTGCACCGTACATTGTGCTTTGGAATTGATGTGAAATTCATGCAATATTGCAGTGTAATCTCTATCTATTTTACAATCTATTGTAAAAAAAATCCAAAAAATTGTAAATTATAAAAAAAATTGTAAAAAAATCTATTGTGTTTTTTTTGGTTTTTTTTTTACTATGATGATGCCATTTTTAGCTTAAAAAAGGTCATTTTCTAGTTCATTGTTTATGAAGAGCAGCAGTAGTTCATTAGGAATTCACCTCTGAGTTGTCGGAGGAACTGTTCAAATGAGAGCTTTCCATTCACATTCTCTCCCACTAGCTTACAGCCTTTCAGACCCCAACCTGACAGTAGCAGTGGAACAAAAATGGTGATCAATATTGGAGCTGTCCATTTTTGATCCAAATTCCAGCTCAGACTACGAAAACAAAGACGTACATAGATCTATTTGTCCACAAGTGAATGAATCAGAATGGTGCTGACTGAGCAGTGAGCATGTGTCCCGCCCAGCATGTTTTCTACATCACAAATAAAATCTTTTATAAACAGCATTTTTTTTTTCATCTACTTCTGATTTACAACTGTTTGTATAAAGAAAAACAAAAAAATGCTATTTTTGCCTCAGGTAAATTTTCTTTATATATGTCCTCCATCATGAGAAATATCTTACAAGAACATGTTAAAAGCACAATTTTCATTGGAGTGGGTCTTCAAATAGTTTTTTTATCATCACGTTTTATTTTGTTGTATTTTGTCTAGTCTCACAGGATATGAAATAGGATGACATAAAGTCGCTTTGACCAAATTTGCAAGCTACAATGGTCCCATCAACATTTCTAAGTGGTTTTTAAACAGAAACCTTCCCTTTATAGGTAAAACGGGGATTTTTCATTTGCCTTCATAATTTACAAGCACTGCAGCAGCCACAAGGTCAACATGCATCACAGACTGCAATAGTCAGTTAATTTTTTAAGTCATTTTTTCTGTCATATCAATTCCTTGAAATAAAATGATGACAGCCTCTGTCCGAACACAGAAGGGAACGTTTTAGGCAGCAAATGACCACGGTGTTTATCTGCTGAGAACAACTTCTGCTTTTCTCACCACATGTATGTGCGAAAACACTTGTTAAATAAAAAGAGACGCCTGAAAGCGTCACGCCTTTGCCCTCTGGAGCATCCCTATTTCTTCTTCATATTTATTTTTACCCAAATCCTCCTGATTTGTCACAGAAATAATGACCTGACCCTCGGGGCATGTCTACACGCATATTCGCTGCACCCGTCCTGGTATTGCTGCAGGAAAGCTTTGTCACCAGTGTTTACCGTTGCCCTTTTGTGCTCACCCTTTGTAGCAGTTAAGCTGCAGCTAATGAGATTTTCAGTGCTTCTCACAAAGTGTGCAAATGAAGCTTGCATTTGCTGATGAGAATGTCTGTCTTTATTGCAGTGCAGTCCCTGGTTGCCACCTGGAACCAAACTGTGAGCAACGCCACAAGTCAGTGGAGCGGTGAGTTGGACGAGCTGCAACCGATTCCCCACACAGTCACTACAAAGCCAAGCCACTGCGGAATACCACACCAGAGAAACAGGATTGTTAAAAATTCAGATTATTAAGACTAGCATCAAAGATGTGAACAATTCTGGAAATAGATCTGACACAGGAGACAGCGCTCGGTTCAAGTGAAACAAAGCGCAGGAGTAATCATTAAATCTGTGCGCACAAACACTCTGCTCTCAACTTCAGCGTGATCGGAGCATTGTCAGAGTTTCACCGAATGCCAAATATAGTCCTTAGCCTTGCCAAGAATGTTTGCCCGTATGTGTCTGACATTTGTTTCCTCATGCTTCAGGTTCGGGAATCTACTGCGACACCTCCATTGATGGCATTGGAACCTGCTGGCCGAGGAGCAGCGCGGGGCAGATGGTTTCACGGCCCTGTCCTGAGATGTTTTACGGTGTCAGATACAACACCACAAGTGAGTCTTCAAAATACACACACCACAGTTTCAAAGCATGATTTATTTCAATCTTCCCTTTTAAAGCCCCCACCCCACACACACACACACTGTACACATCCCCCTACCACGGGCAAATCCTGTTTGTGTACAGAAATTAGCACACACACAAATTAGCAAAGGGATGTGAAAAAGTGAGAAAGCAAAAAGCTGCGTCTGCACTAAAACCAGAGTGAACCAGATAATAAAGCATGAATGGCCCGAGGAGAGGCGCTCAAATCAACATGACAAGTGGAGGCAAACATTTGTGGTGAAAACTGTTTCCGTCTGGACCTCAGTGGAGCTAAAGAGAGAAGAGGAGAAGCTAAAATCTGTAAATGGGAAACACTGATGGATTTTTTTGTTAACAGGCTTTGTTTTTGTGGTGGAAAGTGAAAGAATGATTTTCTTTTCATACTACATTAAATTAATTTCCAATGTCAATCTCCCAGCACAATGCATTGTTTTTTATTAACGATGAATTACAGTGAAAGCATCACTAAGGGGAAAGAACATGTTGTTGCCAATGATTTATAAGTTGTTCCTTTTCTAGTAAAACATACCGTCTCATTATACCATCAGTCTTTTTCATATTTTCCACACTATAGGGCAGACGAGATTATAAGGTGCATCGTCAATTAATGGTCTATTTGTGAAACAGTGATGTGTGGTGAGGTTCATATATGGGGTACGGAAACTGTCAAAAAGAAACGTATTCATAAAGAAAAATCTGTATTTATAAATACAAAGTTGTATTCATAAAGTCAAAGTTGCACACAAATTAATATTTTGTGCACAACTTTGCAGAAAAAATATAAATACAACCTTTAGTTTTACGTTTCACAAGTCTGTTTTGAATATGACTTCTCGTTGTTTTGAATACGACTCCTGCTTGTCTTGAAAACGAATTTCTCCTGTTAAATCGCTGTCAAAAATACACAGGCATAAACATCAAGTCCCGGAACTGAATGAGCATGAACAAATTAAACTTTTTAGAATGATATTGATCGCCTGGCAGGAAAATGATCTCTTTACCATTGCAATGCTAGAAAGAAAAGATATAAACAGCCAAGTCCTGCTGCTTGTTTTTATTTTTTTGTCAGGTGACATCAGTGGAGCATAAAAACAAAGTGGTGGGAAAAAAAGAGATGTTAATAAGAGAATGATTGAAGAAAATAAAAACGCCTGAGCAGGCGGCAGAGGGATCCCCGTCTCTCTGCTGCTGCTGTTCTGCCTGCTGTTGTGGGCATAGATACGTTTCCCATTCCAGAACTTGTTTCCCCGGTCTCAGACAGTGTTCTGGCAGGGGGAACGTACCTTGGCA
>BSAI01000012.1:5245495-5306984 GCA_036245035.1 Adrianichthys oophorus
CGGCTGCCAGTTAGCCTACTTTAGCCTTGAGTTAGCTTAGCTGTTTTGGTTTCATTATCCTCTTATTATCAACTAATGTCAGCAGACATGTTTTTATTTTACACTGAATGAGTGGAGTCTTACGTCTGCTACGTCTTTCTTGTTGTTTCTTGTTTCCTGTTTTTCCACCACTTCTGGTTCTAAAACGACCCTCTGCTGCAT
The DNA here is from genome assembly GCA_036245035.1 of Adrianichthys oophorus. Classification (NCBI taxonomy): domain Eukaryota; kingdom Metazoa; phylum Chordata; class Actinopteri; order Beloniformes; family Adrianichthyidae; genus Adrianichthys; species Adrianichthys oophorus. The sequence goes on from BSAI01000012.1 coordinate 5,245,697, forward strand.
TGTTTACACCATCGTCTGTTGTAGCCTGAAAACATGCAGGAAAAATGCGGATGGAGATCGCTGTTTTTTTCTGTTTTTTAAATCTATCTTATCTACTTTTCTACAGAGCTATGGCTATCAAGATAATTTTCTCATTATGGTATCAATAAAATTCCTAAAAGTTCAGTTTTATTGTATTTTAATAAATAAACTTTTTCACACATTCGCAGTTGGAAAAATCGACGCTCCGGGACTCGATGTTTATACCTGTGACCCCGTGACGTATTTTGACAGTGATTTAATAAAAGAAATTCGTATTGAAGACAAAGAAAAGTTGTGTTCAAAATAAAGACAAATTGTATTCAAAACAGACGTGTGAAACGTAAAGCTCAAGGTTGTATTCATATTTTTTCTGCAAAGTTGTGCACAAAATATACATTTGTTTAAAACTTTGTATTTATGAATTCAACTTTTTCCTTATGAATAACTTTCTTTTTGACAGCTATCTTACCTCATTTTCACAGCTGTGAGGCAGTGACGTTATCATTCAGATTTACAAACATATGAACCATACGGAGTAACTTATTGAGCATTTAATTGGCAACAGTTAAAGCATGCTTTTTAAAAATTCATTTCAACATTCTTCTTCCATTTACAAACTAGCACTGAAAAAAAAACACCCAAATTGTTATTATTGACCTACTTTTACTTATAAATGAAGTCTGTGCGCTGCCCCTTCGTAGTGACGTGACAACACAAATTCTTGAATTTAGACATGTAATCCACCATTTAGAAAATATATATTTACACACACGTACACACACTCACATATATATGTATATGTATCATCTATGTATTTTTAAAGCTGTATTTTGCAGTTCTCTCCTGAGTGCACGTCACTGTTGTGAACTTATGTAATATAAGAGGTGTACCAAACTATAAGGCTCGTTAAGTGAGACAAAAGAGTCAGAAATAAGTCCAGTAAGGCAGACTTTATTACTGGGTTTACAGTAGCCTTACTTAACTCTAACCCTCGAACTTGTCTGTAACACGCTATATGTTAGCCACGTTGGAAGTGTTAGCACTTTAACTTCCAACCTTGTTGCAACACACAAAAAAGCCAGAGTGATACCACTAACACAAACGTTACTGTGACTATGCTAACTCCCAACCTTATTAGTAACACGTAACAAAAGCACAGTCTGATACAATACATACTTTCAATACCTGTAACTCTCACATAAAACCAGACTGATACAGCTAAAACAAATGTTACTTTAAATTCCCTAACTAAATGTCTTGCTAGTAACATGTAAAGAAAACACGGTCCAACACTGCTACACGTTGGCTGCGTTAATGCAGTCGCAACTCTCAACATTTGCTTCACAAATTGATAAAGCTAAAACAAAAGTGACGGTCACCACACTAATTTCTGTCTTGTTAGTAACTAGAGCTGTCACTTATGATTATTCTAGTAGTCGATTAGTCAACGACTATATTTTCGATTAGTCAACAGCTAGTGTTTACATAAAGTGATGTGCATTTATTTCCATTATTAGCATGCAAGGTATAGGGTTCCTGATTTCTGCACTAAATGTTGGTTTGTGGTTATTATAATCATTATTAATCATTATTATAATCATGTAAAGGACAAAAAAAACCATGCATGGACTATAACAAATGATCGTAGTCTGACATAGTCCGACACTGCTACACGTTAGTCGCGTTAGCCTTTTCTAAATAACACCCAATCAAGCATTTTTACAGAACACCTTGTACCTCTCAAATTTGCTTCAACATCAGTAAGCACAACCAGAATTCATTCCATATATAAGGAGCTCTGGGTTATAAATCGCACTTTCTTTGAAAAAAAAAATGAAGTACACCTTTTGGTATGGAAAATATGGTAATCTTGTGTTTAAGTTTTACCAAACAGAAACTCTTTGGTAAATTGAGATGCTGTTGGTCTCGTGCTGTTTGATGATTTGTGTCATTCTGCCAAATAATGCGACTGCATGAATCTTTTGTTTAGATCCAGGAGTCTCTTCTGACATTTGTCTTCATGTTTCATGTCTTTTGACAGTCTTTGTTGCTGCCCGTTGATTTTGTGACTATGTGTAAAATGGTTGGACATTTTTAGATGTTTCAAAATAAAAATGGAGCCCAGGTTTGTAGATAAATGACATTTGAAGAAGGAAAGAAAACAAAAAACGTTAAATCTCAGCCAAGGATAGATTAACAGTGCTCTGTGCCCTGGGCATACTCTTTCAGAGCCTTACTACAGGGTAAGGGAGTAAAACGGGCATTCACATTAAGTAATAGAAGGCTCCAGAGTGTATTAAAAGCTTTGAAAGAGGATGTGGAAACAGAAACCACATGGTAAAAAAACAGAAATCTCTATTTTTTTATTGTAGATGTAATCATTTAACATTGGAACTCAAAAATACTGCAAATAATTTGGTTAAATTCAATTTTGTGTGAGGTCAAGGAGGAAGATAGGATAAAATGGGAAGACCTGAAATTTTGTTTTGGACATTAGAACAACAGTATAGATGAAGTTTAAAAAAATGTTTTTATATGAATTCTTAGAATTTTGTACTTATTCTCTAATTAGGGTTTGAATCTTTTTTTAAAATTTAATTTAATTTCAAATACGTGTTTTATGTGTGATAGGGCAGCTGGTTGTTATGCTGTTTCTCTTGTTGATAAGTGTTTTGCATCTGGCTACTATATCTGCTCTTAACATTGTATTGAGAAAGCACAGCAGTTTAACATAGAAATCTGCAACTTTTCATTGTGATGTATAAAGCTTAGTTTTGTGCTTTTGTTTCTTAACCCTACATTTAGATTTATTTTTCCATTTCTTAAATAGTTTTTTAAGTGTTTTATTATGCTTAAGCTTTCTTTGTCTTAGTTAAGCTCTTGGAATTGTCTGTATGCATAAAAGGAGTTGCCACACCCCACAACCTTAATTTCTTAGATACTTTTTGTAGACACCCAACCTTACACTGAGTCTTTTAACAAAATTATTACAGTGTATCACCCATTGTGTTTGGATGGTCACAAAATTTGGCTTGGAGCAGCGTCTAACCCAGTTCTAGGTTACTTTTGGTGATAGCAAAAGTGGGTTTCTATTTTAAGTTCATCTTTGCCCTGACATGCATTCCCACGACTCTGAATCTCAGGAGTTGTGTAGAGAAACAAAGAAGTGACTGTCTTTCGACTTGTGCAATTCGTATCAGTTGATCAGGGAACGGCCAACAGTTTAGTCTCACCCACACACTCCTTAGTAAGTGTGCTGGCTCCAACACACAACAATTAATGACTGTAAAACACAGCAGCAGAATGAAAACAGCAAAACCCCCAACAAAAAATCCCCAACAATCAGCACAACAGATATAGAAAACTCTCATAAAAAGCACCTGACTCTGCTTTCCTTGCATGGGTGGAGTCATTTTAGTGTGAACGATAGTAAAGGACTAATCCGGCTGCAAACACATTTGGAAAGTTGTGCCCAGGGCCCAACGGCTAATAATCTTCATCTTCTCTGACTGAAAAAAAGAAATGTGTCTCATTGTCCCATGATGACACGATTTATGGTCAAATTTTCTGCTTGTTTGTAGATGTCAACAGTCCCCTATATGCTGTCACTGAGCCACAGTCCTGACAGGCCTGCAGGCTGAGGACATTTGTTAGTAGGTATTTGTTAGCAAGAAGATGGGGTTGCCATTAATTTGAAATTCAACAGCACAGTACTTTAAATGCATTTTATTTATTTTTGTGAATATGAAAGTTTTTCATTATTGATGGAAACTGACTTCCTAGAGAACAAGCCTGATTCACTGATTGATTATTAGGACTGGGGCTCACTTACTTTTGTTCTAAAGGGTGCTTCAATCTGGAAGTTAAAGGGTTGCCTTGTAGTCAGCTAAGCCAGAGACTCAATTTCCCATAACTTGTCATAAATTGCAACTCAACTGAACTTGACTTGAAATGTTACAAACATTTTTAAAAATAAAAGTCCACGGAGACCTGGATTGCCAGATTGAAATCTCGTCATCGCTGGGTAACCGGCCCATCTCAACAGCCCAGTCAAGTACCTGTGCTTCTACCGTACAATTTCTAACAATCAGATGGTGGCAGTGGGATGGCAGCACAGGGGCAGAGGGGTGGCTGGAGGGTGGCAGTCTGAAATTGGCTGATCATGGGACCTCTGAGACCCTCGCATCAGTCAGTTATTGCACTGCTGCCTTCCTGCTACCTCGTGACTGCCAAATGTTCCCAGGTGGCCACTGCCCAATTTCAAAATTGGTCCGGTGGCTGCTCAATTTGAACTTTTTCTTAAAACAGCAGTCGCTGTGTGGCGTGTAAAAATGCAAATGCCACTGCATGGCCACCTGCCAATTTGTCTGAAAAACTGGAATTTAGGTTGCCACATGGTGGCAATTTTGCATGTGACTGTAGTCTTAGGATATTTGGATTTCTTAAAGACTCACTTTAATTATCATTTGGTCTTATGTAAAAGTGTTCCCAGTGACCTTTTAATTATGATTACGCTGTTTTTAGCCAAAGTAAAAATTACATACATTTTAAAAAAGTGTTGTTTTTCCAGGACATAGTTTCTGTCTGGGACATATGTGTCCTCCATCATGAGAAAATGCCACAAGAACATGTTTAAAACACCAAAAACACAATTTTCACTGAAGTGGATCTTTAACTAATTTAGGTAGATTGCTACCAGAGAAGTGTGGTTACTCTATCAGGCAAACACTTGCAACCAGATCTGCCATCAGCTTTCTGTAGGAGCTAATTTGCATGAAAAAGCCTGCAGCCACTCAGCGCTCCGAGTTCAAGAAAGAGAAGCAGGTAGATAAAAGGCAGCATTTAAGGTGTGATGCCTGTTTGAGGTAGTAGAGATTTATATGCACAATATGCTTACGTAAATGAGTAAAGCATTCTACAATTTCCCCCTTAAGTAGTTTATCTCAAGTATGTGCGAACACACCCAGAAAATCTGTTTATAAGATAAGTCATGCTCGGCTTGGCAGTCTCATTATTAATACCAGTTTTTGTACCAACAGACTTTCCTCTTCTGTCCCAGATTTGAGCAGGTGGCAGTTTTCCGCCTTTAGAAAGCAGTAAAGTGGTCATTTAGAAGTTTTGTTTTTTGAATTCACTTTGTCCTCAGTTTGGCAGCATGAATACATCTAAGTGTGTGGTTTACAGGTGCAGGTGCACAACAAAGCTCAGATTTTAAGAGATTAAACAGGATATTTAGCCGATTTAAAAAATCTGCATAATAAAACAAAGCATTTGGAGGATGCTTGTGCGTTTCATTTTTTAAATGCTTGTTATTCAGTAGTTGCTCTAGGTGTTTATCTGCAACAATAAATATAATTGAATGTTCACTTTTCTGTCTGTAATTAACTGGCATGTCGGATTGTTTACAATACATGTTTTTGCTCCCAACCTGTCAGCTGTCAGTCAAACTCACACCACTAGGATAATTGGAACATAAGGCGGTGTTTCTAATTTAGAGGTTTTTTTAATTTTCTCTTTAAGCTTTCTGTTTTTTAGTGAATTAAAATTCAAAAGGAATCAACAGTTTATCTGTAAATGCGACCCAGCTCCAAACAAACCACCCACAGATGATGATGCTTTTACAGCTTAGGAGAAAAACATCAGATCAGAAACGATCAAAGTAACACACAGTGCACCATCGAACACCACACCAATATCTCTCTCCTGTGCGTTTGCATCTGCAGAATCCACCTAATGCTTCAGTGAAAGATGGGTGAAGCTGAAACAAATCTACCATCAACAGGAAGGCACCCCAGTTTTTGCATTTTGGGTGACGTCAACAGCTTGTTTTGTCTAGTAAATTAATATTTGTTAATGGTTCAAAACAGGGTGAGGTTAATGCCTACAGCTATAGGTTCACACCACCCTCGGCAATGCTTGTTCAAGCGACCACTTTCAATAAAAAGCCAATGTAAACGCACATAAATGTCAGTTTCGGGCTTCCACGTTTTGGGCTCTACACAAAACGAGGAGCCACTGAACGTGTGTTAAAAGCTGAACCAGGTTGAACTTTGACCTATCAGAGACTCAGATTTGGTAGTGACGTAATGATGGCTTACCTTTTAATTCACTGAGGTGCCAACAGTTTGAAAATTGATCATGGAGGAGAAATTAAAAATGCAGGTTGTGCCCAGCCAGAATTAACTTCATACAAGTCTTTGACATATCGGAATAGAACTGTGAAAGAAAAAGACCGGAGCAAGATTCATGAGATTTGCACCGCTTTGACATTTTGCACCAAACCTCTTCCAACTGTAGGTGGCGGACATGCTCTAGGAAACAGTAGAAAAAGAAAAATAATTCTATCCCTGCTTGTCCAGTGTGAACACTATATGCTAAACCAGATGTGAACGTAGCATAACAAGTAAAAGCCTAAACATTTCTTTTATTTTAAAGCAATTCACATGGAGAAACAGTAACGTTATAGATTAAAACTGAGATTAATGCAGTAAAAGAAAAAAAAAGAAAAACTGGTAAATTTGTCTGTAATTAATATACACAAAAATTTGACACCCCTAGTTAATTGGTGACTCTAACTTGCCCCAGATGTGTGTGACTCTGTGTGGCACTGCAATGGAAATTCAAAAGACTCTACCCGCCTTTTCCCTAAAGCAGCTGGGATAGGCTCCAGAACACTCATGACCCTGGATAGAACTAAGCAGGTATGGAATATGTTTGAAAAAAAACTTTATGATTGAACTTCTGTAACAGATAACTGGAAATTTAGCCAGTATTTAAACAGGATTTTTTCCCATTGACTTTCTAGTGTCTTTGCAGAAACTAATGATGCATGACTCATGGGAAATTCCTGGGGTGCAGCACAGGTGTAGTTTATTAATTAATGATAAAACAATGTTGAGGAAATAAATACCTACAACAAAAGGATTGTATTTGAATACAAAAAAAATAAAAGATACAAAATTTGAAGGCACATTTATGCAGCCTGTGCAAGAAAAAAGGCACTTTTATGAAAGCAGCAATGGAACAATAAATAATCCAACTCTCCACAGTCCCCACGTAGAGTGCTGAAACAACAGCTATGACAGCAGCGCTAACAATATGAATGAGCTACTGCAGTGTGTGAAACCACAAGGAGAAGCAGAACCCATTCTTCTAACAACTGGAAAGACATTTCTGTTTACTCTGATGGGAACCTGACAGCCTTACACTGGAGCTCTCACTGATTTAATATTTTGTGGAGGAGAATTCTGATGTGACATAAGAGCAAACACATTTGCAAAGACCAACTTTTGCCATTTGGAAAATTACAAATGTTATATTCATTTATCAGCCCTGCGACAGACTGGCGACCGTCCCCCAACAGTTGATGGAAAAGGCTCAAGAAACCCAATGACCCCATAAGAGATTCAGAGGGTTCTGAAGATGGATAAATATTAATTTACCATCAAAGATAATTTTTAACAACAACATTTAGTTCTCTTAGTTATCATAGTTGGTTTTTACTGTACCATACTTTTACTTCTTAGATTAAAAGAAAAACAGAACCCTCACTCAGTCTTAACAGGTTTTATTTGTCAAGTTACTTGTTTTTTGTTGTTTGTTTGATGTATTTTATAAATGCATGATTATCTGCATATAGCCACATAAACTGGAAAACAGAAAACACCGCCTTGTGCCGGTATTCAATGTTGCCTCAAAAATCGAACAGATTTTGTCTTTAATAAAGAAAGACTAAAGATTTAATGGTAGGTATTGGTCATTCGTATTAGTTTAAAGTCCCACTCAGATCATCTTTTGATCTATTTTCAAATCATTTCCAGTGGTTTTTTAAACTATGATGACACCATAGCACCAAAATCAAAAACGTGTCGTTTTCTATGACGTAGTAGACAAAGTGAATTTCTAATTCACCTCTGAGTTCTGGACGGAAGCGAGCAGCTCCGCCCCTCCCTTCCCAACAATGTCAATCAAACAATGAGCGTTGTACTTAGAAAAGATTCTGCTTTCATTGCATCGTGTTTACTTTCTCCATTAAATCCAGTTTATTGCTCTTATTAACACAATTTCACAACACCGAACAGGCTTTGTTTGGCCACTTTTACCCTACAATAACAGATCCGTTCACCTATATGATATTATTGAGCTGAAAACAGGCTCTGCACAAGCCCTGTGGCTGAAGATTTATGCTTTTAATCTGTGCCACCACCAGTTTGAAAAATCTTTCAAGCAGTGAGGATAAGCTAGCAAAGAGAGCTGGTGGACTGACAAAGAGAGCTGCAGAGAAGCAATGACTGTAAGGGCCAAAAATCCTTTGCTAGATAAAATAATTTCATCACGAGAACAAAAATGCAGATTTAAATTCACAACAGAAATCTATTGATAACACATATTTGGGATGCAAAAAGATTTGTGTAAAAAAAAAAGATTTTTTCAAAAAAAAAAGCAATGAAAAGTTCTTCAAAAAATCTTTTAATTCAAGAATGAACCACAAACCCCTAAACCAGGTGAGAACATGAAGATACAGACCGTATTTCATTATTGAACTGCTTCCGAATATTAATGGGCTTCCAAATTAGTCGTCGTCTTCGAGCCTCTTCAGCTAAATCATACATATTTAAATCCATTCCAAAACTTCTATAATTACCCAGATTCATGTTTATTTAATAATCCCATTAAGATCACGTGTTAAGGGGGAATCTTTTAATTATGGATTGCTGCAATATCCACAACAGCCAAGAACACAATATTCACCTCTCCTCCTGGTAATGATCCTTAAAATAAAATCCATATCTGTTTGCTTTGATGTGTATGTATTTAGGACAACAGAACTCTCTGAAGGTAAGGCAGATAAACAGCAAACACAATTAGCTAAATTTATGAGATGAAAACTGTTGGAAAATGTTTAAATCGAAACCCCAAAGGATGCTAAGACATCTACTTAAGTGAAAAGAGAGCCTAGATGTGCATGTTTTTTTTCTCTGAAGCTTGCCTGTAATATGACACCGGAAGTTTTAGTTTCACCTTCAGGATTGAAATAATCTCCACTTAACCTGAGACCTGAAAGCTGAAAAAAGAAATCGATCAGCTGCAAAGTTGGTCACTGTTACAAGTCACTGAATGAAGCAGTCAGCTGATGCAAATGGATCTTCATTAAATAATAAAATAGTCCATGATTGCAGCCAGTGGCGGACTTAGCAGTTTGGGGCCCCCAGGCGAACAAGGGGCTCTCTGCAGCAGTTGTTTTAATATTAGTGAAGTCAATCAATTAAAAAAAGTAATCAGATTAATCACACTTTTGGATTATGATGAATCACAATCAATCACAAGGTTTTACTCAGTAAATTGTATACAACAATATTGAACAAATAAAAGGGCAGAGAGAATATTTTCAATTCCTTTTTACTGTCTGGAATGTTTTCATTTGTAAAGTGTTAATTAGTGTTAAATAGTGTAATTTGTGTGCACAAAACACATTAACAGTAAGATAAGCAGAACTCCAAAGACTGTAAATACTTTCATGTCTGCAGTATTTCTCCAAGAAAACAAAGATGCTGAGATACAACCATAAGAAACAGACATTGCTGTGACGATCAGCACATATATCGCTTTCTTCTGGCGCTGCAGTCACGGTCTGCCAGCACAGTGACATTCTCGTGTTACCGTGACGACGGGCTGCAACATGTATGAAATAGTCTGCTTTTTGTGAAAAAATAACAAGAACAAAGTACTAAAAATCGTATGAATATGTATTTATTGTGTAAGTGACCATGAGATAAGTGGAATAATGAAATAATGAAGTTGAAGGCCGTCACTTCTGACGTGAAATTAATCTACATTAATAAATAATATAATATCATCTTTTATTTTTAAGTTAATGTTGACAGCCCTAGTTTTATGTATATATACAGCTCAGTGCAGTATGCATACTATAAAGGAAGTATTAATGGCAATAAAGGATCTCCGGTTGCACACACGCTGAGCTATCTCTTTGTAGTTTGAAGTAACTACAAGCACCTCAGAGGATGTGCTCGTGGCGAGAAAAAAGCCCGTCAGTTTGAGGTTTAACGGATTGGGTCATTTGCCTTGGTTTGGCACACAGGTGTTCTGAGGATCCCCTCCCCCCCAGCCAATGGAGCGGATCATTCAAATCAATTTTCCGATCAAACAGCACGCAATTCGTGCATCAAATTTGCGTCCACTGTCTATAATTTACTGTGCATCAAAGTCGCTGCCTAATGCTTGTTTGAAAGCGTGTCTAAAAAACTGAACACTCCAGCCGCATGTGGGTTTATTTATTTTGCAGAGTTCTACAAAAACATCAGTAAATATGTTTCCACGTCTGGGATTTTGAGGTTTGAGATTTTTCTGGTATCTCTGTCCTGTGGAAAAAAAACCCCGGCTGCTGCATGTGCTCACTGAGGGAGGGGACGGAGGGGGAGTTTATTACAGCGGCAGGGAAAACTGAAGAAATGAAAGTTGTAAATTCATCCATCCATCCATCCATCCATCTTAAAGATGCAGCGCCCAGTTATGTACTTTTGTTTATATGAACATATTTGGTATTTTGTTATGTAAAGGTATGGTATGCAAGTCATACCATCATTGCTGTTTCAAACACAGATATCGCATATCGCAGATTTTTCTCACATCGTGTTTTATTTTATATATATATATATATATATATATATATATATATATATATATATATACAATCTTTCCATTGTGTAAAACATCCTTCGAAAAGCTACTTTAATGGTTCACTTTTAGACAGCATCAATGTCAAAAATCGAAATGTTTTGATGAACATCTAAAAACTGAAATCACATTTAAACATTAAAGAATTGTTTTTAAATTTTATTTTTACTTAAAAATATCTAATTTATTGAATGCAAAAATGTGTTATCCATCCATTTTCTTTTTGGAACAAATGATTGTTTTTATTTGTCTTTTTTTTTTAAAGTCCCTCTCTGCTCGCCAACTTGCTGGCGATGGAATATTCCATTGCTACAAGGATTGGTTAGGATGAAACATTTTTTCACTATTTCAGTGATTTTTACTTGTTTATTTTTGATGACAGTTTTAAATATTAATAGGCATGGAAATCATTTAGACATTATCTTTTAGATTATTATTATTAAATTATTTTTAGATGTTCAGCTCGGGCCCCCAAAGTGTTGGAGGCCCCAGTTTGCAATCATCTTCCTTTGGCTAATGGTAAGTCCGCCCATGATTTCTGTGTCTTTTTACAACAAACAATGCTGCTCACTACTTTCTAAATCTTTTGATTTTCCACTGAAAATGTCCATGAATTTCGTTTTGTTTGAGCTTTTCTGCAGCAACTCTTTTTCAATGACAAAATCAACTAAAAACAACAAAACTCTGGTCCTTGCTTCAACACCTTCTTTAATAGCTGTAGTAATGCACTTATCCACTTCTTGCACTTAAGACTTCACATTCTCCGAGTTGAGTTTTTTGAAGTGCAGCTACATCAGGGACACTTAACACAAAGCAGCGCAAATCTTTCTAGATGAAACATTCAAAAACTCCTGACAGGAGTGCATTTATAAAAGCCTAAGAGCCACACAGTTTGTTCCCTTTTACTTGAACAAAATCTGATTTGCATCAGCACAACATTATTTATTACAGGGTGCATTTATTCCCTATAAATTCATTACTTCACAACGTAATTTGAATGATCTCAGTAGTGGATTCAGCGTCGGCGACCCTGATGACATCTGTGGGAACTGCTGCAAATAATTCCACACAGTGGAGCAGAAAATGGAAACGCATTCGTTTGCTGCCAGGGAGGGCTGCCGCTGCATTACAGGAATATATATTACAGCTAAATGCATGAACAGCGAACATGATGATTGCTTGTTGGAGCAAAAGAGGTGAGAAAGGTTTCGAATTATAATCTGACAGCTGTAAGTTAAAGCATAAAAACTGTGCACATGCAAAGAAAAAGTCAAGACATGTCCACAAAACAACTTCACAGACTAATACCACTGCTGTTTTTTGCATTATTGTAAGATAAGAGTCACAATATTGTTAAAGTAATGTTAGTTTACAACAACTGACTCTGGCCTGTATAAGGTTTGATCCATGTATGACTTTAAACTGTCCTTTTTTCTGGCTGCACACATTGAATTATGCTAAAGATTTCTTTCGTCTTGTTAAACTATATTGAGAGTGATTATTCAAAACATGAACTTTTGGAGGAGTGATACATCATTACTTCCATTAAAACTGTCCTGAGCCACGCTGGCACATAACAGAAAGCCAGGACTCTTAAACTGAAGTACTTTTTCAAATATCATCTTGATTTTGATTTAGAACCTTGCTTACCTAAAGCTAAGACTTTCTGTGCTTTTATTGCAGCAGAAAAACCTTTCTTTTGGTAATCTGCTTTGCGTTTTGAGTCTAAAGCTCACCTAAACTCTGGTGTGACCAAAACAAACAAACTCTGGTCCATCTGAAATTGAAGGTTTTAGTTATCTATCTATTAAACACTGCAGCAGTTCAACCACTGTGATTGCAAGCTAAAAATAGCTCTTTCAAGCAGAAAATAAAAAAGATCGTACTGGGAATGGAGTGTACCATACGAAGGAGTGCAGCTAAGGCCTATAGGTGGATATGGGCTGTCTGTGGGTGAAAAATGAACAAACCTGTACAAGGCACATAGGTGGCCTGCAGGAAATATTAAGGTCATTGACCGATTGATGAACCCGCAGAGTGAAAATATTCATGCCCGCACATTTTTGTCTATGGGCATCCTGCGGGAGGCTGGTCATAGTGAACTCTGTGTGTCGTACACAGTGCAAGGAGCCTGTTAGTAGTACTGTTCATGTGGAAAGTGCGCACTCTTTTTTTTTTTTTTTTTTTTGTCCTGTCCAACAGCCGAGCAATCAAATATGAGCTGAGAGCCTCTTGTGTTAGACAGATTTTTGTGTTACAATAGGGGGTTATAAATTGTCTGGCACACAAGGTGTATATTTGTATAAACCCCTTTTGTAATTTAAACTAAAGTTTATTTAAATTGATTATGTTTGTATCCCTTTTTTGTTGGACCGGACGAAAAAGAAGCAGAGGGAAGAAAAGAGAGGGATGTTAGAAAAGGGGGGTAATGGCACAAAAGGCAGGGGAAAAATTGTGGGTTAAAGAAATTGGAGGATGGGTACGGGGTGTGGGGGGGGGGGAGTTATAAAGTTAATATAAAACACCAGGCAACAAGATGCTGGGAGTTTATAACCATTACAATCAGGTGTGAACGTTTGTCTAAAATGGGCGGGGCCTGTCCACACACTCAGATGTTACAAACATACCTGTTAGCTCCAAGAGTCTTCACATACAAACCTGTCAACATGTGCACAACACAACCACAACACACACCTATGTATACACCAACAAATGTAAAGCATTATGTCACGTAAACCAATAGTCCAAAGGTGAGCCGACACCTGTGCTCAGGTGAATGTCCATATTAAGCTGAGGTGGATGATGGAATTTAAAATAAATAAATAAGAGGGGAGAATTCCCAACCATCCACACACCAGGACCCCCACCGAAGCAGCAGTGCACTGTAGGGCCGACAGAGGAGACCTGCTCACTCGGCCAAGCAGGGCCCGCAGGACCGCCACACGGGCCCCCAACATCTGAGAGCAGTGAGGCACAGAAGGTGGTTGGCCGGAGCTTGGGGGTGGGTCTCCCTTGGGTGCCCTGGCTCGGGCTGGGTGTGGGGATGCTCGGAACTCCTGGGAAGTGGTGGGCAGCTTGTCTGGGGTGGTGGGGGTTCGGGGGTGGGGCCACGCAAACACCAAGTTCTGGCCAATCCCCGAAAAGATCCAGGAAATAGCACAGCAGGGGCCAGCCACCCCCACCTAGGGGAGGGACTACCAAGAGAAGTGGGGGTCCCCAAAGGGTGTTGAGAACATATCCCGACCAATGTTGGAATTTTGGAGAGGCTGGCACCCGAGGGCAAGGACCAGAACTTTCACCATAAAAACACAGACACCCTCAGGCTCAGATAGAATGCGATCCCTCACTCATGGTCTTGCCAGAGAACGAAGGGATCCCTCTTCCTGCATGGAGAGAGGGCTGATGGGTCGAGAAGGCCCAAACCCAAGAGACAAGGAGGGCCTTGTTCCCTCCACCAGGGATGGGGTAGGGGACAGAAGGTCGGTAGTCCCACCTTCCTCGTGTAATGTATTTGTGTGTGTGTTGTGGTGTATTTGTTGAGACGTAAAGTGTGTGTGTAATAAAAAGTGCAGTTAAAATTGGTGAGTAGGGCACTAAGGGGACATCTCTTGGTTGCTGGCAGTGATGTCCTGGTGCCCCCCACCAAGGTTCCTACATGTCTAAGGTGCACTTAAAACCAAAAGAGGGTGGCAAACCTATGTGCACTCCTTGTGCATAGCCTGACTGTTAGAAATGAGAAAATCAGACAATGACAAAAATCAGTCCTATGGGCACTTAGGTATAACGTGCACCCTGTGCATGCAGCATTTGCACACGGTCAGCAAGGAGCCAGTGTGTGCACCTTACTAACAACTAGTGTGGTAGTGAGGGCTCCGTATGACAACACCTACTGCATGCCATAAGTATGGACAACCCACATTATTTTCACAAATACCTCACAATACACTTATCTATTTAATGACAATACAAGCCTCAAGAGTACTGCATGACACACTTGTTCTTAAGGCAATTCACACTGCACACGGGACGGAGTGCGCGCAGTCTCCGCTTTCACTCGCAAATCACACCAGACGCGTATCTTCCTTCCACGGTCGACAGGCGCTTCTGCTCAGCTGTGGTTATTTAGAACAATTTAGACCTTGCAGAACATGTGCTGTGGGTCGTTCAACTCTCTGTACTTCTCCACTTCTACAATTAACTCTGACTTGTCAACTGCTGTCTTCCTCTCTCTTGTTGGTGTTTTTACACGCCAAACCACACCCCTCGCTCTGTAGACGGCCCACCACATTGATCTGTGTGTGTGGGTGTGTGTGTGTGTGCATGTCTGTGTATTTTTCCGCGTCTTCTGGAGCTTTTTTTTGCCATCATGGATAAGATAATATCATATTCTAATACTCTTGTTGCCAACTGCTCTCTCCTCTCTCTTGTTGATTGTTTTATGACGTCCAACCACACCCCCGCTCCGTAGTTGGCACACTGCGTTGAACTGTGTGTGAGTGTGTTTGTTTGTTTTGTGTGTGTGTTTTTTTGTACTTGCCAGTATGATGCGGATCACTCGCGGCTTGCAGAAGAAATAGACCAGACGCCGAAACGTTCCGCTGCACGGCACGAGCTGGCGCAGAGGTCCGCTGCGCTTCCGCGTCTGATGTGAATTACGCCATAAGTTAACAGGGGTACCGAATGGAGGCGCGCTCCGTTCCGCCACTTTCGCATCCAGTGTGAACCAGGCCTAAGATGTAGCCACTCTTGTCTGCCACCCTCTACGAGTCCAGACAACCCAAAAACCTGCAGTACCATCATGGGTCAACCTTGTACGGGTGCATGTGACTAAGGCATTTAATAAGTTGCAGAACGTGAGAAGTCAGATGATGATCTGCTGTTTGGGGTGCATTTAAATGGGGTCATTGATTGAGGGAGACCTGAAAACTGAACATGGAGAGAGAAAAGAAGAGAGGACAAATCGAGTGAGAAAATAAAAAAAGCCTCCTGTATAAAAGCCCTTTACGCTTAGCACCATTTAGTCATAGCTGTAGATGAAGTGTTTCTTTTATCTGAGTTATCTATCGTACTGGTTGTAAAAAATAATTGCTTCCTCTTGTGCATTTCTTTACTGAAATGTTGCATAGTTTAGCAATTAAGGAGAAACCATAACTGACTAACTCAGCAGACCAAAATGTAACTTTTCTGGGTCACCATTAAGAGTGTGATCTGAGTTTTGCTTATGCATTTCTAAATTAGCAAAGAGATGTAACTTGCACAAAGGTTTTTAGGTGTGAGCACAGATTCTGGTGTGAAACATCAGTCACAGTGGTTAGACTTACTTTCTAGTCTATGCATCCCTTCTGCTACTGCAAAATATCACCTGTTGATGTAAAACGTAATTCTTTCCCAACTTCAGAATAAAAACCAACAAGAAATCAGCCCTTTTCCATATAATTTTCCATATAATTGGAAGCTTAGCAAGGGAAATTTTCATGGTTAGACTTACTCATCATTTGCTCGGTGACTACAAGCAGCAATTACAACAATTTCCCAGCATCTTTTGGAACCAGAATTATAGGCCAAAGCTTGTACTTCTGCTTCCAGAAGATGTAAACAACTAAAAACAAAGACAATGTGAGGCAGTTGACAGCAAAATATCCCAAACCTCCTTCTCCCGAAACTCCTTCATGAAGCGGACACAGTCATGGTCCTTTTCAAGCCCCACAAATATCAACATGAACTCATGCTTTCTCATGCAAACGTGCTCATTATCGGCCCCCCTTTTAAATGGAGGCCCCTGGGTGCATGTCAGCTTTTCTCATAACACCAACTAACCTCGCTGCCATGCTGCATGAGCGTGCAGAAGCAGGCAGTCAAACAATATCTGGAGTCAGGGGAAATCTCCCCCACACTCCGAGGTCCTTCTTTGATGGAGCTTGTTTAATAGTGCCAGTGATCTCAGGAAGTGAGTTACTTGAGCCTTCAGCAGGCTGACCAGTGTCTGAGTTTAAAAGGCGCATCAACTGACTTTAGAGGATCTTTAATTACTCTCTCCATCACAAAGATATATGATTCTGATGTCAGCGTAACTCCATTATTCCTGTAAATAATGAAGAAAGGAGATTTTCTGCACTCAAAGTATCACCATTTCCCAGTCTATTCAAGGGTAGATGAGATGAAAGGTGATGCTTTCAATTTACCTGTCGATTCACATTCCTCACTTTTGGCCATGAGATGTGGATTGTAAATAGATAACTTGAAATACAGACAGAGGAAATGAGATGATTCAATGGGGCCGGCTGAAGTGGCCTGGGCATCTGGGGAGGATGCCTCCTGGATGACCTCCTGGTGAGGTTTTACAGGCAAGTCTAACTAAGAGGAGGCCGACTGTGAACATGCTTGAAGGAATAAACGTCCTGCCAGATGACACCTCCTTCGGGAGGAGCTGGAAGAGGTGAACAGTCAAAACCTGGTTGGATGGATGGATGAATAAATTGATGGATATTCAATAATATAAGTATAACATTAGAGCTTCTTTATGGTTTTTGTTTATGTTTCTTCTTCAATGGACCATTGGTTGCTGGTTCTTATTCACTACCAAATAGTTCTAATCACCTTTTTGGTTCTGCCAAATGTTCTCATCACATCCTCACATGCTTAAGTTCCGGAAATCCACCTGATGCAGCTCAATTCCAGCTGCTGATCAGTTAACAGTTCAGCCTCACCTTGAACTGAGTTTGTAAGACAGGTGACCTCGGATCTGTTGATGCCATCAGAATATGGTGTATTGACCTGTAATTCAGGAAGCCTCTGGGGTCAGGGGGACCTCTGAACACTTTTGCGTTCAAATGTCACAGAGACAGTGAAACAAAAAACACAGCAACAGAACCCGCTCACAAAACAAACTAATATTAGCTCCACTATTCTGACCCCCATGATGGATCAGAAATAAATATCTAAATCATTTGACAGTACTTGTCTTGCTATCTGAGGCACTTATATGTTACATAACGTTCAATTATATAGATCATTTTTTTGATACCTCTTCAGTTCAGGATCCATCCATCAATTTTCTGAACCTGCTGTGTATCCCTTTTGGTGTCCCAGGATTGCTGGAGCCTGTTCCGGCTACTGTTGAGCAAAGACCTTGGGTAGACACTGTACAGGTCGCCAGAACCAGGGCCTTCTCACTGTAAAGTTACGGTCACACTGTCTTCTAAAGGCCACTTCCAATAGAAAGTCTATATAAATGTGCGTTTCGGGCTTCTACGTTAAAAACTCTTGCGTTCACATGTAGCTACGCAAATTTTAAGACTGTTTTCAGGCTCTACTACTGAACGTGCATTGCAAGTTAAACCACGTTGAACTTCATCCAATCAGGGGCTCGGATTTGGTAGTAATGTATGGGTCGTGCTATATATATATATACATATATATATATATATATATATATATATATATATATATATATATATATATCTGTGTGTGTGTGTGCAAATGCATTGATTGAGAGGAAAGAAAGAAAAGGAAAAAACAAAAAAGATATCAATGAAAAACGAACAAACAAAAACAACGCACTTAATTCCCATTTGTAATATATGTTAAGTATAGTGATTAATAACTGAAGTCTAATAGAGCTTGATTAATTGCTTGAAAAGGTATATAAATACATATAACACATATATATTGGAATAGAGCTGTCAAAGAAAAAACCTGGAGCAAGATTTTCTCCACTTCAACATTTCACACCAAGCCTCCTCCAACTGTAGATGGTAAATAATAGCAAAAGAAAAAGAAGCCCCTCACTGCTTGACCAATGTGAACTGCATGGGTTAAATGCATGTTTAAGAATGCATGTTTAGTGCGTTCTTGAATGTGCGTCACATGCCGGGTGTGTCCATAACTTGAGACGAAAGTGCTGACCACTGCTCCACAGTGCAGCCCCCAATTCAATATCAAGATATTGAACCCCACGTTGCCTCTGGTAGAAGGTTGGCATCAGTGTTCGGCAGCAGAGCCGCCATCAGTGTGTGAATGTGTTTATGAATGGGACTGTGACTGTCCCCTGCGACAGACCGGCGACCAGTCCAGGGATGTCCCCTGCCTTCGCCCATGAGTGGCCGGGTTAGGCTCCGGCAACCCTGTGACCCCGAAAGGGATAAAGCGGATTGGAAATAAATGAATGAACTGTGACTGTGAAGTGCTTTGGGCCTTCAAGGAAGGCGCTATAGAAGTATACAACATTTACCTTTTGTACAAATGTATGGATCCACTTACCTTGAAGCCTTAATGTTCAGATTTCAGGCTAGATTTTATTCTGTCAGATTTAGTTTCTTATCATAAAACATTTTTTTACCCAAATAAATACAATTTTGCAAATTATATAACTGCAAAATCATTAAAAATTGCCTTTGGCAAAGACAATATTTTACAGCCATGATAATTGCATTGACAAATGTGACTGAGCGTTTGATTTTGGTTGGCGGCATTTGAAAAATTAAGCTCAAAGAAACAAACAACTTTCCTCACCTCATTATTCTGCAGCACCGTTCTCAGTGTAGTGGTGTAGCTCACAATGTGATAAGTCTGTAAACCTATCCCGTGAACAAACAAACATTTACTTTACTATGGGAGATTAAACTCCAGCTGTGATGACAAAAATGGCTTTTCTTTGCCATAATTACAAATTAAACATCAAGCATTTTTCTCACGATGGAGGACATGTATAAAACAGTTTAAGGTTAAAACTGGGTTTCTGAGTATTTCTTTATCCAAACTGTGTTGGATCAGGAGCAAATAAAAACCTGTGGTTTCATAAAGTTTGTAACACAGCAACTAACGTGGGCGGGCCAAAGTCTTCCTGCTCCACTCTAATTCTGATGCATCCACTTGCAGACAAATAGATCTATTAAAGCCTTTATTTTCCTTGTCTGAGCTGCCATCTGGCTCAATACTGTATGGCTGCATAGCTCTGATATTGCTTGTCGTTTTTTTGCTACGCTAAATTTAGCTTGGGCTTGTGAGGTGCTATAAGCTAGTGGCAAATTGTGTAAACAAAGGGCTGATGGGAAATTAGAGGAGGCTAACTTCCATGCCAACAGTCCCACTCACAACTCAGAAAATAATTTCTAATAAACTCCTGCTGCTCTGCAGGAAATATGTCTTAAAAAAACAACACAGGCAACCCTTTAGCATGCAACACATGCAACACAACAAAGTCTGCCTATTGAGAGTCAGATTTGTCTTCATAAGGCATTTTATTTAACGTATTTAAACTATTTGAAGACTCCAAGGCAAAAGCTTGAATATTTCTTGAGGTTGTAGTATAGGCGCACACATGCAGGCACAATCAACTAAATTCTTTTAAGCTTTTTTGTTTTATCGCTTCAGTTTGTGTCAGGAGTTGGAGTTCTGTCTCCGCCTCTGGTTTCCCACGGGAGCCATCTCCAGGGTAACAAAACACACTACATGTCCGAGCAACCCCAGCGCACACTCCCCAGATGCCATTCATCAGACACTAATTGACACTTAAGCACTGCACAGGGCCTCAGTTAGTGTGAAGTGCCACCCTGCCTGCATTACCGAGCATTTCTATCTGGACCTGATCTTCTGTTTCTGACCCTGCTTATTCTCTGATTGCCTGCCGCCTGCCCTGACCCCTGTCTGGACTCTGACATGTCTAGTCTTCTTGAATGATCCCATGCTTGTGATTGACCTCTGCTTGTCTGACTCTGATTTAGCTTTGTGGACTTTCAGCTGTGCTTGGTTTCTGTCTGAACTAATAAACCTGCTGCAAGTGGAACCAGCCGTCTGCCCAATTGTGACAGTTTGTGACTGGTTAAGGGCAATAGGAGACAGGATAGGTCAACAGGATTTGAACGGCATTCATGAGGCTCGTTTTGCTGTCAACGCTGCCCTAAAAACTGCTGTTTGGCTTCAGATCTGCCAGACACAAATATGGAACTGTCAGAGGATCACCAGATCACAGAATATACTGGATTTATCACCATTTTTAATGCATTATGGCAACAAAATGCTTTAAAGGGCTATACATGAAAAATATTTGTTTGAAGTTTTCACAGCAAACACTTCAAGTGCCTTAAATAGTCCCCATGTTGGTTTCATGCCAACTTTTGTTTTTAGCATGAAATGAAGTGCAGACAAATGTAACCCTGAGCGGTTTTTTAAAACAAAAAAAGCCTCAAAGACAAAACTGCAAATGCCATTTTCAATGAGAGAATGTTTCAGCAAAGTCCCAAATGCTTTGCAGTTAAGGAGATATCTGCTCTTAAAAGGTCAGTTTGTATTGTACAATATTTAGACCAAATGGTTTTTAAAAAAAAGCTGCAAAATCTGTGCTAAAGCTGCAGAGTTCAGTACTTGTTTATGCAAACTCAAGAGAGAATTCTGCTCTGGCTTCAAGGGAATCAAAGACGGATTTGTTACTATTATTTGTCATATTGTTTTATTCAGGGGTTCATTTTTAATTTTTTTTTTCAACAAAAAGGGAGTGCAACTTTCGTGAGCTCACTATCCAAATGCTGTTAAAATCCACAAACTTTAAAAGAAGCATTTTTTCTCAAGTACCTTCCCAATGATGCTCAAAAAGTTAGGAGGTGAGAGATTGAAATCCCTAGGAGTTTTAATTTATGGTTGGATATATATGTATATGTTCACCAAAATAAAAGACCTACGTGGTTTCAGAGATGATCAAAAGGACTTTATCTGGGTCAGGGATGGAGTAGTAAACGCTAACAGGATAGTAATAAGTGGCTTTTTTGAACGCAATGACAGATCAGTCAGTCTGAGTGGGCTCTTAAAAGCCTGAGTGGATGTAACCTCAGATCCAGAGGGAGATTATTCCAGAGTTCAGATCCCTGGGTGATAAAGTCAACTTTCAATTTCGACTGAGTTGCTGCAGCAGAAAAGTAGCTGGAACATATTTCAACTACACATTAACTCGGGAGCAAAGGACAAAGATTTAAAGACCAGAAAGAGCAGCTTACATTTGATTTGGAAAGTTACTCCATGGGCGAGTTATGAGAGCTCCTGTCCAGCTCCACATAACATGAATTTGAATTCAAATATTGATAAATCTACTAACAAATGTGGCCTCATATTGACCCATTTGGATGTTGCATGCAGAAGCACACATTCAAGTTGTGGATAAGATTTGCAACAGATGAACAGTTTCTCTTTTTGCAGCAGTAAATCTGACATCTATTGTTGTAAAGCTTTAAACATGTCCGTGCCCTGATAAGCAGCACTTCCATGAATCAAGGCCACGGCACCAGGCGGCAGCTCCAAAATTAGACTGTGACAAATTCTCGACTTAAGTTGCTTATCCAGACAGAAGCACCATGTTTGCCTGTTGCCACTTGCAACATGTTTTCCTATTTTGCTTTGAGATAGAATATAATAAATCAATTTCATTCTTACAGCACTGTTCTCTACATTCTGCCATTTTGTGATAAAAATACATGACTTCAGTTCTCTACCAGATCATACTCGTTTACAGTAAAGAAACTAGGACACAAATGTCTTTTTGCTAATGTTCTTAAAAGTTTATTCTAAACATTTTTTATCAAATTTCTAAATATTTAAAGACCCACTCCAATCATATTTTGATCTCTGTAAAAGCGTTCCCAGTGATCTTTTGATTATGATTTTGCCAAGGACTTTTAGCCAAAATCCAAAAATTTGTGTCGTTTTCTCGGACATAGTTTATTCAGAGCGGCAGTAGTTCATAACGCTGGACTTACACTGATCAGACTGCAGTGCGTCTCCTTTACGCTGATGAGGAGTTCATCTCACAACCATCAGTTAGTTTTCATTGCCTCAGTAATTTCATCCAAACTTTGGAAAAACTTTGATGTTATGTTTTGGTACTTCCAAAGTTAAATTTTCATTGTCCATGGTGAAAATGGACGACAGTGTTATCCGCTGTGTTGACGTGCATTATCTGGTGGGCAAGTTACTTTCAATATAAAGTAAAATTGTATAAATTCTTATGTTAAAAGTACGATGGGGAAGTCTTTATTTTCAAACCTAGAGGATTGTCCACTCCTTTGGCTTTTTCCTGTGACATTGAAGTGTCAACAGACTGGAAAACAAACTCCTGTATAAAGCTTGCATTGTGTTGCAGAGGGACAGACATCAGACATAACAGAGGCAATGTAAACATTCAAATTGATAATAAACATTACATTTTTTTGCATCAGCACAACAGAGACACACCACAGACGAACCAGTCTAAATCTGGTGTTAGAAATTCACCTCTGAGTTGTGGGCGAGAAAATAAGCTTGTCCCCATTTCCTATCACCTGTGTTGGGTAAGTTACTTCTGAAAAGTAATTGATTATTTTACTTAGTTACTGGATCAAAATTGTAATGAAATTACTTTATTCATTACTCATTTTGAAAAAGTAATTCACTACTCGTTACTTTCCTTTTTTTCCACTCATACAAATTCTCAAGGGAAAAACTGCTTTGCACAAACAAGATCCTCCTGTTTTTCATTTAACAGAGCTCCTTTGAAAAATAGATTTTTAATCTCAATAGGATTTATCTGGTTAAATAAAGGTAAATAAATAAAATAAAATAAAAATAAATAATAAAAAACTATATTTTTAAAGCAATAACCTTGTCTAAGGTATGAATATGGTTGAAGACGTAACCTGGCTTCATTTGAACTCAATGTGAAAAATGACACAAAAATAAGTTACTGTTACAAAAAATGTGGTCTATGCTACAGCTCATGTCAGATGTGGAAAATCCTGTTACGTCATGTTCATCACTATCAAATCTGTAACCAAGCCAGTATTAAATGCCTCTATGTTAATTTTGCACAACTTAATGTATTCTATTACAATGAGTTGCACCCACTGCATCAGTCTCTCTCTTTCTACATCTGTCTTTCGTGCACAGTTCTGAACGGCTGCAGGTCTACCAAACTATGCACCCCCCACCAGCCCGGCAGAGCACATTAAGCACAAACTCATATAGATCAGTCACATGCAGCTTAGAGAGAAAAAGAAAGAAAGAAAGGGTGAATTAATGTAGAAAAAAATCATCTTCGAGTCCCAGAAAGGAGCTGACGCTTGTCTTTCACTCCAAAGAGCGACTTTAGAGTCGTTTAATTCGTAACAGTCTTTTTGAGACAGAACTGATGTGCTTCTTTTTGTCTCTCATCTTTGAGCCAGTTTGGAATTCACTGACTGCAGCAATGAGGGCATGTCTGTACTTTGACCGATCCCCAACTCTGCACGCACATGCGCCAGTTACTCTGTTTTGTTTTAAATGAATCTGCGTTTTCGTTTCATCTAACCGAGAGAAAATGTCAGAGCCTACAAAACCTAATTAACGAAGTAACGAGGGTTTCTATAGTCCAGTAACTGTAATTAATTACTGAAATTTGAACTGTAATTTGTTACGTTACTCCGTTACTGATAAAAATTAAATTACAGTAATTCGTTAATCCCAACACTGCCCGTCACCCAATTGTTTACACTCTCCCGCTAGCTTACTCCCCCACACAACCCCAACTTAGCATTAATGGAGCAACAAAAATGGTGAGCAATATTGGAGCTATCCAGGCGTACAGTTCTGAGCTAGATTCCGGATCAGACGAGGAAAAAAACAGATGTACATGGATCTATTTGTCGGCAAGTGGATGCATTCGAATAGAGTGGAGCAGGGAGCTAATGGCCTGACGATTGTAGCTAGCTACTATGTCACTGCTATAAGCTTTTTCAGATTGCATTTTTTTTTATCTGCTCCTGATTAAAAAATATTCAAAAATATATTTAAAATGCCGTTTAAAGCTTAAATTTCTTTATAAATGTTCTACTTCACACACAATTTTCATTGGAGTGGGTCTTTAACTTTTAGGAAGAAATGTTGCCTGACCCTGAGTTGAGGGGACAAATACCAAAGCACAGAAACAAGCTTTGCATGATTCTTTTGTCACACCATAATTAACTTTTTGTTGGAGCTTTGTTGATTCGCATGAGCTCGCACAAACAATTCTGATTAAACCCTCAGAGTGTTAATGAGGGATATTTCAAGTTTGACCATACGCTAATCAGCCACAATATTAAACCATCTGCTGAACAGCATTCAGGTGCTGAAGTGCACAATGTCATGCTGCGGGAAGCTGTTCCTGTCAGGGACTGGCAGGTGTGTGTGCTGCAATGCTTCAAAAATATGGTTGTTAAACAAGCTACACATGTCAAGTTCACTTTCAGTGATCATAATTAATATTAAAAAATGAACTTAAAAATTCAAGCCTCCAAGCAGCGAGTCACTGCATAAAACTGGCAAAAACAGTTATGCAATCTAATTGTCAAAGAGGTTACAGAATATTTAAATAAAGGAAGAATTTTGCCAGCATTTATAAGGAGTAAAAATTCCTAAAATGCCACTACATGACTTATAAAGTCAATTATTTGAGTAATAATTCTTGCTTATTTAAAATGTGACATTTAATTTTATTTCTGTTAACTGTTATTGTCAGGGTTGACGTGCGAACACAGAAGCAGACGGTATAAATAAATGAAAAGTCTTTCATTTAATTGAATTGGTACTCGAAATCTGAACACAAATCCATGAAGGTACAAAAACCACCCGACAACCAGTGCAGGGGAGACGAAGACTTATAACAGGAGGAGGGGATGAGGTAAGTGAAAACAGGTGTGCCAATTAAGGAGGGAGAGAACACAGGAAGTACAACCAACAACAAAATAAAACAGGAAGTGGACACCAAACACAAAACCAACAAATGTCCTGGGTCCATAACCCCACAGTACCCCCCCCCCTCAAGGCGCGCTGCCCGGCGCAGGGGGAAGTCTGTCCCGGTGCCGCCGATTGAAGTCCCTGATGAGCTCAGGATCTAGAATCCGCGAAGCAGGCTCCCAGGACCTCTCCTCAGGCCCGTACCCCTGCCAGTCCACCAGATACTGGAGGCCACGTCCCCGTCGCCGAACGTCCAGCAGGCGACGGACAGTGTAGGCTGGCTGGCCATCAATGATGCGGGGAGGGGGTGGCGGAGAAGAAGGCCGCTGCAGGGGACACGTAACATGCGGCTTCAGCTGAGAGACATGGAAGACCGGGTGGATGCGCAAGGACCTGGGCAAGCGCAGCCTGACCGCCACAGGATTGATGACCTTCAGGATCTCGAAAGGACCGATGTACTTGGGGGACAGCTTCTTGGATTCTGTCCGAAGCTTGATGTGTGAGGTGGACAGCATGACGGATTGGCCTGGTAGGTAAGTAGGTGCCGGAGTGCGTCGACGATCAGCCAGCCTCTTGTTGGTAGCCCCTGAACGCAACAGGGCCGCCCGAGCCTCCCGCCGAACACGCCGACAGCGGCGGTATAGGTGCTGAACCGACGGAACGGCCACCTCCGTCTCCTGCTCGGGAAACAGGGGGGGTTGGTACCCCAGAGAGCACTCAAATGGGGACATACCAGAAGCAGATGAGGTGAGGGAGTTGTGCGCATATTCCACCCATGGCAACAAGGAGCTCCAGGAGGTCTGGTGTTGGGAACAGATATACCGGAGAGCGGCCTCCAAGTCCTGGTTTGTCCGTTCCGCCTGACCATTAGTCTGAGGGTGAAAACCAGAAGACAGGCTGGCAGTAGTCCCGAAAGCCCCACAGAACGCCTTCCAGACTTGTGAGATGAACTGAGGACCACGATCCGACACCATGTCTGTGGGGATGCCATGCAGCCTGAAGACATGTTTGATGATCAATCTAGCTGTCTCAGCAGCAGAGGGGAGTTTGGTCAGAGCCACAAAATGAGCAGCCTTAGAGAAACGGTCCACAATAGTCAGAATAACGGTTCTCCCGGCAGAAGGAGGTAGGCCGGTAACAAAGTCCAGAGCAATGTGTGACCAAGGCCGACCCGGGATGGACAGTGGGTGTAATAGTCCAGCAGGCGGGTGCGTACTGACCTTGTTCTGGGCACAAACCAGACAACCTGAAACATAGTCCCGGACGTCCTTGGTCATACTGGGCCACCAGAAACGGCGGCGCAGAAAAGAGCCAGTCCTGCGGATTCCTGGGTGGCAGGTGAGTCGCGTAGCATGAGCCCACTGGAGAACCTGGGAACTGAGTGAGCTGGGGACGAACAGTTTATTAGGAAGACCTCCTCCCGGGTCCGGCTCCTGAACCTGGGCAGCCTTAATGTCCCTCTCCAGCTGCCAGGAGAGGGCGCCCAGCACACAGGAGGGAGGAAGAATAGAGGCTGGTTGGCCGTCTTGCACAGCCGATTCCTGTTGTCGGGAGAGGGCATCCGGCTTTACATTCTTAGAACCTGGTCGATAGGACACCACAAAATTAAATCGGTTGAAAAATAGAGACCACCGTGCCTGCCTGGAGTTCAACCGTTTGGCAATTCGCAGATAGGACAGATTCTTATGATCTGTCCAGACCAAGAACGGCATTGCTGACCCCTCCAACCAGTGCCTCCATTCCTCGAGAGCTAGCTTAATTGCTAGCAATTCCTTATCTCCCACATCATAATTGTGCTCTGCCGGAGTAAGCCGGCGGGAGAAGAAAGCGCAAGGGCGCAGTTTACCGTCAGATACCCCTCGCTGAGACAATACCGCACCCACCCCCGTATCAGAGGCATCCACCTCAACAATAAACTGCCTGGAAGGGTCAGGTTGGTCCAGGATAGGTGCAGAGGTGAAAAGCTGCTTAAGCCTGTTGAAGGCGGCCTCCGCCGCCTCCGTCCAGACAAACGGTGAAGAGGTAGAGGTGAGAGCCGCGAGGGGCGCGGCCACCGAACTGTAGCCACGGATGAAGCGACGGAGGAAGTTGGCAAACCCCAGAAACCGCTGTAATTGTTTCCGGTTAGCAGGTGTAGGCCACTCCACCACCGCTTTCACCTTAGCCGGATCGGGTCTCACCTCACCCTCTGCTACCACAAACCCCCAAAACGAAACAGACGGAGAGTGGAACCCACACTTCTCCGCCTTCACAAATAATTTATTCTCCAGTAACCGCTGGAGCACCAGACGAACATGCCTCCGATGTTGGCTGGCGTCCCTGGAAAAAACCAAAATATCATCCAGGTACACAAAAACAAAACGATGTAGAAAGTCTCGTAAAACACCATTAATCATTGCCTGGAACACAGCAGGGAGCATTACAGAGGCCAAACGGCATAACCAGGTACTCGAAATGTCCTAAAGGAGTGGTGAAGGCGGTCTTCCATTCGTCACCGGCTCTGATGCGCACGAGATGGTAGGCGTTGCGAAGGTCCAGTTTGGTGTAAATCCCGGCCTCCTGCAATGCCTCAAATGCTGAGTTCATTAAAGGCAGGGGGTAACTGTTTCTGACAGTAATCTCATTTAGCCCCCGATAATCAATACATGGTCGGAGAGACCTGTCTGTCTTCCCAACAAAAAAAAAAACCGGACCCCACTGGTGATGAAGACGGTCTGATAAGTCCAGAATTCAGAGACTCAGCAATATATTGTTCCATGACCTCCCTCTCGGGTTTAAACAAACTATATAACCTGCTCTTAGGCAAGGTAGCGCCAGGTTGAAGCTCTATAGCGCAGTCATAAGGCCTGTGAGGCGGTAAGGAGAGAGCTCGTGACTTGGAGAACACCTCAGCTAGGTCGTGATATTCCGGCGGTACCTCGGATAGGTCAGGTGAGGGCGGCCGCCCTACTGGGACAGCGGGGTCTTCCCCAGGAGGCCGAGCTGAGCGCAGACAGGTGGTGTGACATCTCTCACTCCAGCCGGAGACCCGACTGGAGGGCCAGTCAATGACTGGGTTGTGCGCCATAAGCCAGGGGTAACCCAGAACCAGTGGGTTCTGGGCGGAGGAAAAAACGGGTAAGTTCGTGGTGATTGCCCGAAATAATCAGATGAATGGGTTCGGTTATATGTGAGATGGAGGCTACCTCTTGACAGTTGAGGGAGACCACTTGTAAAGGACGGGGCAACAACTCGCACTTAATACCGACCTGTTTAGCTAGCTCGGCGTCCATGTGGTTCTGCTCTGCTCCTGAATCCACCAAAGCTTTGACCGAAACCCCCCTCCCATGGAACATTACCCGAATCTTTAATAAGCAGGCAGCAGGTTTAGGAATGGTGAGCGCCGAATCACCGCTCGTCAGCGCGCCCACTCTTACTGACGAGCAGAGGTGTTTGGGCACTCCCTGCAGAAATGACCCCGCCTACCACAGTAAAGGCACTCACCTGCCGCCATCCGCCGCCGTCGTTCAGAAACAGACAGTCTGCCCCGTCCGAGCTGCATGGGTTCCTCCTGCACTTGTAACGGGGGTTCTGCGGGAGAAACAGCACAGTCAGGTGAGTTGGTGGGCCTGCGAGGTAGGCGGGGAACCACCCTGCCATGCTCCTCCTTATGGTCCTGTAAACGGTTATCAATCTTGATAACCAGGGCGATGAGAGGTTCCAAGGTGGCTGGTAACTCCAGCGAGATTAGTCTGTCTTTTAATTCCTCGGACAGTCCCTCCACGAAAGCGTCCGTGAGCGCAGTAGTGTCCCATCCACTAGTGGAGGCCAAGGTCCAGAACTCTATTGCATAGTCAGCTGCCCTTCTGTCCCGCTGTCTTAATTTCATAAGCGCACGAGCTGCCTCTCTGCCTGGCTTGGTATGATGAAATACCTGCTGGAAAGCCTCCAGGAAAGCCGAGAGAGATGCGCAGGTAGGGGCTCCACGCTGCCACTCGGCGGTAGCCCATGCTCCGGCTCTGACGGTGAGGTGAGATATAATGAAGGCCACCTTGGCTTGTTCCGTAGGATAATGAGGAGCCTGTAACTGGAAATGGAGCTCACACTGGGTAATAAAGGCCCGGCAGTCCCCGGAAAACCTTTCTGGGCGGGCCAGCTGTGCAGCAGGAGCGACAGGAACTCCATCCAAGGTCCCCTGGACCGGCATGGGAGGCGATGGGCGTGGCGAAAGACGGTGGATGTTGGACCCGCTCCGCCAGTTGTTCAAAACGCTCTCCCAACGCGGCAAATTGTCGCTCCTGACGGCTTGACATTTCCAGCAACCCTTGACGAAGACAAGAAATCTGCTCCTCTTGCTGGCGGAGTAGTGCCCGTAACGTCTCCGCGTCTGCTGTGTCCATGTTACTGGTTGGGTGGTAATGTCAGGGTTGACGTGCGAACACAGAAGCAGACGGTATAAATAAATGAAAAGTCTTTCATTTAATTGAATTGGTACTCGAAATCTGAACACAAATCCATGAAGGTACAAAAACCACCCGACAACCAGTGCAGGGGAGACGAAGACTTATAACAAGAGGAGGGGATGAGGTAAGTGAAAACAGGTGTGCCAATTAAGGAGGGAGAGAACACAGGAAGTAACAACCAACAGCAAAATAAAACAGGAAGTGGACACCAAACACAAAACCAACAAATGTCCTGGGTCCATAACCACACAGTTATCCTTTTTTTTAGCAGTTCCTAGATTCACATAGGACAGGTTAAATATTACATTTTAGCTTTTGATTGTTATAGTCTTGTCTGCTGTGCTTAAGTTGACATACTGCCAGTCAGTTCACATATTGTCAGTTGTAGGCTATAATTTTCCGATTATGCCAAAGTGCGTGTTCAAGAATCGAGGTCTGGAACAATTTTGAGGTTTTCCACCAAAATATTTATTCCTAACATGTAAGTGCTAATGACAGAGCTCTGGGTCTTCAAAATGTCCCTATCTGCTACTGTCTAGATGGACGTTCTCACACCAGGCACGATGAAGAAGACGCCCTGACCCTTGACCCATCCATTTAAACACAATGACATGCATAAGCAAACAGTAGGCTGGGTCTTCCTCTCCGACTGGTCGTTCGCATCTCCTTCCTCACTTGTAGTTTCTTGTGGACCCTGTTCCCAAATGAACAGTTTTTTTCCGCTGGTCTGTGAATCCCATCCTCTGGTTTAATGATACAACATTCCTGTTGACACTTCTGCTCATCTGCAGCAGCTGAAATGCAGCTCCAACAGCAGTTCTCATCTAAGAGCAGCTCAGACCTATAAAATCATTTCAACCTCTATGGAATTATCATAATTACACAGTATGCTATGCAAACACAAATTCATTCAAACTTAGGGGTAGTAGAAGTGTTTTTTCTGCTCAATTCAAAATAGCTGCTTTCAATACTTTTAGAGAGAAAAGTTTTGCTAATTTTTTAAAACTTTGAGAGAATTACCCATCTATTCTTATTCATTTTTTAAATGACTACTTTCTGTATTGAAATAGAAATCAATTCTGTCAACTCTTTGATGTAGCCTTCTGGGCTTTACAGGGTTAAATGCCTCATGAAAGGGCAGGTTGTTTCTTCAGTGACAGGTGAATGTTCTACAACCAACTCGACATCAGGCTTATTTGTAGCTCATGGTCAGAGAGGTTTTGTGATGGTAAGTCTGATCAAAACAATGACTATTAGAAAAATCAACAAAGTAATTAGAGTTAGTCCTTAAAAACTAGACATTGTCTAAGCTACCATAACTCTTCAACCTTTTAGTAAATTTTTTGTCATTTCAGCACATTCTGAAACAGAGAACAGCATCTTTGCCCTCATATGCAACACTACAGTAGTAAAATGCTTGCTCAATTAAATAAAGCAACTGATTCTCCATTTTAGAATCCATTGGAATTACAAAAACTGTGTAAATGGTCAAATACTTCGAATTGTTCAAAGAGCTTGTAGTATTTCTTGTCCTTTAATATTAAAGGGCTAAAATGAGAAAATTACAGCTTCTACAATTAAAACAAATTTGCCTATCATTACCTAGTCAATGGTAATGATGTACAGTCAACAAACATTAGTAGCATAAGTTTTTTCATTTGAATATATGGTGAAGCCTAGAGATGGAAGTGTGATGATATGCGGTCCACAAAAGAATTTGAACACTTGAATATATCTTGGTGTATACGAATGATTCCTCATTTGCAGAGGCAGACAGTCATCACAGTAATCTTTTCGGAAGGCATTTCTATCTGGAAAGCTAAACCTGAGCCTGTAAACAACCTTTTGTTTGAAATTATTGCACTTTCTGAACTCTGTTGTGTTTTTCTGTGTTGGTCTACTGCAGCACATCAAAATAGATGATGGTTCATTTAAGCTTTGATTTTCCTCCACATGATGCCACCTAGCACACAAACTGTGTGCTTTTTTTTCAGACAGACTTGTTTGTCCCAGTTGCCGACAAGCCTGTCACAGTCTTATTAATTTGTTCTTGGTATCAGAGGCCTGCAGCCTGGAGGCTTCCCTGTCACTTTACAACACATCCCTCTGCAAGAGACAGCTGTAATAAAATTGATAATTCAGTATTTGTCAAAGAACTAGTCTGTTCTCACACAAACGCATGAAATGTGCCATGTCCCTGTTTTGTTAGATAATCTGTTTAAACGGTGTACAGTGTCAATAGAGCGTTAAATAAAGGTGGTGTTGTTGTAGATTCAGTTTTGTTTACCTATTATCAGAAGCTTGGCTAAAATTCAGTGCAGATCTTTTGATCTGTGTTTTTTTCCATTTAAGTTAAATATGGCTGTCACACAGGTTTAAAGACTTTTTGCTCATAAGATTGTTTGAGAAAGTTAAACTGAAACTGTGCCGGTTTACAAACTAAGATTTTAGATTTGGTTTGGGTAAAAGAAAACATGTGCTTTCGGGTGAAGATGTTGCTGCTGGGACTCCCCAGTAGCTGGAACAGCTTTTTTCGGTCTTCATTTAACTGTGATCTCTTGAGGCTATCATGAGAGAGTCCAATTGTTTTCTCCAGTAATCATGCATGGAAACACTAAAACCCATTACCAAGGAAAAAAAGAAACCTTTCAATATTTTGAATTATTGCCCATATTGGCAAAAGTTACTAACAAAAGCTGCAACATCAGAATCCAAAAAGGGTGCCCGCAGGTTTTTATAGCACAAATAAGCATGAAATTATCTGTTGTGGTCTGGCCTATAAAACAGCATCTTACTTCCAACCACCTATCATTTAGTCCTCCATAATTTGAAGAGTTTTGATTTTCTTGCAGGTGTATGAGAAAGAGACTATTTGTAACAAACAGAAGGGTAAGCCAATTCAGCAAAGTTTCTCTTTAAGACAAATAGGTAAAAAAGACAGTTTGGGATTTAACCATTTAAACCATGTGGACGGTAAAGACTTGTTCAAACTTCTTTTGTAAATTAGAAGTATGAATATCATGTTCTAAAATGAGGAGTAAGAAATATTACAATGGGAAAACTCTGACTTTACTTTGTCATGTATTGATGATGTATTAATGTTGAGGAAGTTTGTGGTGTCATCTGGATTCTTACATTTTAGGCAAAGTGGTGGGCCAAATTTATGTTAATCTGTAAAAACAAATTCAGGTCTGTTTGAATCTAAACATCATGGTTCAGTGTTTAAATGTTTAATTCATTCTTCTTAGTTTACCATCAACCACGACATTGACAACATTGTTTATCTTTTCCTAAAGTTATTCTAAATGGTAAATGGTAAATGCCGTATACTTATATTGCGCTTTTCTACCTTCATTGAAGTGCCCGAAGCGCTTTACAGTCAAGGTCCCATTCACCCATTCATGCACACATTCACACACTCTCACACATACACTTCTAGAATTTCAGAAAACAAATGCTGTTCTTTCAAATTATTAAAAAAGTTAGACTTACTCTATGAGAGAAGCCCAACCAAGGGAGTGCTAAGGTTTGCCAAGCAAAACTGACTGGCTTTTAAGGAAGTCTCTTCAAATTCCTACTTTGATGAAAATTGCGGTTTCTGTGTTTTTAATATGTTCTTGAAGCATTTTTTCTCTTGGTGAAGGACATATACAGTGGGGATAGAAAGTTTGGGTACCCCAGGTAAAATGTTACATCATTGTGCATAAAGAACCCAGGGAAATACTGAAAATTCTCCGAAGGGCATCAGTTCACAGATGAGACATTCTTTTAATGGGTAAAAAAATAGGCATTTTTTACATCATTTACCTTTTCAGAATAACAGAAAACAAAATAATGGTGTGTGCAAAGGTCTGGGCACCCTGCAGAGTTAGTACTTTGTACTGCCCTCCTTGGGAAGTATCACAGCTTGTAAAGGCTTTTTGTAGCTTTTTGTAACTGTCTCTCAATTCATGTTTGAAGTATCTTCATCCATTCTTCTTTATAAAAGTCTTTCAGTTTTGGAGATTTCTGGGAAGTTTGTTACGCACTGCTCTTTTCAGAACTGAGACCCCCGATCTGAGACAATATCCACTGGAATGCCAGGTCTCTGCAGCAGAGGGTAGTTTGGATGGTGCCACAAAATGGGCCACCTTAGAGAAGCGAATAGTCAAAATAACAGTCTTCCTCGAGGAGGGGGGTAACCCAGAGCAATGTGTGACCATGGACGAGTTGGAATAGACAAGGGCTGTAGCTGTCCATCAGGTGGTCTGTGACTGACCTTGTTTAGTGATCAGACAGTGCAACCAGAAACAAAGTCCTGGGTGTCTTGTAACAAGCTGGGCCACCAGAACCTGTGACGCAGGAAAGACACAGTCCTCCATACCCCAGGTGACAGGTGAGTCGTGATGAATGAGCCCACTGGAGGACCTGCTTCGTAAGGGCACTGGGAACAAGCAAGCGGTTAGGAGGACACTCCAGAGACTGAGCATCTCTGACATCCCTCTCCAGCTGCCAGGAGTGTGCCCCCAGGATATAGGAAGGGGAAATGAAGGTCTTGGGTTGTTGGTCCACCTCCTTAACCTCTTGTTGCTAGGAAAGCGTATCCGGTTTTACATTTTTGGAGCCATAGCGGTATGAAAAAACAAAATTAAACTGACAGAAAAACAAAGACCACTGCGCCTGTCTCAAGTTAATCCGCTTAGTAGACTGAAGGTAGGACAGGTTCTTGTGACCTGTCTAAACTAGGACACTACGTGAAAAGACAGAAAGAGACTAACTTAAGACAAAGCATCTAAATTGTAATATTTATGCTGGAAAGAGGAAGGAACTATCATGACAATCTTTTAAGCAGTAAATGGAAGAAAGTGTCTGTGAAAGGGCCTAAACTGATTTATTTAGTCTTGGAGGGCTGGCAAAGAATCCCCAGGTAACTAAATATATTGAGTGGAGGCAACCGAAAGATCAAAAAAAGGGCAGGGCTTTTGTTTTTCCTCCTGAGACTTTGCCTGGAAAAATGAAACATAATTGGAGCCATCAACACATGCTAATCATTATCAGCTCCTTTGTATATTTAGAGCTCCATCAGTCTATTAGCACAAGCTGTCAAACATATGCTTGTGGGGAGGGGGGGGCTGACATCCAGGAGGCATTGTCCTGACTGCTCAGCCGGCATATGACAGGTGCCGGTGGTGATGCACGCCCGTTTGACTCTGCCTGAAATAGTGGTCTTTGTTGCTGCACGTCTGGATTCTCCATGAAACTAATACAACATTTGTTGCCAGGCTTGACTTTCCCTAAATTTTCCCCAGAGGGAGGCTGGTGAATTTTCATGTGTCCTGCGTGTGCTTGAACGTGCTGCTCCCGCTTGTCAAGGCCTTCTTCAGTGAGCTGTCGGTGGAGCACCAACAGGGTTGAAGGGAAGGAGGGGTGGCTTTATTTAGATAAGTCCTGGCGGTCAGCAGGGTGGCAGAGCCTTCGCCCCATCTCACCCTGCTGCTCACTCACAAGGAATGCAATGTGCTCTTGTTGAATGAGCTCAGGCACAGCACTGAATATTAATTCATGAAAACATGTAGTGTGCGGATGAGATTATTATCATTATAGGCAGGGATGTGTTTTGGGTGCAGGGGTGGCTTCTTTCCTGTTGTTTTCCTAGCATGACGCTACAGACAACAAGACATGGAGACATGGCGGATTATTTCTATCTTTTCAGGCTTAGTCTCAAAGCACAGTGCTCAGCTCTATGCACATCCTTGAAGTGTCTTGTTCTGCAGAAACAGATACACGTGAGCCTGAATGCACAGACTAAAAAATAACATCAGCCCCCTTCACTGCATGTTTCCACTTTTGGTAAATTGAAAAAAAAAAAAAAACGTTTTAGCCTGTGATCCAAATGAGGCGCCAGCGGCAAACTTTTCCATGAACAGAAAACAGAAAGCAGCTCCTTACCTGAACTGTATGAGAACCAACTCGTTAGGAGAATACTGAAAGTGATTAAATTACTGCCTTTAAAAGGTGGAGAACTTCATTTATTTAAAACATTTGCCTTGCTTGACAAATTATGACTTGCCAATGAAATCATTTATTTGTGGAAAAGTGTTTTACACGAACAGGCACCTCATAAAAACCACTGCACTAAAATTAAAGGCAGCTTTACCTTGAAGCAAAATGCATAGAAAACTGCCAGCATTTTATTTTTCCACACCTAAAGTTTGCCAACACTGTAAAGTAAAACAGAAGCCCAAATGAACTGGAACAGTTCCTGTGATGTCACAGTGTGACCACATCTGTGACTCAAACTGCATATCAGTCACAGGGGGCAGAATGAGCCACAGCCACTGCTTTAGCCATTTAGTGCTTGAACTGCTCATTCTTTTAGTCCTATTACACATGAATCAATATCACCAACATTGTGGGAAGAAAAAAATGGACAAAAAACAGGAATTAAGCATTTTGACATTCATACATGGAGAAGTTTAATTTACAAGTATCCAGTTCAATTCATCATATATATGCTTTAATCTGTAAAAACAGTAAAATGCTACATTGCAGCAACCTTCTCTGGGATAGTTTAGTCAAAAAGTGGCGAGGACACGTTTTTACTTAACACTTTTAAGTCCCACTCCAACTAAATTTTTTTCTACTGTAAAATAATTCCCAGTAATTGTGATTATGCAGTTTTAGACACAAACAAAAACCCTGTGTCTTTTTTTTTAAAAGGAATAATTGTTGTAAAAAACATGGTGTGGTTTTGAGACTCCTGCCCCATTTTGGCTTTGGGCTATTTATTATTTGACTTTTACAAACAAATCTCTACAGTAAAGTGCATTTAAGATTGAAATTATTTGGTTGGTTGGTTGTTTCATAAAGTATCTACTAGCAGTTTTTGCTAGAGATCAATCATCACAATTTTAACATGATTGTGGAGTCCAGTTTCAGTTTCATCTTTTTGTTTGAACAGAAAAATGAGAGTTTGGTAATCTGATGTTGACCAAGATGTCAGGAATTGGCGGTGTAGGACCCAATATGCAGGAGACCAGGCTTGGTGGTAGAAGCTAAAAGATTTATTGAATAAACTGAAACATGACAAACCCAAAAGAGTGACAAAACAGAGCAGATGGCCATGACCAACTGAAAACAAGACACTTCAATAAAGACTGAGGAGAATAAAAAATAATGGATTGGATTTATCTACTCTTTTCCAGACACTCCATGTGCTTACAATGTATATCCATTATTCATTCACACCTCATTCAGACTTGGTGATGGTGAGCTACTGATGTAGCCACAGCTGCCTGACTAACAGAGGAATGGCTGCCAATATGTGCCAAATGGCCCCTCTGACCATCACCGGTACATTCATACACATTCACACACCAGTGGAGCCACACGCTAGAGGCAAGGAGGGTTAAGTGCCTTGCCCAAGGACACAACAACGGTTGGCTGGAGCGAGCGGGGATCAAACTGACAATCCTGCGATCATTGGCCGACCTGCTCAACCACCTGAGCTACTGCCGTCCAGAAATGACCAGAAATTAGAACAACTGTGGATGATTAACATGAACCGGAGTGACAAACAGAGGACAACTCAAAACAAAACATTACCAATAACACACATGAGAAGCCAGGCTAAACAGAAGAATCCTTCTACAAGATGGTGATGGCCAAATACAAACAGGTCACACTGACAGATGTGTGTTTAAAACAACAGCTAAACCAATATTTCACATTTATCTATTCTGTTATATGAAAGACTTGGTGTCCCGAAACAGAAAAATTATAACATCCTACAAGTGGACTTTCTGATGATCTAGGAGGCAGCATGAAAGTATTCTAAAACAGACATGGCTGAATAGGCCCTGGCCTTAGTTGTGTGTAGTCTGGCAATGCTGATAACTTGACTGAGCTGTTTGCTGGCTGTTTTTGAGTGATTCAGAATTTTAATCATAAATAATTACTTGGCTCTGTTTAATTAAGAAGACTATACTCTGGATTTGCAAGAAAAAAAAAACAACATTAGATGCTTATAATAAGCAATTAAGCTTCAAGATGAATCTCACTCTCACAGTAATTGTTTCTTAAATGCTGTTTAATCAGATCTGGAAGTGAAGACAACATTGTGCTACGAAAATCAGGAGCCACAAACCCAGCTGCTGCCAGAAACCGCAACTTCTGTCAAAATCCAAATATCTCAACAGTTATAGGTGTTAACACTGCAAGAGTAGTGTCTATTTGCTGGAGGTTAGCATGTTGTTTTTCACAGAGCCACGCTGAATGTAGTCTGTCACATGTCAGCAGGAATTATCCTTTGGTGTTAGACGCCTGCTCTGCAGATAACAAAACACACTTGCTCAAAGAATAAAGAGCCACTTCCCCTCTGACGGTTGTGGTCGTTGACAAGCTGCAGTTTAATTTTTTACCATGAGTCAACCGACATTCCAGGTAATGAATCTAAATATACAACCGCATTGTTAATGAGGATCCTTTCCTTTTTTCAAAGGCAAGACAGTTGGAGGATGTTATCTTCCACCAGAAACATCAGGCACACTCATACATTTGGCTGACACACGCCATTCATAACATTTTATCTGCTCCCACCTGGGACAGTGGTATACGATACAGGTCTAAATCATTAATAGGCCTACTGCCTAACATGCATCATTTTAAATGAGAGGAAGGTTTTGTTGCACGAGTTTTAACCGAAGAGGTGTAAGATGCAAACATGAATTTTTGTGAAAACTGAAAATCCACTTTATTGATTAAAATGTTTTACTTTGCAAAACATTTTCAAATGAAGACATGAAAATAATAAAATATTAGTTAACAAATCTGTACTTTATTTTATTTGTCAAGTCATTTTGAATTCAGGGGAAAAAATAAAGCTTAACGAACAAATGGGAGTAACAACATTTTGCTTAAAAAAAGAAGCAAAACAAAAAAAATAAAATAAAAAAAACGTTAAGATTTGGATAAAACTGCAGAGTCACTCTGAAGTTTGGACTTTTCTGCTTACAGTTTTAAGCAAACAAATTTTACCCAAATGTAAATTGAAACGTTTATTTAGAGTGTGAAAGTAATTTAAAAAGTATTGTGGCGATAAACAGCTACCCAGTTTTTTGTTTGTGATTTTTTATTCCAGTTGAAAAGAAAAAGCAGCAAAACGTCAAAGCTATAGCTATGCACTGCAGAAAAGTTTCCAAAAATAGAATTAGATTCTAATTAGAAAACTTCATCTTCATCTGAAACATTTTAACTAAAGCTTGAACTGGGGATTCTATTTTTTGAAAAAAACGATAAATAAACCTGTATTGTATGAGTAAAAGTATTTTGAAGCATCCAAATCAATGGAGTATGGCATGTGTATGGAGGGGCCCCAGAAAAGAGCCTCGAGGAATGCCACAAATAAGAGAGATCACCGAAAATGACTCATTTGTATGCAATGTAAAATTTTAAGATAAGACCTAAAGCAGATTTTAACTGTTGAACAAACAACAATGGTTATCCATGGTTGTACATGTCCTAGCTGTGTTGACTCTTTGTGTCAACACATTGTTCCATTATTTTGCTGATTTTTGAGAGCAGACTCGCACTCAAACATATCGAAACAGCTTGAATTTTTACCAGTTTGTTTTGCTCCACTTCAAGACACACAGCAGTTTGCTCTCAATTAGTGCAAATAACATGTTTTTTTTTCATCCCTGCCAAGGCTGGCTTTAATTAGACCCCTGTGCCACATGCACCGATGCTTCTTAGCTGCTGTCATTGATTAGGTGTAGTGTAACACTAAGGAACTGTGACTAAATTTGGGTCAGCCTGTTTCCTTGTGAAGGGTTTACAGTTGCTGCCACTTTTCCGCATGTTTCCAGCCACAAAGATGACTTTTTGTCTGCAACAACCTTTGTTGCCAAACAGTCTGTTTGCTTCCCTTTTCGGAAAAAATGGCTTGAAATATTCATTTTGCCACCTTTTGAAGCAGGTGTGTGTTTTTTGTGGAAACCACAGATCCTGTTTTCTGCAGGCAGGATTTAGCACCTGACTCAAACCGGTTCCACATAGCACAGTTCTAATCTGATACTGTGTGTAATGTGGAGCGTGCAGTGCTCCAAACAATGATGTCCAATCTGAGCTGTCTGCAGAGCTTCAGAGAAAATTCTGTCTGCCACAATTAAAACTCCTGGCTGACGTCTACTTTGGCAGCAGTCTTCACACGAATTTAGCAGTTATTTTTAGGGACATCCAGCTTGTGGTTCATCCAAAAAGAGCTTCACAATGTCAGTGGGTTACAACCTGAGAGAGCTGCAGGAGAATATTAATACAGATGTGGTGGCACAGCCCCAATCGCCACAGGGCATGATGCAGCAGAGGAGCATTGCTTCTGTCTTATTTTTTATTTCTTTCTGTGCTTCATAACTGAGTTTTCCAAGAAACAAGCTGAACTTCCCTTGTTAGAACTAATCAAATTTACTGCAATTACCCTTAAATTCAATTACTTTTCATAAACAGGAGTTCAGTATTGAGAGAAACCTGCTAATTTTACTGAAATGATTAGTGAAACTCATAACCATGCTCAGATCTGCTTGGAGTTAAAGTCAACAACATAATTATTTAAGCTTAGCTTGGGGGTTGGATATAGAGAATCCCAGCTCTGTCTGAAGGGGGAAAAGACACCAGCCAGCGCCTACAAGGTTCAATCTAATGGGGCCGATGTTGACTTTGAGAGCTTTCAGCTTTCACTTCTACTCTGAATTCTGCAGGGAATTCTTTAAACCGATGAGTCCACACATGAAAACACAGAATTCCTCCACAGCGAGCCCACAAGAGAAGATGAATCTCATTTGGCTTCAAGCCCAACATCTCAGTCTTGATGCAGATGGCCTCTTCCCCAATACATAAATCATATGACGTCATGCAAGCTTTAGTGGGGGGGAGAAAGTTTCAGATCTGTGTGAAGTAATGAGGTAAGATTCACCCTGCAGCAATCTCAATGCCCGATAATATTCTAAACTGTGCTTTTATCAGTCTTGATTAGGTAGCAATATAGAGCAATTGTAGTTTTGTTACTTAAACATTGAAGTTTCTGTCTGCAAACCTGTTTTTTGCAACAAATAAGTAGTGTATATTATGTCCACAGGACACACCGGTTTATAAGGCACATCGTCAATGAATGGTCTATTTTTAACCTTATATAAGACCTACACAATGCACACCAAACTACAAGGCCCTTTAAGCAAGATAAAAAAGTCAGAGCTAAGTCAGTCCATCATTCAGACTTTGTTAACTGCATTCACAGTAACTCTAGAACTTGTTTGTAACATGCAACACGTTAGCCACACGGGAAGTGTTAGCTGTGTTAGCGTATTCATAACACCTATAACTCTCAACCTTGTTTGGAACACGTAAGAAAACTCAGTTTGCCACATTAACCGCGTTGGCCCTGGCCTGCATGGCGCCCTAGGTGAAAAAGGATTTGTGCATTCAGTGCTGAACTTTTTTCTTGGCCGCTCTTATTTTGACAGCTGAAAGTGAAAATGTGGCTCAATAGCCACACTGAAATTATTTGCTGTGCTGCTTGGTAACCATTCATTTTTTACAATTACCCCTTAAAATACCCCATATAACAACAAATACCCTTAAAACAACAACTAAATCTAGCCCTGGACACACTTAAAATGCGTGTGGACATGCAGCAATGTGCATCTTTGACCGTACTGCGTGCAGCCAACATGAGTTTCTATCAGTTTTTGTGCTGGTTGCATTTAAAATATGTGTGAATAACATCAGGCAAAATATAAAGCATTACAATATTATCTGCTCAGATGAAAGGTCAATATTTTCAATAGAATGTCAAACATGGTAGGAATATTCAAATTTCTATTTTGATTTGGGAACGATCTAAAAGAGGAAAACTAAAACAGAGTTGGTAAGGTTACCTTTTATTATTTATGTAAAATTGTGTTAAACAGCATTGCTTGACACCTTTGTACCATGTCTCCTTTACAGAATATTTTCAGTTTGACAAATGTATATAAATCTTTAATCACTATATTTGTTTTCATTTAAAACTGGACTTATTCTATATAAGGTTTAATTTAAGAGTCTAAACAAGATAGAAAAATCTGAAAATGTTCATGTCTGTCTGAGAAAAGTATAGAAAGTGTGTTGTGGGGGGGTTTAAAACATCATTATTGTCAAAAACCAAAGAAAACTACTTTCACGTAAAGCAGGATATCTTTAGAATGTAACTTCCACAATAAATGAAGGACCACTGTATTTAGTCTTTTTTTCCAAAGCGTATTTGTGGTTTTTTTGTTACATTTATAAATCAGCAGTCATACAAACCAAGGAAATCAGAAACCTCAGGGTTGGCCACATTAAGGAGAGATCATCAACCCCGGACGGACAGGTGATGTGCTAAAACTAGTAAAGAAAAGTGATCTTCATTAATTCTATAACTACATGGTTG
The DNA here is from genome assembly GCA_036245035.1 of Adrianichthys oophorus. NCBI lineage: Eukaryota > Metazoa > Chordata > Actinopteri > Beloniformes > Adrianichthyidae > Adrianichthys > Adrianichthys oophorus. The sequence goes on from BSAI01000012.1 coordinate 5,288,012, forward strand.
AATAACAAGTATATGTCTAATAAACAAACACGTCAAGATAAACAGCTACAAGTTAAGATAACAGCTAAATTTTTAAACAAACAACATGTTTGAATGGTGTAGCAGATGGGCTTTATCCAGTAGGAGTTGTGGAAACAGCTGAGGTTGCTGGAAGAGCCAGGCAAGGTCACGGCCAAAGACAGGAGGGGGAAGAGCCAAGGCGAGGTCACAGCCAAGGACAGGAGCGGGAAGAGCCAAGGCGAGGTCACGGCCAAAGACAGGAGCGGGAAGAGCCAAGGCGAGGTCACAGCCAAGGACAGGAGCGGGAAGAGCCAAGGCGAGGTCACAGCCAAGGACAGGAGCGGGAAGAGCCAAGGCGAGGTCACGGCCAAGGACAGGAGCGGGAAGAGCCAAGGCGAGGTCACAGCCAAGGACAGGAGCGGGAAGAGCCAAGGCGAGGTCACAGCCAAGGACAGGAGCGGGAAGAGCCAAGGCGAGGTCACAGCCAAGGACAGGAGCGGGAAGAGCCAAGGCGAGGTCACAGCCAAGGACAGGAGCGGGAAGAGCCAAGGCGAGGTCACGGCCAAAGACAGGAGCGGGAAGAGCCAAGGCGAGGTCACAGCCAAGGACAGGAGCGGGAAGAGCCAAGGCGAGGTCACAGCCAAGGACAGGAGCGGGAAGAGCCAAGGCGAGGTCACGGCCAAAGACAGGGGGGGGAGGAGCCAAAGGCGAGGTCACAGCCAAGGACAGGAGCACAGATGAGGCGAGGTCACAGCCAAGGACAGGAGCACAGATGATCCACCCGGAATCAGAAATCTCTCCCACTCCCCCTATGGGGGAGTGGGAAAGAGGGACAACATGTGAATTACACTGCACCAAACAGAGGCATGAAAAACCAAATAAAATAAAGCAATGGCAGATGGCAAGTGATGTAATGAAGTTTGCAGGTGGAGAGAGGGGGGGTGCAGACCCGGGTTAGGGTAGGGTTTATTGTGAGATAGGTAGGGGGTTAGTAGAAAAGGAAAGAGAGAGATGAAGGAGAGGGGGTTGTGGACTTGAGTATGTTGTGTAATGCAGATGGGACTTGGGGGTCCCTTGGAGTTTGAGTGACTGCAGTGGGATCCAGTGATCCCTTGAGATAAAGGTGTTATGTAATGTTGTGCAGTTGGGATTTGGTGGTCCTTTGAAATTAAAGTGAGTGCCATAGGACATAAAGTCCCTTAACGTGTATGTAGTGTGAGGGAAGGGTGGAAAATAAGAGGAAGTCTTGAGGTGGAGGGAGATGAGAAGGGAAGGGGGGGGGGCTGAGCAGGAGCGAGCAGAGCCAGCGCGGCAAACCCCATCACAGCAGGTGAGGCAGAGGAGCAGTAAATTAAATAATCTCTGATTGCTAGCTAGCCTGGCCATAATCCTGTCCAAAGAGGAATGTTTTAAGTCTAACTTTGAATGTAGAAACTGTCAGCGTCTCTTACATGAGCTGGGAGTTTATTCCATAAAACAGGAGCTTGGTGGCTAAAGGCTCTTCCTCCATTTGTGCTTTTAGAGATTCTAGGAACCACAAGCAGTCCTGCATTTTGTGAGCGAAGTGTTCTGTTTGGTTGGTAAGGCTCTATGAGATCTTTAATATAGGATGGGGCCATACCATTCAAGGACTTATAGGTTAGCAGGAGGATTTTGAACTTGATTCTAGATTGAACTGGGAGCCAGTGAAGTGAAGCTAACACAGGAGTAATGTGTTCTATTCTGCTGGTTCCTGCTAACAATCTAGCTGCTGCATTTTGAACAAGCTGAAGACTTTTTAAAGAAGTTTTTTAGGACACGCTGCTAGCAAAGAGTTACAGTAATCCAGCCTAGACGTAACAAATGCATGGATGAGTTTTTCAGCATCGCTTCTAGATAATATGTTTCTGATCCTAGAAATATTACGAAGGTGAAAAAATGCAGTTTTACAAGCCTGTGATATGTGAGCCTTAAATGATAAATCCTGGTCAAATAAAACCCCCAGGTTTCTAACTGTGGGATTGGAGGCTATATTTACACCATCCAGGGAGACCATCTGAACAGGTAGGGTATCTCTCAGGTATTTTCGGCCTAGTATAATGACCTCAGTTTTTTCTGGGTTTAGGAGGAGGTAATTAACTGCCATCCAAATCTTGATGTCACTAATGCAGGCATTAAGTTTCTTTAAGCGGTCATTCTGGTCGGGTTTAATGGATAGATACAACTGTGTATCATCCGCATAACAGTGAAAATTAATCCCGTGTTTCCTGATTATATTCCCTAGAGGCAGCATGTAAAGCATAAACAGGATGGGTCCTAGAACTGAGCCCTGTGGGACTCTTTGGTTAACTCGACTATAATGGGAGGAATGTCCATTTACATGAACAAACTGGTACCTATCAGATAAATAGGATTTAAACCATTGAAGGGCAGATCCTCTGATCCCTATGTCATGCTCTAGTCTCTGGAGTAAGATGCTGTGGTCTATAGTGTCAAAGGCTGCGCTAAGATCTAACAGGACCAGAATAGAGATTAGTCACTTTTCTGTGGCAAGTAACAAGTCATTAGTGACTCTAACTAGTGCAGTTTTCAGTGCTATGGTGAGGTCTGAACCCTGACTGAAAATTGTCAAAGTGACTGTTGTCCTGTACGTGGCAGTATAGCTGTTTAACTACAACTCTTTCTAATATCTTTGAGATAAAGGGGAGATCTGATATTGGTCTATAGTTGGCCACAATGCCAGGATCTAAACTGGGCTTTTTCAGAAGAGGTTTAACAACTGCATATTTAAAAGACTGTGGCACATAACCTGTTTCTATGGAAGTATTTATAATAGTTAAAATTGATTCAATAATTAAGGGGAAGGTTTCTTTAAAAAGCTTAGTGGGGATTGGGTCTAAAAGACAAGTTGAGCTTTTGGAGGATGTAATAAGTGATGTTAATTCTGCTAGATCTAAAGCAGTGAAGCAGTCTAATGTTACAGAGGTTTCCATAGATGCCTTTGTTTCTACTGTTTCAGCCTGCTCTGGGCTGATAGTAGGGATAACTTTGCTCAGCGTATGTCTAATATTTAGGATTTTACTATCGAAGAATGAAAGAAATTCCTCAGAGCTGAGAGTAGCAGGAATATGTGGTTCCACTGAGCTGTGACTGCTGGTCAGTCTGGCTATAGTACTAAAAAGAAATCTTGGATTATTTCCATTCTGTGCTATTAAAGCTGAATAGTATTGGGTTCTGGCTTTACGCAGAGATTTTTTATAATTTAAAAGGCTATATTTCCAGTTATTCAGGGACTGCTCTGAGCCGGATCGGCGCCATTCTTTCTAATTTACGGGTTACTTGTTTAAGGGAACGTGTTTCAGCGTTAAACCACGGTGATACTCGGTTTTGTCTAAATTATTTTGGTTTCAAAGGAGCAACAACATCAAGTGTTCTCCTGAGGGCCTCCATGGAGTCATAAACAAACTGATCATTTTTTCTGGGACTAAAACTGTGGGAGCTGCTCTCAGATTGTATGCTCAGCATGTTACTAAGTATTGGTTGGACTGTAAGTTTAAATTCAGATACAGAATGGTCAGTCAATGTTCTTCTGAGCTGTTCTTCATTTATTGGAGCGGTGGAATTTTCTAGAACAAACTGAAAGATGATTAGAAAGTGATCTGAGAGTACAGGGTTATGAGGGAGCACACTCAGCTGGCTGATCTCTATACCATGAGTTAAAACAAGGTCCAGGGTGTGCTTGTGACAGTGAGTGGGTTCCTTAACATTTTGTGTGAAACCAACATTATCTAATAAAGCTGAGAAAGCATTTCCTAGACAGTCACTAGAGTCATCAACATGGATATTAAAATCCCCTACTATTATTATTTTATCAGAATCTAAAACAATAGTTGATAGAAATTCTGCAAACTCAGTTAAAAATTCAGAGTACGGGCCAGGAGGACAATAAATAATTATGAATGAAACAGATTTTTGAGTTTTCCTGTTTGAGTGATTTATAGACAATATGATGTTTTCAAAGGAACTATAAATGTGTTTGGCTTTAGTGTTAGGAAGTAAGCTAGACTGTGATATTACTGCTAACCCACCTCCTTTACCATAAATCCTGGATTTCTGATAGTTATTATAATTAGGGGGGGTTGCTTCATTCAACCTAACATAGTCATCCTGTTGGAGCCAGGTTTCTGTTAGTGCTAGCAGGCTACGTTTGTTATCATTGATTAACTCATTAACTAAAAGGGACTTCGAGGAAATGGATCTAATGTTTAGTAACCCACATTTAATGACATCATGATTTTGCTTGTTGTTATTAGGAGTACTAGTAGCTTTTACTTTTAGATTTTTGTGTTTTACTCGCCTTTCAGTACATAAGCTAAAGCTAGCAGCTGCTGGGCTAACTCTGTGCTGTGCTGTGGTTTGCACTGACACTAAAGGGAACTCAGAGGAGAGTTTTAAACTGCTGCTCTGTGTCCAGAACCTGTCCCTGGGTTGTCAGGTTGCACAGTTAATGCTAGCAGAAATGTTCTTAGAGAGAAGAGCGGCGCCTTCAAAAGTGGGATGGATACCGTCTCTCTGCATGAGACCGGGCTTTCCCCAAAACGCGCTCCAATTGTCAACAAAGCCAACGCCATTTTGTGGGCACCATTTGGCTAACCAGCGGTTAAATGATGAAAAGCGGCTGTACATTTCATCACTGACTAGGTTTGGGAGTGGACCAGAGAAAATAACAGTGTCCGACATCGACTTAGGAAGTTTACAAACAGATTCGACATTTAATTTAAGAACTTCTGACTGTCTCCGTCGGGCGTCATTACCGCCTGCGTGAATCACAACTCGACGGAACCTAGGTTTCTTCTGAGCTAACATTCTAAGGTTTCCTTCTATGTCACCAACTCTGGCTCCCGGATAACACCTGACTGTGGCTGTCGGGAGCCTCACGTGTCTAACTTCAGAGGAACCAATAACTAGTGTTGACGGTTCATCTGGCGTGTTGCCGAGGGGAGAAAACGTATTATGTAGCGGGAGCTTCGGTAGCTCTAAGTGTTTACGTTTAGCACTATGCTTTTTTCCCACCGGTACAAATCCATCCTGAGTTTTCCCTAGCTGTTGCCCGGGAGGGGCTTGAGTGCTCGGCAGTTTCGATCCAGTATTGCGAGCTGCACTGCGGGTAATAATTTGGCTAACAGGCTTAGCATCTGATGTGCGTAGCCGCGCTTCTAACTGCTCTAACCTGGCCTCCAAGTCTAAAATAAGGCTACACTTAACACATCTGCCACTATCATCACTAAAGGAGGCAGGATCTTCACTGAACATTTTGCACATGGAGCAGGACAGAGGAGTGAACGCAGACGAGGTGGTGGCCATGCTAGCACTTAGCAAAGGCTAGCAGTGTTTGGCTAAGGGGAAGTAACTGTCGCAAACTGCTTAAACAGCAGTGGTTACTCACTAGAATGCTAAAGAAGACACTCATAATGTTTGAACACCAAAACAAGATAACGATAAGTTATATATCAACAAAATGGACTCTCAATGACAGGAGCAGCAAAGACAGAGACCAAAAACTGGTTACGCTCACCCGGAAATGACGTGACCTCGGAGCAGGAAACAAAAAAAAAACCTAATAGCTTATCATAAGATGTGTGGGGAGCCTGCAGAAATTTTGCCTCTGGCCAAATTTAAGCCACAGATGCAGCCTATACTGCAAAATCAGAATCAAACAGAACAAACGAAGCAGTCTGTGGCCTTTGACAATTGATCTGACATCTGTCATGCATGAGGTAACACCAGCACTAAGGTGGGTTACTTGAGCCATTGCTGTGAATTTCCCGCAGTTGGTTTACGCAGTATCTGGGCTGAAGATAGCTATTAATAGAGTACAGGCAGAGGTGAGGCCTCTGAACAGAGCAGCTGAGGTCTGTAGAGGGAGAAAAGAGCAAGAGATACACTTTGTATGAGACACTTTTACTACATAGATACATTTACTTTACTTCTCTGTCTGAGATTTTTCTTGGTCTTCCAGATCTTGCTTTAACTTCCACTCTTCCTGTTGACTGCCATTTCTTTGTGACATTCCAAACAGAGGACATTGGCATCTGAAAACGCTTTGCTATCTTCTTATAGCTTCTCCTGCTTTGTGAGCATCAACTATTTTCAGGTTCATGTTTCTGGACAACTGCTTGGAAGAACCCATGATGCTGATTGTTGGGGCGAGGTCAGATGACTCAGATTATTTAAAATCTTTGAGACTGAAATCACCTGGTCTTTGCAAACGATGATTGTGAACAATCCATGACACGGTCAGGTCTCAGCTTTTTCAAACAGGGTGGTACATACTATAAATTCTGCAGGGTGCCTAAACTTTTGCACATGCCATTATTTTGTTTTCTGTTATGTTGAAAGGTTAAATGATGGAATTATTTTTTTTTACATACCCGTATATCTTCCAATAGTAGCCGGGGCATTGATTTTGAAAAAATGTCGGCCGACCCAGCATTTATTGGAGACCAGCGTCTATTACAGACCGGCGTTTATTCCATCACAGAAAGAATGGTGATGGTTGATGGGTTCATTTTGTGTAAAATTTGATCACAAAATGCAAAAAATAACAGAAGAACATTTCAGGATTTATTGAAATGATGAGAACATTTTATTCTGTTCTGATTCACACTGGCTCAGTTTCGCTTTCAGGCCGATTATTTTCTTGGAGATACGCGCACCTTTTCCTTTGCTCAACAATCCATCTTCAAACCAGTTTCTCTAATTTGTTGCCGCTTTCTCTGCTCACCAGGCTTGCTCCTTTTCTTTCTTTCTGCAGCCTCTCTGCTGTTTAAAAATTACCCAGGAATTGCGACGTGGAGCTAGCAGCTAAAGCTTTTAGCCTTTAGCTACATTGAGCTAGTACTTACTGTTTTTAGCCGTTAGCTTTGTGAAGCTAGCAGCTAATGTTTTTAGACGTTAGCTAAGTGGAGATAGCAGCTAATGTTTTTAGCCGTTAGCTACGTGGAGCTAGCAGCTAATGTTTTTAGCCGTTAGTTACGTATAGCTAGCAGTTAATGTTTTTAGCCGTTAGTTACGTGGAGATAGCAGCTAATGTTTTTAGCCGTTAGCTACGTATAGCTATCAGCTAATGTTTTTAGCCGTTAGCTAAGTGGAGCTAGCAGCTAATGTTTTTAGCCGTTAGCTACGTATAGCTAGCAGCTAACGTTTTTAGCCGTTAGTTACGTGGAGATAGCAGCTAATGTTTTTAGCTGTTAGTTACGTGGAGCTAGCAGCTAATGTTTTTAGCCTTTAGCTCCACGGAGCGATCTCTGTGTTTATCTTATTTACTATGCATGAAAGACACGGTTGATGTTAAAAGATTAGGTTGATTTATTTTGAAAAGCTCTACAAAAACATCCGTGATCAGGCCTTAATGTTTGGGTTCATGAAAACATTTAGAATTTCCTACAAGCTACCAGAGCTTCTCTCCACTGTCTGAACGGCTGCTTCCCGGTGTTTCCTCTCTTTCTTACGGAGTCTGACGGCATTCTGTCCCGCATCTCCCCAAAGAATAAAATGAGGGTACCTTTTTTGAGGCGCTGATGAAACTAAAGTTCAGGAGGCCCAAGCAGACTGCTTTCCTACCCCGTGCCGGCTCTCTGTCTGGCTGTCAGCTCCTCCCCGGTGGCGGCATAGTGAGCTGCAGCTCTAAAGTGTACCGCCTTAGTCCAACAGCAGCAGACTGCACAGGCTTCTCCCCTGAAAGGGATCCAGTGGGGTAAGAAAATGAATGAAGTTCAGGACAATCCAGGGATTGATCCACTATAAACACCAGGAAATGGGTTTGCTCCTTTTCTTTCTGCTGCCTCTGTGCTCCTTTGCTCCTTCATCCATCTGTTTGTACCATTCTCTGATATGTTTAGGATTCATCCCAAAATGTGGTTCAGATTCGTCACCAGAATGTTCTGTGGTATATTCCAAAAGTTTAACCAAAATGGAATAAGCCAAAATGTTGTGATCCATGCTACACTGGCTGAATGCCACAGATACCCAGCCCCCACCCTCTGCCTGCCTCAGTACACAACACACACAGGGGGGTGGGGGGTCTTAAAGGAGCTCGGCTACTATTAGAGACTATTGCAACTAACACCTGTTAGACCAGGCTTTTATTGGAGACCAGCGCCTATTAGAGACCGGCCATTATTGGAAGATATACGGTATTAAAAGAATGTCTCATTTGTAAACTGATGCTTTTAGCAGACTTTTCAGTCTTTCCTTGAGTTCTTTATGCACATTAATATAACATTTTACCTGGGGTGCCCAAACTTTTGATCCCTTCATGTTTTTGTACAGATTTTTGCATTTCCGGTGCAACAAAATGGCAAACAATATAGCAGCTCTCCAGCTGTACAGTTTAGAGCCAGATGCCAGCACTGACGAGGAAAACAAAGATGTACATAGTCGCCTTCAAGTTGATGTATCAAATTGGAGCAGAGCTTTGAACTTGTATTTTCTACGTCACAAATGCACTCTTTTTTTCGACAGCATTTTTGTCTGCTCCTGATTCACAATAATTCAAATCAGAAATGCAATTTTCAGCTCAATCTTCTTTATCTATGTCCTCCATCATCAGAAAAATGCCACAAGAACATCTTAAAAACACCAAAAGCACAGTTTTGTTCCATTCTTCTGTATATTCTAACGTTTCATTGGGGTCTTGTGTCCTTCACACGTGCACTGCTGTTTTAAGGCTTCAAAGCTGTAGATTTTCAGCATGTTGGAGGTCTCTCCTGTTGGTCAGATAAAAAACCTTTTACCCTGTCATCTCTTTCTTGATGTACCTCAGCTGAATCAGGTTATTTTCAAGAGAAAACATACATGTAGGTAACCTTGTTTACATAGGTAACATCTTTCCTGGCAATAAGACCTTTTTGGCATAGGACTGTCAGGTTTTTGGACAGTTTTATTATTGCTTCCATTCCATCACCTGACAGTTTTTCACTCAGAAGTTTTTTTTCTGTTTCATTTTTTGACAAATAAACTTCATGGCTCCTCTTATAATTACAACAAATTTGCTTGTTTTTTTTCTACAAATTGTTGTGTTTTCTCAACCTGATTGTGTCTCAATGTGGCTTTTAGACAAAGCATTTGGGGAAACCCCTTAAAAACAGACCATACTGGTTTCTTTTTTGACCTCTTAAGTCTTAAATAGGAAATACAAACTCGCCCTTCTGGATTTTAGATGTGGCTCTTGTTGATGTTTATGTTTTGTTTAAAACTGCACAGTCTGACCTTGAAGTACATTATGCATGACTGGAGCATCTTTTTTACCGTAGACTGCTGAACTCCAAATTGCATGAGTTTAAAACTATTTGCAAATGGACTCAGGATTTATGCTTTGACAGCACTGCTGAGGGCGTTGTGTAAAGGAAACTCCTACCTTTTTCAGAGTAGTAAACGTCTGTTTGTTTTTAGCGGTCCGCACACCCACTGAAGGTGAAATGATCAAGGGCGGATAGTTGGCAGCTCCTGGTTCCCCTAAAAACTCAGAGAAGCAGTGACAGTCTTTTGGCTTCCGTTTAGCTAAATGAATAATGGCTGACAGTTAAATACAAGGGAAAAAAATACATTATAGCAGGTTTAAAGTTTGGCAAAGTCTCACTGTTTCAAAAATAACAATTATCAGTTTCCTTGCACTTTTTGCTTTCCATATATCTGCATTTCACACACTAGCTTAACTTCTGAGTTAAAAGAGAAAAAAATGAATCAAAAGGAAAGAGCTTTTCTTTTAGCTTCTTCTTGAGCTTCATTTTATTTAGATGAAAGGTTCTAAAGAGCTTTAGAAATGTTAAGATACTGTGCTTTCTGTGCCCCACACTTTGCTTTGTGATGCATCAGCACTAAAATATAGAAGCAAACTAAAATTGTGACCTCAAAAAAAAAAAAAAGATCCGTCTTCATTAGCATGTGCTGTAAACTCCTTTCACTTCCTCTTATGAAAAGTGTCAAACTATGTCAAAGACAGAGGGGTTAGACCACCTCCCCCTCCATGTAATGTTTAGTGTTTGGGAATTTACTGGAGAGCTTTTCCAGCCATAAATCAGTCCAGCAACCCAGAGCCAGGAAGTCTTCATTTCAAGGTCCCTCCCTCTTTTTTATTTAAAAGCACCACCATTTCCCGGCTCCTGGCTGTGCATAACCCATGTCTGTTCATGTTTGCTCTTCTTTACATTTCCTTTGTTTTCAAACCCATCAACACAGTCCCTTTATTACCTTGACGCTAACAATATTGCTGTGTAAGTGAGAGAAAGAGCCCAGAGGGAGGTTGTGTAACCATGTGATGTCAATGTGCTCTGAATAAAAGGCAACATCATGCTCTTTAAAGAGATTTGTTTATAGATTTTACTACTTTGAAGGAATACAAATGCGTAAATTTCAGTATTAGTATTAGAAATATCTTCATGAATTATGAGTGGCGTTTTTGGTCACTTCGGTCCCCGACATCCGTCTCTGCCTCTGACTTTGACTTTGTTCTCCAGAGGTGGATCCTGAAGCTCTCTAGGATATTGCATATGTGCCTTTGAGAATATCAAAAGCTTGGTAATCTTGATAGGGGATGACAGTCCCTTTACACAGTCAACCTGCTATTTTTACCAAGCTCATTGCACATTAATGTCTTCAGGTAACCCAATCCCATTCTATCCCAAAGCTTTCTGCTTATTAAAGAAGCATTCAGGTACATCAGCAGACATCTCAGGTACTTGTGTTTGATAAGCATGTTGGGGTGTAGCAATTCCATTCAATTTGTATCATTATTGTATCAATATTTGTGGTTGACTATCCGATCTATAGTGGATGTTGCTTCATTTTGAACAATCCGATTCACTGGATCCAGGACCTTTAGCCAAAACTTCAACCAGTGCGACTCAGAGATAAATACTTGGGTACTGAACAGTGCAGATGAAGCACTTGATCGTTTTTCCATTATAGTAAAATAAACCTGCCGTGTGGCTGCACGGTGGCGCAGTGGTTAGCGCTCCTGCCTCACAGCAAGAAGGTTCCTGGTTCAAGTCCTGGCTGGGGGACCTTTCTGTGCGGAGTTTGCATGTTCTCCCCGTGCATGCGTGGGTTTTCTCCGGGTACTCCGGCTCCCTCCCACCGTCCAAAAACATGCTTCACAGGTTAATTGGTTACTCTAAATTGTCCCTAGGTGTGAATGTGAGTGTGCATGGGTGTATGGGTGTGTGATTGTGGCCCCTGCGACAGACTGGCGACCAGTCCAGGGGTGTACCCTGCCTTCGCCCATGAGTAGCCGGGTTAGGCTCCGGCAACCCCGTGACCCCGAAAGGGATAAAGCGGATTGGAAAATGAATGAATGAATGAAACCTGCCGTGCCTCAATCCAAATGGTATCTTCCAATATAGATATAACCAATTGATTTCATTTTGACACCATTTTGTAACGATATAGGTCAGTTAGGTTAACGACTTGCCTCAGACAGATCATTCCTGTCGGAAGGTAAAAGTATTAATCAGTCCATCAATAAGTCGATTAATCGTTACACCCCTAGCATGTGGGCCGATTCTGTATGGAACGTTTGTGTGCTCAGTTTCATCTTTGAAATAAACGGGCTTTAACAAAAAGAGACTTTTGCTTTAATGCTGAGGAAAACCAGTGAAGTTACATTATTTGCATTATTTGATGTTATATTCAAATCTTAAATTTCCTCAACTGTTCTTGAAGAAAAAGAGGCCGGCTGTCATCAGAAAAGCAATCTGATCACCCGCCACAGGCGATCAGGGTCACACCTGTCTGTAGGAGCTCAGTGAGAAATGTTCTGGTGTGAGTGATAAAAGTGGCCAACAGCACACATGCACACTCATGCACGCTGCTGACAGACAGCCTGATCTGAAGATGAAATGACCCTTCAAACCTGCTGTGAATTTTTTATGTTGCAGCCAGCTGTTTTGATTTATATTCTATGTTATTATGCCGGAACGGACGCAACCCATGAAGCCCCTGAAATATGTCTCTATATCAGACCAGGGGAGGGGTTTGCTTCTCACTGTTCTCAACCCAATGTGACTTTTTGTTTTAAATTAAACAATTCTTTTATATTAACCAGGAAAAGTACGCTGTAAAAACTGGATTGTAAGAAATTCAATAAAATCTTGTTAGTGACTAAAATGTATTTTCTTTAAAAAGAAAACTCTCAATAAGACAATTTTTCTTACCCCATTGGCAAATTTAAATTTTTTTGCTTTTCTCATTTGCATCATCTAAACTTACCATAAAAGCCCTTGGTCCATGTTTCTGTCCTGTAGTTCATCATCATTCCACGAGAGGCAGTAAGAAGGGTTTTTCCTATTAGTGTCAAAATGGCTCTCAAAAACACTTGGCGGAATACGTTTTGCTAATTTTCAAATTTACTGTTAGAGTTACTCATGTATTGTTATTCATTGTTTTACTACTTTCTGTATTGAAAAAATTATATATATATATATATATATATATATATATATTTTTTTTAATATATACTGTATTATAATACAATTACACCATTATAAAATGTGAGGATTAAATTTGAGACAGTGGGCAAAAAAGGTGCTTCTTTCCTGAGCACTCATTTCAATATCTTAAACTAATATTGTTGAAAGCAAATACTTACCATATCACCCAATTTATCATAATAGATACTATCTAATCTCATATATATATATTAAATTTGATCAGAGTGTTTGTAAAGACAAAAGCAGAAAACTCTTTTTAATTCTTGAAGTTTTGTTTTCTAATGATCTTATGAAGATTTAAGAGCTCTAAAGTTATATCATGCTCAGTGAAGAGACGAGAGATCATGATGTTAGATGGAACTAAGCTAGCAAAGTGGGAACGATGACCATTTTTGTCATTTAATTAGATAAGTGAGATGTTTTAGGGTTTGTATCAAACGTTGCTTTTACATCTGGATAAACTAACTGATTTAGTGTTGAGGAAAATGTTGCTACAAGGACCTTCTGTCTTTAAAGGATGACTAATGGGCAAAGCAAATTCCTCTGATGCAAAGGTGAAGCAGTAACTGCTGGAGGACCAACAAATGGGAATTTTAAAATCAACCACATTCCCTAATAAAAACTGCAAGAGATTTTACTTACAGGAATGCATGAAAATACCTTAAATATTTTAGTGGTGCACATTCACTCCAGGACTTTTGAATCTGGAGAGTTTGTTTCCTTTGACAGTCCTTGTGATTGGTGCTGGAGCTCACACAGAGTTACTGACGCGAGTGCCTTGAATTTGATTTAGAAAAAAAGGCCAGTATGCAAAATCAGATGACCAGCACAAAAAAAAAAAGTCTTTCAAAGCTCCTACAATGACTCAAATGTTAACACAGACTCACCGAAAGTCCCAGAGAGACTTCAATCAGCTGAGTTGGAGCACTGAAATGGGTGCAGGACTGAGTTCCACAAAGACCAGGATCAAATTGTTAAGAAGAGGTTGTGAGGAGATGAAGATACTTTTCCAAAAATGACTGTTTTCTTCTTCTTGACGTTTATATTTTTTCTGTCAGTGCTTGTGTTGGTCAATGCTGCTGCCAAACAAACACTTTGGTTTCTCAGGTACAGTGCATCATAGCAAAACAGACTAAATGATTTCCCCATCAGTTTAGGGTTTATCGGCCTGTCCTGATCTGAATATTTAAACACTCTATTATTCAAGATTTATCATCTGACTTGTATGGGCTGCGTCTGAGTTATTGCTAAACAAAAAAATGAAAAAGAATATATCGAATAACAAAAGAAACCAAAGGAAACCCACAAAGCCCAAGTTAAACTACAACACAGTTTTCACAAGTCTTTTTTGAACATTTCATGTCATTTATTTTAAACTTAATGGAAAAGTGCTTCCTTGTAGCCTTTAGTCTGAGTTCCTTGCGCCTCCATCTTCTCCATTACATTCACAATTTCTGAGAATGCTCTGATTGCTGATCGCTGCTGAAGGCAGTTAAGACATGGCCCGCTCAAAGATACTTCACATAATCTTGCGTGAAGAAAAAAAAGGGAAATGTTCTTTTCAAGCTCTCAAATACTTTTATTTCATGTTTCTATCTGCATCAGAGGCTGGGAAATGAAGGTTAGAGTGCACATTGACTGTTCTTTCATGACTGTCAGAAACCCCTGTGGCTTTGTGCTTTAACAGCTCACTCAGACTGTCAGCTGGAGACACTCACCTGTTCTCTTGCAGAGTGCTGCTCAGAAATGTGTCTGAAGTGGCCCTAAAGTTGAAAATTTTTTTTCCAATTTGAGCCTTATATTATAGCTGGAAAGTGACTTTTTATCACTATGTGGTAAAAGTGAAAATGAGTTCAATTCAGCAAATGTGGTAAGAATCTGTCATTTTCAACTATCATTTTGTAGCTCCATTGCTTCACTCAATGTGAAGAAATTCTCAATTAAGTCTATTAGACTGAGTCGTTTCTCCAGTTTGACGAATCAAAAGAGATTTTCTTCCAACAGCTTGACGCAGTAAAGCGGCTCTGAGTACAGTTTGTGGCGGGTCACTTATCGATCAACAGGGCGGTCGGAAAAAAAAGTAGGAAGATAGTGACGAAGCTTTTGTCCAAAGAGGTAGACTCTGCTGACAGCAAATGTGTGAAAAATCACAGCTTTGAGATCAGCTCTAATGATTTCTCTCCCAATTAATCTCAAAAGCAGAAAAGGTCAGAGTGCCACAGCGGATCAGGCAGGACTAACTGTACTTTTCCAGACACAAAGCCTAATGCAGCTGAAAACGACAAAAAAGTCTCCTCTTTAACTAACAGTGTTATGTTTCTTCTGTCCTCTTACAGACAATGTTTATAGGAAATGTCTGGCTAATGGCACCTGGGCACTAAAGGGAAACTACTCCATGTGTAAGGCCATCCTTCATGAGGAGGTAAGATTGTCACAGTGTCCTGATTACAGCAATTTCCTTACCATAAGGTACACTTAAAAACCTTTATTTAGGTTCAAAAAACAACAGTGAGCTTTATAATCCAGAGCACTCTATATACGGATAAATTCTGGTTGTGTTTGCTGATGTTAAAGCAATTTTGAGGTGTAGTTGAAAGTTACAGGTATTGTGATTATGCTAACGCAGCTAACATGTAGTAGTGTCAGATTGTGTATTTTTTCCACGGTTGAGAGTTAGCATGGCTAAAGTAACATTTGTTTGGTGGTTTTATTATTCATGTATTGCAAACTTGGTGGGGAGTTTAGCTGTGTTCACACTGAACACGATTTACATGTCAGAGGTGTCCAGTAAAGTCAATACACAGACGCAATTCCTGCAACGCAATTTGGGCATCGCCGTGTGGTGCATCCAGAGTTAAAAAAATCTGAACTTTGGTGAAGAAGAAACATCAACCAATCAGGGACACAGCTTTTGGCAAAGAGTCTCTGAATGATCTCATGAACACAGACATGATTACCAATGCCTTAGTAGAACTCTTCAAAAGAAATAAACCCGATCTCTCAACATCATCTGGGTCTTTCATGCATTGTTAATGAGATATAACACACTTCTCCATTTAGTGATCAGGCTAAAAAGATTTCACAGTAGCTTCCTCAACACACATATGTCTGGGGAATCAAGTTAATGAACACATTTTTGACAAGCATCGAGGAGTGAATTCACAAACAAGAACAAACACAAGTAACAAACACTAGTTACTGTGAACACAGTTGATAAAGCTGACTGACTAATTTACTTATCTCTAAATCTTTTGCCTCGCTTAAGGCATCTTATTTGTAAGATAAGCTCAAAAATAGACCATTCTTAACATTGTGACTTATAATCCAGTGTGTCCTATAGTGTGGACAATATGGTACAGCAGCAATGATTTAAAAACCAGAAATATCCTTAAAAGCAAAGACAAGGTGAGTGTAGCCAGCACCTTTGTTTGAGCATATTTAGAGCAAATGAGATTTATGGACTTGGTTTCCCCCTGAGTGCGGCCTTAAAGGCATCCCCAAGGTGAGAACAAGACTTAAGTGAATCTGCTTCAAAAGCTCAATGAATTTTCCAGACGAGCTTTTTGGGGAGGTTTCAATGTTACGTAGCCTCAGGTTATGGAGCTGCTTTTAAGTGGAAGCTTGAAATCTTCTCATCAGGCAGCAGCTCCTTCTTCCTTTTGAGCGTGTAAAAAGCTCGCATGTCTACATTTCTTTAAACAAGTGGCAGGAACAAAAATTTTCCTGCTCCCTGGAGCGTGGTCCTGCTGTGCTCCAGTTTACCAACCATTCACATGTTGCTGTTGTTTGCTTGTGTGCGAGTATTGTTTGTGTTGCGATTATGATAGGTGCTGTTTTTAATCCGGACTGAGCTGCCGCCTGAATACTCTGACCCAAATTAAGCCAGAACAATTAGATATCAGAGGCATTTGTATGTAAAATGAGTATTACACGACGGAAACATGTGACTGTACATGTTTGCTTGACCTGACCATCTGCTGAGACCGATTAATGTATATTTTTAGGGGATACAATCAACTCATCCTGGATATTGGGGTAAAGAGACTCAAAAACTGCCCCTGAATCCTGTGACTTTCAGCTTTCAGCCCATCGCTGTGATAATTACTCTACTCCACCAGTCCCTGCAGAGGATTTTAAATATTTAACAGCTTGAAATGGATTTCTTTTTGTATTTGTTTATTTTTAATGGAAAACCAGTGGCTCACCGAGACTTTTATATGGATAATCTCTCCAGTACCAAATGCAGTTTTATTTGGGACTGTTGTCTGCTTGGATCAGTACACGTGTCTCTCTTTTAATTAGCTCGATTAGCTTGAGTCTATTTGTGTTTTCAGAGTTTTCCTGTCACTGACCTGAGGCTGCAACACTGTTGGGGGAAATAAAGCATCTTTCTAAACTGTTATATATGAACAGGAAGGTTTTATTAGGTTTAATGCAAACACATTACTCTACAACTTTATTTCAAACTCTTTAATCCTGTTTGATGCTTTTAGGTAACAACATTTCCAAATTCAAATGTGGATCTTTTTTTATTTTTACATATTTTATCTGAAGTCTGTTTTTATAACTTGTTTTCCAGTTTATCATGTTAAAATAGAAACATAAATATATTTAATGAAGTCATTTTGAATCTTTGTTTTCTCAGGTAATTTCTCTCCCGGGTTAATCAATGACAGCTGCAAACTAACAAAAACAATGTGGTTACTTTGGTTCCCTGGTTATGCAAAAAAAAAAAAGATGATGTATATATTTTTTGTTGGCTCTGTCAGCTTTGAAACCGCTTTATCAACTGCCTGAAAATCGATGTACCAAAAGTGCTTGGAATTTTCCAAAGTCCCTTAAACCAAAACTAATCCAAAGGCATCCTGGCTCCCTTTGTGTTAAATTGGAACAAGATCATTTCTAACCTTACAGTTTTAATTCACCTGACACTTCAAACTTGGACACCAGTGGCTCCATGTCTGCTGGCTAATGGACATGGTTCTGGTTAGAACTCGATTTGGGAATGCAAACTCCTGATTCTGCAAAGTATCTTGCACTTATATATTAATGCTACGGGTGTTATTTACACTGGAACCGATTTTTATTCAGATTAATGTCTCAGCTTCTAAGATACAGTAGTTTTAAATTCCAAACTTCATGTGTAGGTAACTAGTTCTAAAATAAAGAAATAAGGCAGAGGTTATATTATAATTTGACATATCTAACAGTTCACATGAAAATGTTTGTGTAAAACCCTTCTCAACAAAAATATTGCAAACATGTGGAATGTTTGTATAATATATTAAAAACAGTGTCTGAAATTAGTGGAGGACAAAATCTGTATGTTACGGGTGGAGTTCAAAGACCCAGACGCAGAGAAGGCTTGGACACAGAGGGGTGAGTTTGGAGCTTGTTTTAATCACAGGAACACAAGATCACCTAAGCACACAAAACGCTCCAACACAGGGAACAGAAACACACTGGCTTAAATAGACAAACACACAGTCAACTAAACAGGATGCAGCTGTGAACACCTCCAGCAGGAGACACAGGTGAGAAGGAGGAGAAAGGGAACACTGACCTGCACAGAACAAGCAGTGAAAGAAAAACTAGAATTATAAGATGCAGAACGTATCACTGTAATCATGTATTTTTTGTGCTCGTCAGTTCTTGTACCGCTTTTGAATCCATTGAAATGACAAATTTCCTTTTAGTAAAAAATACATTTTCAGATGTACAATACCAGTGGAAAGAGGCTCACACTGGGTTGACATGTTCAATTTTCCTTCAAAAATCTAATTATAAAGCACATTAAGAAAAGATTTTAAACACAGCTTTATCACTCACGTGGGTTTTTACCTTTATGCAGATTTTGTTCTTAGCTTTGTACAAATTCCAGAAAATATTGGTGCAACTGCAAAATCTCTGCATATTTGTTTTTTAGAAAAACTTACTTTTATTCAATTTAATTAATTTTTATTTATGTAGCCCAATATCACAGCCATAGCTGTCTCATTGAACTGATATCAGTATATTGCAAGAAGCAAAAAAGATCAAACATGTAAAAGTAAGCAATAGCTGGTTATAAAACAGACTAAGCTGAACAAACATCTCTGTCCTTACACCCCCCTTCACGGTGAGGAAAAACTCATTAAAAAATATATATATTTTTTTGGGGGGGGAAAAAAACTAAGAAATCTCAGGGTTGCCCACATTAAGGAGAGATCCTCAACCCAGGACGGACAGGTGATGTGCTAAAACTATTAAAGAAAAGTGAGCTTAATTAATTCTATAACTACATGGTTGAATAACAAGTATATGTCTAATAAACAAACATGTCTAGATAAACAGCTACAAGTAAAGGTAACAGCTAAGTATTAAATAAACAAAGACATGTTTGAATAGTGTAGCAGATGGGCTTTATCCAGTAGGAGTTGTGGAAACAGCTGGGGTTGCTGGAAGAGCCAAAGGCGAGGTCACGGCCAAAGACAGGAACACAGGCGAGGTCACGGCCAAAGACAGGA
>BSAI01000012.1:5306994-5332183 GCA_036245035.1 Adrianichthys oophorus
CAAAGACAGGAACACAGGCGAGGTCACGGCCAAAGACAGGAGCACAGACAATCCACCTGGAATCAGAAATCTCTCCCACTCCCCCGCAGTTGTGATTTGGTGGTCCCTTGAAATTAAAGTGAGTGCCATAGGACATAAAGTCCCTTAACGTGTATGTAGTGTGAGGGAAGGGTGGAAAATAATTAAGTCTTGAGGTGGAGGAAGGGTGGGGGCTGAGCAGGAGCGAGCAGAGCCAGCGCGGCAAACCCCATCACAGCAGGTGAGGCAGAGGAGCAGCAAGTTAAGTAGTCTCTGATTGCTAGCTAGCCTGGCCATAATCCTGTCCAAAGAGGAATGTTTTAAGTCTAACTTTGAATGTAGAAACTGTGTCAGCCTCTCTTACATGAGCTGGGAGTTTATTCCATAAAACAGGAGCTTGGTGGCTAAAGGCTCTACCTCCAACTGTGCTTTTAGAGATTCTAGGAACCACAAGCAGTCCTGCATTTTGTGAGTGAAGTTTTCTGTTTGGTTGGTAAGGCTCTATGAGATCTTTAATATAGGATGGGGCCATACCATTCAAGGACTTATAGGTTAGCAGGAGGATTTTGAACTTGATTCTAGATTGAACTGGGAGCCAGTGAAGTGAAGCTAACACAGGAGTAATGTGTTCTCTTCTGTTGGTTCCTGCTAACAATCTAGCTGCTGCATTTTGAACAAGCTGAAGACTTTTTAAAGAACCTTTAAGACACGCTGCTAGCAAAGAGTTACAGTCATCCAGTGTAGACGTAACAAATGCATGGATGAGTTTTTCAGCATCGCTTCTGGATAATATGTTTCTAATCCTAGAAATATTACGAAGGTGAAAAAATGCAGTTTTACAAGCCTGTGATATGTGAACCTTAAATGATAAATCCTGGTCAAATAAAAGCCCCAGGTTTCTAACTGTGGGATTGGAGGCTATATTTACACCATCCAGGGAGACCCTCTGAACAGGTATGGTATCTTTCAGGTATTTTGGGCCTAGTATAATGACCTCAGTTTTTTCTGGGTTTAGGAGGAGGTAATTAACTGCCATCCAAGTCTTGATGTCACTAATGCAGGCATTAAGTTTCTCTAAGCGGTCATTCTGGTCGGGTTTAATGGAATTGCGAGTATTGCGAGCTGCGCACATCTGCCACTATCATCACTAAAGAAGGCAGGATCTTCACTGAACATTTGGCACATGGAGCAGGACAGAGGAGTGAAAGCAGACGAGGTGGAGGCCATGCTAGCACTTAGCAAAGGCTAGCAGTGTTTGGCTAAGGAGAAGAAACTATGTTGCAAACTAGACAGCAGTGGTTAGCACAGTGGTTACTCACTAGAATACTCAAGAAGACACTTATAATGTTTGAACACCAAGTTAGATATTAACAAAACGGACGCTGAATGACAGGAGAGCAAAGACAAAGACCAAACACTGGTTACGCTCACCGAGAAATGACGTTCTCATATTGTATTTGCCTCCCCAATTCAGCACACACTGTTCAAGTTCACTGACTGTGATGAAGTGATGTAGCTTTACAGCTACAGTTATGACAAATGAATGCCCAAATAAGGGAATTGAAGGTGGTTTTTTTACTTAAGCTTTTGTGAAACACAAGGGATTTATTAATACATTGGAATTCATTAATTCTTACTTCACTAGCTGTAATTTAAAAAAATCTGAAAATATTCATAAATAATTCACATGTTTAGGGTGTAAAGATCCCTTTTTTTTTAAAAAACAGCTACATTTCAAGGTGAGCAAACACAAACAGCTTGATAGACGTTTCTGTTGGCTTTTGTTTGCTCCCAGTTTTTGCTGAGACAGCTATTCAAAATAATGAATGAAAAATAGACGTTAACCAGTAGTGTGAGCTCATTTGAAAGGGCCAATTTAGAGCAGTACAGCCCAGCTTTACAACCAACTTGATTGTGAAGAAGAAAATGTAGGTCTGGCCTTAAGAGGAAAGACGGCTTCTGCCTGCCAGACCCGAACAATGAAGCAGCTGAAGGGTCTTCCTCTCAATGTGCTCCTGGAAACTCTCTGAGCCATGATTTTGCCTGCAGTCTGAGAGAAAAATTTAAAATATATAACTGTGAGACAAGCATGACTGGGAAAAAATGATCTCTCCTGCTCGTTTTCATCAGAATTTCCCTCCAGCAAGGCAAAGACATGACGGTAATATGACATTTACTATTCACAAGGAAGCAAATAAGCAGTGTTTGATGAAATGTAATGTGTCTGTACAGTCTGCCAGTAGGAGATTAATGTGCTTCATCCTGCTGTGTAGCTTGCAGCGAGTACGACCATCCCTGCATTCCACTGCATGTGCCATATTGTTGGTTTTTGCTACTCGGGGCCTCCTGGATGGAGCTCTGCTCCTAATCTTTATGTTGTGAATGAGTCACCTTAAACCATTAAAGGATGGACAGCATTTCAGATGTTTAAGTTCTTTAAAGTGAAGCCAAAAAATCACTGTCAAAAGCTCTGACTTGACTTTTTTGGCCTCTGTGTCGTTTTTCCTGAACACGCTTTACAGTCCCACCCATATCATCTTTTGATCTATTTTCAAAGTATTCCCAGTGGTCTTTTAATTATTATTATCATGTTTTTAGCAGCAAAACTTCAAAAATCTGTGTTGTTCTTTTAGGACATAGTTTCTGCATAGCCTCAGGAGTTTGTTATAATTCAAATTCAAATTAATGTTATTTATAAAGCACCTTCTATGTTAAAAAAACAACTCAAAAAACAATCAAAAACACCTTTCCCCTCACATGTACTAAATAATTAGATGAACCTCTCATAATATAGTACACAGAAACAAAAATAAATGAAGGATAAGTTATTGTAACAGAAGAGAAGCTAAATAAAAGAGAACCCTTTAGGCGCTGTCCGTGTCAGCTCCACCTCCAACCATCAGAGGGAGCCCTCACTTGAATACCGATCCCCAACGTCTTCGTCAGCTGTGTCTCAGCACACTCATCAAACTTATCATATATATATATATATATGCATTGTCTGGACTTTGCTCCCTGCGAAGTATTGTTTTGTGTTGTCAAGTAAAGGCTGACACGGGAGTGGATTTTCACTCCTGTCCCATCCCACTCCCAAAGAGAATAATCCCGTCCCGTGCTGCTCCCAGACCAAAGTTTGAAAATTAATCCTGTCCTGTCTTGCTCCCGGTAATCTGACTCCCACTCCTGTCCAACTCCCGTTCAAAATAATCCTGGCTCCCATATAGTTTTGTCTTTTTTTTGTCTTTATGTAAAACATTATATGTAACTGGGGCTGCACGGTGGCGTAGGGGTTAGCGCTCTTGCCTCACAGCAAGAAGGTTCCCAGTTTAAGTCCTGGCTGGGGGACTTGAAACAGTGTCACCAATGGGGGACCTTTCCGTGTGGAGTTTGCATGTTCTCCCCGTGCATGTGTGGGTTTTCTCCGGGTACTCCGGCTTCCTCCCACCGTCCAAAAACATGCTTCATAGGTTAATTGGTCACTGTAAATTGTCCCTAGGTGTGAATGTGAGTGTGCATGGGTGTGTGTTTGTGGCCCCTGTGACAGACTGGTGACCAGTCCAGGGGTGTACCCTGCCTTCGCCCATGAGTAGCCGGGTTAGGCTCCGGCAACCCCGTGACCCCGAAAGGGATAAAGCGGATTGGAAAATGACTGAAAGAATGAATGAATTTCATAACTAAAATTATAAAATGCTAAAATTATGTTAAAATGATTTAAAAGTGCTCACAGTCAATCCAGCATTCCACGCGCCACCATGTCCCGGATGATTGGGGCTTGTGACACTACACACAATCGTTTTTGGACCAGGCGTTTACAACAGGGCTGCCTTCGCAGGGGTGGTGGTGGGGGTGGTGGGGTTTGACAGTGGCGTTTGTAGGAAGAGCGACTGCGCATTGCGTTGCTAAAAACGTCTCCCATCATTGCCCAGACCCACACACCTGGTGCAAAGCTATTTTCTGGGTCTTAGTGCCCTAAAATTACCACTCCTGGTTACCTTGTCTGGACTTTGCTCCCTGTGATGTATTGTTTTGTGTTGTCAAGCAATTCTAAGCGTTCTCTCATGTCTATGGCCTCCTCGTGTTTGACCCTGCCTGTCTTATCATTTCTCTGTCTAGCTCTATGCCTGTTGACTCTTGCCTGGCTTTTGACTACTTTCTGTTTTGCTCTTGCCTGTTTTGGTCATTATTAAACTTCACTGACTGCACATGGATCCACATGCCTCCACTTCTTTGTTACACCCCGCTTTGTTCTTCTCTTGGCTAGGGTGTCAACATCCAATCCCTGCCCATCCTCAGCACTCTCTGCCCTACAGTCCCCCAACCACACAGGCTTGCTGTGCCCAGCTAGGCACACAGAGCCCAGACAGCAGGGAGAACCCAGAACAGGGAGGTGAGCCACCAATCTGGGAGCCTGGAGTTTTGGGCAGGACTATTGGTGCAGACTAAACCCATAGAGTAAGCCTACCCACAATTCCCTTCACCCATCTGTTCACACGCTCTCCTGCTAGTTTACAGCCCCTCACACCCCCAAGCTAACATTAGCAGAAAACAAAGACGTTCATGAATCTAGTCGTCTTCAAGTGGATGCATCAGAATGGAGCAGCGCAGGGAGCTTTTTCTACATCACAAGCACAATCTTTTTCAACTTGTATGTTTTCGTCTGCTACTGTTTCACAATGATTTGAATAAAGAAACACTCAGTATTGCAATTTGAAGCTTAATTTTCTTTATATTTGCCCTGCATCATCAGAAAAATGCCACAAAAACAAGTTAAAAACACCCAAAACGCATTTCTTCATCGGAGTGGGTCTTTAAGGATTGGTATCTGTGTTCCTAACACCTTGGAGTTGCAGAGCCAAGAATTTCACAGTATAACCTTCGCTCTTGGGTCTGTTGCCATGCAACCCTCCTCCCCAAAAAATGTAATTGATGAGTCAAAGTCGCAGCAAAATCTCTGAAGATAATTCAAATTTTCTGATATCTTTTATCTGCCTTTCATTTTCTGCATCCTAAGCTGCCTATTTCTCCCTTGGGGGACTCAGCCATTAATGAGCATGGTGCCACGCTCTCCTCACAATCACTGCAAATACCACAGATCCAGACTCTGGTTCAGAGGTCTGATGAAAGGAGATTGTTCTTCAGAAATAAAATGGTTGTTTGGGCAAAATGCAGCAAGTTTGAACATTGAAAGAATATTAATCTTGAATTAATGGTACTTGCTCCAACCGTTCAGGACTCTCCCCTTAAATCGATAGTGAGTTAAAAGTTTCTGGTATCTGTGTAGAGTGCAGCTCATGGTGCTGATTCCAGATGAGGCCCCTCTTATTGTATGCTATGGTGTTTTTATTGTTGAATGGTTCTATGTGTATTTATAAATAATTTTGATTCTTTCGGTTAAGAGTTTTGACCTTTTGCATTATTGACAGGAAGTCAAATATAACCCACAACGACATTCTTTGACTGCTTTCTTTTCTGGGTAGCAAAGGCATGTTCTCCTGTTACAGTTATTTTTAGGTTAGAGAGCTGTGAGGATTAGCAAAGTGTGTTCAGTCTCACTGCTTTGTCAGAGCCTCTCTGAGTGTGATGCTCGATCGATCCTGCCAGAAGATGGATATGGAGTGTCTGACCTTTTAAAATTGTGATTTTTTTCCCCCTTATTTCTTCTTCCTTGTGAAATAAATCACAGTGCAGCAGCTGATCAGTGATTGACACAAAGTGAGAGCCTGAAGAAGTAGATTACCTCTAAAGTGTCTCAACTGAACCTGGGTTTAGAGACATTTGCGCAAGGATTGCACTAATCATCCTCCCCCCTTTTTTTTTTCAAAGATTATGTAAGCGCTGCATCTGCGATGGCATGCTTTTATATGCAGCCATGTGTAAAAGTTAATACTTTTTTATTGCTTTTTTTGCTTATGCAAAAACACATTTATTTCCATGGAACAGTAGCTTTCTGTTTAGCTGCATATGTGGAAGCAGTCTTTCCTATGTGCTTTTATCTGTGTCTCTCATTCTGACAGAGGAATTTTACCCTTACAAAATTAATTTTGCGTGTTCACTGATGCCTGGCATTTCATTTTCGTTGACAACTCCAAAACCTTCTCTTTTTTTCCAGACTTTGTTGCAGATTCTCTGCTTTGGAACACTGTTCTGTTGCCTCATCTGCACATGGAACAGATTTAACTGTCAAACTTATGGTTTGGGGATGCATGCTAGAGCAGTGGTTAGCCAGAAGGTCCTGGTTCAATTCCTGGCTGGGTACTTTCTGTGTGGAGTTTGCATGTGTGCATGTGTGGGTTTTATCCTTGCACTCTGGTTTCCTACCAAGTCAAATCGCCCAAAGGTGTTCATGTGAGTGTGGGTATGTGTGTGTGCAGCCCTGCAACAGACTTGTGATCTGTTCAGGATGTACTTTGCCTTCGCCCAACAGTAGATGGGTTGACTCCAGTGACCCAATGATCCCAAAAGGGTTTCACTGGGTTATGAAGATGTATGGGCTTATGGTCTAATATTGACTGCAACATTTTCTCTAGTAAACAGAAGATTAACTATTGACTTTGTCCACATCCTTTCTGTAAGACAAAGCATAAACCCTCCACCACCGTGCTTTACAGTGGGTGGGATTGGTTTGTGTAGAAATGATGTGTTATGTTTAAAGACACTGACCCTCAGCAACACCAGTTCAAGTGGCCACTTCCAGTAAAAAGTTTATGTACAATATACGTGTGTAAATGCACATTTCAAGCTTCTGCGTTCAAAACTCTTGTTCACGCGCAGCTACGCAGGTTACTGCAACTGTTTTTGGGCTCAACTTACAAAACACTTGGCCTTTGAATACACGTTGAAAGTTAAATCAGACTGAACTTTGATCTTCTCTGTTAGAAAATTTTGGCAGTGATGTAAGGATGACAAGGAATTCACAGACGTTTCAACCGTTTGAGAATTGACCACAGAGAAGAAATTAATAATTACAGTTTATGTTCGGCTGGAATCAAATGATACCAAGTCTTTCATATGTCTGAATAGTCTGAAGCAAGAATTACGAGATTTGCACCGCTTCTGCAGTTGCTTCGAACTGTAGTTGGTGAACGTACGCTAGTGAATAGTAGAAAAAGGAAAAGAAGAAGAAGCACCTTAAAAATTATTCTAAAAACTTAAAAAGAAATAAACAGTCTGTCATCCCAATAGTAGGTTCATTTGAACAGTGAAAGATAAAAAAATCACAAAGAAAATTAAAATATTGACTTTAATGGATGGATGCATTTTCTTGAGAGAAAAAAGTGCTTGAACCCTCTTGCAGCAAAGACTTAGTGCTTTGTGGCAAAACCCTCTTTATCAAGTCCAGAGGTCTGATGTTTCTTGTTGCTGATACTCAGGTTTCTGCACATATCAGGAGGAATCATGCTCCACTCTTCTTTACACATTACTTCATCATTCAGATTTGGTGGCGTCACTTGGAAACTGAGATTCAGCTCTTTTCACAGGTCTTTGTAGGACTGAGGTCCAGAGACTAGCTGGATCGCTGCATGACTTTGATATCAGAGGGAGCTCTCTCCTGAGTACTAACTCACCCCTCGCTCTCCCCCACGTCTCCTCAGCACTTTCTGATCAGTCATCAAGACCAACCCATATTAACCCCGCTTGGACTTTACTCTGTGCGAAGTATTGTTTTGTCCTGCATACAATTCCAAGCCTTATCTTCCATGCTGTCTAGTGGTTTTGACCTTAGCCTGTTTTCTGGTTTTCCTAGCTTGCTCCTTGCCCTTGACTCCTGCCTGGCCTTGACCTCGTTTTTTGTCTTTGCCCTTACCTGATTAAACGTCCTGCTTGCATATGGATCCGAACGCCTCCGCCCCTCCTTCACAGAGAGTCAGTTTTGTTTTGTTTTTTTTAGCAGACCTAAGAGGGTCTTCTATTATCCCGCTTTCTCCGCCTCCCACCTCTTCTCATACATCCTTTTTTTTAAAGCCTCCTGTTTGGTTGATTTATTTCCTGAAGTGTTTATCAGTTGTGTGCAAGTCCCATTGCAGAAGTGATTCCCTTTTCTCAGGTTTGTATTAAAACACATGTGAGCAGCACTTCTATGATCAGATCTTCATCTTCACTTTTCTGGTCTGTTCTGCAAGTATCCTTGAAGCAGCCGCAAAGTGGTGTTAATGGCGAAGAAGCAGAGGCTATTAGAGCAGACAAAAGATAACAAGAATCAAGAGTCAGCAAAGCCGGTAATGAGCTTTTTTAACATTCTGTTTTTTGTTTTTTTGTTATTTTTTAACTTGCCCTATCCAGCAGCTGAGCAAACAAATAAGAGCTGAAGGCTTCTTGTGTTGGACAGATTTTACTATTCCAACTTGGGGTTAGTATATTTGTACAAAACCCTGTATTGTATTTGAGGCTAATCTTAATTTATATTAGCTATGTTTGTATGCATTGTTTGTTAGACCAGATGGGAAAAACAAAAAAAACAGAGAGTAAGTAGAGAGTAATGCAAAAGATGGGGGATAGTGTTACAAAAAAAAGAGAGGAAACAAAGGGGGTTAAAAATGGTGGAGGATGATTAAGGGGAGATTTTCTTACAGTTTCATCTCTTTACATGTAGCAAAGTTTGTCAATTTGAAAAACATATCTAACGGGTGAAGTGTGTGTGTGTGCGCGCGCTTTGCGTTTAAATATCCAATAGTTGTAGCCAAAAAGAGATTTAAAAACATGAAGAAACTTGATGAAAGAACAATAAACAATAAAAAAACAAAAACAAATAAAGGCTTTTACTTTTTAAGACCCACTCCAGTCATCTTTCGATCTATTAAAAAAAGTGTTCCCAGTGGTCTTTTCATTATATTTATGCAGTTTTTTTGGGCAGGATTGTTTAACATCGTACAACCCCATCCTCTTCCCCTCCCCATTACTGAGAGCTCTCTGTTTACATGCTCTCCCGCTAGCTTACAGCCCCTCACAGCCCCGACCTAATATTACCGGTGCAACAAAAATGTAGAATGATATCAGAGCTATCCAGCCATACAGTTTTGAGCCAGATGCCAGCTCAGACGACTAAAACAAAGGCGTACATGAATTTATTTGTCTGTAATTCTGTTCCTGGAGCGGAGTCGGGAGCTTGAACAGTATTTTTTTCTCCTGATTCACAATGATTTGAATAAACAAATATTCAGAAATGCAATTTTGTTATTAATTTTCTTTAAATATGTCAATCATCAAAAAATGTAACAAGAACATGTTTAAAAGACCAAAAAAATTTTTTTATGGAGGTGGGTCTTTAAGTATAAACTGTTTTTTTTTGTTTTTTTTTTACCATCAAGGAGTTTTTGTGAGAAAACATGCACATTTATAAGTTTACTAACTTGAGTTTACATGTAAAACCCCACATTATATAAAATTAGAGAGGCAGACTGCACTCTCTTGAAAATATTAAAGTCTAGAGTTTTATGCATGATCAGACAGAGTTTGATCAGTCGTCAGTGCTTAAGGATTCATGAAAGAAACGTGCTTTGGAAGCTTTGCTGTTTGTGGATGTGGTCCCCTCCGCTTCCTGCAGTGGTTCCAGCTGAGGGTGAAGCAGCTAGGATGAGATTATCCCGGGAGATAAACTTACCTCCCGGAAGAGCTGGAGGAGGTAGCCAGGGAGATTGGGGGTAAACCTGGGAATCCTTCCTGAGACCCCCCCCCCAACACACAAACACTTAAAGGGAATAGGTTAACAGGGACACCATCTGAACTCTATAAACAACTTTATTTTTTTCATTTTGAGTAGCAGTAATTAATTACTTACTTGCTACAGTAATTAGTTAATTACTGCTACCCAAAAATAAGCTCCACTCATTCCAGGACAGGAAATGTGTCTTCACAATACGGCTCTACAAATTAAAAGCACAATATAATTTAAGAAAATCTTGCCACAATCATGCATTTGGTCTCGTCCAGTCCAAGCCTTTGTCCCTCCTCTATCAAATGTCACAGTGGGCACCATCAGGTAATGATCTTCCAGCTTCCTACCAATATCCAAATAGAAAAGCATGAACTCCCACCCCACACACTCGACTCCAGTCCAGTGAGTCCAGTGAGGATGTGCTTCACTGCACCTCATCAATACTTGTCACTGGTTGCACTGAACCTTGCATGCAGCGGCTCAACCATGCAAACTGGAGATATTTGCTCATTTACTTGATATTGAAAAAGTCATTTGGCAAAACAACCAATGTTCATTTACTTGGAAAATCCAATTTTACTGTTGTCTCTAGGTTTGTTTTGTGGTTTTGATCATTCATAATAATGTTCTGCTGCATCCATAAAGAACGGCACTTCATTAGAAAGTCTGCACATCTTTCTACTGAACTTTTACAAAAGGATAATGAAAATAATCCCAGCTATTTGCTGATAAAAAAAATTGTCAGGAACTGTGACCAAAGGAGGCATGAAAGAGGAATGAGGACTTTAATTAAACTACTAGAGCAAAAATATGAGCAGTGTCAGGAATCTTGAGCAATGAGTAAAAATATATTTTATTGTTCATGTGGTCATTCTTTATACGAACATTTGAAGGACAATGGCAAAGAAATGAGTTTTTAAAGCTGAGACTTGTACAAAATAACTGTACCCTAAAGTAGGGAGAGATGTCAGTTTTACTGTCAGGGTTGACGTGCGAACACAGAAGCAGACGGTATTAATAAATGAAAAGTCTTTCATTTATTTGAATCAGTACTCGAAATCAGAACACAAATCCATGAAGGTACAAAAACCACCCGACAACCAGTGCAGGGGAGACGAAGACTTATAACCAGGAGGAGAG
Organism: Adrianichthys oophorus; assembly: GCA_036245035.1. Taxonomy (NCBI): domain Eukaryota; kingdom Metazoa; phylum Chordata; class Actinopteri; order Beloniformes; family Adrianichthyidae; genus Adrianichthys; species Adrianichthys oophorus. The sequence goes on from BSAI01000012.1 coordinate 5,317,805, forward strand.
GATGAGGTAAGTGATAACAGGTGTGCCAATTAAGGAGGGAGAGAACACACACTAGGAGGGCAGTCTCAAGAGACCTGAAAAAAACAGAGGAGAAACACAGGAAGTACAACCAACAACAAAATAAAACAGGAAGTGGACACCAAACACAAAACCAACAAATGTCCTGGGTCCATAACCCCACATTTACAGGATAATAACATACAGAAATATTACAAATAATAAAAAATATTGAGTTGACATTTGAGAAATTTTTATATATGTAATGTTTATGCACTCAAAGAGACTGACAAGGTCAATCTTAATTTTTGAATTATTTATTTATCCATTATTTCATCAGAAAAGTACCCATTGAGACATCTATTTTTTAAGGGACTCCTATAAATTGGAAACAGCTACGAATAGTTGTAGTTTAATTTTAGTTTAACTTTTTTATGACCACTTTGATTGACAAAGTTCTCTCCTAAATTGCATTAACCAGAGAAGTGCTGGTCTTTAGCCCACTTTAGCTTTTATAAATGTTGCCATGAGACAACTCACCTCTAACAAAGATGTGGCTTTAATGAAAACAAGGCTAATTGCAAAGTTGTTGTGTTCAGGATTTTATATATTGAGTTAAGCCAGGGATAGGCAACTCCAGGTCTCACACAATTCTTGCATGTATTCCGTCATTCCATACTCTGGCATGTTCTAATTGGCTGGACACACCTGAACCAGGTAATCAGTCATGAGTAGGGTTTGGATATCTGGAAATCATGCAGACACTGCGACCCTCAAGGCCTGGAGTTGTCTATCCCCGAGTCAAGCAATCCTGTTATACACTCCTGAATACACAGACCTACAAGCCAAAAAGTGTTTCACAAGCAGCTACCATGAACCTTCACTTGAAGGAGTAAGAGGCTCAATCAAATGTTCTGTCTAAAGTAAAGTTTTCACATGGTTTTTTCTATTAAACTTGAATTTTGAAAAGAAAAAATGGGCAGAAAACTGGTCTTTTAAGAGATGGAAGTCAACAACATTTTTGAAGGTTACTTCTGCTTTTGCTTTAACTTTTTACCACCAGAGATGTTGCCAGCAACACCTAAATAACCCAAACCCTTTGACATTCTGTAACTCTTCGACCGTTTATGTGATCAACGTGAATCAGCTGATTCTGACATGGAGAAAACCAAATTTACAAATGACTGCAAAGTGTTGCATATCAGAGCAAACTGCTTTTGTCTGCTTCAGAATCTGTTGGAACGACATTAATTGAGTAAACGGTTGAAGAGTAACAGTAGTTGAAAGAAGGTCAACACTGGAGCTAAAGCTCCGGAGTTAAACGGTTAAATGCAGTGACTTGTGTCACTTCGTGGAGAAGATTGTGTGAATTTATGTGGATAACATTAACTGTATATGAAACTTGGATCAAGTCAGGGTAATGTCACCCATAGAAAATAATTAACTTCAGGCTCTAAGAGAACAAGGTCAATTCAGTCGTCTTTTTCATGACATGGACATCACCATGTTGGAGCTCACTCCAATCAGGAGTGAGCTTGTTGGAAGTCCACACACCTTCCACTGAAAGTGAGCAACAATTCAATTCAATTCAATCCAATTTTATTTATATAGCCCAATATCACAGCCAAAGCTGTCTCATTGGACTGATTATCAATATATTGCAAAAAGAAAAAAAATGATTAAACATGTAAAAGTAAACAATAGCTGGTTGTTAAACAGACTAAGCTAAACAAACATCTCTGCCCTTAAACCTCCTTCTCGGTGAGGAAAAACTCATAAGAAAAAAAAAAACTCTTTTTTGGGGGGGGGGGTTTCTAAGAAACCTCAGGGTTGCCCACATGAAGGAGAGATCCTCAACCCAGGACGGACAGGTGATGTGCTAAAAATATTAAAGAAAAGTGAGCTTAATTAATTCTATAACTACATGGTTGAATAACAAGTTTATGTCTAATAAACAAACATGTCTAGATAAACAGCTACAAGTTAAGGTAACAGCTAAGTATTAAATAAACAAAGACATGTTTGAATAGAGTAGCAGATGGGCTTTATCCAGTAGGAGTTGTGGTAACAGCTGGGGTTGCTGGAAGAGCCAAAGGCGAGGTCACGGCCAAAGACAGGAACACAGGTGATCCAAATGGAATCAGAAATCTCTCCCACTCCCCCGTACGGGGGTGGGAAAGAGGGACAACATGTGAATCACACTGCACCAAACAAAGACATGAAAAACCAAATAAAATAAAGCAATGGCAGATGGCAAGTAATGTAATGAAGATTGCAGGTGAAGAGAGGGGGGGTGCAGACCCGGATTAGGGTAGGGTTTATTGTGAGATAGGTAGGGGGTTGGTAGAAATGGAAAGAGATGGATGAAGGAGAGGGGGTTGTGGACTTGAGTATGTTGTGTAATGCAGATGGGATTTGGGGGTCCCTTGGAGTCTGAGTGAGTGCAGTGGGATCCAGTGATCCCTTGAAATAAAGGTGTTATGTAATGTTGTGCAGTTGGGATTTGGTGGTCCCTTGACATTAAAGTGAGTGCCATAGGACATAAAGTCCCTTAACATGTATGTAGTGTGAGGGAAGGGTGGAAAATAAGAGGAAGTCTTGAGGTGGAGGGAGATGAGAAGGGAAGGGGGGGGGGCTGAGCAGGAGCGAGCAGAGCCAGCGCGGCAAACCCCATCACAGCAGGTGAGGCAGAGGAGCAGTAAGTTAAATAATCTCTGATTGCTAGCTAGCCTGGCCATAATCCTGTCCAAAGAGGAATGTTTTAAGTCTAACTTTGAATGTAGAAACTGTGTCAGCGTCTCTTACATGAGCTGGGAGTTTATTCCATAAAACAGGAGCTTGGTGGCTAAAGGCTCTACCTCCAACTGTGCTTTTAGAGATTCTAGGAACCACAAGCAGCCCTACATTTTCTGAGTGAAGTTTTCTGTTTGGTTGGTAAGGCTCTATGAGATCTTTAATATAGGATGGGGCCATACCATTCAAGGCCTTATAGGTTAGCAGGAGGATTTTGAACTTGATTCTAGATTGAACTGGGAGCCAGTGAAGTGAAGCTAACACAGGAGTAATGTGTTCTATTCTGCTGGTTCCTGCTAACAATCTAGCTGCTGCATTTTGAACAAGCTGAAGACTTTTTAAAGAACCTTTAAGACACGCTGCTAGCAAAGAGTTACAGTCATCCAGTGTAGACGTAACAAATGCATGGATGAGTTTTTCAGCATCGCTCCTAGATAATATGTTTCTGATCCTAGAAATATTACGAAGGTGAAAAAATGCAGTTTTACAAGCCTGTGATATGTGAGCCTTAAATGATAAATCCTGGTCAAATAAAACCCCCAGGTTTCTAACTGTGGGATTGGAGGCTATATTTACACCATCCAGGGAGACCATCTGAACAGGTAGGGTATCTCTCAGGTATTTTGGGCCTAGTATAATGACCTTAGTTTTCAACACAAAATCTGTCAATCAAACATTTTGAACGTTTTAGGAAGAGCAGTAGGCACTACATTCAAAAATTAAGGCATCTGGTCATTTTATAACTTGAATAACTTGCAATTCACAAATAATTTTAGAAAAAAAAGATTATCAAGATCATTTTAAATGAAGGTATCAGATCAAGAATAGATAATGACTGAGTAAGCTATTTGTCTCTCTATAGAAGTCTATGGGATTCGGCTTCTTGAAACCAGTGGATACTTCTTGTTTAGAACGGTAAGGGATAGGGGTTACTCATTCCAAATCTCATCTACAGTCAGTAGTGGAGAATAGTCTCAAAACAGTCTCAGAGTCTCATTTCCATCTCAAAAGGGTCTTAATTTAGTTTTCATGGATCAGAAAGTGCAGAAAAACTGTTACATTTTTGGGAAGGTTTGCTACTTTGTTGCTGCTTTTGAGACTAACTTGTGATTGGACAATGCAGTTAAACATTACCCAAAATTTCCAACAGTTCCAAAATGTTTGAACTCTGAAAGCTCTTGATTCAAAAAGTATTTGGCTGATTAACTTTAGGTTTTTGATGGATTATTACCAAACATTTTAAAAATGTGATAGAAAATCAGGCAATTGTAGAAGACACACTTACAGTAACAGATTTAAAGGACCCTCCAGGTTACATTTAACTTTTTACAACTCACATTTTTACACATTTGTTGTGAAAAGTTAAAATTCAATGATATACAATTAAAACATGTTTCATTTTTTCTATTTTGTTTTAATAATTTTATAGGCTAAACAAAAAACAAAAATGTCAGATTTGCTATATAGAACATGTCCAATGGAAAATCTAGAAAACTTTCTCTAATGGAAGCAACAGTGAGTCTAAAAGGTGGATGTTTGTGAATATATTTACATGTACCTGAAGTGTTTTTTTAACAAAAAAAAAAAAAAAAAAAAACTTCAAATTTTACAAACATAATTTATTCAAAAAAATATTCTGATTTCACTCAAAAGTCTGGATTTTTTTTTTTTGTCATTTGGAACCGCTCAGGTTGGGTTTAGTTGGGTCTTGCATGCATAAAGTGAAATTTTAGAGGTAGTTCCTTTAAATGTGTCCATTTTGAAATACCAACTCCTTATCATTGTTTATATTTGTTTATCGTAAAAAAATTGTGATCAGAAATTTGGGAAACACACATCTCTCCCTCTGCTGCCCCGCCATAAGCCTTTGGCAAGATAAGACCTTATGACTCTTTACTGTACATGTGATTTTGTGTTTTAAAAGTCTTGGAAAAAACACAATCCCTTCATTTATTTTAAATTCTGCCAGAAAGGGCTCTTCTGTCCTTATCAGGAAACAATGGTCTTAATCATGTCCATGACTTTTCACTGACTCCCAAACAATCTCATGATCAGGGGAGGCAGGAGGCCGATTTTCCAGCCCTTCAAACATCTGTTTGTATTCTCTTTATGAAAACATTCAGCAAACATTAAATAATGAAAACAAAAGAAGCGGCTGACGTCACGCTCTCTGTCCGCCGCTAACCCTGTTCAGGTTTCTGCTGCTGCATCCAAACAGATGACCGGATTGTCAGTGGGTGGGGTAAGGATTTAACATCCTCACATTTAATCACGGCGCAGACACCGTTGGGTTATATAAATCCACCGCGGAGCGGATTACTGTTAATAATGTTTGGGGGGAAATCCGATCACAATGGTAAGTCCCAGACTGTGATTTCAGGCACTAAGTCACTGGAAGATTGTTTTGTGTTTACAAATGATTTGCTGGTTTCAATCCCAAGAGGCCGGCGAGAGGAAACTGATCTGGAAATAGTTTCACCGGAACGGCGTCCTCATACAGGAGCCCATCTGTGATTGGAGGTCGGATCATGACTGAATAATTGAAACTTTAACAAATCACTTTACCACAAACCATTGACAACATAAAACATATTCCGAATACATTTTTCTTTGAATTCGTTTTTTTTTTTTTTTAGAGATGACCTTCTCTATATTATTATTCAACATTAAAACAGCTGTTTAATATCAAACAATAGCATTTGAGTTCACTTTGAGCCAATGTGACATGAATTTCTATACAAGTCAGAGTATTGTTCTTTGTTTCTTGTCGTATAGGACAAACCTACTGCTGTGTTTGGATTACTGTACTGCTGGGAAACTCAAGTGCTTTTGACCTTGAAGTCAAGAACTGATGGATTTTCATAAAGAGCTTAAAATTTGTGACTTTATTTGTTATGTAAAAAAAAAAAAAAGCAGTTTCTCAAGCTCCACAGAATCACACTACCACCACCATGTCGATGAACGTTCTCATTTATCCAGGTGACGTTGAAGTTGAGTCATAGGCTGAATCCAGATTGCTACTCTACCCCCACAGCTTCTCCTACATTTATCCCTCCACGTGGAGAGATATGGAAAAATAGTGTCTTTAAATTAAGACGTTACTACCGCTTAATGACATCATCAATAGTCAGTGATCATCGACGTTAGTGACGAGCTGCCAACGCTTGGAAATGCATCGCAACATCGGTTTTATAACTTCAAAAAGTCATGCTAATACAAAAACTCAATACTTACATTTAAATGCAAACTTCTGTGCTTCAGAGTGCACACAGGAAGAAATGCCTTTCTCCTCCACGCCTCAAGTGCGACGCGTTACACCCACCGGGGGAGGGATGGCCAGGAATAAGTCCCTACGGCTCCTCTTTAAAGAAAAAAAGTTCAGACGCCACTACAGATTCAAATGCCCCTATGATTGGAGCAATCGGGAGGAGCCAGAGGGGCAGGGAAACAATTTGGATTTGGGCTTAAAATCTTCTAGCATGCCATGACTCAACTTCAACACCACCACCATGTTTGACTTTTCCTGAAGTTCTTTTGTAACACATTTTTATCACAGAGGTGTGGGTGTTTTTGTGGTCAGCAGGGTCTTCTTTTCTTTCATTTTTTTAGTCACTTTCTTCTTGTGGAATTATGAACCCTATCTTTGAGTCAGGCCGACAGTTTTTAGGGGTTGTTCTGTTTTTTTAAAGAAGTTCTGGATGATTTTGTGTCCTGGAAACCAGTTTGGTTGATCGACCTCTCCAAGGAGGGGTCACCCTCTTCTGAGGCACCCGAATGGGGGGGCTGACTTGTGCGTGTGCTGTGGATTTTGGGTTGGTGAGTGCATTGAGAAGTGACTTCAAGGCCAAAGGAAGTTACTCGCCCTTATGATGTACGGTTGATGTGTCGCGTGTGGGTCTGCCCAATTTTTACCCACAGACAACCAGTATCCACCCATCAGGGCAGTTTGGACTTTTAAGGTTTAAACTTTCTTCATTTGTGGATGTCAGCTCCCAGTGGTCCTCTGAACTCCCGACACCTTAGAAATGGTCCTGCATTTTCTTCCAGATCGATACACAGAAAAACGTTGTTTCTCATTTGTTCCTTTTTTTTTTGACACGCCATGATAATATGCTCTTTGAGATCTTTTAGGTTTTTTTCACGGTTTGTATTAAAATGATGTCATTTAAATGGATCTTGCAAAGAAAATAGCTGTTATGTGTTTTTCATAAATAAGCAATGAGGGTATTTTTTATGTTAAAATCCTGTTTTTATAAACTGTATTACATGTATTCAGATAAATATAAGAATTCAGTGTTATTAAATATCAAAGCCTTAAAATAAATTACTAGAGGTTGTAATACATTTTCCAGCTTGTGTGATTCATTTTGATAACAGGATTATTTATTTGTTCAAAAACTACAAGATAAAACCGTTTTTGGTTTGTTGACAAATTGCAAGCTGCCTGTCCTATAATAATGTCCAACTCTGCATTGAATTTTGATGGCATCTGTTCACTCCTGCTGTGGATGTAAACAGCTGCTTCTGCTGCAGCCACTGCAGGAGGCCAACTTCAAATATGGACCAGTATGAGAGGGTTTACACTCTTCTTCATGCCAAGTAATATAATTGGCAATAACAGTCATTTGGAAAAATAATTGTCTTTTGTTTCTTTTGTAGAAAAAAAGCAAGATGCACTACCAGATCGCTGTGATCATAAACTTCCTGGGTCACTGCATCTCCATGGTGGCACTGCTCATCGCCTTCTTCCTCTTCCTTTGCTTGAGGTAAGCGCTGCTCCTGCAGCGGCCGCTCTCCTGATAATCTCAGATCGTTGACGTGACAGAGACATTCGCATACTTTAGATAGCAGGAGGTTCAAAGCTCCTCTCGTCCTGATTCCAAAACCATTTGGTCATAGAATGAAACCTTCACTATCTCAATCCAGCAGATGTAAAGGGGTTTAGACGCCTGCAGAAAGTAGGGCACATTTCCTCACAAATGGGAATAATAGACCCATCGAGGGGGGAGTGAAAATCAAAACAGACTTTTGGATGCCAGCTGGGACGGACAATAGAGGTGGAAAGGGTTCCTCTGACAAACTGGAATGAGCTGCGTGTTAACGAGAGAAAGGTCTTAGCACCCTCAACAGCTAGGGCTGCTATCGACCCCAGAGACCCCCCCGGGAGCCAGAAAAGCGTGAAAGGGCACGAGGAGTCGTAATAAGAGGAAGCTCAACAGGACTGCTTGAGCTGTGTTTTAGGGCAACGTGAACCTCAGAGACGAGCAGGGAGTGTCAGCCACCCAGAAATGGCATGGAGGTAGAGGAGTGGGCTGGCATTTATTACTCACCTTTGTAATGAAACTGAGCAGCATTTTGGGGGAAGGCTGTCACCAGCGGTGTGATGGAAGGGGACGGCTGACACTCCTGTTCAGTGTAGGGGAACGAGAAGAACTGAAAGAGGCAGAGAAAGGTGCGAGTTGTTCATTTCATTTATGTGGCAGGCAGAATATCTTTAGTTTTGGACTGTGGGAAATACTTCTCTGTGAAATTGAATTGTAAATGACCACTTCATGGTGCTCTTTGAGTGGGATATTCAAGACTGCTGGAGAAATACTCTCAGACCATCGAACAGCGGTGAGAATTAATGCAGAAGTTCTGAAACAAAGCGCTTTTCTTGGTTGAGGTTACAGTTTAAGTGGATTTTACAGGGCAGGGAAGTAAGTAGAACACGCAGAGCAGTTGTTCCCATGGACTAAGAATCAAAACCACTCGATTCAAGTTACCAACAGATTAAATCTAAATATTTTGGGTTTAGTCTTGGTTTGGGAGGAGAGGAACAACAAAAAGCAAAACTTGATTTACAGGAAGGTCAGAGATGATGATAAAAAAAACAAAAAAAGACAAAAAACAGTGGAGCTTCAGTTAAAAGACAAAAACAGAAGAAAATGTTCAGTTTATAGCAACAACAATAAAGGCTGTGGTTCACACTGTCCAACAGCAATCTAAACTATATTTAAAGACCCAATCCAATGAAAATGATGTTTTTAACATGCTACATTCGGTTCATTTTTACTTCTATAGCCCAATATCCCAGCCATAGCTGTCTCATTGGGCTTACACAGGTATTTGCAAAAAACATAAAGTCAATCATAAAAATGTAAACAATAGCTGGTTGTTAAACAGACTAAGCTGAACAAACATCTTTGTTTGCCCTTACACCTCCTTCTCGGTGAGGAAAAACTCTAAAAATAAAAAACTATTTTGGAGAAAAAAAACTAAGAAACCTCAGGGTTGCCCACATGAAGGAGAGATCCTCAACCCCAGACGGACAGGTGATGTGCTAAAACTATTAAAGAAAAGTGAGCTTAATTAATTCTATAACTACATGGTTGAATAACAAGTATATGTCTAATAAACAAACACGTCAAGATAAACAGCTACAAGTTAAGATAACAGCTAGATATTTAAATAAACAACGACATGTTTGAATAGTGTAGCAGATGGGCTTCATCCAGTAGGAGATGTGGAAACAGCTGAGGTTGCTGGAAGAGCCAAAGGCGAGGTCACGGCCAAAGACGGGAGCACAGACGATCCACCTGGAATCAGAAAAGACGGACAACATGTGAAATGCACTGCACCAAACAGGGGCATGATGAACGAAATAAAATACAGCATTGGCAAATCACAATGGATGTAATGAAAATTCCAGGTGATAATATAGACTAGATTGGTTGTGGTAATGGACACTGAGCAGGGCATGAAATCTGGGATAGAACTTCTGTGATATGGGACGGGTCTGGATTCAGGGTGGGGAGGTTGTGGGAGATTGAGGGAGGGGAACTGGGGGTGGCAGAAGCAAACCCTGTTTCGGGTAGGGAAGAGAGGAAGGGGTAATTCCAAGTAATGCTCGTCTGGCATTTTTTTCATATATAAAAGAATTTATTTAGAATTTAGCAAGAAGGACCCCGGTTCAAGTCCACGCTGGGGGACTTGAACCAGCATCACCAATGGGGGACCTTTCTGTGTGGAGTTTGCATGTTCTCCCTGTGCTCCGGCAGCCCCATGACCCTGAAAGGGATAAAGTGGTTTAGAAAATGAATGAATGAAAGAATTTAACACTTAAAACTTAACTTAAAACACAAACATTTCAGAGTATTTTTTGTTCGATTCTTGATAGAGCAGGAGCAGATAAAAACGTTCCATATGAAAAAGCTCAGGATTGTGATGCAGCAACTGACATGGGCGGATCAAAGTATTTTACACCACTAATGTTAGCTTGGGGCTCTAAGCTTGCACCGGAGCATACTAACAGAGCTGTCAGGATTGAGGGGAGGAAGAGTGGTGGGGTTGCTCCACGCCAACTGTCCCACCCACAACTCAGGGGCAAATTTCTATTGAGTTACAGCCGAGTCACTGCAGAAAATATGTCTTCAAAAAACGACACAGGTTTTTAAATTTTGACTAAAAACAGCATCATCATAATTCAAAGACCACTGGAAACACTTTTCCAATAAGAATATATAGAGTTGGAGTGGGACTTACTTGTGCATTTGTTTCCTTTTTTAAAACTTCCATTTTAAAAAAAGCCTACAAATAGTTTATTTTCTGTTACTCATTCTAAAGCCTGAAATGCTTAGACACCACGCTATCATCATATCAGTTCATCTTCTCCTTTGGTTCATTTGATATGTCTCCTAGGTTTTATGTTCAATGCTCTCCTAACTTTACCAGGCTTGGGACAGGCACACGCAGGTTTGTTCCCTGTTGTGGCTGCATTTATCTTTTTTCCCCATTTGTTTGCCCATCCGTCTTTCCATCTTAGTGCTTTTTTTGTCTTTCCATTTTTGGGGGGATTTTTTGTGGGGTTTGTTTGTTTTTTGTTTGGAGAATTGTTGTTATTTTTATTTAGTTAATGTGGATTTTTGTGGGCTGTCACGTTTAATAAGTAGCAGTAAAAACAGAGCATAAACATAAAAGTAAAAAAAACAAATAAATGAGCAGAAGCAGTGTTTCATGGAACTGCCATGTTTTGTTGATTCCAAATGTCTAAAGTGTGAAAATCTTGCCTTTAATTTCAAACCAGTGATGGTGGAGCTGATGAGGTTTGATTCTGAGCACAGATCAGAGAACTCCTCACATCATCCTCGCCCACGTTTTCCTGCAAAACCTTCTGCCCTCTGTTTCAGTGATCAGAGAAAAACAAACTCACAGAACGATCCCGTCATCACTACACTCCGCTCTGGGACTAAAACAAGAAGCCCAGGGCCTCGTTTTTTTACTCACACAGTTCTGGGGTTTGCAGCCACTTTACTTGTATATGAATCAGGTCAGCAGATTTTGTTTTCTGTGGTCTGCGAATCATTCAGGTGTCTGTGCAAACTCCCAGCAGGCACTGCCTTTTAGTGCAGAAAGTCTTCTGTCAGCCGATGAGGCTGTGGAGTGCTGCTCTGAGTTTCACATCTTTTACCCTCAAAGGAGTGCCAGGTTGGTTGATGGAGAGCACTCACAACGCCCTGAGCTTTATCTTTCCACATTTGAAACCAAATGCAAAGATGGACACAAACATTTTAAGATAAATGGAGGAAAAAATTGGAGAGAAAAAAAAAAGGTAATGAAAGTGTGATTATGGAGAAATGGATCAGTGGAATCAAAGTCAATCTTGATTGTCTAATAAAACACTGCTTATTATAGTATACTGCCAAAAATATACGTGCTTTTTACTAAAGCTCTTGTCTTTTACCAGGTTGTATAGTTTTTTTTTTGTTTTTTTTTTTATGAACAAGTGGTAATGTTCCTTTTTATTTAGTGATTACGATTTTTGACTTGACTTTGACTTTTTTTTAATTTATTTTTTTATTCCCAAACTTTAACCTGTTTTTGTACTTTCTTTTACTGGTTATTTATCTTTTCTTATTATTACTTGTTTTCCAGGAAAATATTTGAATAACTTCTTGTTACTCTTCTTACGTAAAATTATTTCAAATTAATTTTCACTTCAGTACAGATTTTCAACTTTCTGCTCCTGTTTTGTGTGATTGCTGGAACGCCTCTGTTTTGGCATGAATAACTTTTTATTATCTGGTCTTTAATTTTTGGGTTGTTTGAAGGCTAAGATAGAAATGTTGAATTATTTTTAAGTCGTTCAATTTGTAGAAAAGTCAAATTAAAACCTTGTTGTAAAGGGGTTCTAAGAAAATAAAAGCTTTTTAAATGAAGTTGTTTAATGGCGTTTAAAATTACATGTTTTTGTTTGTCAGATGAAAATGCGTTTTGTTAGTCCGTATTGTATAAAAAGTTTCTGCATACCCCTTTGTTTTTAAAAAAATTCCATGAAAAGTGCAAAACTCCACATACAGCATTGATGTATTCCAGCCGTATAAGAGCCGGATGTTTGTATCTGATAACTAGGTTGCAATTTATGTTTGAAGCTTTCAACTCTGACGCCCCTGGAGAGTTTCCTCAAGATACATTTGTTAATATCAGTCGCTCTGAGAAGATCACTGCTGGCAGCTCTATCCTACAAGCCCGAGCGTGGGATTTCATTTTCCTTCCACATGTGGAGCTCCTGTTGGATTTTGCTGTTATATCAATTGCTTAACTATGTGTAGCTAATTAAAGGAAGACAGAATTCACCAAATATTCATGTTAGAAACCACATGCCCAATTATTTGAAATAATAAAATTTTGTCTACCTTTTTCTGCCTTGGAAGCATTTCCTAATAAGATAACAAATACTTTAACCTTTTATTTATTCATCAAAAACAAGAAAAGGAGTTTCCATTTCTCAGCAGAGGGATGATAAAACTGCAGAAACTCACCCAAAAAAAAAATAAATAAAAACAACAAGACTGTTTAAATATACATGTAAGGCCTGGGCAAGGAGAATGAATCCTGCCAGCAGTGGAGCATTGTCCAATAATAGAAAGCTTTTATAAATAAATGTACCACAGGTGGGTAAAGTGGGAATTTTAACATTTAATAGCAAATGTTCCAGATATGTCAAGCTGTCTGCTGGGGTGCTTCTCAGGCAAATCCACCAGTGAGTGCGTCACACAAACTGAATGAAAGCAAGTTTGGTGGAGTTTAAGTGATATCCCTTCAAGGTCCTAAATCAGAACTGTCTGGAACTGAAGTTAACATCTTGCTCATGCTAAATTAATAAGACGTGTTCCTTTGCTTACATGCTTTTATTTAGCCTGATTGACATTGCTGTGTAATCCCACCTGTGAAAAACACAGAAGGATCCCACTGTGACCCATTTCCATTCCAATTCTCCATGAACACACATGTAGAATTCATCAGCGGGATCTGGAGAGTTGAATGTTTTTTGTTTTTTTTTTAGAAAGCTAATCAGCATTTCTAAAAAGAAACTCGTCACATCACTAGAGATCCCTTGGAAACAAGCAGATTTAGGTTGATTTGATTTATTGCTTCATTTCAAGCTGTAATTGTAGACAACCAAGATAAAAGAAATCACACAAATTACTCAAATTTATTACAGAAATAATAAAATGCACTAATTAAAAAATGAAATAAAAAACAAAGGCCCGCTTAAGTCACATTTGATTCATTAAATATAGTGATTAATAACTAAACTAGAGAAGAGTTTGATTAGTTGCTTGAAAGGGAGTGGGAGAAAGCAAATGTATAAAATTCCACCTCTACTTAGTTACTTTATTTGATGGATTTGCATAGTTTTCATAACTCGGTTCTGATCAGATCAAGTGCAGATTTTTTTTCAAGTACAAAATTGAGGGCTTATTGATTTCTGGTTAATCTCAGAAAACATTCTTTCATGATTCCAGTGAACAGTAACATGAATTACACATCATGTGACGGATATGTAATACTCATTGATTATCATCAGAATATAATTTCATTTGAATCCAGAAAGCATCAATTCACATTGGTGATCAAGTTTTTAAGTAAGAATCAAGTGTTTGATGATCATCCTCTGTAAGAATTCTAACATATTTTCAGTAAACTGTAATGATTCAAGCCTTTAGGTAATCCATATGTAATGATCCATAATTACAATTAGAACACAAAATTACATTAACCCAATAATCATTGCTACGCATTGCAATAAAATTTTTCAAATACATTTTATTTATATAACCTGATATCTTGATAGAGTTGACTCAATGAGATTCACACAGGTATTTATACAAAAGAACATGAAGTCATAAAATATAAACAATAGCTGGTTACTAAACTGAACTAAACAGACTAAGCTAAGCTGGGCACCCCTGCCCTTAGAACCTGCTTCTCAGTGATGAAAAACTCATTAAAAAAAAAACCATCTCCTGGAGGAAAAAATAAAATGGAAATCTCAGGACCTTATCTAAGTCCACAACTACATGTTTGAGTACCAAGTACATGTTTGAATAGTGACAACATGTTTAAATTAAAACTGCACGTTTAAATAACAACAACATGTATGAATAACAACTACACGTTTAAATAACAACTACACGTTTAAATAACAACTACATGTTTGAATAACAACTACATGTTTGAATAACAACTACATGTTTGGATAACAACTACATGTTTGGATAACTACATGTTTAAATAACAACTACATATTTGAATAACAACTACATG
>BSAI01000012.1:5332193-5355445 GCA_036245035.1 Adrianichthys oophorus
TAAATAACAACTACATATTTGAATAACAACTACATGTTTAAATAACATGTTTCAATAACAACTACATGTTTAAACAAACAAATATGTGAATGAGATCAATTTAGTGAAGTTGAACCTATAATGTCAGTGGAGAATTGCATCGTTCTGCAACCGTTCTTTTGAGAAAACTACAGAATTAGACATTTCCTGAGGAAAGGAAGGCAGGGTCCTTCTCCCGCTAAAGGCACCTATAAAGCAGATCTCCACTTAGCACAATTGGACCTCTTTGGATATCAAGAGTCACAAAGCTTGTGGAGCATTATCTTCATTAAAAAGAGACACAAATCTTGTATTATTTTAGTTTTGATTGTTATATAATAACATTTTATTTAGAGTTTTGGGAAATGATTATAAATAGAACTACAACTGATTGTTTCTTGAAAGCAAAATAAGGATGCCAATGGGATAATTTTTTCCTCTTGTTTCTATTTATTTTAAGCGCCTATACCATGTTTTTCTTAATTATTTTATAGTAAACAATATCTGTGCATTTGACAATATATTATCTTTGGCACATTAAAGAACAAATACTTTATGAAGTATGAGTCATTTTTGTGGACTCCTTTCACACCCAGAAGTAAAACGGCTCGATCTCTGAGGCTCCGCCTTACGCTCCTTGTGGGTGACGCCCAAATCATGAATTCAACCAAGAGCCGGCCTCAGCAGTGTGTCAGCTCATGTCCGCTCATGAGAACAAACAACACCGAACTTTTTTAAAGATGGTTGTGCATATTGTGGAGCCTTACACTCTTGACCCACAGTCCAATCTGGAATTTCTAAACACAAGGCGTAACATGTGTGCAAATGAAGCATTAGCTTCATTGAATAACTTCATCTTCATTGATTGTAGGAATGGCGCCCAGACAATCCACTTTGATACAGGCCAAGGTTAACAAAACAGTCATCTGTGAAGTGGTGGTCAAAGACAAAAAGTTGCTAGCCGGTCTGTTGCGTGCTCCCGAAGATAAACTCCAACCATTTCTGATGAGCAGGCTCTTCTTTGGAAAGGCTGAACAAACGCTGATAACTCTCACAGCCTAAAATACATTATCTCCACTTCAAAGACATGCCATTGCAAAAAAAAAAGCTAGCCGTTGTTTTCTCTGCAGATCAAGAAAAAATTAGTGAATGGATTAGAATACCGCTTTAGGGTCCTTTATAGTAAGAAATGAACAGAATAATACACTTAAAAGCTCAAAAAGTTGATTTTTCATGGCATAGGCCCTTTAATGTCATTTTGCTTCAGCATTCTTTGGGCCGAGTATGTTACTCACAAAACTTTAAAGAAGACCGTCTTGGAAGAAAATCTGTGTGAATTTATTTACCACAATAGTTCTGTTTAATCCAGGTGTTTCAAACTCAAGTCCTTAGCCAGCCTCCTCCTGGATCAGGTGTGTTTTGCCAATAAGCCAATAAGCCAATTCAATGGCAGCTTGGTTGGAAAACATGTAGGACACTGGCCCTGAAGGCGTGGAGTTTGACATCCCGCGTTTAATCTAATGTTAAGGATGTCAATTTCAGAGGTAAAATTCATTTTAAAAACCAGCTTAGTGCAGCCCACTGAGACATGCAAAATACACGTCTTTGGAGATTCTTACAGCATCAACATGACAGAGAGCAGTTTGACTCACTAAAGTTGCATATTGGCTGCAGAAAGTAGGAGAGGCAGGATAAGAGTTTGAAGTGCTGTTTGCATCTTTTTTATTGACATTTAGGTCAACTAAGGTTTTGGTTTTTTGCATTTTATACGTTGTTTTTGAATGTTATGTAAACTTTTGGCATAACCCAGCAGCAGAGTGTGACTGCAGCTCCAACACTGGATCTTCTCTCAGTCATTGGTGTGCCCTTCAATTGCAGACCTGCCAGAAAACCCCATCTGAGCAGCCATGCTCACTGTTTACAAATAGTCCTCAGATGATGACTGAAAGCCTCGGTGTGCTCATGAATCATTTGCATATTAAGTATTTTTATAAAAACATTCAGGTTTTGCTTCTCGGTGATTTTACAGCAAATGTTACCTCCTTTTGCTTTTGCCAAGTCCACGTTGCTACAAATCAAACCCAACTTTATGGATTCCATAAATCTTGAAGACTGACTCCAATGGAAATTTTACTTTTTGTTGTTTTTTTAAAAATGTTTCTGTGGAATTTTTCTCATGATGGAGGACATATATTAAGAACATTAAAGTTAAAAATGGCATTTGTGAGTATTCCTTTATTCAAATCATTGTGATTCAGGAACAGGCAAAAAAAATTCCGCTTGAAAATGACTGTATTTGTGACGTAAAAAATATGCTAGGCGGGCCACAAGCTTCCTGCTCTGCTCTGTTCTGATTCATCCACTTGTAGACAAACAGATACATTTACACATTCTATGAGTTGGCATCTAGTTCAAAACTGTACAGCTGAATACCTCCAATATTGCTTGCCATTTTTGTTGCACCACTAATGTGTGAGGGGCTAAAAGCTCGCAGGAGAGAGTGTAAACGAAGGGATGATGGGAAAGGAGGGAAGACTTTCTTAACTCCTGCCAACAACCCAAGGGTCAATTACGAAAGAATTCCTGCCGCTCTGCAGAAACTGTCCTAAAAAACAACACAAGTTTTTTTTTTTTTTTTTGGCTAAAAATAGCAAAATCACATTCAAAAGACCACTGGGAACGCTTTTAAAACAGATCCAAAGATTGGAGTGAGACTTAAGCATTCGACATCTGAATGAGTCTGACCTTGTAACATTCTGACCATCAAAGATATTTTAAACTTTGCATTGGATCATCTAAAGATACTCTTTTAGTCATATGAGTTATGTTTGCAGACATAAAAAGGCACATTAAAAATGAATGGCAAACTGAAACCATGCAAGTGTGCCTCCATCCTCACTCAGCCAAAAACCAACAGAAGCAGAATAAATCTTTCATGCGGTGGGGCCCCTCCCCTCCTTTTTTGTGCATTCCATCATCCACTTCAGCTTAACATAAACATTCACCTGAGCACAGGTGTCAGCTCACCTTTGCACCTTCAAAAAGCTTATGTGACAGAATGTAATGCTTTACATGTGTTGGTTGGTATGCACAAGTGTGCGTGTGAACTGGATGTAGACAAGTTTGTGAACACTCTTGGAGCCAGCAGGTAAGTTTGTAACAACCGAGTGTGTGGACAGGCCCCGCCCACTTTAGACTTTTAGACTAACACTCACACGATTGTGATGGGTATAGGCTTCCAACATTTTGTTGCCTGTAGTTTTACGGCTTCTATAACTCACCCTTTTCCCTTTTTTTTGTAAGAGTAAAATCTGTCTAATACAAGAGGCTCTCAGCTCATATCTGTTTGTTCAGCTGTTGGACAAGACAAGTAAAAAAAAAAGAATAAGATCTTTCATCTCTTACACATTTTATAGGCTTAAAAAAGGTTGCGTTTAATCCCATGTCTGTAACTTTAACTATAATTTGATTTTCGCCTTTAATGTACCAATACATCTGTGACACTGTTTCCTTACTATAAACAACAAATAATGAATCTTCCCACCAAAGCACCTCCTCACCAGAGACTCCCGCTGATCGATGATCTCTCAGTTTAATGCTTACTATGTGAAAACACGGCTCACTTAAAAACCAGTCCATCCAGACCACCCAGATCATCAGGAGGAAGTCTGCTGCCTGCTGTCCCCAATCCCGCTGCTCAAGCCAAACAGAAGCAGGATCGATATCGCCTCCACATTAATGAGAAGCTGTGTGTGCTTTTTTCCTGGGAGACAGCAGCAGTAACTTCATTAATTATCCAAATCCCCAAAAGTGTCATTGTGAACTTCCCTGGACTGCTTTTTTTTTTTTTTTTTTTTGGGCACTGCAGGTAAATCATCCGAAGAAAAGTGGTCAGGATGGAGTCCTGTTTGTTTCACATCACATCTGCTACAAAAACTGATTTCTGCTGACCAAACTCAGCTCGGAATGAATCAGCAAAAGAAAAAGCTAAATGAATGAACTGGGGAAATGTATTAACAGTGACTTGTGTGCTCAGCGTTTCTTGTAATGATACCCATCAGGCAATGTGACCCCTCTGGCAGCCTGCCATGGAAAGTGAGTTCACATGGCGTAATTAATACGACTGTTTGAAGAATAACCCTCCCCGCATGAGGCAGCCTCGCTACCAGTCTGACATCGTTGGAAAAAATCAGTCAGCCGCTTGTTGACATTGCTAATTTGCCCCCTTCAAAAAAAGAAAAGAAAAAAAAAAACACAACAGAAATCTTTCTGTGTTCATGTTAAAGCCACAAGAGGAATTTTGCGTCACATATTCTTGTTTTTTGTGTCAATTTTTTGTTTCCACTTGCTCCCTCACCTCTTAGCCAAGGCTAGTGACACGTATTAAAAATGTATGCAGTCTAAGATGTAAATCATGTCATTCATGCTTGGCAGAAGCAGCAGCCTCTATCAGCTTCACTGATGATGTCTTCAGCTGGTGATAACCAATGAGGTCGTCCACTCATAAATGCATTTCTATTTTTATCAGTCTGCTGAAAGGCTCTTCACTAGACTTTGTTGTACCACACAAGTTTTTTTTTCATTACATTTTTGAATAAACATTGGAATTTCAAGGGTATGACACAAACAAGCCCATTGAGACGGCTTATGGTTCTGATTTTGGG
The DNA here is from genome assembly GCA_036245035.1 of Adrianichthys oophorus. NCBI lineage: Eukaryota > Metazoa > Chordata > Actinopteri > Beloniformes > Adrianichthyidae > Adrianichthys > Adrianichthys oophorus. The sequence continues at coordinate 5,336,876 of BSAI01000012.1, forward strand.
CTATATAAATAAATGTATATATATGTTTTTAATTCCAAGGAGTTTCACAGTAATGTGTCATAGCTCTTGTTATATTTGTTTTACGCCAAAAATTTAAAAGCTAAAAACTTTATGAAACTTTCAGTTTAAATTGTGAATAAAAACTATACATCATTCGTGCGTCATTGTAACCAGCCGATGTTATGGGCAAACGCTCTGGTGAGTTCAGAGAACACTGAGGGTTAAGGTGTTTTTGCTGGTTCGTGCAGAAAAGACAGACAACTGTGTTGCATGTTTGTCATCAGTAAATACCCAAACTTTGATAGAGTCCTGAGTTGCTTGGAAACGGCCTTTTGACTCCAGACATACAGATGGACAACGTTCTGCTTTTATGATGCTGTTCCCATTTAATGATGATGAATTCAATTTCTGCCAACTTAGACCAATTTCACAGTTGAAGAAAAGTTCTATCATTTGATTTCAATATTTTTTTGAAAAGCTCCCAGAGACAAGCGTGTTCCATAAGCAAGTGGGCAGTTGCTCAAAGGTGCATGACGTGAGATGGGTCTGGATGCTAAAAACTCATTTTCAATTTGCGTTTGATCCCTGTAGTGGCGCAATCACGCCTCCTTTCCCAGACAGACACAGTACGGTTGCAGTGTGTTGCATCTGCCGCTGTAAACAGGACTCATTGTAATCAGTGGGTGTGTTCACTCAGGACATTATGGCAGTCAGTCAGCCATGCTTTACCAGTGCCACAGTTATAGGGTGAGCAGTGAGTGAGGTGCATCATGGGAGTTAATGTTGTGTAGAGTGTGAATTTAATGGATGTGGTTTTAGTTCTGTAACTTTTGCTGTTGTGTTGTGTGCTTGATGTGTTTTTGCTCTGTGGGTGAGGATGGTCTGCCTATGAATTTAAGAACAGAAAACAACTGTTCCCTTTGTTTTATATTCCTAAAGTTTAAGATCCATAATAAACTCAATTATTGCCTGCTTCTCAGAATATGCTTATTGTATATTTGATTTAGATTTGATTTGATTGATTTATTCCAGGCATTAAAAGTAACTGAATGTTGCAATAAAAAATTCCATTATCCTTCAAACTTGAGAGAACATCTGCATCATCTGACTTTATCCTTTTGTCTCCACAGAAGTATCCGCTGTTTGAGGAACATCATCCACTGGAACTTAATCACCGCTTTCATCTTGAGGAACGCCACATGGTTCATTGTTCAATTGACCATGAGCACTGAGGTGCACGAAAGCAACGTGGTATGTGGTACTGCACTTAGGAGGATAAAGCTCACTGAACTTCCTGTTTTGGAGTTGTACGGAAATTCCTACACCAATAGAAATACACCAAAAATTGACTTGAAACATAAGTTAAAGTGAGTAATTAAACCTTTTTTTTGATGACATTATAATAAGTAATGCTTAACTGCAAAAAGTTTTTTTTGAAAAGGTGCATGTAGAAAACAAAATATTTCAGACCCCAAAAAATAGAAAAAAGGTCAATAAATGTTGACAGACATTGTGTTATTAACTACACATATAATTATTTTCCTTTTCAAAAAAATATGTTTTTCAAGACACAGCATGAAACAGTCATGTCTGCATTTATTTGCCCAAATTACAGTTTTTCAAAAAGAAAGGAGTTCTGCTCTAAACTTGTAAAACAGGAAAAGAATCGCAATGTTTCAAGACTGCCGTGAGAGATTTTACTTTCAAGATTCTGCAAACAAGCCAAATAAATTACACACCTTACTTGAGAAAAAGCACTGTAACATCCAATAAAAAAGAATAATGAACTAGATGGTTGTTTCATGAAATCTTTCATGTGTAACACTGAACTTCAAAGTCTTTTCCTTTTCAGATCTGGTGTCGTCTCGTGACTGCCTCCTTTAACTATTTCCACTCAACCAATTTCTTTTGGATGTTTGGAGAAGGCTGCTACCTCCATACGGCCATTGTCCTCACATACTCCACTGACAAACTCCGCAAGTGGATGTTCATCTGCATTGGCTGGTGTATGTATACATTGCATCTGTGCGTTCTTTGCACTTTTTCTTGTGAATCATTCTGGCAGTCCTGGACTGCAAGGGCCAGACTACTTTCACAATTCTTCTTTCTTACTTCTTCTTTAAATGACAATTTCACCCTTACCGCATTCTCAAAAACTCACCAAAATTATCAGGCACCCAGTACCAGGTAAATAAGAATTTTTGACATAGTGAATGCCCCTCCCCTGTCAGGGGTGAGGGGGGCTGGACCCAATAGCAGGCTAGAGACGGAAGTAAGTTTGAACAGTGATTTATTAAGTGCCAGTCCTGGTGGAGAGTTAAGGACAGTATGCTGCTTTGCTTGGGTGGAGGGTGAGCCGCTGGTCAGAAGGAAAGAGGAGGTGACAGGCGTGATCAGGAGTCCGGGTTGGTTTGCAGTGGATGGCTGTGGAGGCGTAGAATTCCTTGAAGATGCAAAAACAGGATAGGTCAGTCTATGAATGTTCATACAAAAACAAGACATGAACTGAAGCTTGAGGCGTAGCAGGGGTCAGTAAACTCTACCGCATGAAGCCGATGGACTGACACCGGCTGAAGGGCATGGAGGTCCATATGAAGGCTCCAGGCTGATGAGACCATATTAGGAATGTGGGTGTGGCTAACAAAAACCTCCATTGCCAAGGAAATCCAAAAAAATTACTTTTGCAGATTCTTCTCAAAATTACATTACCCCCAGATGACAGGAAAATGAAATAGTTTCTATGGAGATAAATCCAACATACTACAAATTGTCAGATTAGTCAGGACACTTAGGTGTCCCGTTTGACACTTTGTGTGGCGATGATAGGAATATTGATCCGTCTAGTTTCTTCTATTAGAGCAGGGATAGGCAACTCCAGGCCTCGAGGCCCGCATTCCTGCATGTTTTCCAACATACCCTGCTCTGGCGTGTTCTAATTGGCTGGACACACCTGAGCCAGGTATTCAGGCATGAGTAGGGCTTGGATATCTGGAAATCATGCAGACACAGAGGTCCTCGAGACCTGGAATTGCCTACCCCTGTATTAGTCTATGTCCAAATTCTCTTCCTACCCCCTAAGTACTAAATATGCTATGAGGTACGTGACTATCTTGAACAGTGGATTTTAAGCACATTGAAAACATGCCCACTACTATTTTTCTTTTTGTACACAGAAAACATGACATCACCAATTCTCCAAAGAAAAACCTTATAAATATGAACAGTTTACAAAAACTATTTATGAATCTGAAGATTAAAACTTAAATGGTTTACAAAAAATAAATAAAATACTTTTTTCTGCATGAAAAATCGTTTAAATGCAGTGCATTGTGGTTTATATTTGTTAATATAGTGAGCATTGATACACACTGTGTTTTTTGGAGAGACTTCTGAGGAATTTCGACGGCACTGGATTTTGGAATTGTAGATTTGGACAGCACTGCAAAATACAAACACACTAAACCCACTAAGTAGTGAGTAGTGAAGGAACTCAGACACAACCTCTGAAAATGTCCTTGCAGTGCAAGGCTAAAGCTAGCAACCGGACATGTTTGACAGTTCATGTTTTCTCCCAGTTTAGCTGCTTTTTATTTGATGTTATTCAAGCAATTTAGCATCCCTTGATGTGTATAAATGCTTTAAATTTTTCAACAATAAACGTTTTAAAAAGCCAGTTTGGCTAAATGTTGTCTGACATTGGAGATGCTTAGGTTAAGACATTTCCCAAGATGCATTGCCATTTTTCAATGCCTTCCATCATTGTGTATCCCTGAAAGACAGCCAACAAATAGCAGCGAGTTAGCTAAACATAAAACACCGGGATTTTGTTTGCCAGCTACAAAATTCATTGTGAAAAGCTCACAATCCCTCTGTTTCACACTGTCAAGCTAAACTTTGTGCTGTTGGAGTTAAGAGCATTGTGCCAGCTGTATTACATTTCCCACTGGGTGTAGTTGGAAGGATCTGCATAAGAAGGTGGCAGCATATTTCAGAGCTGCTGTGAAAAATGATTAAATCAGATCACATTTCTTGTGTAGCAGCTGTAATTCGCTGGCTTCACCGACTTGCATGTCAGCAAGTTTCTGAAAACAGATTAACACTGCAAGACAAATGACACCTTCCTAAATTAAGCTTTGGCTCTTTGAGATTTGCCTAAAGTTTCGAATTACCCAGATAAGGAAGGTAAACCACCAATGACGCCAAAAGTTTCCAGAGATTAGGATCCCCCAGATGCAAACGTGTGACATGATGGCTTGTAAAGCCTTCATGCTTCTGTTACTGACAATTTGGTGTGAGTAATCGCTGTTTGTCTGCTTTATTAAATCTCTATAAGTGTGTTAATCATCAGATCACTTCGCATTATCATCAACCAGAGTTAGGCTCTTTATTCTAGCAAATAGAAGCAGTTGGATGCTGACAACTCTTGGCTTGCATCTGTGCAGAGCTGCACACAAACAGCAATTTCTCCTGACAGAGCCTGGCAGCCACCAGTGGTGTCCCTGGAAAAATGACACGTATTTCCTTCCCTTGCATGAATTTCTCTGAGATGTTAAATATGCAAACACTGTTTTGCTGTTTCTTGACTTCACAGGTATACCATTTCCCATAATAGTGGCGTGGGCCATTGGGAAGCTCTACTACGACAATGAAAAGTAAGCTTTTGGCTTAATTTACTTTTTTTCTCTTTTCTGTTAAAAAGAAAATGGCAAAACACATTAAGGAGATGAATGTCTGTTAATTATCTGTTGTATTCACATTGGCATTGTGGAATATTCTTCATTATGGCATCGTTTCCACTTTGACTGAAAGTGTTTGCTCCCGTTTCCCAACTATTATCACTCCAAAAATTGGTTCTACATTCACATTGTGAGCCAAATGAAAAAAATATGCAAAGCCTAACACTTCCTATTTCTCTGCTCCATAGAGCTCTAATGTTCAAAAATGGTTAGAAGTCCTGCATGACGTTTCTCCATCATAACAAACATATACTCAGTGGCTTGATATGAACCACTACATGGACCAGCTCGCAGTCAGGAATGCTCAGTGGAGCAGCAAATGTATGAGAATCAACTCGGATGGCCAAGTGTGTCGACACTTCCAATGAGAAGTTTGGTTTGTTTGCCCATTAGCTGCAGAGAATCAGACAAGTGGTGCACGCGGATGCAGAAACGTAGCTAAAAGGGCCAGTGAAAAAGGCAGCTGAAGATGCATGAATAGATTTCTTGGCAGCTGGTATTTGTTCATGTACCTTCAAACAAGAGCAGATAATGATCTCTCCCCACACAGGCCTCAGTATAGCCCAAGCTTGCACTTTGTAATGCTCATATGAATCATGACTAATGAGATGTCAATGCTTTCAATCATTTGCTTATAGTTTTTGTTTTTCTGGATTTTGAATCTGAACCATTCATCGCTTTTAATGGTGGATTTTTTTTTTCTTACGAATTGACAACAGAATGTAAGAACTTTGGTAAAGTCTCCCTTATAACCTCTTCATCCAGTAAAACATGTGTTTTTTGGAGACCTTGGTTGTTATTGAGTTTTCTGAACATTTTTGTGGTAGATCTTCTTCATTATTCCCATCATTCCAAATCGATCCAGGCACGGCTCTACATGCCTTTAATTGCTGGGGTCAGATTCATTTTTCTATCTTTCTGCTTTTTGCCTGCAGCATATTTTCTCAAAACTTTTAGCTCAAAAACCACTAAAGGTTTTGGAAATCTTGAAAGTCACGATCTCAGTTCAGTTTGGCTTTGTTCCTGACAGAAGACAGAAAGGGGGCTGATAAGCTCATGTATCCTAATGTAGGCTTCACTGTTCAGGGTTTGACTTGGTCAATTTGGCAAATTTTTAGTTACAATTTTAACTAAGTAACAAAAACACTGCTACACATTTTTACTGTGAGTTACTGTATTTTTCACACTATTCTAAAGGGCACACCACATTATATCCTGACACCGTCAATGAACGGTCTGTTTTTGAACTTGTGTCAAAAAAAAGCACATTGAACTATAATGCACATTAAGACAGACAAAAGAGTCCGAGATGAGTCTGTCAGTCAGTCAGAATGTATTAACTGTGTTCACAGTAACGCTAGAACTTACTTGTTACGTGTTAGCCACATTAGCATATTCGCAGGAACTTTGTTTGCAACACATAAGAACACACTGACACAGCTAAAACAAATGTTACAGTGACTATGCTAAAAAAACACCCTCCGACATTGCTACATTTTAGCCATGTTAATATATTTACCATAACACCCAACCACGGCTGCACGGTGGCGCAGTGGTTAGCGCTCCTGCCTCACAGCAAGAAGGTTCCCGGTTCAAGTCCTGGCTGGGGGACCTTTCTGTGTGGAGTTTGCATATTCTCCCCGTGCATGCGTGGGTTTTCTCCGGGTACTCCGGCTTCCTCCCACCGTCCAAAAACATGCTTCATAGGTTAATTGGTTACTCTAAATTGTCCCTAGGTGTGAGTGTGCATGGGTGTGTGATTGTGGCCCCTGCGACAGACTGGCGACCAGTCCAGGGGTGTCCCCTGCCTTTGCCCATGAGTAGCCGGGTTAGGCTCCGGCAACCCCGTGACCCCGAAAGGGATAAAGCGGATTGGAAAATGAATGAATGAATGAACACCCAACCAAACATTTTGCCAAAGCCTCTCAAATTATTTCCCCACCAATAAACTAGAATTAATCCACTTATAAGGTTTAGAATCTTATAAGGTTTGTAAGATTAGAAGACGCTCTGTTTTGTTTTTGTTTTTTTTATTAAGGCTTTTAAGTGCGCCTTGTAGTGTGGAAAAATCATTAACTGACTTTTATTTGCTAAAGGTCGTCTACAGAAATGCCCTCGTGACCTTATTTCAGATGTGCACTGACCTTTTCAAACTTCCCATGCAATATATGGTTAATTTATTTTATGTAGTCCAATGGGCCTTTTTCCTTTTGGCACGGTAACTAGCATCTATAAATATTCAAGTTTGCTAATAGAAATTAAAAATGCCTCATTATTAATTTTCAGTACCTCGAAGGAATTCAAGTGTGAAAGCTTGTTGCTGATGTTTTCTTGCTTTGCTTTTTTTTTCTTTGGGCCAACCACCAGGAGAACATGTCTGCCAGGACTGCTCACTTCTGCTTTTGCTGCTTCATCTCATTTAGTTGAAAACTATATATCCTGATATCGTTGCCAAAGCAAAACACTTGATCAAAGTATCATTTGGAAAAGGCTTGATGGACGCATTGGCATCAAAACAAACAATACTTTAAAAAAAGGATGCAGAATCTGCTGAAAGGCTCAGGTTAGGTTTCTTTGACAGGCAATTGGTAATGTATTTCAGAATGCCAAATTACAGTTTGTTCAGCTGGTGTGATCTCTCTGTTCCATCCTAAAATAAGATTAGGGGACTGTGCAGAGCATTCAACCAGAGTGATTTAGAGACAGAATTCTGCTGTTATCAATGAACATGACAGGTGTGATTCCCTGAAGGTAGGACCTGAGTTACATGAGGTTGTGTGTTTTTTGCTCAAAAATACCCAAACTAAAGCGTAAACCAAACTTCAATTCACACTGGGTTTCATTAGACAGACTTTAGTTTCATGGACGCCAACAAACCTGTCATCCTTCTGTGTTTGGTGAATGCTAAACTAATGAAAATGTGAATAAAGAATTGGAATTTGCCTTTCTGGTTGAGATCTTTAAAAGCAGAATGTGTGGGGTTATGGACCTAGGACATTTGTTTGTTTTTTGTTGGGTTCCACTTCCTGTTTTATTTTGTTGCTGGTTGTTACTTCCTGTGTTCTCTCCCTCCTTATTGGCACACCTGTTTCCACTTACCTCATCCCCTCCTCCTGTTATAAGTCTTCGTCTCCCCTTCACTGGTTGTCGGATGGTCTTTTGTACCTTCATGAGTTTGTGTTCAGTTTTTGTGAACCTTTCTCGATTAAACGAGAGACTTTGTATTTACGAGTGTCGTCTGCATCTGTTTTCACACGTCAACCCTGACAGAATGAGGATTAGGTAATAGAAGTTATTAGATCAAAAATCTATGATTGCACCAGTGCCATTATTAGTGGGCCTTGAGAGAAGCTTGCATGGACCTATCAATGAAATGCTATGCAATATGGTGGCAAAGAGACACAAAGCAGTTACAAACTTTGAGTATTAAAAGAAAAAGGACAAACCTTGTATTAGTCTGTAGCTGTTTCATTTTTAGACGTACAAATACAAAGTACAGCTGTTGTGCATTAATGTCCTGCCCTGATGACTGCTGGGATAGGCTCCAGCAGTCCCCAAACACAATGAAGTAGCTTTAGAAAAAGGAGGGCTTAGCACTGCTGTGTTCTAACAGCTAATATAGGTAATGAATTCTTGCTAAACAATCTGGGTCATGCTGTTACCACAACTGTAACCCCCGACCTGGGCTGTACCGTGGTTTATTCTCGTCTGAAAACGTGATCAGTCCTGCTTTGATTATCAGGGGATGAAAAGTTTAAACAAAGCTAGACATCTGCTGCTTGTTTGGTAAATATTTATGTCCACATGTGAGGCTTAGTCTGAGAGCCACGCAGTCGAGAAAAAATATTTTCCTTTTGCAGTCTGGTTTCTTCAAAAGAAGCGATAAGATCACCCAGGTCAGTCCCTAAATGTCAGGAGCATCCGGAAGCTGCTGTGACAACCCATCTTTGAAAATCCCAAAAGCAGCGTCATTCCTGCTAAACGATGTTTCTGCTTGAGGTGATGAGAATTCCTCTGAGTCATACTTTGGGCAAGTCATTGAGTGGAAAACTGGCGCAAATCCCTGAACTCAAATTAGCTAATTAATACTGACACGTACCGTGGCAGGAGGTTACAAGCGTCAGTGCAAATTCTCCTGACAGTCTGAACACGACCTTAATGACTGCTGTTGTAATGTTTCAGGTGCTGGTTTGGGAAGCGAGCTGGTGTGTACACCGACTACATCTACCAAGGTCCCATGATCCTTGTGTTGGTGGTAAGAGCCTTTCTTGTACCCACAGAAATCACAGAATTCACTCTGCTCTCACAATTATCCTTTCATTTACCTTTATTTGCAATTGAAAACAATTCCTTCTTTCGACCATTGACTGTATATGAGAACTGGACTGAGTGACCCCTCCCTAGCTAATACTCAATCATTCTATTTGTCAGAATAACCCTTCTTCCTCTGATACCTTTTTTAACATCTTCTTTCTAAACCTAATTTCTTACATTACATTTTTTTACTATTAGTGCAAGTTATTCAAAGTTATAAACTGACCAATCAGATGCCTCAATAAAAAGAATGTGGTGCCTACTGGCCCCCAGGTCCAGCGTCATATTCTCCCGAGCATGCTTTCAAGTGGTAGGGTTGTGGACTTTTAACAAGCTCATTCCTGAATGACATGAGTGGTTGCCATAGAAAGGTTGACTCAGACTAATCACTGCTTGCTGACAATTTCTGGTTTTAATATGGTGACGTCTGTATCGCAAAACTATGGCGACTGAATTGACGTCACTGCATTGGAGCTGAAAGTAAATTGTTACCTATGGGTGACATCACACTCACTCAATCCAGTTCTCATATACAGTCAATGGTTTCAACTGGCATTAATGAAACAATGCTACATTTTTAAATCAGTTAAATTACCAACATTCCGATGGTTTTCATCATAAAGTTTATTCTGAAGGAAAAGATGATCAACTGTGGGACATTTTCTTACTCTAAGGGGATGCTTTCACAACTTTGTCATTTATAAACAAATCCTAATTTTTTTCCTTGGTAACTTAACTTTTATTTGTAGTCTGATAAATGAAATAAAAAGGACAAGAATTACCTCAGAATTCAGATTACAGCTGAGTTTTTCCCCCCTCACACAACAACAACTTTCCTCTGATATTCAGCCCTCTGGCAAGGCCCACATGAAAGTCGCTGCCGTTCATCCAGGGACTTACTCTCAGCTCCTTCTACAAGCTTTAGTCAGCTGTTGTCTGCCCAGTGCTAACTCCCTTCTGATTTAACTGCCAAAACACTGTCCGTAGTCTGGTAGAGCAGCTTTAAAGGTGTCGTCTTCGATATGACACTTATGTAAAGAGTTTTGTCTCACTTTGATCCTGTGTTAGTCATCAGATGTGGCATAATTCATTCATAAAGTAAAGTCTGGCTCAAAAGATTGATTAGTTATTGGTCTGGTCTGATGAGTTGATGTGTTTAGTTCTTTAACAAAAATAGGCACGAATTAAAATAGAAAGTAAGCAAAAGTATTGGATCACACACATTATTTTGCCATGTCTGAAGTGTCTGAAACAGTAAAGGACTCAGTGTCTTCATATATCAGTGTAATGGGATGCCCCTTTTGCCATATGGGAAAGTTTACCCCAAATGGACACTCTGCTGTCAGCTATAAGTGGTATTGCTGGAAAGTGAAGGCATTCAGGAACAACACTAAGTCAGCCACAAAGTGATTGAACCCACAGAGTAACAGCAGGGTCAATGGCTGCTGAGGCTCACGGTGCGTAAAAGTTGCCAGCACTCTGCTAACTCCACGGCTGAGGAGTTCAGACTTCCACTGGCATGAATGTAATCACTACCACTATGGAGCAGCCACTAAATGAAACAAGTTTTCATGGCTGAACTGCTCCAAGTCCATATCCAAGTGTGAAGCGAATTGATGCAGAGCATCACTGATCTGGAGAGTGAAACCATGGAAACGCTCTCCAGAGGGATGAATCATGCTTCCCTGTCGTAAAGCTTGACAGTATTCTGTCAAATGCAGAGACTGAGGAATGCTGCATGATTGATGCTGTTTATCAGGGTTCACGACACCGACATTTACGTCATTTCGCAGAAGTATTGTTCAACTTACAGTTTTGCTACAGTTCAAAGGAATGTGGGGTCAAGAATTTAACCCAAGAACACTGGGAAGGTCAAGCTAGGAATTTGAACCCCTGACCAGCTAATTTATTTGACAGCTCAACCCACTGAGCCACAGCAGCCCTTTTTCTATTAAAGACCCACTCTAATTATATTTTGATCTTTTGTACAAGCATCCCAGTGGTTTTTTAATGATTTTGACCATGATTATGCCGTTTTTAGAAAAAGACAACAAAACCTGAGTCGTTTTCTAGGACAAAGTTTCTGCAGAGCGGTAGGAGTTCATTAGAAATTTGCATCTGAGTTGTGGGTGGGACCGTTGGTGATGAGCAACCCGCCCTCCCTTCCTGAGTTATGGGTTATGGGAGACTGTGTTACAGTCTCTCCCACTAACTTTACAGCCACTCTGGACCCCAAGCCAACATTGGTGGTCCAATGAAAATGGCGACCAATATTGGAGCTATCCAGCTTTACAGTTTTCAGTTAGATTCCTCCTCAGAAAAAACAAAGACATACATGGATCTAGTTGTCTACAAGTAGATATATTGGATTGGAGCATAACAGGGAGCTTGTGGCCTTCCCATTGTATTTTCTAAGTCACAAGTGTTTTTCAAACTGCAATTTTTATAGCAAAAATGCCCAAGAGCACATCAAAAACTCAATTTTGATCAGAGTAGACCTTTAAAACTTGGTTTGAGCCTGTTACTTGACGGGTCTGCTTGAGATTCAGCAGGATTCAGGAGGAACTAATTCATTTTTTTAATGTCACATGACATTCCTGCAAAATGCTTTGCTTTATAATTTGCGAGCAGTTTCATGCACAAAATGTTTTTTTTATTTTCACGTGCAACTGATCAACATCCATTTAGACATTTTTTGATAGTTTTAGTAAGATGAGGATTAGAGATTTTTTTATCTTTCATTAAACCTCTGCTTCCTTTAATCAATTGAAACCTGAATTTATTTCCAGCTATGAAACATAAATCCACTTGTGTGTTTGCTTTCAAATATATCAAGATAATTCTGGGGCCGAACTGGTTTGATGCATATCTGCAGCAATAGGCATAAAGGGGCTAACAGTTTAATGAAGACCATTTCCTAATTCAGCATAGCTAATCGCAAAACAAGATCTACAAAAGATCCTTTGAAGAGTTTAGGGTTGAAGAACTTGCCTTATGCTCATGGAGCCCAGTTTTGACTAAGTCAAAAGCATTTGGGTCGTAATCAAACGGAGAACGTTATGCTTTTGTCACATGCGCCATACAAGTAATGCCGTTTGTTGGGTTGTGGAGGGTCTTAAGGAGAGTGACTTAAGGTGTGTCTTTCTGTAGCTTTGAAGCTCTTATGACCAACCTCAAAGCACATCCTGAAAATGAAACCTACCATCATTGTGTGTGTGATTAATGTATTGTGAGGTATTTGTAAGGGTAATGGAAGTAGTTGCACATACTTATGTGGGTGATCATGCAGTGTCCATACGCCACACTCCAGTCCTTAGCAATGCTTCTTACTGGCACAAAAGCTGTATGCACAGGTGTGCACAAGATACTTCAGAGTCTGTAGGATGCCCACACAAACTACAAGCTGATTTTCTTAATTTCTACTTAGTTTCTACTGTCAGAATTTCTACTTTCATTGAAAGAGGATGCAGTTATTACAGCACCAATGTCCAATGCCAATGTGCAGGATTTGAGGGAGTTGAAAAAAGGACAAATCTGTTTAATGTACCTGCATCTCACCTACTTCACCCTTACATGTTATGTTGTAGAAGTGATCACTGCGACCTGACGCTCGCAGCATGCCAGTAGCATAAAAGCTCCTCACAAAGCAATCAATACAACCTTGATTTTTGTGTGGGCCACCTGCGTGTCCCATACAGGTTCTTCTACTCTTCGCCTGCAGACACCCATAAGGGCAGTTGTAAATAAAGCTTAGATTAGTATGCCTGTCCACCAGTGGTAACCGTCTTCAAATGAAAGTATCATCAATCACACGGGAGATAAACTCATTTGTCAGCATTACTGGTAATGCTGTGTCTTTAATGGCAAGGCAAGTTTATTTGTGTAGCACAATTCAAAGTGCTTTACATAAAACATTAAAAGAAAAAAAATCAAAGGTGTGATCAATAAAATAAGATTTAAATAAGTTAAAAAAGTAGTTCATTTAAAACAAGCATAGATAAACATTGTGGATTTAAACTTTTGATTTCAAATGAATCAAATGCAGCTGAGAACAGGCGGGTCTTTAACCTGGATTTAAAAACAGTGTTTCAGCTGATCTAAGGTTTCTGGAAGTCTGTTCCAGATCTGTGGAGCATAGAAGCTGAATGCAGACTCTCCATGTTTAGTTCTGACTCTAGGAACTGATAAAAGACTGGATCCGGATGAGAGGAGAGGTCTGGCTGGTACACCTCTGTACCTCAATTAAATACTTCATTAATCCCTGAGGGGAAATTAGAAATGTCCTTCTTGACACATGTGAGTATGTCTAACTAATTGCTTTAAAAAAAAAAGTCTAATAGAATAGTTATTGTTGGAGATAAAAACGAGCTGAACGTAAAGAAGAACACTTTGTTCATCAGCTAGAACTACAGACGGATGACAATGTGGAAAGGAGTCATAAAAGTATGAAAAGTAGCAGGGATGTTTTCCCTGCTACAGTCTCGTCGCTGCTGGCGAGCCATGAGTGGAGTGACCTTCCCTCTGTCGCTCAAACAGAATATTCTTTTATGTTCTCCACTCATTTGAAGAAAAAAAAACATTTCCTTAAGAGGCACTTTCCGGGATAGTGTCTGCCCCCCCCCCCCCCGGCAAACATCTGCCTCATTCAGTATCACTCCGCTGCTTTCCCTGGAAATTCTCCACTGTCACTTACAACGGCGAGTTCTTCTGGGCTTTTGTGTCCTTGTGCTTTGTGGAGCACTTGATCCCAAAGGATCACCAGCAGGTCACCAGAATGTTTGTTGTTCCTGCAGTCAGAGTGTTCTGGTTATGATGTCTCAGCGTTTCTCCATCAGGGCCTTTTAAACCAACAAAACGATGTGCTGCAGTAAATACTGAATGGTAATATGAGAATTGTGAATATTAGCAGACATGAACAAGGCTATCCGGGACCTGCAGTGTGTGGAATCATAAATATTCAACTGTTCAACAGGCCAAGGTCAGGTCATTTGGAACTGGAAAGTATTTCTATGGCTATTTTTTACCCCATGTTACATCATTCTAACCCATTGCATGCCATTGATTTTGGCATTCATCACAAAGTGGAAAGATAATCCCAAGTTTGCCTTTCCAATGCACCAACCTTACTTTCTGCTCTGTCTGAAAAATATGCCTGTTTTGCCAAAGCCTTAAATAGCTTGTGGCCTTATTGTGACAGAACTCCAGTCTTGTGCAGAAACTGTTGTTCATTGACGCCGGCTGATGCACACCGCAACAATTTCCACACATTCTCTGCTGGTATTTTGAGACAACGCCATCCAGCTGCTGTGAAGAGAACTGGAAAATAATAATCACCCTCTTCGCTTTACTGCAGAACATAAAACATGCTGCAAGTACAGAGAGCTCTTAATACTAAGCCTACTAAGTTTTACTGAAATAAAACCTGAAGGCCGTCTGGTAATCAAGCACTCCAGGATAAATCAAAATACTGTTTCATTCACTGTGGTGTGAAATTCAAACTCAAAATTTGAGTTGTTTGTCTCAAGTCAAAAACCTTAACAAACAAAGCATGTGCAGCCTTGAATACTGCAATCAGTGACTCTTTTATTCCAAGGTCTTTGGAGATTGTTCTTTGTGTTCTGCCAATAAGAAAAAGGAGAAAATAATAGATGTGACATTGCAGACTGCTACAGGAGGCTGTGAGTCAAACCCCACATGATCCCCCTGATGAATGTCTCGCTTTCTTTGGACACCGTGGTCCAAAAACACCAGGATTGTTTGGATTAAGTTGCAGTTAGGTGTTGCAAATGCTTTTGCCTGTAGACAGGTTGGCTGTGACCCTGACTGAAAGGAAGCAGGTACACAAATTGGAAAATTAGCATTTGAGACAGGAAGCAGCAGGGGTTCCAATGAGAGATGTGTCCTTGGGTATGACCTTCAACCTCTGCATTGCAACTCCTGCACTAATTGGTCTGTGCAGTCTAGAGAGTGTGATGGAGTAAATGTGTAATGCCTGATTTACGCTGGTTTGTCTGTCAAGGGAGACACACCACAGATGGACCAGTGTAAATCCAGGAGGATAGTTTTATGTTGAACACATTTAAACCTGCAGGTTGGAACCATTGACTGAATATATAAGCTGTATGTACAGTGGGACATCACCCATAGAAAATCATTTACTCTCTGCTTTGACAAAATTAAGTAAATTCTGTGCAATTTTTTTTCGCAGTATGGATGCTGCTATGTTGGAACTAGAAATTGTGAGTAAGTAGAAATTAGTCCGAGTTGGTCTGAGTCAGTGTTCCTGTGGCAACCACTCTAGCCAATCAGGAGTCCAACAAATAGGCCGCACCTCTGCCTCTTGAAAACGGGCTACATGAAATCTTGTCAATCAAAAAATTCAAGAATGATCAAGAAAATGTTAAATAAAGGTATCAGAGCAAGAATGGTTACTCTGACAAACAGAATGACTGAGTAATAGCTGTTTATTTCTCAAGAGAAGTCCATGGAAGCCCACAGGCACTTCCTGTTTGGAGCCCAAGGGGAGAGGTGTCACTCAGTCCAGTTCTCATTTACAGTCAATGGTTGAAAATCATGTAGAAAGTTGTAAAGAAAGCATCACTTTATTTTTTTTTTATTTCTGTAGATCAACTTTATTTTCCTCTTCAACATCGTGAGAATCCTGATGACCAAACTGCGAGCCTCAACAACCTCAGAGACAATCCAATACAGGTGAATTTACGGTAACCTGCCGCTGACTCCTGCTGCACCTGCAGTAAATACACTCAAGAGGTGGTCCTGTATAAACACGCCCTGAATTATTCATGTTTTATCTCCATTGACTGGAGAAGGATTTTCCATGAGGCCTTCTAACATACAGTGATACTCCGAGCTGAGCTGCTCTGTCAAGCTTGTCTGAGCTGTGATCTCCTCTTCTGCAGGAAAGCTGTGAAGGCCACTCTGGTCCTCCTGCCTCTGCTGGGAATCACATACATGCTGTTTTTTGTTAACCCCGGGGAAGACGAGATCTCTCAAATCGTCTTCATCTACTTCAACTCGTTTTTGGAGTCCTTCCAGGTATGAAGTGTCTTGCAGACAGTGCAGTGTGACAGCATCTTTGTGTGGGTGGATTGTTTTTCTTTGTACACACTCAGTAATTGAAATGAGTTGACAGCAGAACATTGTGCTCCTCTGTGGATGTGCACAATAAGCTGCTGTATGGGCGATTAAAACAGGATCAGCGCATTGATGTTTTGGATGGCCTTCTTTCCGATGATGCTTTATCCTCACATTATCTCCTCTGTCCTCTTACACAGGGCTTCTTTGTCTCAGTGTTTTACTGCTTCCTAAACAGTGAGGTAAGCAGATTCTCATTGACTTATCGATTTCACATTTTGGTTTTCTCCCTGATACAGAAGCCTGTTCATATTCCCCATCCCTCTCGAGCACTTGTACTCTCCCTTTTTGGTGGCTGCTGCTGCAGTTCGCATCACATATATTTAGGGCACAATTAAGACTTGTCATGTGCCGAGATAAGTGACATCACTTTCTACACTGTATGACAGTGTCATCCCTAATTTGGTTGCAAGAAAAATAAGGGGTGAAACTCTCTCAGAATAGCACCAACGTCTGCATGTGTGTAAGCGCTCCCTCCCTTTCCTAATCCCATTTGTGTTTTTAGCAGTTATTTTATCATTGCATGTATTGTCCTAGATTGATTTGGCTTTAGATTGCTGGAGTAGATCTCCTAAATCAAAAGCACATTACATTAAAAGCCTGCTGTCGTGCTAAGCGCACAGTGTTGACAGCCACATCTGCAAGCTGCAGTGATGGATCATAATTAGGAGTTTAACCAAAGCACGCAAAGATGTCTGAGCTGTGACTGATGATAATACCACCCACAAGACATGTAAGCATTCATTTGGACAGAATTAGACCTGTTCACAAAACAACTCTTGTGTGTTGACACTGTGTCTAATTCATAAAATGCATTTCTTTAAATAATTTAAACGGGGGTTTACAGAGGTAAGCATTTCTGGAAAGCAAGACATTCAGCACTTGTGTTAAATTCCACAATAAGTAAGAGAATGCATAAAGTACAGCATTTTTCCTCTGAGTTCGTCCGACAGTTGAACCTCAATCTAGGAACAACCATGCAATTTGCATCATGGTCGTGGAACAATGGACCAGCTCTACACCCTCTTTAGGTTGCTGGAGGGTTGGTAGTGTCCTGTGGAGGGTGCTCTGGGAGTATGGGGTCTGGGGAGCCTTACTCAGGTCTATCCGGTCTCTGTATGACCAGAGCAGGAGCTTGGTCCGCATAGCTGGCAGTAAGTCAGATATGTTCCGGGTGCATGTTGGACTCCAGCAGGACTGCTCTTTATCACCGGTTCATTTCTAGGAACAGCCAGTGGTTGGAGAGGGTCTGGTTTGGGAACCACAGGAATTTCTATCTGCTCTTTGCAGATGATGTTGTCCTGTTGGCTTCATTGAGCCAGTACATCCAGCATGCATTGGAACAGTTTGCAGCCGAGTGTGAAGTGGCTGGGATGAGGGTCGGCACCGCTAAGTCTGAGGCCATGGTTCTTGAAACAGTCGAAAAGGACAGAAAGGAACCAGTTGAGGTGGCTCAGGCATCTGGTCCGTATGTTTCCTGAATTCCTCCCTGGAGAGGTGTTCCAGGAATCTCCCACTGGGTGGAGGCCCCGGGGAAGACCCAGGACATGCTGGAGAGACTACGGCTGAGTCAGAATGCTTCTATTTTCCCCACAGCTTCTCCCTACCCCTCCAATTGTTGGGGCATTTAAAGCTTTATTGGTGCCCGAAATATATATATTTTTTTAAGTGAAAGGCATAGGGACTGGTCCGGTTGGTAGGGTGATCCACGTTGTGCTGTGCCGCAGAAGAGAAACACATTTCTTCATGTGGGTGTGCTCTGATCCACAGAAGTTTACATTTTAAAGTAAGTAATGACTCTTTGCTGACATTTTAAAGTTATGAAACCAATGTTGTTATGTATTTTCTGAGCGCTAACGTATATGACTGGTGGCTATTGATCACGTCATCCAGGGGTAGTAACGTCCGACTTTGAAGACACTATTTTTCCATCTCCATTCAGAGGGATAAATGTAGGGGTAGGGAGAGGCCATGGGGTAGAGGAAGAATTCAGATTCAGCCTGCGTCTCTCGGCTGACCTGGAAATGCCTCGGGGTCTCCCAGAGGAGCTGGAGGAAGTGGCCAGGGAGAGGGCAGCTCCCCCTAAAACCCAGTCCATGAGAGTGGAAGAAGGTGGATGGATGGATGGATGGATGGATAGACGGATGGTTGGATGGATGGATGGATGGTTGGATGGATGGACGGATGGTTGGACGGATGGATGGATGGTTGGATGGTTGGTTGGATGGATGGTTGGATGGATGGATGGATGCATGGATGGATGGATGGATGGATGGTTGGATGGATGGATGGTTGGATGGATGGATGGATGGTTGGACGGATGGACGGATGGTTGGACGGATGGATGGATGGTTGGATGGTTGGT
>BSAI01000012.1:5355545-5409520 GCA_036245035.1 Adrianichthys oophorus
ATGGATGGTTGGATGGATGGATGGATGGATGGATGGATGGATGGATGGATGGATGGATGGATGGATGGATGGATGGATGGATGGATGGATGGATGGATGGATGGATGGATGGATGGATGGATGGTTGGATGGATGGATGGATGGATGGATGGATGGATGGATGGATGGATGGATGGATGGTTGGATGGATGGATGGAGTTATTTTTCAAAACTATGAGCCACATTAAGAGAGACAGAAAAGTCACGCTACACATTAGCCATGCTAGAACCGTTAGTCACGTTAGCGCATTCACAAATTGTGTAACTCCCAACTTTGTTTTCAACACATTAAAACAACAGAATGACCTCTAAAACATGTTACTGCTTCCATTCTGACTCACAACCGTTTTAGTAACAGCTAAATAAAGCGTGACTCCACACAGCTACACGTTAGCTGTGTTACAGCCAAAAGCCACAGTAGCTGCTACCACTAAAACAAACGTTACTGTGACTGCGCTAACTCCCAACCACATTGCTAGTAACACAGCCCAACACCGCGACACGTTAGCTCAGATTGTGTATTTACAATACTATAAAGCATGGTGGACCTCTCAAAATCCCTTCAACATCAGTGAACACAGTCAGAATTGATCCATATCTGAAGTGCTCCAGATTATTAGGTGCTCTGTTGTTTTTGTTTTTTTTAATTAAGTGGTGTACAATGCATGTTTATCTCTCACACCATTATACTACTACCACCAGGCTGATTACATTTACAAGGTTGGTTTCATGCTTTCTTGTTTTACACTCTTTTTTTTTTTTTTTTGCTCCACCATAAAAATGTTACTGAATTTGGCATCAGCCATTTTTTTTCTGTTTGGTTAAAACAAGCGGTTGTTTGAGTTAGTTTAGTCTCCACAATTTCCCCTGACCTTATCAACAACAAGCTTTTTTGTTTGCAGTACTGCCTCACTCGGGATGGTTCTCTTTTTTTCCATCAAACATTCTGCCTAAAGCCTAATTATCACAACAGACCAGAATTTTCTGAATAAAATGTGTCTAGCTCACCAGACACCAAAAGCAACGCCACTTTCAAAGCCAATTAACTCCCTTTTCTTCTATGTTCTGATCTTTGGTTTCAACTTCTGTAAGCCAAGTTCTCTGTGACTTCAAGTCTAAACCTTTTGACCTGCTGGTATGTGCTGGCCATTTGTGCGCTGCACCAAAATACCAATTAATTTAGACAGAACAAAGATAAAGGCCAGGAGGTCGAGCAGCACGAAATGCCAGGTGCCCACTTCAGAGGCTCTGCAGAGGAAGCATCTCTGAGCTGTGACTCATCCTCTTCTCCTTTCGCTGTCCTTACAATCTAACCAAGACATAAATGTCAGCAGAATCCTCTGAAGGATGTCAAGATTTGAAGTAGAGAACCAGAGCTCTTGTTTTAGCATCCACAGCACCAAATATTCATGAAAGCATACATATGATAAACCCAAAAAACAGGTTATGGATCCTGTTTAACTGTCTTCTGTTTAAATGACGGCACATTTGCTCATCCTCATCTCATCTGTCCTCGACTCCTCTGCTCATGCCTCTGCAGTGTGAAAAGCAGACACAAAAGGGAGGAGTGCAAAGTGGGCAATGAGACAGGAGGAGCAGCCAAACACAAGGAGTCAGAAAAAGAAAAAACAGAAACATCACACGGGAATCCAAGCATAAGCAACAACAAACCCACTCTGAGATAATAGAATTTTTCAAGACCTACTCCGATGAAAATGATGTTTTAACATGGACGTGGAATTTTTCTAATGAGGGACAACATATCTAAAGAAAATTAAGCTTAAAATGGCATTTCTGATTATTTTTTATTGAAATCCTTGTGAATGAGGAGCAGACAAAAAAAAGGCATTTGAAAAAGAATGCATTTGTGACGCCACAAGCCCCCAGCTCCAAGCTCCCAGCAATAGGGAGGGAAAAGGGGGCGGGGTTGCTCCACACTAACGGTCCCACCCAAAACTCTGAGGCATATTTCTATTGAGCTATTGCCATTCTTCAGAAACTATGTCCTAAATTTTTGCCAAAAACTGCATAATCACACTTATAAATACAAATTTACAATAGATCAAAAGATGATTGGAGTGGGATTTAAAAGACAAATTACCAATGTCGAAAATAATTTAATATATTAGGAAAACATCAAAAGATGCTGTCCGTCTAAGTTGGATTCCTCTGTCTCATAGCTGGAGGCTGACTGTGAGAACAGATTTTCACCGCCTTTAATAAGTTGAAATGAAAAAGAGCCAGCTTGATTCCACAAACCCTTTTTATCTCTGCAAAGTTCATGTCATTCCCCTCATTTCAAATGGAGCTCAGGGGCCACCTGAGCCAGAAGCTGAGGGGTTCAGACATCCCATCATTAAGAAATCATTCCAGGTTATTCCTCAAGAAGCACGATGATGCATCAGCTGCCCTTCACTTAGCGACCCTGTGACGGCTGTCTGAATGATGAGCAAATATCTCATTATGAACTGCAATGCAGCCCGAACAAAAGCCTTAACCAGTGTGTGTAGCATACACAGGATATTGATTTGGTGTCTTGTTATGGGCTGAAGGTAGCCGGGAGAGCCGGGGGAGAAATGATATAGATGAGCGGAGCATACTCACTGTCACACTCAGCAGAAAGGGAATAGCATCAGTCCAAAAACATGTAGACGATTAAACCTTCTCTCTGCAGGATGGGAGTCTGATTTAATTTTGGTTAGTGCACCGAGGATCACCTTTTTCTGTGAAAGCAATGGAAATGAATGCTGCTGCGACCCCAGGACAAACAGAGAGCCGTGATGAGCTTTTCATTCAGCAATCAACTATAAAGTAATTTGGCTAAAATTTCAGCAGGTTCTATTAATGTAGTGAGTTTTTTCTACATTTAAGGACATTTAAATCCAACCAAAAGCTGTTTGAAACCTCTTATTTTGAACAATCTGTAAGTTGACTTCAAACGACCTAAAATCCTTTAGAAAAAAATTATGAATGAGAGCTTTAAATTAAAAGTAACCTAGGATCAGCACAGTAAAAACATGAACTTAAATTTAAATCTAATCTAAACTTAAAACAGAGTAATTTATCCTAAGGTTTCCTTTTCTAAAAAAAATGCTACATTTACTATTTGAGAAAAATAAAACAAAAGCAAATACTGACTGATCTTAGTAAACTGACTTTATTTTAACTCTTACCAATTTTTTGTTTTTATCTTGTCATGTAATTCTCCAATTTTTCCTAAAAATTCTGACTGTTGTTTTACTTTTACACAAAACGTTCATTTTGTCTTTACCATTATTATTTTAAGTTCTAATTTAACATTTTAATATTCAATCCTTAACTCTTATTTTAAGCTTGTTTAAACTTATGATGCTGAGCATCATTGTTTGGGGAAAACCACATTAGTCAGACTATTTGTTTTTATTCAGTAGACACACATAGACAGCATCTTGTTTGATGGTATTTTTCAGTAGAATGTCATCCATTCTTACTGGAACAGACTCAGCAAATATAAAAAAGTTCCTCCATTTTCAAAGTGACATGATGATAATGCAGTTGCTGCAGATTTCCTAGACCTAGAGGAAAATCTATACCGTGTTGTTCCACAGAGATCCAATGTTTTCCTAAAAAGGAAAATTCCCCATAACACCGTACCCTCACCAACAGTCTGTACCGTTGATTCTTGTTGATGATTGATGTTGATCTTGTTTGACTTATCAGATCAGCCAATGATTTTCCAGTCTGCTTTGTCTGATTTTAAAATTTGGAGTGTTCTTCTGCTACTTTGGCTCAGCTATTCAAGGTTTAATGAGTACTGCATTATGGTCTGCATGTCTGCCGTACATGGGACATTTTGTCCTCTTTTTGATTCATCTCTGTAAATCCTGGAGACGATTGTCTGGAAACATCACAGCAGATCAGCAATTTCTAAAACACTCAGTCCACCTGCAACCAACAACTAATGCCACTAATATAACCATTTAAATCTATTTTCTGTGCTCTGTTTGAACTTTGAAAATATTTTCCTTTGTGGAGATGTCTGAATATAGCTTTATTTTACCCAACTGATTGATTAGCAGTTACAAGGAACTAGCCTGTAAGTTAAGAGTTTGTTTTTTTACAAAGCAGCCAAACTAAAAGTACATTTTCTGTGCATATAATAGGAAGAACATAACATATATGACTCTAATTGTCTGTGTATTTAGGAAAAAATACTCTTCGTATTTGTTTATGTATTTTAGTTTTTCAATCAAGTACTGTCCTAACAGTTTACAATGTCCAATGCAGTCTTTCTTTTTTTAATGTAAGCTGAGACTTTAATGTGCTAAAGGACACTGGCTTCCTTGTGACATTGCAGTCTAATAGTATTTAACATTTGTCATTTGCAGGTCCGTTCAGCTGTGAGAAAGAGGTTCCACCGATGGCAGGAGCAGCACTCCATCCGAGCCCGGATGACCCAGGCCATGTCCATCCCCACCTCACCTTCACGGGTCAGCTTTCACAGCATCAAGCAGTCCACATCCCTCTGAAAGAGGAAACCGACTTTGTCCTTCTGTGAGCTATGAGAGCAACCTCCGACTGTCATTGTCAGAATTTTGTGCCGCTTCTCTGGACTACACTAAAACAGTTTTTGAGCTGGACAAAGTGACCGAGCAGGAAACAGACTGCATCAGTCTCTTAAACCTCTGGAGAGTCGTAACTAGGAGGATGAAGGAGGTTGTTGCAGAAATCCTAACATGAGAGGTTTGTGGATCAAAAGATGCTTGTGACCAAGCTGCTTTGTGTGACCTGGAGTTTCAGGGTGAATGTACAGAACTCTGTGTAGTTGGGTGTTTGACAGTGTTTTTTTGTTTCTTTCTTGAACACTCTCGTCTTCATCATGGGAGTTTGCGGCTCTGGACTGAGCTGGAATCCGTTCTTGTGGATGACACACTCGGGCTGAGTCGTTAGGTGTTGACATTTTTATTACAAATTTCACTTTTAAGTTATTACACTCTGGTTTGGTCCTGTTGTTTTTTATTTTGATGCCCTGGTGTTCTGAGTTTGGTGCAGTTGTGTGATTCCCGGCAGTTCTCCAGGAAAGTTTGAACACATTCCTGAGGAGTTTTGTTTAAAATGAAACCTCCCTAATAACAGGAATATAAAAGTCAAGTCATCTCAATTTGAAAAAACATTATGTTTGACTGCAAAACTCTCAGGACATGACTGATTTTCAGAGGTTGTACAAATAAAAATAAATGAGAGGAATGTGGCCTTTTGAGCAGTTGTGGTTTCTCCCGTCGACTGTGGAATCATTGTTATGAGTAACAACAACTTCTGATGAATAAAATCCTCTTAATTTTTACATGTATACTCTTGAGCAAGACAAGCTGTTGCCCATTGATCAAAGCTCTTTTAGTAAGGCTTATCTGGCCTTGGCACTAAAATCCAAGCCCACAGAGAGTTGGCAGCACCAGCCCTGCAATGACAGGAAGTCCACACAGATTTGTGTGGATTTGGACCAGTTTGGACTCTGAGTGGGTCTGTTTGGCCAAATTCTGTCCAGCTGGGAACCATATGATCTGAATTTACATAAGACACTTCACCTGGACTCACGCTGGCACTCATTCAAACCGTCCCCTGGATCTTGTGTCACATTTTCATTGTTCAAGGTTTGGTTGATCACCGGAGGTGCACGGCATTTTTTCAATAATGTAAAGCATTGTTCTCCACAAACCACAAGGCTGCATTAATGCCATCCACTGGTTTTCTGACATAACATATTCTTTTGGCCAAACGGGATTTAGATGATTGAAAGAAGATCTTAACCCAGGATTAGAGGAATTTATATAGTGTGCCAGTTGGGGACAACTAAAGCAACAAAATGCAAACACATGATGATGCCAGAGTAAGACTTTATGAAATCATGTTTGAAAATATTTTCCTTTTACAAGCACATAAATCACAGTATATTAACCATATCAGTCTTACATGTTGCTCATGCATCAAGAAGCACATGCATCACTCTCAAGGTGACTAAAACAGTGTTTTGTTAAGGCAGAATTTGTCACATAAAAAAAAGTCGGATCATATTTTCAGGACTCACTCTTTAAATTAAGTTGTAATCCAGAGTTTTTGTTCAAATAAATACATTTTTAAAACCACTGAAAAATAATCTCTGACGTTATCCATAGGATTGTCACAATAGGAATAATGAAGCCTTTGGTGGGGAAACCATCTAAACCAGTGGTGTCAGAATCTGGGCCTCGAGGGCCGGTGTCCAACGTGTTTTCCAACCAACCTGTCATTGAAGCTCTTTATTGGCACATCTGATCCAGGTAATCAGTGGTATTAAGTCAGGATTTCTGGAAAACAAGCAGGAGGTCGGGCCTCGAGGCCTGGAGTTTGACAGCCCTGATCCAAACCCTTTTAACACCAGAGATGTTGCCGAAAACACCCAATAACACCCAATGACATATCGTAACTTTTTAATGTTTACACGATCAACGTGAATCTGACGCAGAGAAAAAAGCGCCTTTTCTTTGTATCAGATTCAGCTAATTAAAGGGTCAATATCATGCTTTTCTTAAGCCTTTCAGAGTAAACTATGTCCATACATATGAGCATATATTACCATTGGCACACTAAAGAACACTTTTTTATGAAATATAATGAATTATTTGTGTGAGCTCCATTTCCTGTCCAGAAGTAAGATGTCTTGATTGTGGAGGCTCTGCCTTTCACACTTATGGGTGCCGTTCATTTCATGAGGTCATCCTGGAGCCGGCCTCGGCAGCGTGTCTGTGTTTCACCCACAAAAATTAACAACATCCAAACTTTTGCAAAGAGGAATGTGCATATAAAATGAAACCATTTTGCCGATCACAGCTAGCTCCACAAAGACAGTATGTGTGTGTGTTAGCCTAAAGGCTAACGGCTGGCAGGACACACTCTTCCTGGATGGGGCTGTTACCTACTTTGTGATGTCACAAAGTGAGGTTTTTGTGGAGTTGAATGGATCACTGCTATGGGGATGTTTATCATGATGAATTAACATTATAACACACTTAAAAACTCAAAATTGTAGACTTTGCATGATATAGGCCCTTAAACAATGATTGTGTAAGCACTTCATTACTGTAAAATGTTGCACAAAGCTGCTTATCTCTGCTTCAGAATCCACTGGAATTAAGTTAACTGTGTACACAGTTAAAGAGCTACAATGGTCGAAAGAAAGTAAACACTTGAGCTAAAGCTCTGGTGTTAAAGGGTTAACTGCAGTTTGCTGTACTCAGATCTCCTACACTCCAAAAATGGCAGACTGGTTGGACCAAAGTAAACAGAGTTTCACTTTTCACCACCAGACAGTTTCAAAAACACGCCTTTAGTTTTGGACAAATTTGAGCTCTAATAAAATCAAAACAGCTGTTTTAAAGGAATAATGTCAGCTTCTGCCCAGTTAGCATGATTAGAAAATATGTGAACAAGTTTGTATTTGGCGTAAAGTTGGACTTTTCTTTTCATGAGAGTCAATAGGAAACTGTTCTCTTTTGACACCAGCCTCCAGTGGTTATTTGAGGAACTGCAACATCTGGCTCTCCCAGGTTAGCTTTATTTTCCAAATGGAATGTGAGGGCTTTATTTAACATGTCAGTTCGTATACACATCTCATCACACCGCTGGATATATATGTACAGAGAGAGGGAGAGATGTCAGTTTTGATTCCTGTTCTGTACAGCATGTGGGCAAAACAAAGAGAGGGCAGCCATGACAACAAAGATTTACTAGCATGGTCTTTTTGTTGCTTCACATCAGGAAGAAGGCTTCCATAACCTTTGAAACATCTTTCAGTGACCCAAACAACAATAATTTAATAGTCAAAGACTGTCAAGACCAACTGGTTTTCCTCATTTTGCTTCTTTCCAGTCAGATCAGAGCTTTTTTTCAGGTAACTCTGCTACCAAATGGACACCAGTTGGGCATTTGGCTGACTTGAATCTAGTTTTTTTGTTTTATTCCTGACATTGCAGTGTTTGAAAGTAAATCCAACTCTATAATGTTGTAAACTATTAGAATGTTTGCCCATTCTCTGGGAAACCTGGGGTTAAGAATTTAGATCAAAAGCTTAAATCTGAAATACTATCTGACTACTAAGACAACATTTGTGGAGCAGTTTTTGCCCATAATATTGTTAATACATAACTCCTACTTTATTTTTAAACATAAGGTGAAAGTGGTTCTGTTGGTAAACTATTCATTCATCTTTCTCCCAATTGACTTTTTGATGACTTGAAGCATAATATGGAGGATTAGATTATTTATTCCTTGTAAATATGTAATTAGCAGAGCAGATATATTCAGATCAAAGGGAGGTGTTACAGATAAAAGCCAAAAACACTAAACCACACACTGTAAGTCATATGGGCACATCACCCATGTGATCAGCAATTCACAGCCCACATTCCTGATTGACCAGTTTGCCTAGCACCTGTGCATTCTTATCAAATGCTGTTTATGTCAAATTTTATTCTTTTTTCCCATCATTTGGCTTTTCATTTTCACGCTGATCTCTGATTGTGAAAGAATGGCATGTCAGTCATCACAATCAACTTTCATGCACCACTGAAATGTTCATTTTAATGTAAAATCATGTATTAGTAGCTAAGCAACAATGTTCAGATTGGTTTTGCAGTAGATTTGAAGAAACATGCAATTATTGTGCAGTTTTGTGAAGAAAGATCATCATAATCAAAAGATGATGGAAAGTGGTTCCATTTGTTCACTTCATGATGAACGGATCAAAATCACGTTCTTATTTATTGTTATTTATTTCCAACCTTCTTGTTTTTTGTCAACAGAAAATAAACTGTGTGTTGCTTTTGACTTTATTAAAAATGGTGTATGTGGTTTTGTTCGAGAGGAAGTAACAAAGTTCATCTACAGAAACTGCTCAGGTTCATTCACCCATTTTATCTCCATCGTCCCAAGAGACTCAAACAAGAAATACATTTTGGGATCTCCTCAAGCTTTGTGCTCTCATTTCCACAGACAGCTCAGAGCTACATTGCCTTTTAAATAAAGTGTTTCTGCCCCAGTGAACATTTACTGTTTCTTCCCAGCAAAAAAGAAAATTTTCTCCTGGTTTTAATCTTGAGCAGCGACAGAAAAGCAAGGACGGGGGACAAGATACAAAAATAAAGTGTGACAGCATTCCTAAGTATTTCTGTGAGATTTCAGGCTCCTGGCGCTACCATACTGCTTAATTAGATGTGAACTTCTGTGTGAACAGAGCACTTAAAAAGAACAAGAGGGATTGTCATCGCCAGCGGAGCAGCTTGAGGCAAACTGCCGCTGTCATCGTGCACAGTCTGCTTTGGGAGCGTCCCTCATCTTCACAATTACTGATTAGTAGGATTGAGTTCATGTTCTCATTTATGGCTTTGATGATTGTATAATTACTGTTTGTCAAGTGAAGTACTCGGTAACAATATAGCGAAGCAAAAGTGTCTCCCTTCTTCAACAGTTCACTGTTTAATTTTATGATGACAAGAAGATGGAATGTTAATATTATGATTCTAAAGTATGTTGATTAAATAATAAGTATTATGAAAGCCATCAGCAGTGTTATATGGCGCCCCATTACCCTTGTTTTACCTTTTTTCTGGCTGAGCGGCTGCTACACGCCCATCACTCTGCCCTTCTGCCTCTGCCACTCTTGTCAGAGCTTCATGTGACAAATTCATCAAAAAAATAAAATACAAATTTTAAAGTGGTAGCTCTTCTGTTGGTTTTCTCTCCATAGAAACGATTTGGATTCTTTGGTTGCCTTGCAGTGACGAACAGGTCTACGTAACTTTTAGAAGAATCAGCAAAAGAAAACTTTAAATTTCCTTGACAACTGAGCTTTTTTGTTAACCACGCAGACGTTCCTAATATGTTCATATTGTATGTCTTTTTTTGTTTGTTTGAGTCAGTGATTCATTTATTAAATGTTGACAATATTCAAAAAATCTGTGAGCAACAGTAGAACACTACTTTTGCAAACTCGCCACGGTAACGCTGTTCACAACTTCCAAATCCAATATCTTTTCCCTAGTAGCTTCCCAAAGCATGCTTAAAGAGTAAGGAGGCGAAAGAAATCCCCAAGAAGAGTTTGAATTTGTAGCTGGTACTAAAAGTTTTTGTTTTTTATTCAAAACCATGCAAGGCTAACTCACAACAGACGCTGAATTCAGTCATCAAAACTTGGGGAAAGTAAATGAATTTTAAACAAACTTTTGAAAAGATTTCTACATAAATAAATGAGTGGTTAGAGACAGTTTAAAAAAAACTGAGTATCTTGTTCTCGGAGCGCAGCAGGAGTTCTTATTTTCAATCTACCTGCAAGTGCTTTAGGATGTGGGAGTAGCCCATGGCTCCACACTTGCCTTGATCTTAATAAACAAAAAGATACATGATTCAAGTCACAGCTCTCCAAGGTATCAAAATACATTTGTAAAGGCTGCTGGATGAAAGTTATAAGAGTAAAACCTTTCTGGAGGAAAAGACAAAGTTGCTAGGTTACAAAAACACAAAAGAACGCAGCAAAAGAAGACAATGATCCAGCAGTATTTTGGTCTAAAAGGGAGGAATTGCTTTAAGACAAGTCAATGGAAATTGTCATCTTCAAACAACTTAGGGTCCTGGGTGCAAATATTTGATGCACATCTTTGTTTTGGGGTTCAAGGAAAAAAGACTTTCAATCATAGAGGAGGAGTTGTGGTGGTCTGTGGTGGTAAGATTATCTTTTGATCTTTAGTAAAAATGTTCCCAGTAATCTTTTAATTATGATAATGCCATTTTTAGCCAAAAACCTGTGTTGCTTTCTAGGATATAGTTTCTGCAGAGCGGCAGGAGTTCATTAGGAATTCACCTCTGAGTTGTGGGAACGTTGGTGTCGAAAAGCCCTGCCCTCCCTTTCCCTGTTGCTGAAAGCTCTCTATTTACTGGCTGTATTGCTTACTTACAGATGTGACACAGGGGTATTGATTCTCTGTCATTTCTCTACTCCTAAGTGTAGGTAGGGGAAGGTGGGGGTGTGGGTGGAGTGGAGCAGGAAACTTGTATCCCGCCCAGCACATTTTTGACATCCCAAATAATGATTGTGGGCAGGACCATTGGAGCAGAGCAATCCCGCCCCTTTTCCCTTCTTGTTGCTGAGAGCTTTCTTTTTACACTGTCCCATTAGCTTACAGCCCGTCACACTCCCAAACTATTACCAATGCAACAAAAATAGCGAGCTATCCAGCCGTATAGTTTTGATCCAGATACCAGCTGGAACAAGGAAAATGAAGACATTCATATCGGGTTGGACGCCCTTTCGCCTTCAGAACTGCCTTAATCCTTGGTGGCATAGATTTAGCAAGGTACTGGAAACATTCCTGAGAGTTTGGTCCATATTGACATGACAGCATCATACAGTTTGTCGGCTGCACGTCCATGATGCCAACCTCCCGTTCCACCACATCCCAAAGATGCTCTGTTGGGTTGAGATCTGGTGACTGTGGAAACCATTTGAGTTCAGTGAACTCATTGTCATGTTGAAGAAACCAGTCTGACATGATTCCAGCTTCATGACATGGCACATTATCCTGCTGGAAGTAGCATCAGAAGATGGTACACTATGGTTATAAAGGGATGAACATGGTCAGCAACAATACTCAGGTAGGCTGTGGTGTTGTAACCATGCTCAGTTGGTACTAAGGGGTCCAAAGTGTGCCAAGAAAATATCCCCCACACCATTACACCACCACCACCAGCCTGAACAATTGATACAAGGCAGGATGGATCCATTCTTTCATGTTGTTGATGCCAAATTCTGACCCTACCATCTGAACGTTGCAGCAATCTGGCAATCTTCTTTGTCCAGTTTTGGTGATCCTGTGTTAATTGTAGCCTCAGTTTCCTGTTCTTAGCAGACAGGAGTGGTACCCGGTGTGGTTTTCTGCTGCTACAGGCCCTTTTCCCTTAAGGTTGGACATGTTGTGCGTTCAGAGATATTCTTCTGCAGACCTCGGTTGTAACCAGTGGTTATTTGAGTTACTGGTGCTGTCACAGACGGGCAGACTGCTGGTTCCACTTGCAGCATGTTTTTCTTAAAGAGACAGGCAAAGTTTGTAGCCCACCCAGTATATGTTCTATGCAGCAAATACACTCTTTTTCAAACAATATGTTTTCATCCACTGCTGATTCACAAAGATTTGAAAAATGAAATACTCAGAAATGCAATTTTAAGCTTAATTCTCTACATATGTGTTCTTCCTTATCAGAAAAAATGCCACAAGAACATATTAAAAGCACACAAAAAAATCATCAGAGGGTCTTTAAAGGCTCACACATAGGACAATGATAGGTTCAAATCATTTCATTATTGACAAGAAGGTAAAGTCCTTGTATAGCGCTCAGATTGCTGCACACCTTTCTTGCACTCTGTAGAAATGTCAGTTTTCGAGTTAACTAAGGAGGAAAAGCATCCTTTGTTGATGGCAAAATTGATATAACTTCAATAAAGCCTGAATATTTGTCATTTTTTTCATATTAAGGTGTTGAAGCTTCTACAGTGTGGATCAAAAGTTTTGGGCAATCCCAGTAAAATGGTATATTTTGTGCATAAAATAAAAAATAAAATAACCCAAAAGTTTACAAATGAGAGATCCTTTTTCAATCACAATTGAAAATCTATGTACAGACCTGAAAAGAGCAGTGCGTAACAGACATCCCAGAAAATTCAAAGAACTGGAAGACTTTTGTAAGGAAGACTGGATGACGATACCTCAAATAAGAATTAAGAGACTTTTGGATGTTACAAAAAGCGTTTACAAGCTGTGATACTTGCCAAGGAGGGCAGTACAAGGTACTAACTCTACGGGGTGCCCAAAGTTTTACACACACCATTATTTAGTTTTCTGTTATTTTGAAAGAGTAAATAATAGAAATAAAGGCATTTTTTACATATTAAAAGGATGATGCCTTTAGAAGATTTTTCAATCTTTCCTTGGGTTCTTTATGCACAATAATATAACATTTTACCTGGGGTACCCAAACTTTCGATTCCCACTGTATTTTAAATCAAATTGACATTTATTTCCATTCATCCATCTTCCTCTGCTCATCCGGAACCGTGTTGCAGTCTAAGCAAAGATGCCCAGACTTCCCTCTCCCAGGCAACTTGCTCCAGCTCCTCTGGGAGGATCTCGAGGCATTCCCAGCCCAGCGAGGGACATAGTCTCTCCAGCATGTCCTGGGTCTTGCCCGGGACCTCTGCACAGTGGGACATGCCCGGAACGCCTCCCCAAGAGGATGTCCAGGAGGAATCCAAACTAGATGTCCGAGACCACCTCAACTGGCTCCTGTGGAGGAGCCAGTTCACTCATGAACAAGATCCCAAGATGCCCCTCTTCGTTGGGAAGGAGCACTCCACCCACCCAGAGAGGGCAAACTACCTTTCTCCGGTCGAGAACCATTGCCTCAGACTTAGCAGTGCTGACCCTCATCCCAGCCGCTTCAGACTCAGTTGCAAACCGTTCAAATGCATACTGAAGGTCCTGGCTCAATGAAGCCAACAGGACAACATCATCTGCAAAGAGCAGAGGGGAAAGGGTAAATGCCGTATACTTATATAGGGCTTTTCTACCGTCATTGAAGGCCCAAAGTGCTTTACAGTCACGGTCCCATTCACCGATTCACACACACACATTCACACACACATTCACACGCACATTCACACATACACACACACACACATTCACACATAGACATACACACATTCACACACACACCTACACACACACACACATTCACACACTGATGGTGGCTCCCCAGCCGAACACTGGCGAACAACCTTCCATCAGAGGCAATGTGGGGTTCAGTGTCTTGCCCAAGGACACTTCGACAAATGGGCGGGCAAGGCGGGAATCAAACCTGCAATCCTTCAATCATAGGCTGACTGCCCTTTCCACTGCACCACGGTCGCCCCTCCGCGCCTCGAAATTCTGTCCATAAAGATTATGAACAGAACCGGTGATAAAGAACCCTTCCACAGTCCAACACGCACCGGGAACAGGTCTGACTTACTGCCAGCTACGTGAACCAAGCTCCTGCTCTGGTCATACAGAGACCGGACAGCAATTAGTAAGGCTCCCCGCCCCCAGGTAGTAATCAATGTACAGCTCTGCCCCTCTCTTTACCCGAGTGTGCAAGACACACGGCTGAAGGTCACCTGAAACGTCTACAAAGTAGATCATTGATCTCCTGCCAAGAATGTCTTGAGGCAGCAGGTATTGATGGACGTTCACAGAAGTTCAACAACAAAACACTGCATGGATTCAGATCAGGGAAGCCATTCCTAACAATCACGCCCCTACAGGTGCCGCTGTTGATACCTACGTGTCCCTCGAGTCCCTCGTTAGGGCACTTTCCAGTACCCCTTAGAGAGACACCAAGAAGACAGTGTACTCCATCCACCCTTAAGCCGAAACCACAGTCAGAGATCTGTCCTCCGCCTGAAGGCGAAGTGACATGACTCTCGTCCACTAAGGTGACTCCAGAGTCGGATGTGTCATGGCTTGGCAGATCCTTGTCGTTTGTTGCCTCTTCATTGCCAATTTGAGCTGCTGTTTTTCCTTGCTGTTTGTCTTCATGGAGTTAGAATTACTGTAAACTCCTGAAGCATGTACAATCACAAACAGTCAAATTCGTAATAAAGAGATGTATACATGGAAAACAGTCTTCAGCACACATCTGGAACATTTTGAGTATTTAGCAATTCCTAGTGGCTTAACCCAAACTCCTGGTATTTTCCTAAATGAAGTCAACAATTTCTTCCACTTTGTCTTCATTTATATGGATGGTGTTGTAATCTTCTTTTCTCATCAGAGTCATCACATCATTCTAGTTCTAAAAGTCACTTGAAGAACTGTTTGATTGTTAAGGTCACAAAATTGGATTTTTTTTTCCCTCTTCAATCTCTTTTCTGGGGTTTATAATCCATTCAGGAACTCTACACACCAATCCAGAAAACATTCAAACTAATACTAACTGGCCACACAAACGTTATGCAAACAGCTGCCACAGTTATTGGAATTAGCTTATCTTAATAGCAAGTTCATGAAAAATAACAAAACTCAACATCTCACCTAACACCCCTCCATCACGGTCCAGTGTGTCTAGAAAACATTCCCTACCCTCAAACTCATGTTCATCTCAGCCTATGTATCATCCGTGTCAAAAACGGATCCAGAGAGGCTTTCACTGGAGGTGGATGCTTTTGACACAGGCATAGATGCTGTCTTGCCTCATTTTTCAGCTTTAGATAATGCAAACACTGGAGATATTAGTTGGAAGGGACCAAGGTCGCATTTGTTTTCTGCTCAGACCATAAGAACCTGGTTTACTTAAAGGAAGCCAAGCGCTTGAACAGAATAGGTGGTCACTGGTTTTTTTTCTGCATCTCATTTTAATCCTGCTCAAAAAAGAATCCCAGAGACCTGACACCCTGTCTCAGCAGTTTTCTGACAAGTCAGAGCCGGTTCTAGTTCTGTCTCCATTCTGCCTGTGTACCTCAATGATTTGGGACAAGTAAGTGGTCAAAGATGCACAAAGACTGGACCAGATTCATGAACCAGACCTGAGAATGACCTTTGCTGACTGTTCTCAGGTGTTACAGTGGACTCCTTTGTCCCCTTGCATGTTGTCTTCAATTCAACTGTTCAAACACCACTTTGGGTGGCCTGAAATGAAGTAGGACACAGGACTTGGTGTTGGCCTGCTCTGTGAGGGTCCAAGGCAAGTCTTCCTCACAGCCCCCCAAGTGTTTTTACATCCTCTGCTTGCTGTCAGCATTCCCTGCTCCCACATTGCTCTAAATGTTGTCATTTGTCTGCGTTTACCGTCTTAGATAAATCTCATTAATCTCATAAATCTCTTTTCTCACTAATGTAAACAGGTTCTCTAAAGCTACGTTCACACTACCCTCAGCAATGTAAGTTCAAGCATCAATTTTCAATGAAAAGTCTATGTAAATGAACGTTTTGGCCCCCTGCGTTAAAAACTCTCGTGTTCGCAACTTTTCATCACCATTTTTGGATTCTTCGTACCACTGAACCCATGTTAACCCATGTTTAGATCAAACTTTGAACAATCACGGACTCATATTTGGTCATTAATGGAAGTGCTAACCATTGGAAAATTGATCATGAAGAAGAAATTATCAATTGCGGTTTTTACCTGACTGGAATTCTATGGCATCAAGTCTTTCATTTATCGGAATAGAGCTGTGAAAGAAAAAGCCTGGAGCAAGATTCATGAGATTTGCACTGCTTTCACATTTCACACCAAGAATCTTCCAGCTTTAGGTGGCGGACATGTGCTAGTTAACAGTAGAAAAAGAAAAAAGAGGCTCAGTTAGTCTTGCCCTCCTCTGACCACCAGAGGGAGCCCTTGCCTGAGTATTAACTGCTTCTGTCATGCTGTGGAACTCCATTCTCCATTATGCATCTGTTCACCAGTTCCTGCTCTCAGCAGGTGTTTCGCATCTCCCCATCATCCACACTGCTTATATGCCTGCTCCACTCCATGCTCTTTGCATAGTCTTGAACTGAGTTATCCTTACGGTCATACTAAGCTGTCTTCTAGTTTGCTGTCTGTGTTATTCTGACCCTTGCCTGTTTATTAGACTCCTGCTCTGCTCCTGTGTTTTGACCCTGGCCTGTATCCTGATTACATCCTTGCCTTGTCCACCTTGTGCTGCTATATTAAAATCAGTTGCACATGGATCCACATGGCTCTCATTACACCCTGTTTGTCCAGTCATGAATTTTCATGCTGAAGCAGAACTTCCCTGCATTTCTTTTGAGATTTTTTTTTGCTCCATCACGACAATATAATATAAATGAAACCAGCAATTGGGGAAAAAAAACAATGTGAAACCAAACTGTAACAAATGGTCAGTCATGCAAAAATCATTTGGGATTCAGATGCTAAACCAAAGGGGCTTTTTTGGTGGACATATCAATATCAGAAGTCTATCATCAAAAACTGAACAACTTGAAAAACAAATGCATGACTCAAATCTCGACTATTCCGGACTCTCAGAGACACGGTTACCTAAATACACTCTAACAGGTGCCTATAATATTCCGAACTATAAATTATTTAGAAGGGACAGATCAAACAAAAAAAGTGTGGCGTACTATTATATGTTAAAGACAGCCTGCAATGCAAGCATATGAAATTGCCCATAAATGACCTGGAGTATGTGGGAGTTACGATTTGTATCTTATACAGACCACCAAATGCAAAGGATCCATTTTTTTGTATGCTAAAAGAAGTGATCAAATTCTGCAATTATTATCAAACTGGGATTAATGGGAGATTATAAATTGAACAGGTAGGACAAAGTGCGCTCTAACAAGTAAAGGTACCTAAACAGTTTAACTTAACTCAGATGATAAAGGGTCCAACTAGAATGACTAGTTCTACAAAAACATTATTAGATCACATTTTCATCATTAAGTTTCATCATAATTATAAAATCTACATTTTGATAATTGGTTTATCAGACCACAACTTAACCTTGGTGTCAAGAAAACTTACAAAATCTCGTTAAAGAAACAATAAAAGCAACACGGCTTATATTTCATTTATTCCAAAGCGTGATTTAGAGCAACTAGACACTGAAATAAAAATATACATATATTTATATTGTCCAAATTGATTTAGTGTGTGGCCAGGATACTGAGCAAGCTTGCAACACTGTTAAAAATTCCAAAACTTTGGAAAGAAATACAGTAAAAACACAAATATGTTGCTGTTTTAAAATGAATTACAGATATTAGAATTTCAGATTGGCAGAGCACTCAAACACGAATTCCCTTTCCTATGCTTCTCCCCAGTACCCTCATAGGATTCTCATTGATGTTTCTTCTTGAAAAAAATGCTCCATTATGGCTTCCCTGCCAAGGTCATACGTTTGTTAAATACAGGCTCTAGTTAAGAAGCAGGAAAAAACAACCCTCAAACTTTGATCAAACCCCAATGAAATGTAAACTGACACACAAAATGCAAAAATAAACCCACTAAAAACACCAGGAGGCTTGCAAAGCGGGGAACAGGAAACACACACAGAGGAGCAGAGACTGAGAGCAGGAGAGGAACGTGATGATGAGAATAGAAGATCATTTTAATCATGATCAAAAACCACTACAGAGAAGGAAATCTGAACAGAAAAAGAACCCAAGACATGGGAGGAACTGAAACATAAATGATGAAGCTGCTGATCCCAAAGTAAACTGTTCCAAGTTTCAAAAATATGTATACTTTTTTTTACTAATATCTGAATGATCCTCTACAATTTCACACATAAACACCGAAACTTTTAAATACTTTTATCCCCCATGCAGCTGCAAAATACATCTTTGCACAACTTTTGCTGAGCTTTCCTTGTGAAAGCTCTGCAGGAACCAAAACTTTGAAGTTGAAATACTGAGAAATATTTTTCAATGCCAGATTTTTTACATGCCAAACTACAACTCTGCATACATATACACAGACATCCAAAGCCTGAAAGCATCATGCAAAAAATGCCAGTGCATCTGGAAGATCTTAGTCCAAGTCTGCCAAAACTTTAGAAAAAGGCGCAGAGAGACTTGCAATAATAAAATAAGCAACTTCAGGCCAAAACTGTTTTATGATTTAGGTAAATTTGCACAAAATATTTTGTATCAAGCAAGTAAAAGCTATGTTAACCTTAAACATTTTTAAGCCCACCTTAAGCTGCCAGCAGAGCCTGGGGTTCGGAGATTTGGTACGCATCCCACCAGCCTCAACAGCAGAATTCTAAAAGACTGCAAAGCTGTCCCACATGCAAACCATATTTTTAGAGAAGGATAAAACAGGTACATTTCCCACTTTTTTGAAATATGAGAAACCTAAATGCAAATGGAGGCTGGAATCTTCCACACCAGGCTTGTTTCCCCTGCAGGCTGTGCAAAGATGCCCTGGAGACAAAACAGTCCATGGCAGCAGATGTAAGTTGCCAGCAGCTAACAACAAGCACCATACTCCAGTGACTGTCATAGTCTGCAAGAGAAGATCTAGCATCCCTGCTGTTCCAACTATTATGTAATGCTGATCACCTGCATCAGGTGTGTTTGGTAGATCTGAACTTGGAATCCCCCGATCCAGGTAAAAAAGGTACATCTAGTGGATCTCCAGGACCAGGTTGTTCAGCCCTGACCTGGAAAAGTGGTTGCAGACGGTCACTATGGTGTATCTAGTTAAGAAAAGAAGCTTCAGCAAGATTTAGAAATGGCATGTGAGATCTCTGTTAAGAACCTGAACAAAACTATCCAGTTTTCAGACAAAATACACAAGACATCACAGCTTGTTTCCACCAAAGCTGCTTTAGAGGCCCAGTCTGATTAAAAAGGATAATGTTTTAGGTGTTTTAATATGTTCTTGTGGCATTTTATGATGATATAGAACATTAATAAAGAAAATCAAGGTTAAAATTTCTTTATTCAAATTGTTGTGATTTGTTTTGCTTGTTAATGTGACAGCAAGCCACAAGCATGCACACCTTTGTTTTCCTCGCCTGAGCTGGCATCTGGCTCAAAACTGGACAGCTTCTTTATTGCTCACCATTTTTGTTGCACTCGTAATGTTGGGTTGGATGTGTGGGGGGCTGTGTGTAAGCTAGTAGGAGAGCACGTGAACCAGAGGTTCGTGTGAGCTACTGTCCTGCTTGTTTTGCAGCTAACCCTGCTTCAGTAATTACTGCTCACCTGGATCAAGTGTGTTCAGTCCAACAGAAACTGGGTTCACACAACCCAGCTAATCAGCCATTACTGAAGCAGGGTTAGCTGCAAAACAAACAGGGCAGTAGCTCACGAGGAACAGGGCTGGAGGCGCCTGGTGTGAACAAATATCTGATGTGTGTGTGTGTGTGGGGGGTTGCTTTGGGTAAACAATCACATGCCCAATTTAGGAGAATTTTCTAATGAACTCCTGCCACTCTGCAGAAACTATGTCCTAGAAAGTGGCACAGGTTTTTACCTTTTTTTGCTAAAAACGGCATAATCACAATTAAAACACCACTGGGAACACTTTTACATTATATCTATAAATGATTAGAGTTTTAACTGTAATCTTTCCTTTGTGGAAGCATATCTTTCAGAAATTTCGCTCCATTAAACTTTCTTCTTTCAGAGGCAGGTCAGCTTTTTATTTATAAAGGTGATTTCTGACCCAGCAAGAAGTTCATGCCTGCTCATCTATGATGTTGTCCCAGCAACATGGAGGAGTGATGTATGGATCTTATCCTTGATGCGTCTCCTGCCTGTCACTTGTCTGTTCCACTTGAATTGCAGGCTCTGGCATTGCCGAGTCCTTTCTTCGAGTGATTGAGGTGCCAATCCTGCTGTTTGAGCCTTTTTTTAATAGACTTTTAAATTGTTTTAAACAAGTTTATCTCCTGTAAGTTTGGGGGGGGATTCTTTCATTGCCTGCATTCTCATGAAATAATTTGTAGCCTTTCAGGTTCCTGGAGGCTTTCTTTTTGCTTCTATGCTGTAATCAATTAATAGACTCTACGCAAGACCTACTTCTGCGTTCGGCCTGTGACCGCTCAATCATTTCCGGTTATGTTGTATGTTACATGGAAATAGCAGAGAATTTGGAGTCAACAAGATGTCGTTTGGGCTACCCGGAGTCACTATAAATGACTATCTCTCTCTCTCTCAATATATATATATATTCATTCATTCATTTTCCAATCCGCTTTATCCCTTTCGGGGTCACGGGGTTGCTGGAGCCTAACCCAGCTACTCATGGGCAAAGGCAGGGTACACCCCTGGACTGGTCGCCAGTCTGTCGCAGGGGCCACAATAACACACCCATGCACACTCACATGCACACCTAGGGACAATTTCGAGTAACCAATTAACCTATGAAGCATGTTTTTGGACGGTGGGAGGAAGCCGGAGTACCCGGAGAAAACCCACGCATGCACGGGGAGAACATGCAAACTCCACACAGAAAGGTCCACCAGCCAGGACTTGAACCGGGAACCTTCTTGCTGTGAGGCAGGAGCGCTAACCACTGCGCCACCGTGCAGCCATATATATATATATATATATATATATATATATATATATACTTATATACATTCCTGGACATATAAATTGAATGCTTTTATTTTATTTTATCGCTGTTACCGCAATGTATGGTAGAAAGCGGCACACTGTTTTTTAGAGAGGGCTTACTTTTAGGTGTTTCAAGAAAGCAATCTTTGCCTTTTTGGATGTCTGCAGCTCCCCTGTCCGCCAGAGTATACGGAGAACACGTTTCACGTGCATAGATGCGTGACAGCTAATGGGACTTTAAGCATCATTTTAAATACGAGCGGCCAACAACAAAATCCAGCCTTGGATGCAGTTAATACACATGCAAGCAAAGCAGCAATTTGCGTCTTTGCTTCACGTATTACATTAGGCCAACGTGAATTTCTATCACTATTTATGCTGGTCGCACATATTTATGTGCAAATAACATCAACCATGTAAGAAATAAACAAAATTAGACAATACCAGAAGTAGTACTCAGAGATTTGCCAAGTCGATGCATACAGTTTGCCACAACCGGAAATAAAAGAGCGGTCTTAGTTTAAATCTGTCACACAGCTCAGTGCATAGAGCCCATTACCCTAAATGACATGAAGTTACCCCATAAATTACCTCACTGGTGTCACACATTTGTGTGGTTCTGACTTTGGGTTCCAACCAGCTGTTTACCAGCTGTTCCGCTGTTTCAGTTGTCCCAGGTGTGTTTCCTGACACACAGTGCAGCACTCCTCCGAGCAGAGTGTTGTTTTTGCAGTTGTTGACTATTTTGAATGTCCTGCTTGCATTTTGAAGCAGAAACTGTTGTGCAAATGTGCTGGAATGAAACGATTAAGACAAGCGACACAAGAAAGCGGAACAAAATCCTGTCCTGACAAGAACACAGTGGTTTTCTAAATTATTTATCTCTGTTGTTTAAATTCTGCTTGTGCAAAGCTAACATGCAGAAATGTAGAGAGATTACTGTTTACACATCACACAGTAGACAGGCACAGCAGATGGCTGCTGTGTGTGAGGTCTCACTTCCATCTAGTGTCTTTTTCCTGCAACTACACTTTGCGCTGTTTTTCAGCTGAGGGCGGTGAACTGCTTCCTGATATTTGATCCCAGGAGGTTATGGATAAAATAAAAGCACTTTAAAAAAAAAAACATATGTTTCATTGTTTATTGTGATGATTACTCCCCAAACTGTAGTCTTAATATTTATGCAGGTCACAGCTGTGGTTTAAGATGAAAAATGACAATTATGGACCAAATCCTCAATCATGATACCTCTGCCACCATTCTTGACAGCTGGTATGAAGAGTTTCTGCTGAAACGCTGAAGGTTTGGCAGTCTTTCTTGATGTGTTAGCATCAAGTCTGCTGTTAAATTTTATTTAGAACCTGAACAGTTTTCTGAAAATTTCTGAAACTCACATTGTGTAAAACATGATTGATTTGATTTGATTCAAGTATTAATTGTAGAATGATAAATAGATGCAGCTCCTTATTTATGATGCTACTTGTCTAATGCAAAGACCCACAGCAGTCTGGTGGCTTAAGCTAGTTGGGATGTCTACTTTTAGCCTCTGTACTGAACACCATTTAACTTTTTCAATCAACAAATATAACTGAAACCTAAACTTTTGTACGATCCACATTCACATGGGTGACAGTAAGAAAAAGTCTCAAATATTACACAAAAAACTAGCATTACGCTTAATACGTTAATTTAACTTTTTTTTTCTTTGTCACAATTATGGTAAATTTAGTTCATCTGTGCTTTGAAATTAGTACAATTGTGCTGAAACCTTCAAAAGACGGCATGCGTGGAGGCTTTTAACCACATCTAAAACAGCAGAGATGAGAATTAGCACCTGAGAGAGTTGACATGCCACTCAGTTCAAAAGGGGTTCTCTTCTCTTCTCTTCTCTTCTCTTCAGACTGAGAATGCATTACTGCCTCCGATGAAGAAGATGAAATGTCCTGCTATATGGGTTTTTAAATATTGAATTTCATGTGAGACAAAGATAATTCAATTCATCAAGTAAAGAAAAATCAAACTTACACATGTGAAAGGACCTTTTGGAATATGTGAGTAAGCTGTTTAAAAGCAACAAAGACAGGCATTCACACGTCTATAAATATCGAAGAGGAGATGAAACACAAAGCTAGAGATGTGCCAGTCTGGAAAAGGTGCACTTTTTTTGAACTTTGACATACAGAGAACCACAGAACATAGAATAGAAGAAAAAGTGACCAGACGACCCAAATAAGTCCAGCTTCAATCAGAAAGTCACAAAAGAAACAGTTTTCTATAAAGCTGTGAAAAAAAACTCTATTACTCCCAATATTTCCTACAGCTGGAACATTTTTCTTTGCAAAAATGTGTTGACTGTAAATTATACTTCACCTGTATACTTCAACTACTCAGCTCTTGACACAGACAGGATTTAACATAAAAAAAAAATATTATGGAACAAAAACAAGTCTATGTTAGAATTTAAGAGAAAAGACATTAAAAAAACACAGTACTTTTTCCACACAGGACCAAAAGAAAGAAAGAAATCAAACAGAATTCTCCCCTAAAATCTCTATTCTGTTGAGAAATGAGACAAAAGAAAAATATTTTAGAAAATATATGACCTGCTACATCTAACAGAAAATTTGGCATTTGGCAAAAAATAACATTGTATAGTTTTTTGTTTTTTTTGCCAAAAACTTTAAAGGAAAATGTTCGACCCTTTGTACAATGACAGCAAGAGTCTACAGCTGCTTAAAAACAGCATTGAGAAGTCCTCGGTCAGCATCTGACGTACAAGCTCACATGCAGTTTCACAACCTTTTTTGTTTGAAATCCATCTAATGCAGGTGACTTTTTAACAAAAATTAGAGTGAAAATGAAAATAATCCACTAAGACTGCTGTGCAAACATTTGATTGAAGTTGTTACTGAAGGTTTGAAAAAAACATTCTACCGATGTGAAAAAAATGCTCTTAAAAACCAATCTTTGTCAATCTGTTGGTTAGACCAGTCTAATACTCAATTCAGTTTATGGAAATATGCAACAGCCTAAAAAAGGTGAGAAATTTACAATACATGAAGTAAATGTCACATAAATTCTGCAGTAGATATTTTTATTGTGCTTGTAGTTACATTTACCACATTCAAGTACAAAGTTTTAAAATCAAAGTGATGCACATTTTAGCATTGTTCCATTTTTGAAAACAATTTCCTTTTTTATGTAACAGTGAAAACACTGGACAGACAATGCTTTATTGACAAATAAAACGAACCACACATGCAAAAAGTAATATTTCAGGGCTAACTCATAAAATAGATTATATTTAAGGACATACAATATACTTAAAATTTTAAATGTATTTTTCTTGATTAAACTTATAATTTTCTAATATAAATTCCCAAATGTGTTATGCATGTATTTTGTGCCTTATTGAGTCAAGCCTAACTTGTCCTAAGTCTAATTGGGGAGTCATCCGTTGTGAAATGAATGTATTACTGTAACTCGTTGCTGTTTACTGTAACAAAGTAGGGCAGCAATAATTTGTTTTTGGTCATTTCTTACTTTATTATTTATTTAGTACTTCAAGTTTTGGGATTATCTGTACTGGACTATGTTAGTCCAGAAATAAGATTTATTGCTTGCTGTTATTATTACACCATGTCTCTATTCATCCACCTGTAAAAGCTTTGTTATGCATTTAGTTACTTTATTCTTTATGTTCTACTTATGTAGATATTATAGTAACATCAAGGGAATGCCGAAATGCAACATTTTACAACTTTAAGACAGTAAGACTATAAGGGATTTCGTTGAAGGAAAATAACAACAGTAATGTGTTGTTACTGAATTACATTGAATTGCAAACGCTGAAGATTGAATTGAAGAGAGCCATCTGTCATCACTTGAAAACAAGCGAACACATCGAAAAGCCAGGGGCAGCCAGCTTTTCATGTGACATCTGCAGTCGAGTCGGTCTGTTGAGAATCGGCCTCTATGCACATCGACGAACCCATGACCATTAACCCTCTGATCAGAGATCCGTCGTGTCGACAGCTCACTGCACAGTTACATTTTAAAAGAATATTTCATAACACTTTTAGCAAACAAACAAACAAACAAACAAAAAACTAAGTTAGGATCAACTTTTTAGTACACATTGTGATCCTGAAGTGACATCCCAGAGTTTCAGTGGAGATCCACAGCTAAACAGTTTCCTTCTTGACTTTTTCAGTCAAAATGTAAAAAATTAAAAGCGTCTTTGTTTTTTATCCTTTAGAAATGATTGCTTGTTTTCTTTTTTAATATTGTATTGAAAAGTAAAGTTGTGTGCATGTATGTGTGGGTTGCTAAACTAATATTTACTTTCAAGCTTTTTCAAGAACATAATTTATTCACTGTCACTTACACCATAAAACACACATTTTATATCTAACTTTATTTCAATATATCGTATTGATTTTTGCATAACAGTAAAAGTGTCCTCATGGATTGCCACATTCAGCTTAGCAAAGAACAAAAGTGAACATGCTGGAAAAGTCCAGCAGGTGTAAGTTTGTTTGTATGCCATTGGGAATCTGCTTGCTGCTCAGTAACAACTGAGCAGACTTCTGAAAAAACTAAACTAAGTAAACAGCTTTCTAGAAAACTGTATAAGCCTGGAGAGACAGCGGTGAGTCATGACTGAAAGTCGCCCTGAAAATAACATCTTGAACATTGAGACCAGAGACTGTTTCCATCTTTGAGAAAACTTACAGCAACAATTAAAAGTTCAAGGAGAACAGTTCCACATGCGCTGTGGAAACAGCAGTTTTAAAAAACAGAAAGAAAATCATTTTCCTTGTGGCCATGAAAACTTTACTCAATCTGAAAAAAAGGACAATCTGAGTCCAGATTTGCTCT
The DNA here is from genome assembly GCA_036245035.1 of Adrianichthys oophorus. Lineage (NCBI taxonomy): Eukaryota > Metazoa > Chordata > Actinopteri > Beloniformes > Adrianichthyidae > Adrianichthys > Adrianichthys oophorus. Next base: position 5,381,603 of record BSAI01000012.1, read on the forward strand.
GCATAATAATGGAAACATCATCTTAAGACGAGGTGAAGTGAGGATTTCATTACATCTGTATTACTTATCAAGGAGCCTGTTGGTGCAATCATGATATGGGATCTCGGCCTGTAAGGTTCCACAATGTTGTGTTATCAAACATGAACAAAGACATTCTTTAAAGTTTGATTTTTTTTTTCTGGTACACATTTTTCTGAGCTTAGAGGAGCATTAAATGTCACTTTTACACTATAAAGCCTAGATGTAATGCAGCTTTATGGAAAGCCTTTTTAACATGTATTAGATATCCTTGATATCAGATGTTTTAAGTCTAACTAGTAATGCCAAAAGTACAACTAGTTAACTAGTAACAGCAAAAAATGTGAACTAGTTAGCTAGTAATCTTTAAAAGTGTGCACTAGCTCACTAGTGGGCACTATTTGTGCTCACTAGTGAAATGTTAAAAAGGCTTTCCATACAGCTTAACATCATGAAGATGTCATGGAGATAAACTTAAACCACAGTCTGACTCAGGCATCAACAGTTCAACATCCAGCTTTAAAAGGTGCCTGTGTCAGTTCATTTTACATTTCAGCACTTTCAGCCAAGCTGTGGACTGTTGCCTGTTGGACAGGATGTAACCAACATACTTTAATGTCCAAAACTTTGGTAAAAATTATCAAGAATTTTAAAAAAGGACATATAAGGTACAAGAAAAAGAAGATTTGATTATAGAAGTAGATGAATGATTTAGCTCAAAGATGTATTCATAATAACAAAAGAGGTACAAACATTGAACTCTGAGGAACACCTGTAATCAAGAATCTGAGCAGGGGAAGAAAAAGTTTGGTGTGAACGTAATTTGAGTCTATGGGTTTGTTTATTTCTTTATTTAAGTAGAACAAAATTATTTAAATGTCAATCATAAATAGCCTATGTATAGCATTTTTATTTTATTATTTTTATCTTTTACTTTCAGAGTATTACTGGAATGGCTGATTCACATGCGAATGAAAGTTGAAACCTTGTTCCTTCTATGGTTAAACTCCACACTTTTTTTATTTTGATTAATTGTAGATTTTTAAGTTCCTTTAAGTTCCACCCTAATATTCTGTTAATTTGGGTGATTTATCCATAATACCATACTGAAACCAAACTATTTAAATTGAACTTTTAAATAGGTAAAATGTTTTACATGGTAGGCTACTTTTCTTCTCTGTGTTGACTATCTTAGTTTTAATAGAAATAATGATGAAAATTGAATAAACGTTTGTGATTGTTCATGAACCGATAAGATTTTTTGGATTAAATATGATCAAACTCTTCCTACTTGATGTGTTAATTTCATTGTCTGTTTATATAGTTATTGTTCAATTAAAAATATGCATTTCTACTGACCTAAAGCCAGTTTTATTTACGTTGGATGTAGCAAAAACAATTATACCCACTGTAATTTCTTGTTTAGTCCACACTATTTCCATAAAGGACATATTATTTTAATATGAATTTACTTTAACATACATTGTGTCTTTGTTGGCTGCAAATTTGCATTACTAACTTCATCCTAAAACGGTCTTTTTAAAAGTATTTATCCGTTATTGTCCTCTATGGCCTGCTTTTCATTGGGTAAAACAGGACAGTCAAATCTCAGACTTACGTCTTTGGGTGCGAGGAATTAGATCTAATTTAATCATTTTATGAAATAGATATCTGTATTTTGACGTGACTTGTTTTCAGTCGCACTGGGCTTTGAAAAATCATTTGCACATTTCAGTGCAAAGTCTCGAAAACAACGGATTGAACAAATGAGTGTGTTTACTCTGCGAGAGCAGCTAGCAAGCGTGCAGTGTAAACAACACTTATGTTGTTGTATGAAAAATCAGAGACATATTAAAAAAATTAAAACCGTGTAACGGAAACGGTTATTTTTATTGAAAACGATATTTTTTGGATAATGAAGTTTCGTGCTATGAACTTTCATCCACATTTCCGCTGTACGGGCATTTGCCGTTATTGACAGCCGTGGTAGCCAATAGCAATCCTCTAATTCAAGTTTTGACCAATAGGAACGCAGCGGGCGGATATTATCGGTCGTTGGTAACAGGACAAGCAGGTAAGTAAGATTTTGTCTTATTTTCTTAAAATAACGAAGATAGCACTTGTCAGGAAAAATCACTTATTTGGTTTAACTTTTGGATGTTTGATCAAAGTAGGTTTAATTTTTTTATCGTCACTTTCCCGACAGACGTGCACGAAAACGATAGTCATTGAAAAGTCAGTGAGGAATCGGGAAGCAAACAAGCTAACGTTTATTAGCTCAGCCTTGTAGCTGGTTAGCTGCTATTGGCCAGTCTCTCAGCGCTAGCAGCAGCCACCGTTTATTGTGTCTTAAAAAAATCCATGTCAACTCCTTCATTGACGCCGTGCTCATTAGGGAAGCTGCAGTAGTTGCTCACTCTTTAACTTTCGAACCTGCTGTTTTCAAGTCTGAACATGCAAAACTTTTTTCTCAGATTTTTAGCGACAGTGCTGGTGTAGGTAACGTCAGGCTGCTAGCTTTAGCTTACTCTATTGGGTTACGAGACACTGTTGAGTGCCAGTTAGGAAAAAAAACAACTTTATCGGGTTGCTTCTGTGTCAGGAAAATAAACAACAAACCAGTTCCGTATTCAAATTGAAAACAACTTTATTAGTCGAAACTTGCCCCCGTTTTAATTTTTTATTTCATTTTCTCAATGTAATGAATTAAAATGGACGCTTTAGGAGTTACTAAACTTTATAACATCTGAAAAGGATAATTAGTAATATTTCAAACGTGAAGGGCTGAAGGGAAAGACGTGTAAGAAAAACAAACAAAAGTAAACAGGTTAGTTTAGTCCTTCTGCAGCTTCAAGGAGTCTGACTTTCAGCAAACAAAACCAGAGTGATGAAAGGGTATTTATAAAACAAAATTTCAAGTGTGCTTTGAAATACATTAGATTAAACGCATCTATGTGTTTTAAAAAACATATAAACGTTAAAACAAATAGTTTAAAATAGCAAAATACATTTTAGTGAAAAAAAATTGTATCAGCCCCTTAAATGGTTTAAATATTTTATTTAGTGTATAGCTAGTATTAACAAAAGTTTTGTAAACAAAGATATTTACAAAGAATAATTATAACTTAATAACTTTGCGTTACTGCTAATAAACATAATCAGCTAGGTTTTTATGTCTAATTATATGTCTGGATATTTCTGGAATTTTTTTTCAGCGAGGTGCAAAAAAAATAGAAAAGCTAATTTAGTAAACTTCTTTATTATTAAAAGTTAAACAACTTTTACACATTTTCGTTCACTTTTAATGTTTTTATTACATATTTTTAAATTAATCTGAATCACCCCGGCTGCTGAAATGCCAACAAGTGTCTTCGGAGGTATAATATTCCTGAACCACCGTACTGAAAAACTACAAAGCTTGAAATGTGTTAAACGTTAAATGACCAGCCCCCAAAGCAATGTAACATGTTTTTAAAAACATCAAATTGGTGTTGTCATATCAAGCTGTTGTTTCTGCATCACTTGCTGCTTTTAGAATATTTGCAAACCCAAATAATAATTTAGCAAATGTATAAATGAATTTTAGATTTAACCTCATAATTGTGGTGTCCACATGCGTATACATCACATTTTGGGTTATATTACTATAGTTGTTAATTCTGCTTAACTGGAGGCCCTGTGACTGCAAAATAAAAACCAAGTATATCATACAAAATATTAGGTCTTAAGAGGTAAATATTGAAGAAACTACAAATGTAATGCATTTGTATGCAAAGGAAATTAAAAATGAAGTTAAGATTTTTTTTGTAAATTACAGCGCTTCTATGCACAGTAACTAATGACGTATTTTCTATTGCCCTTTTCATGTACAGAAACAACTTGAGGTGCTTTAATGGAAAACAGAAAGTTTATTCAGCTTCAAAGCAAAAGTTGAAATAAAAATCCTGAAGAGAAAGTCAGATTTAAAAAGCTGTTACAGTTGCACCTCTCGCTGAGTAAACAGTGCCACAAATGCATCAGTTAAGTATTTTAAATGATAGTTTAACTAAAGTAAACAGTATTATTTATGTCCCACACTTCCTGCTTGTGAAGATAAATACTGCTCCTAAATTCCCCTTTGGGATTAAGAAAGCGCTTTTAAATTGAACGTAAAAAAATATTCAGTCTTTTTTTTTAATAAGCTGTTCTTTCTTTTTTACCTGATTTTAGGTATCAGATGGTACTGGATTATCACAGTTTGGATTACTGAGTGGATTATGTCAACAATGGAGTTAAAGGTATTCTTAAACTCACTTTTTTTTTGTTCTCAAGGTTTTCACTAAAGCAACCGAGCAATTGGATTCTCATTCTCTCTAAAATTAAGGTTTTTGTGGATATAAGACACTAAAATTAGTTTAATGACTCTGGTGCAGGCTCATCTCAAAGAGATCACCCTGTTCTTGTCAGAACCAAACTGTTTCACATGTTTTGGAGAAGGATATTTACTGGACATCAGTACATAGACATTAGAGTGATGTGGAGATGTCACTGGAAGAGTTGTGGAGAATGTGGTGGAATCCACAGGCAGATATCAGGACAAATGAATCGGGTCTCTTTGCACTAGCTGGATGCAGTGATAGGTAACCTCATAGATATTTTCTATCTTAGAGCATTCCGTAAAAAATGACTGACTTTGACATTGATAGTTCTGGTAAAGGTTTGAGTTCATTTTTTCCCCATCAGCCTTCTTTTTTGGTGGTCTGTATCTCTGACTCTCTCACACACACACACAGAGACGCTTAAAGTTTTAGGAGACAAGTGGATACAACTCAACATAGTAAACATCTCGTGCTTAACAAGACATCCATGGGAAAACCTGCTGGAGCACAGGAAGTGATTAGGCGCTGTTTATTTAAATGACAGAAGATAAATGTGAGAATGTTGGACCAAAAAAGTCACAGCGTTAAAAAAAGGAAGGAAGCCCAATCTAAAGATGTAAAACAGTGTTTCATCATGAACTTAGTTTGAGAAAGATAACTCACTTTTAAAATCTCACATCTTTTAATCTTTTTTGAAAGTGCTCCCAGTGGTCTTTTAATTATGACTATCCTTTTTTTTTTTTAAAGAAGTTTTTTAGGATTTAGTTTCTGCAGAGTGGCAGTAGTTTGTCAAAAAATTTTCCTCTGAGTTGTGGGTGGGTTTATTAGCACAGACAAAACCCGACCCCTTTCCCCGTCACCCATAACTGAGCCCTCTGTTTATGTGCTGTCCTTCTAGCTTACAGCCTCTCACACCCCCAGCTCGAACAAGGAGCTTGTGAAACAGTAATAGATCTAAATCCAACTAGCCTGTAAGTCATATATATCCTAAAAATATATTAAATGAGTGATAAAGATTAAAAATTTGAATATTATGCTCCAAGTGCAGCAAAAAGATCAGCAAACTGTAATTTTACATCAGCATGCCAAAATAAAACCATCATGGCACAAACAAATTTTATCAAAAAGTTTTAAAAAAGCCTAAGAAAGTAAATTTCATACATGACTATGTGCCCAGTATAATACCTGAACGTTGTTGAGGTACACAAAAGTTCTTGGTTTAAAATGGAACCGTATGCTACACCGTTAAACTGAATCATAAGGAAAGGGAATCGTTGAATCCCTACTGCATACGTTTTCATATGTTTATTTTGAAAGTGTAAAACACGTGTGCTAAATTTTATATTTAAAAAGCTTTTATTATTTTACACCAGGCGTAGTATGAGCCAATTGAAACTTGCCTATTAGCAAATTATTTTGCTAAATGTTTGTGGTTTTTTGTTTGTGTTTTTTAATAGAAAAATCATTCATTGAACTGAAACAAAACTGTGGCCCAAAAATTGAGGCTTCAACCAAATTGTGGGGAAACTGAATAGTTGCATCCCTACTTGTTATTATGCTCACTAAAGTGACCGCTATTGCCACATATTTAAGGAAGTGACTATTCAGTCATAATTAGGGCGGGGTTATGGTTAAAAAAACGTGGGTATCACAGCAATATGCATTTTGGCCACATGCATTACATGACTTTCCATCAGGTTTTTTGTGCTTGGTCTCACGTAAACAAGTGAGACTAACATCAGCCCTTAATTAAACACAATATTTTGCTCCTAATTTAACCCTTTAACTTTAATCTGAGACGTCACCGACGATGCCTAAACAACACATTCTTTGAAATACGCTAACTTTTCAAAACGTTTACGCCGCTTTTCTCCACTTTACAATCCACCAGAATTATGTTGGTGGCCTAGACGGTAAAAATGTTACAAGAAGTCAGAGAACATCAACACTGGAGCTAAAGCACAGGTGTTAAAAGGGTTTAGTTAGGATGAGGAGGAAGCCAGGAATCATCCAAAAGATTTTGACATTAAGTAATAAAAAATGTTTAGAAAAATAAGCAAAACAAACAAATACGTTTTCATATTTTACCTTTTTTTGCAGTGTTAGAAAATCAAAACAAGTAAAGTGTCAAAATGAAAGAATAATACATTAAAAAATATTAAAACAAAAAGCTAAAGTTTCATAAAATAAAAGCCTGTTTAAACAAATTAAACATGTAAAGATAATTATTTTTTTTGCAAAATGTTATAGTCTGGATTTACCTCAAATACTAATTAATTCAGTACTTAATGTATTCCCTCTCCATTAAAAACATATGAACATTGATAGCTCAAGTGGGTGGTTTAAGTTTCACTTTGGCTCCTGCAAATATGCCTGGATAGTACTCAAAAGAAACTTTCAATTAAAAAAAAAACAAAAAACAGATGATCTGAACCCTTTAATGTTTTCAAGCTGTTCAAAATATCAGTTGATGAGTTGGTTTGGGTGAGCGGGGTTGGTGGTTTCTAATATAGATGTGTGGGCTGAGGTGGAGCCGTGTCTCCTAGACGCCATATGGTGTTTTATTTCACGGGCTGCTCTTTCCAGTCCCGCGGAGAAGAGCTCCTTCACATGGCCACTGGCTAAACGTTCACAAAGGCGTGCTGTAGGCTGGGGAGGGAGTCTAGTTCCTGGTTAAAGTCTTATTACAGACATACAGCTGAGTTTTCCACGAGGGGGCGATTCCCTGTTTCATCCGCCTTAAAGGAAGCGGGAGGTTATAATAGTTTTACTTTATGGATCTGTCGCAAACACCTTAGTGCGTGTTATACATTTTGGCCCACACGAGATCTGTGTAGATCAAAACAATTGTCCTTCGAGCATGCAGGTCGCTCATGTACGCATGCTGAAAAGAAGGCACAAGTTGCGGAAGCAGCAGGATTTCCACGTTAACCAGCAGCGCCATCACAGCAGTCTTTGGATAAAATCCACTGAAGTCACATTGTGCTGGATTCTGCTAGACAATGCCCTCCTGTGGTATCCTGTTTTTTGTTTTATAGCTTTTATGTCGTTTTTATCTGCCCTTTACTCTAGTGGTGAGTATGAGAAATGTCTCCCGCCTACCAGCGCGCGCTCGTGCGTCCGCACGCACACACAGCTCTTGTATGTTTGTCAGACTCAAATCCGAGGGAGAGGAGCTAGGCGCCATTTTCTAAGCGTCTCTCCCTAAAAGCAGGGAAAAGGGTTCGCGACTAACTGCCATCTGGATTACATTTCTCTCACTGGGAATCTGGATTTTCGGCGCAGGAGTGCCGTCAAATAGCGTACATGTGAAGTAATTTGGAGTAGGAAGGACTGTTTGAAGGCCTTGTCTTATATCACTGTGGCGGCGAGGCGAGCTAGCTCGCGAGCAAGGTGTAGATCGTTGATTCGCCCATTGCTGAATCCGAAACGAAGCCGCGCGGCTCCGTGGACCGGACCTTTGACGCAATCGGTCCGTATTTTTGGATTAATTCATGGCTGACTAGTCGAATCCGACCTCGTTTGGTGTGTTACCGCCGTGGGTTTTTTTCCACCAAAACTGCAGGGGACTGTTGCCGAAATTCCCTCGGATAGTGCAACCTCGTCACGTGGTAGGTTCCTCCTTTTTCTTTGTTAGCGAGCTAGCCAGACTGCCCGAGTCTACTCCCAACTTCTCAGCTTTTCTCAGATCTGCTTTCTCCAAACTCACCGTTCAACCACCTGCCTGTTAATGTTCTAAAATAAGGCAGTGAACGACCTCCGCTCATTTAGAACGGGGCTGTCTGTGCTGGTTTTAGTCTTAATTACAATGCATACCATGTCTCTGCTCTGCAATAGGTCATAAAGCGGTGTTTCAAATAGTTGTTAAAAGAAGCAGGATGTGTGGCTGAGCAAAAGAAAACCCGGATCATAGCAGAACCTGTATGTTATTGCATTTGTTTCCTTCGTTTTGACGTTTATTCTGCTGTCTTAAGAAATCAATCAGTACATGCACGGAAAATAATGGGATGACATCGATGCAAAAAATGAATAAAACGCTCCAAAGAAAGGCAGAAATGTTGTTTTTACAGCTACTTAATACTGCATATAATGAGGTTAGTGTGTATGGGTTCACTGCACCTGGCTTGTGAGACACACCAGCAGGTAGTTTCTTGCATCAGCAGCTTTCTTGGGGGCTAATGTTGACGGTAACAGTGGTCAAATAATTTGCCCGCAACCTTGTGGTCATGGAGTTTTTGATTGGGAATTTTTATGTTCCAATCTGATAGTTCCCTGGATTGTATGGTTGATCTAAAATGTCCATGATACAAACCGATCTGTGCTGTTTTTAGATGAAATATAGTATGTACTTCGTATGTACTACGCCTTTTATGTGTTCAGATGTTCTAGTAAATACCAAGAAGACATTTTGATTGCGTTATGGTTGGCTAACGTTGGATGTGGAGGTTTTTGTCGCATCTCGCCTCCGGTATACAAATAAAAACGAACAACCACGGGTTGTGTCGTCCCGCCTGTGCTGTCGACGATTACATGATCGCTCCTGTTGCGTGAATTCGTTTGTTGTGTTGCGAGCGGAATGGGTGGTTTTAGGCAGATAAATTGCATTGCATAATCTGCTTCGGAAATACCAACATGGCGTAGTGCGCGCTGACTCGAAACTGCGGTGAAATACTGTGCTCCCATTCATCCGATCCTGCAGAAGATGCGCGGAGGCGCATCTCTCATCTTTTTGAACGGAGGCTTTTTCAAAGTTTCCCTTCGGTACGCTTTCATTATAATCAAACGTTGTGAATCACTAAAACTACGCAAATGTAGTCGATGTTTTCATGAGAAAATCATTTTTCACGTTTTATTATTTGACAGAAATAGTATTTCATGTTTAATCCGCTCTGTAAATTATACTTGAATCCTGTTAAAATGACATCATGTGCTTGGAGCTAATGCTGGGCTCTAAATCCACCTACTTTCATTACCTGTGAGGAGCTCTGCTGCATACTGACTTGACAGAGCACATGTAGGGCAGTAGGGTTTGGACTATATGTATTGGCTTCTGTTGTTCTCATCAGAAATGTGCTGCCAATCCTTTTTTTTTTTCCTTACATGCTTTCTCTTTTAGGGGGAGCTCTGTTTGAAAATGACAATGAGTTTTTTTCTTTTTCAAACAGTTGTGGGTGTAATGTGAATTATTTATTGACCTAAGATTTAACTTGTTTTGTCCTATTATTCAAACTATCTGCAGCATTCTCTCCCCATAGGTCATAGGGTATCATTTCCATGGGTTTGTTGGAAGTTGTCTTCTTCAAACGTTTGAGAAAGCTATTGCAGTAAACAAAATAATCGTTTTATCTCAATTTTTAAAAAACTTTTCTTCAGCCATTATGCAAAAAACATTCCTGTAATTCTCACTTACATTCAATTTACATTTCAACTGCATTTCCCCCCTAATTAACCTAAAAACAACTGTAAATGTGAATAGACTTTGCTGGTTAAATTGTGTATTTTGACACTGAGTATTAACTTGTCTTTCTGCTCATATCAGTTGTAGTGATTTTCCACTAAGTCTTAGTGTGTGACAAACCTGTTGTGCCACTTTTATGGTCTTATGTTGTATACGGCCATTGTTTTTTTTTTTTTTTTAATGTATTTTACCAAAGGTTTTTTGTAAATTTATTTTTTTTTTTTATGGATGTCTGTGAAAAACATTTGTTATATTTTATTGTGAATAGACTAACACAGCTAACATGTAGCTGTGTGGTTTTCTTTTTTTAATTACAGATATTGTAAACATGCTAATGTGATTAATCCTTCTAACATGGCTAATGCATTGTGTTTCAAACAAGTTCTTGAGTTTTGGTGAACGCAGCAAAAGTGTGACCGACTGATGGACTGATCTTAGACCTTTTTGTCTCACTTATTGCAGATCAGTGTGCCTTATAAATTACAGCATTTTGAAAATAGAGAATTCATTTATGGTACACCTTATAATGTGGTGCACTTTGGAGTGCGGAAAATACTGCAGTTGTAATTTTTATCTTACTAATTTATGCAACTTCCATTATGTTTAAAATATTTTTTGCTGTAATTATAATTGGTAAGAACTTCAACTTGCTACAACAGTGCTTCAACACTTTTGATTGACTTTTCCTCTGTCCTTGTTTTGCTTTCCACGGCTCTCTCCAGGCTGTCCTCAGGTGGGGCAGTAAGCGGGTGGAGTGGAGCAGGCCGCGGTGCCCGTCCCTCTGCACTGCATGGCTGCGATGGCGCCCGCTCTCACCGACGCCCCAGCTGAAGCTCACCACATCCGCTTCAAACTGGCTGCCCCATCCTCAAGCCTCTCGCGAGCCAGTGGAGAGAACAACAGCAACGCCAGCAACATCCTCATCCACAGCAGCGGCCCCGCTAAGTGCAAGGTCACTTCTGAAGAGTGCCCCCTTGACTTTTGTGGTGGTGATCAGGAACAGCAGCAGCAGCCTCAAGCCGATTCCGTGTCCCAGGCCTCGGCCCTGGGAAAACTCCAGCCATTGGTGGCTTCCTATTTATGCTCTGATGTGCCACCCGTCTCTGCAACTAAGGAGTCAATCAAACTGCAAGGAGTCCTTCTTAAACAGTCTGTATTGAAAAGCCACCGAATACTGCCCACCTCCCTGCTCAACGGTGGGGGAGACTTCCTCTTGAGGAAGAGGCAGGCAATCGAGCTCTCTGGTGGACAGTTAAAAAGCCTCATGAGTGGCAGCACCAACGGAAGTGGCCAGCCTATGGCACCTGTCAATGGCCTGGCCAAGAAGCTGACCACAGTGTCAGACTCCAGCTGTGTGGTTGCAGTAAATGGTGATAAGCCTGCTGCTGCCACAGACTCCCAGTCTCAGAACATGCCACTGGAGTCTGAAACCATATCAGGGCATACTCCTGTGAAAGGAACCCTTAAACAGAAGCATTCCACAGAGGTTTCTCAAAACACAGATGGAGAAAACTTTGAATCACCAGTGCTTCATTCTGCTGCACTTTCCCCTCTTACCCGCGACAACTCAAATTCCACTGAACACTTAAATTTGGAGGAATCGGATTCACATGCACCTTTCAGACATTTTCAGGGTTCTGACAGGGAAAGACCGGGTAGCAGCCATCAGGGCTTTTCACTTTGCACCACAGAAGCACAGCCTCCTCTGCCCTCTGGTTCATCCACAGATGGCCTTGATGCTCATGTTAAACAACGTACACTTCTCAACAGCAGCCGCCAAACTGAGATTGAAAACAGATTACGGCGCCTGCGCAAACGTCTGCAGGTGGTACAGGCTAAGCAGGTGGAGCGACACATTCAGCAGCAGCTGGGTGGCTTTTTGGACACAGCTCTCAACAGACTACTGGTTGGTAATCGTAAATCAGAGACCGTCACTCCTTCAGCTTCATGGAGGACCGGGCGGCATTCTTCCTCCAACAGCAGAGATTGCCTAAGTCGCTTTCTGAAAAGTGGCTCCATGCCCTTGGAACTGGAGAGGCTGTATTTGAGTGGAACAGCAAATCTCCATTCAGCTGAAAGCGCATTCGACTCAGATGTAACAGAAAGTAGTTCTGGTGGGGACTCTGACCTGGAGGATGAGGAGCTGTCCAGAGTGGACATTGAGCAGCGGCATGTCAAAATGTAAGTGATGTCATCATTCAGATTGATAAAAGAATAGACTGTCCGTTAGTTCTGAACACGATAACAGCAACATAAAGTTTGAAGTATTTAAAGGGAATATAAGGGAGTTGTATGCTATTTTTTTGCAAATGAGTATATCAAACTTCGATTATGCTGATCCTTCATAATGCATTTTTGTCTGCTTGGAGCTGTCATATTACAAAAAGTCTTGTTGTTCCCTTTCTCCTCTATAAATTACTCTGACAGAGCAGGTGCTATAGGCAAAAGCCATGGATCTCACTTCACGGAGGGATTAGGGTACAGTTCAGCCAAACAAAGTGCAGATGTGTTGTAGTGAGTCAACAGGCTTTAATGGGCCGGAAAGGAAAAATCTGCCTGAACATTACACGTTCTTCTGCAGGGGGCAAAGGCTGAAGCTAACCATGCCGTTTGTCCACAGTGACTTGAGTGAGCAGCCACAAAGTCGGTCACAGATTTGATCTAAACCCCAACCTAAAAGCTGTGAGTTTGTGGAAGAGTTATAGTGTTTGGAATTTGGTTTAAAAACACTACCTGTTGAAATGTGTTCACCTCAGCAGGGCATGAACATGTATTCCATGGGAAGTTCAAGTCAGTACACATTTCTGTTCCATTAGTATTGAGGAGGGGCAAAAAGTACAGCAGGTGGTTCAGCCGTGTTAATGGACTTGGCGATCAGTGCCGGAGCGGGTAGATTATTAACAGTCTCCCAGAACATAGATTTCTTTATTATGCTTTGCCATGTTGACTTTAAACCTTTGACATAAATTTATTTAACTCGACAGAGGGCTAAAAGACGAAATGTGTAAAATATGCAACAATTTATTTTAGCAGTTTTGTAGCTTTAAAAAATGCTAGAAGAACAAATTATTTGCCATTATTTTATACCATCTGTCTTCCAGTAGTGGCCGGTCTCTAGTAGATACTGATTTCCAATACACACCAGGTCTAACAGGTGTTTGTTGCTTTAGTGGCCGGGTTCCTTTAAGACACCCCGCAACACCATGTGCACAGTAGTAGACATGCCGTCGCCGGTGTGTGTGACATTTGTATTGTGAGTCAGTGTTGATTCCATTTCGCGTAAAAATTTTGTGGAGTCGCATACGCCAATGAACATTCTGATGAGGAATCTACACCACATTTTAGATCCAAACCGCTCAAGCAGATGGGTGATATTGAGAAGACGGCTGCAGGAGAAGAAGGAGCAAACCAATTTCCTGTCGGAAAAGCAAAGCAAGCAACAAATTACAGGGCTCTGGAGTGCAACTGAATTTTTCAATGGTGCGCCCAAAAAAAAAAATCCTTGGTTGTGCCAGTGTGCCTAGCCTTTCTGTGGGGAAAAACCATTATCTCTGCGACCCTGAAAGTCTCATTCCTGTATGTGTGTGCAGATGTAACACACCTCAAATAAGATCCTTTATTTTAAATGAGCATGCATATCTGAGTCGTTCAGTTTAGGTCCATGTGCACGCACTCGTGCACAAGTGCCTGATGCTGGGGACAGTTTGAGCAGATTTTTAAAAATCGTTTAAAATCAGAGCTTTAGCTCCCGCATTTACATCCTTTCATCTTTCCAACCGTTAACGCAATTAACACAATTCCAGTGGATTCTGAAGCAAAGTAAACAAGTGTTGCGCTGATATGAAACACCGTGCAGTTGGGAAGTGTTTGCGTCCTTCACGTTTATCAGCAGATACTGCTGCGGAGAAAAGTAGCCTTGTGCCGTAGCACTCCACTATAGTAATGTGTTGCATATCGTTGTAAAGCCACAAAGAAAAGCGGCTTTTCTCCACGTCAGAATAAGTTGATTGACAGTGATTGTGTGAATGGTTGAAGATTTACGGCAAGTCAAAAAGCGAGTTATTTAAGCATCACTGCGACCTTATTGGTGTTAAAGGGTTAACTACGGTGGCCCTTAAGGTTAAATCACATGAACAAATCCATCAACGCATCACACTATAAAGATCCCAATGACATTAAATAAGCAAAACAAAAAATAAAAAAGCTAGTTTTAGAAATAAAAAAGTTCCATAAACCAAAACAATTCCAAAAAATAAAGGAAATGTTTCAAAAAACAAGAGTAATTATCAGAAATCAAATTGTGTTGAAAAAGGAAGCAAAGAAGAAACATCACTGATTGGAATGAGGATGTTTGTCCATCATTTTTGACAATCAGTTATCGGACACAAAACACCTTAAACCAAAAACGTGAAAGTTCCTGCTGTTATCAAAGAATGTATTCATTCAAGACACACCTATGAAGTGATACTGGATCAGCTCTGTACTAGTCACAAAACAATTCAGTTTTTTTTAGTTAAATTTCATCTCAGTGAAGCATTTTAAAGTCCCACTCCAACTATATTTGGATCAGTTTCCAAAGCGTTCCCAATGGTCTTTTCATTATGATTCTAATCTGATGATGATTCTAAAGACCTGCATCCACCCATTTCACTTGCCATCACAAAGTTAAGCTTTTCAAACTGCTCGTTTTTATTTGAACAAAGAAATACTCAGAAATCATCACCATTCTGTCTGTGATGGAAAAAACGCTGGTCTCTTAATAAATACCGGGTTGGGTGCCACATTTTTGGAATAAATGCCAGGGCTACTATCAGAAGATATGCAATATTGAGACTGTCGGAAAGGATTTTTAACCCTTTAACAGTGTTTACATTCTTTCAAGTACCACAACTCTTCAATGCAATCAACCTAATTCCAGCAGATTCTGAAGTGGAGAAAAGCAGCCTTTTGCTGACAGTCGGCATTCGCATTACGCATTCAATGTAAACCAACTGATTCTGTTGCAGAGAAATGCGGCTTTGCGGTGTTATGTGCAATCAGCATGTCATAACCAGCTGATTCACATTGATTATGCAAACAAAGAGTTACAGTAGGTCAAAGACTGTTTCTTAGGTGTTGCTGGCAACATCTCCAGCATTAAAGGGTTACTCTGATGACTTCAAATTTAATGTCTGGAGCCCATTCTTTCCCTGCATGAAAGTTCTTTGATTAATGTACTTTTTGATGTCATTGCTTGAGTTGACAAAAAGCAGGTTTTACTCTAAGCAGTAAATAAACGAGTGTTTAAAGACTCACTCCAATGAAAATCATCTTTTTGTGTTATCGTCTTGTAACATTTTTCTCATAATATAATATAAAATAATTTGCCTAAAAATGCATTTGAGTATTTCTTAATCCAAATTGCATTGGATCAGAAAATCTGATGCCGAAAAGGCTGAGGCTAATGACGCAACAACTTACTGGGTGTGCCAAAGTCTCTCTTACCTCTCCGCTCCGCCACCCCCTCGTGTACATTCATTTTCCCCGTCTGAGCTGGCCTCTGGCTCAAAACTGTATGGCTGGATTGATCCAATATTGCTCGCCATTTTTTTTGGGCTGCTAATTTGCACAGGCAGAGTTCCCAGCGAAGGGAGGTGTGGGGGGTTTGCTCTGCATCAACAGTCCCGCCCACAAGCCAGAATTGTATTTCTAATGAGCTACTGCTGCTGTAACATTGGTGAAATTGAAGATTATATTTTTAAGATATTGAGCTAAAGTTTGTGTCCTAATACTTGATGAGGCATATTGACTAATTATGAGTGGTTTATTCTTTTATTTTATAGACTTAACTTTTTCATTCAAAGATAAAACCAGCTGTAATGGAGAAAAAAAACATTTCAAAGTGGGTACATCATACCAAAAATATTCCAAAAGGATATTTATTTGTAAATGATAGTTAAATGTAAGAGTATAGTACTTGGATGTTACCTTCGAGACATTTTGTTTCCATTCTTATGGTCTTGTACTGTCCGAAGGTAAAATACCATGTGAACATTTAAAAAATAATTATTTTTTTCATACTCTGCCAAGTACTAAATGGACTTCCATGCATTCATGCAAAACTCTTACTGAGCTTGCATGTTATTCCTGGTATGCATTCTTTTCAACTTGTAAATCATGCTAGTACTTTCTATTATTAAGCTGCCTTTCCACAGTTGTAGTTAATTTCTTCTTCAAGAGGAATTAATTTACTGCTTATCATCCAATGCAACACATTTTGTTTTAAGTTGTCAATTCGGTTAGTTTGTTGTGGGAACTCAAAGGCTTCTGGAAATGTAGCTTTCACTCCATAGGAGGTCTCTTAGAGCAATCATTTCTTTTAAAGGGAATGAAGGACAAAGAGCTGTCTCATTGTCCAATGAGAAAGCTATGGCTGTGATATTGGGCTATATAAATAAAATTGAATGGAAATTGAATTGAAGGAGAGCCTAAAAAGGTAATTAAGTTTGCAGTTTAGCTTAGCTTTTGAAAGTACTAGCTATACAACAAGTTCATTTTCAAATGGGTGTGTCAGTGACTGATTCTGACCCAGAAACAATCTTTTACTATTTAACTTGTCATAAATCTACAATGTACCATCAGATAAACTAAGCCTCTCTTAAGTGCATTTGTGTAACTGTTTTATTCTTATTGGTAGTTAGTAACAGCCTTTTCTATGAGGGGATGGATGCTATGTTCTTTTATAACAGTTTGCGTTTAAGTTGGTTTAAAGGTAATTATTGTGGCATCAAAACATCTACTTCTAAGTAGTTGTGATGTTTTTACGCCAGGACTTCTCATTCTAGCCCAGCTATTCTTAATGCATTGCATTTTAGTTGTCTTTGCCATTTCATACTGGCAATGCATTGAAAGGAGCAGCATTTCTGATGCTGTTAGTCCTTCACATAACAGGTCAAAAACACATTTGCAGTTCCCAGCCATGGTACCATAACATGGTACACTTCCAGAAAAAAAACTTTAATAACAATTTTTTATGCTGAACTGTTCAGTTGCAGTTAAACACCACTGGCTTAGGACACTAAACTGATCATTACTAAAAATGTAATTCATGTAGCATTACCTCAATGTTTTAATATTTGGCAGCTTTTTGTAAAATATACCATTTATTTAATGCTTCAAACTAATCCTGTTATACATACTTGTATGTGCTCTCATGTGTCTTAGAGGATTTGGGGTCAACTAACATTTGTTGTTGAGCATAAGCTGCAGTGCCTGTGTTTTCTACTGAGTGTGACGTCAAAAATGGCCTTTACCAGGGAGTGGGTGCAGCTAGCCTTAGAAACGTTTGTAGATACTCTCCCTTTCTTAACACTTGTTGCAGAATGACTTGGATTCATCAGGCATGTTACATGGAGCACTGCTTGTTCTGTGATGAGAAACGAGTGGGCACTGTTTCTGGTTTCTGAGGCAACAATAATGCTCATCAGGAAATCTCTGAACTTGCATAATGGGTCGCAGAATAATGGAAGTGTCTACAATCCTACCATCTGAACCAAAATGACTTCAGGTTTTATAGTCTTTCATGTTTGGGTTTATGAGGCTACAGACAGAGCAGTGATGGTCTGTGCAGATGTGTGTTTGTCTACTTCATGTTATTGGAACTGATACTACAGAATGCTGTTTTAGTTTAAGCCTCTTAGCTATGATTTGTCTTCTTTCTATTGCTGCCACATACGTACACCAGTGCTTGTATAGGTTTCTGTCCCACTCAACACATCTGGATGTGTTTGACTGGATCCAAGTTCCCCAGCACGAACCCACAGGCGTTACATAACGCCCCTCTTTTATGTAATGACTGCTGCAGTTCTCCAGCTGAATTTGCCCTCTGTAGTTTTTTCCTGCCCCACACCCAGTCCTCTCGGCCTGTCTCATTCAGTAAAACACAAACATTTTTATTCCTGTTAACCCTCTGTCTGAGGAACACCCCAATGAGAAATATCCCCTATTCTTTAATGTTTGAATGTTTCAGCTCATTTTGTGTTAAAATTCTTGACTTCAGATGGGAAAAAAGAGATTAGCTGACAGGTGGTGCTTCGATTCCCTTTTCTTCTAAAGGGCATAAATGGTGATGGGCTTTTTTCTTTGTTTCTTTTATTAAGATTTTTTTCTGTCTCTACTTCATAAGTGTTGCAGTGTACAAATTCTAGAACCAGGAAATGTGGTGTTTTTACTATTTTAAAGCTTTTGTCTCCTCTGTAGGATAATTTTGAACGTCTTTAACTTCAGATAGTTTTATTTAGAAGAATAAAGCCCCTTGTTAGCTATTGCTAAGGGAAGGGGCAGTGTGCACTTGGGGTTTGAAGGCCTTTATAAGTCTTTTCTTACAGCTGTCAGTTAATAACATTTACTTCCTCATAATTTTTCAGTATTTAGTATCAATGAATTATGATTGTAGTCACAGCATGGATAAATTCCAGATGTAATTACAGCTAATTTCTGTGTTCAAATGCAGAAAAAAACCTAAGGACAAAATAATTGATAATTTAGGTGTAAAAGTAATGATTAACTTAAAGCTGTTTTCAAATAAAAAGGTAGTTTACCATTTGTCTGTCAATCATAAATTGTGCAATTTTTAAGCATCTGTGTTTCCTATAAATAACTTATGAAAAGTAATAATCTCTGACTAACAAAACTCAAAATAAGAAATCCTGATTTTTAAAATTGAATTAAAGCCAGTTTAGTGATTTGAGTCGTGAATCTGTCCACAACCTCAGTCTTGGCAAGGGCTGGGTTTACCATATTTTCCGGACTATAAAGCGCACAGTATTATTTGGGCACACAATCAATGAATGATCTATTTTCAAAATTATGTCATGTCTAAGATGCACCAAACTATAAGGCACATAAAGTGAGAAAAGAATCAAAGATGGGTGGGTCGGTCAGACTTTATTAACTGAGTTCAAAGTAACTGGAAGTTATTTGAAACACGCTACATGTTAGTCATGTTAGAAGCGTTAGCTGTGTTGGCGTATTCACAATACCTGTAATTTCCAACCTTGTTAATAAAAAAAACCCCACACAGTTTGACAACACTACACATTGGCATATTCACAATAACCCTAAACAGAATATTTTGGGAGAGTGCCGTATACCTCTCAATCTCTTCAGTAAGCACGACCAGCATTTATCCATACTTAAGGCACACTGTTTTTTGCCCAGTAGTTCGGAAAATATGTTAAATATACAGATTAATCAAACCTTATGAATTTTTTGATTTTGCTATATCATTAATACAAATTCACAAAATGTGCGTTTTTATGTAACTCCCTGTGCTTACTTTCAGGCAAAAAATAGCATTCCATTTTGTTTTTAAAGCAAGTCAAAGTCTTCAGTGTCACAATTTAGTTTTTTAATGCAGTAGTACTGTGAAAATCAGTTTCATAACTAAGCAGATGTGCTTTTAGAAAACAAATAAATCAATACTTAAATACATAATTTTTTATTTAGAAATTGTTTCAATCTATTTGTTAATTTATCTCTGATTCCCAACTCAGTAATTTAGAAACATGAATGTTTGTTATATTTTGGGTTCTGCTTATAACGTGTTAATAATGTCTTGTACTTTGTAAAAAAAAAACATTTTCAACGTTGTCTCTAACCATTGTACAGAGCTGTGAAATTGTTGTTTTTAACCTAATATTTACTTGCACTGAACCTTTTTTGGGTTATCATTATAGTAATCACTGCCAACAAAAGCTGCAAATCTAAACAATAGATCACAGCACCTTTTATCTTTAAACCTCTTTGTTTCATACTTTATTAACTCACTTAATAAAAACAGACGATGGATGATCCCAGTAAAGGTGTGAGATCCAGAATACTGTATGACCCTTTGGACTGTGGTGTGTTCAGACGTGGGTAGAGCATGACTCATAAAGGAAGTAGTTTTTGATCACGGCTGACACAAGCAATCTATCTTTCAGGTCTAGCTAGAGCTGGGCGATAAAACGATAGCTATCAATATTGCAATAGTACTTTTTTCAATAGTAAAATGAGTCTAACGCGATAAACTTTTATTTTGATGGGTCCGAAATTGACACTCGCCAGTCACAAGCATTTTCTCCTCTTTGACGTGTAAAAGTTAAAAGGGGTTAATCACCACATGGTGAGTTAATGTTTGTGTAAACTTAGTCATGTTTATTAGCTCTTCTTCTGGTGAATTTCTTTCGTCCTCTTTTTCTCCACCGTCTGCACGCAAGGTAAATAAATACGCAACGCGAGTCACAACACTCCACCCCCTGCAATCACTTCACCTGTGCAGCGTTTAGTTTGGCTAATGAAACTGCGGTAAATGTCAGAACTGGAGGATAAAGCTGCTGTTGCTGCTTCACTTAAAGCAGCAACAGACGGATTAATAAAATGTGTTGATTTGGAGACAAACGCTGTTGTTGGACACTAATGCTATGATGCTAGCTTGTTAGCTGCTAATGCTGTGATGCTAGCTAACTGCTCTGTGTGTCCTGTGTGATCACAGACCTGTTTAAAGTTGGCCAGTATTTTCACAGACAGGTCTTTAAGACATGTTGGAGAAATACAACAAGATTAATTCATAGATTTTCTTAAAAACTTTATTTTCTAAGTAATAACAGAACTGAATTCACAGTTTCCACAGCATCTGTCTAGCATAGAGCTGGACAATATGGCCAAAAAATAAATTCTTCTAAAGTTTTTTCACACATAATTTGATTTTAAATTTGTTTTCTCCCTCCTTTTAAAAATGATGGAATATATTTTTACAAAAACTATTTTATTTTAGCATCTGCTTTGGAAATATGCTCAAATACAAAGTTTAACTAAATACAAGCTGTAATACTCGTTTGTAGATCAATACAGCAATGGTTTTGTGAGCTACCATCAGCCGAATTATCTCATGAAGAGAAACGCTACTCGCACTTGACAGAGCTAAGTTATTTTCTTAATTTTTTAAAGAAAATGAAATAGCATAAAAGTACTAAATAGGATTAACAAATCTTTAATGTCATCAAACTGTAAACTTGTATTAAAACATGCTGAGAGAACAAGGACGGATTTACTACAGGGCATTAGATTGACAGAAAATGCCTTTTTCCCTGTTCTGCCTTCAGTTGATCAACACTGCCTCTATAATGTCAGATATTGTTGATAAAGTTTCATTCAAAGTGGATTCACATCTGTTATATTATTTTGAAAATACACTTTCTGAATGCCCCATGAAATGTTTGTAGTATTTATTCTCCATGTCTTGAAGTCCGCTCCGTGAAAATACCCTGACTTTAAATCAGTCACAAACTGGCTACAAGTGGCACAGCTCGTTCGCATAGCATATAATGTCGTGGCATGATAGCATCAGTGTAAACAACACTGTTCCTTGTGAACAAATCAACACTGTTTTTTTTTTTTAATAAACTATTAAACAACTATGTAGCTGTTGTGAGTCCAGCCGGTTTATCTCTTTCTGTTCAAATCCTGTTAAAAACGCCACATCCTGCTGCTCCATCGGCCTAAGCTAAACGCTACACACAGAAGTGTACAGAAGATACGGGAGTGAGATGGGGGTCATTTTACCTGTCATGTGCGCTTGTAAATTTGTAGCAACCTTTTTTTTCTTTTCTTTTTCTCTGCCTTGCGGAAGAAGCTCCTCTGCTTGCTGTTGTTTTTATGTCTGCTCATTGCAAGAGACAGATGGGCAAGCTGCCTTAACTCCGAACAACGGAAGCCCAAGAAAGTAGAGAACTGGGGGGGGGGCTCGATTTCCAAAGAAATAAATAGTCTAAAACAAAAAATTCAAATTAATTTATTAGATCAATAAATCACTCAGCCTAGTATAGCATAACAGTCTGTTACACTGAAAACTGTGACCAGTCAGATGTTGTGCTCAAACCTCCTGCCTCCTTAAAGCTCCAACTTTAATTTCAATAATGACATATAATAATAACAACCCAAAACATTATACTGTTTTCAGGTGTGTTTTGTTATGATTTAATATAAAATGTGATCACCTAGAGGTAGAATTAGAAAATCTCTAATAAATCTGTCTTTGTTTTCTCAGCATGTTTGAATCTGAGTTTACAATTAGATGACAGTAAAGACAAGTTCACAGTATTTATAAATTATTTGTATGCAATTTTTTTTTCCTAAAAAAAAATCAGACAAATAGAAAAGAATAAAATAGCATGCCTAAGGTATTTCTGTGTAAAATAGTGTTAGAATTTTGCTGATAAATTATGTAATTTTTTTAATCTACTGACCTACTTGGCCAGTGTCTTATTTACTATTGAATTTATTTGTAAAATTAATGCTTTGTATTTAAATGGAACTGATCAAGCAGTTTAGGATTCTGTTTTATTTGTTCTCTCAAGAAACTTGAAGGCTTTTGCTTAATTTTCAGTTTAGTTTGTAATGTTAATGGCTCTTTTTGTTTGTTTTTTTTGGTGGAAAAACTGTTGCATCATGTTTCTTCAGTGCATCTGTTATGTTTAAAGTATGATAGGAAATAAATATTTTAATACAAACAACATTCTGATGATTACACATTTCTCCTATGAGCCACAGTGTGTTCAGATTTGACAGATATAGTTATTTGGTTTATATCGTGGTCTATATTGTTATCGTCTGATATAAAAAAACAATATCGTGATATACAAAAATGACTATGTCCCATCCCTAGGTCTAGCTAAAACTCTGGTATGTTAACTACAATATTGCAAAAAAGGAAACTTTTTTATTCAAACATGTTTATTAATAGCAGCTGAAAATAATTTTATTGGGACAACAGGGGAAGTGGATGCAGATAAATGACTTGTGTGCCTTTTCATGCTGTGTCCACGGAAAAAAGGATACTCTGTAATCATTATCAGGAAAAAAGGTGGAGTGTCTACTCCTTTTTCTCCTCCACACTTGAAAATAGG
Organism: Adrianichthys oophorus; assembly: GCA_036245035.1. Lineage (NCBI taxonomy): Eukaryota > Metazoa > Chordata > Actinopteri > Beloniformes > Adrianichthyidae > Adrianichthys > Adrianichthys oophorus. The sequence goes on from BSAI01000012.1 coordinate 5,404,363, forward strand.
GACCTGAGCTCATCTTGGTGTAACTCAGTTACAAAAAAAAAAAAAAAATCTTTTGAACATTTTGTGATGGGAAAGAGGACTGTAAAGTTCCAGTTTTTTCACAAAAAGATCGAAGGGATTTGTTTAGAAACATCAAGGTTGCTGCTAGCTTTTGGTCACAATACACACAAACATGATGCTAACCTGAGTAGTAGAAAGTTGACTGTTTGATTTCCAAATTGTACTTTAGCCATTATTGTTTTCAATGATTTCAGTACAAACAGAACTAGCACCAGCAGAACTTCATGGAACATTGTCAGCTGTCTGGATCTGTTTTGGACTGCTTCAGGGCTCAGCTCTCAGCCACCTGTATATTAGATAAGTTAAATAGCACCCAATGGAATTTAGTAGTGTTTTGGGGGCAGCCCTCCACTGCCCCCGTTAGGCAAATTCCAAATTCCTTCCCTACCCCTACATTGAGCCCTCCTAGTGGAGAGTTATGCAAAAAAAAAAGTGTCTTCAAATTCGCTCATTACTAGCCCTCAATGATGTAATCAAAAGTCGCTGGTCATCTACAGTAGCTGCTAGTCCTCGTAAAATACGTAACATTGGTTTTATAACTTCAACGAGCAATGCTAAAACAACGAGCCTATACTTACATTTAAATGTAAACTTCTATACTTCATAGCACACCCATGTGAAGAAATGTGTCGCGTGACGTGGCGCGTATTAACTTCCCAGTGGAGAAATACACAGCCCTAAGTCCCTATACGCCTTTCCCTTAAAAAAAAAAAAAAAATACAGTTTTGGACACCACTAAAGCTTCAAGAGCCTCTTCAAGAAGCCGAAGGGGAAGAATTCGGATTCAGCCTTAGTGAGCACATCACATCTGCTTGCTTGCATGTGATCAAAGTACTGCTTTGGGGTTGTTTTTTGTGAGGAATTAACATTATAATTCACTTAAAAGCTCAGTTTGGTTTGCATGATATAAGCCCTTTAAAACTACACCTGAAAAACTGCCTTCAATGGGAATGTAGCATTATTATTCAAGGAGCACAGAACAAACTTGTTCAAATCTTTTTTGCTCCTGTACAGAGCATGTGTTAAACTATTGCTAGTTTAACCTTGTTTGTCATTTACTCATTTATGAGAGGTTAATCTAAAAGAACTAAAAGCAACGAAGACCACGAACACCAGCATTGTTATTTTTCTACATGGCAAATATTCCTCTGGAATGAAAGTGACACACAAGCACAAACAAGATTGTTGTTCCTTGATGTGAAAATGAGGTTAAATGCTTCGCCAGATATTTTTTATTTTATTTTTTAAGCCAGCTTTGTCCCCAAAGGAAGAGCCCCTGGTGTCTTGACTGGAGGTGAAAATATCAGCTTGTCAATGAACTCAAAAAATAACATTTCAAAGTAATACATTTTATTGGGTTAATGAAGTGAAAAGTATCCGTGCTTTCAGGCAGTGTGTGCGAAGTGGGTTTTTGTACCAGTATTTTTAGCTTTAAACTGTGATGCGACAATTGTAAATACATTTAGCTTTTCTACATCAGTTTTTATTCTGTAATCTTGTTTGTTATAAATGTCCATTTCTTAAGTGTTGTTAAGCAATCGACTGAATACCTAATTTTACCAAAAGTAAGAAGCCCAAATCTATGGAAAAATTACATTTCTATCAAATATGTTAATCATTTTTGGAAAAATTAATTGCAATTGTACTATTGCAAAATAATTTAAAATTGAATTGGTTTTGGAGATTTATCTAATGGAATGAGTTGTTTTTATTTTTCTAAAATGTCATTGGTGGATGACCATAATGTATGGAGGTGTGTGGGCTGAGATTTATCCCAGATGAGGAAGCTTTGAGATTTCAGAATTTTACTTACAGTTACAGAGTTACAGTTCTTCTTACTGTGGTGTAATTTTTTCTGTAAATAGTCTGTTTTCTCCGTGGATGTGTTCAAGAAACTGCTTCAGGTCATGAGGAGATGTTTAGTCTGTTCAAGCACATGCACGTTGGGTTATAGAGCATTTAAGAATGAAACTAAAATATCAACATGGATTTTTGACACGGATGTATTGTCTAGAGCTAATTTCGTGGCTGACATTAGCTGATTGTTACTGCCACTCCGTTTTAAGAGTGCAACACATTTTCTTGGGTTAGGTCAGCATGTGGATAAAAGTGAAATCCCTGGCTGGTTTTGGTTGGAAGGTTTTGCCCAGGAATTGAGCATCAGGTGTGTCTGCCTCTCTCCCAAACATTTCCGTCTTCCAAAAACCAGCAAAGCAGCCATTTTTCTGGGTCTGGTGGTTTAAAGGTGTCCTCAGCTGCATTACGTATGTGCTACATCCATGTATGAACCACAGAAGAGAATGTGCTGATGTCCTGGTTAAAGGTAATATAAAGGTAATATTGGCAGAGTCCGTCATGTCGCAAGGCTAAGTTTACTCCACTGACTAGTCTCTCATTCTTGTGCCTCTGGTGTTTGGGGTCATTGGACTTTTAATGGCCTTCATGTGTTTTTGTTTAACAAAACTCAAATGCAGCCTCTTCCTGTTTCCCTGTTACTGAATGGGTGGCACAGCTTTCCTGTTCTTTTCTATTCTTTATTTTTTTTTTGTAATTCTGATGTATCCATGACAACACTCCAGTCCTAAATAGTGACCTGGATCTATTGTCAGTCTTTTTGAGCTTCTGCACAGATTGGTTACTTGTTTTACATTGAAACACTAATAATTTCCCTCTTAGGGTAAACATATTCTTTTTATATCCTGTTAATTGTTATCTTTTTGGAACATAGTTATGAGAAAAGGCTCATCTGGAATGTAAATTTCATAACCTCCATTTCACGTGGAAAAGAAGCTCTAGATATCCACATCTGTTTTTAAACGGCGATTCTATAAAAGATGAAATGAGGAAACGCTGTGCTCAGATTTCACCCATCCATATTTCAACAGAATGAAGAATGAAATGATTTTTGTCTGTGAAGAACTCCTCCTTTGTTCAGCACAACAAAAAGGGAGTCTTATTATGAACCTACTGAGATTATTGGTTATCCCAATGTCTGCTGCACTGTTCCCTGACCCAGCCCCATCCACCCCCCCCCCGGGCATGGCATGGCCTGTAGTTTGCTCTTAAAGCCCGTCTGTTCGTTTTTCAGGATGCCAGTTCCTTTGTGCTTTTTGTCCTCGTTTTGGTTCCACATTTTTCCTCCTTAAGCAGCAGTGTTTCATAACTTCTTTTATCCTGCTGGAGCCATAAAAAAGTAAACCAGAAGGAGTAAGGCCCATCTTTGTCTGCTATGTGAGTCATTATTTTCATTGTTAGGTCACTGCTGTTCATCCTTTGAGAAATGGCACCCTCTATGGTTGCTGCCTCAAAGTGCACTAGCAGACATTTTCCTCTCATGTCTGGCTTTGAAATGCCCATTCATTGTGTCATACTGGTAAAATGGAGTACTCTGCTCTCAGCTTGACATGCTGTCTTTTCCATGACATGGGTCAGTGGGGTGAAAACACCCTTTTATAAAAATACTTTTTGTAACATTCTCCCATTAGCAAACACACTTCTGATCATGTTTTTAGCTATTATGGTTTTCCAGACAGCCTGCAGGTGCTGTTGCAGGGAGCTTTCTATAACGCTGATTCACTGATCTCTGCAGTCTGACAGGGGAAATGCCCCCCCCCCTTTGTAAAAAAAAAAAAAAATCAAATCAAAAAATAAAAACACAGTAAAAGCCATTTGGATATTTATTTCATGTCTTCTTTTTCCTCAGATGGAAACGAGCAGAAAGCCGGTATGCTGTGGAAAGGGCTGCAATCATCAGCCACTGGAATTGGCTTCAGGCCCACATCTCGGACCTGGAATACCGCATCCGGCAGCAGACCGACATATACAGACAGATCCGGAGCAGCAAGGTTTGCTGCTCTCTTGATTCACCCGGCAAAAAGCTTTTGGAGGTGTTTGGACTCATTGGGTTTTAATGACTGGACTGGTTTCTTTCAAATGGATAAATGGGTTAGACTTTGGGACTTGAATGACTTTTATTAATGTTTGCATATAGAAGAATTTCTTTCTCTTTCTGTAAGAACATCATAATTCTTTCTTTTGATGCTCCATTGTCTGCAACAAGTAGTGCAGAATGCACTAGAACATCTAACAGCAGAACTATTGATTTTTAGAAGAAAACATTAAAGTAACATTCTGTGTACGTCCTGGTGGTATGGCATTCACATTATGTTATACAAGAAACATTGTTGTACTTCTTTAAACAAACACTTTTAACATCATTTGACACAGTGAGGAATGAAAGTTCCACTGCTGACTCTAAAACGCAGACATGCCCCCCCTCCCCTCTGTAATGTGATTTATTCGGTATGCCTCATATCTTTGGAAGGGAAGTTCAGTGCTCATCTTTTAAATCCACAGGGCTCAGTGGAGTTGGGAGGCGTCGCCCCCAGCAGTGTGCTTGCAGTTGGGACAGACGTCAAAACAGAATCTACAAATACTCAGGTACAGAGGTGACGAGCTTTCAGGAAATGAGGTCATGAATCATTTCAGCCCAAGAATGACCCTCTAGAGTTTTTTGGGGTTTTGTTTTCCTCCCAAAAATTATTCTAACTTCATGTTTTCATGTCTTACTTTTACTAGATTAGAAAAACATGGTAGGATAATGTTGTTTTTGACGTATGTGCAGAATGGTTGGCCGTGAAAAAAAGTGTTGTCATTCTGCCGTAGTGTGTGGCTTATTGTTTGTAATGTTTTTATCTAATAATGGGCCTGTCACTCTGCTTTGGCATGGAAACCAATGTTCTAAGTTAAAACAGTTGTTTGAAATCTAAATGTGCTTAAAAACCTTGAAGTGGCAGCAGTTTCCTCTAAAATAACAATTATTTCACCAAATTTTTCTTTTTCGGATGGTTAGACTTCAGATTTAAGAAGCTGTTTTATAACAGCGTTTTGAAATGCATTATAGTATTTTTTATTTAAAAAAAAAACTTTTTGAAGTTGGTGGAAGATCATAAATTGAGCTCAAAGGTGCTCGATTGTAACCTGGTAAATATTAAATGAGCCCTGAGTTGCTGTAGGAGGTAAATTTACTGCAGCAAAACATTCAGCCGAATTCCTCAAAAAAAAAAATATATATATATATATATATATATATATATAT
>BSAI01000012.1:5499520-5538669 GCA_036245035.1 Adrianichthys oophorus
TCACATTCCATTAGTGAAACAACAACAATTATTAATGAATTTTCCTCATTCTCAGACTAATCAATTAACTGGAACAAATCAGTTTTATTGTCACTGAATGGTAATGCCGAGCAAACGACCTCAATCCCAGTCAAATCAGGCAATATCAAATATCTAGGTATTTATTTCTCCCCGAAACTATCAGAACTGGTGCAACTAAACTACACCCCATTACTGAAAAGTATACAGGATGATCTAACCCGCTGGGTCAACCTGCCTCTGTCACTCACGGGTAAGATAGCCACAGTAAAAATGAACATTTTACCCAAAGTTAATTATCTGTTCTGATCCCCACACAACCACCACTAAAATGGTTCAAAACATTAGACTCTACCATATCCAGCTTCTTATGGAACAATAAACCTGCAAGAATTAGTCTAAAAACTTTAAAATCCAGAAAAAGCTGTGGAGGCTTAGAATTACCTAACTTCCATAACTGCTTTCTTGCCAACAGACTGCAGTACCTCTTAAGATGGATAAAAAAACAATCCAGAAACCAACCCATGGATGGATCTGGAACAGGCATTTTGTGGAAAGATTCACTTGTCAGATCTACCATTTATCAGCCCAAAAATAAAAAAACTTGACTGCTCCCAAAGTAGTAATATAAGTACTACTTTAACAGCCTGGTGGGATTTTCTTAAAATGTCAAACTCTTCACTACTACCATGCAAAATGACACCCATCTGGAACAATCCAGACATCCTGATAAATAGAAAAATGTTGCACTTCCCTGCTTGGCAAGCAGGGGGCGTAAGACTACTAGAGCACTTGATTATCGACAGAAGATTCATAACGCACCAAGAACTACAAGAAAAACATGGAATAAATACATTCTTGGAATATCAGCAACTTAAATCTGTAATTACTAAAACATTTAAATCCAGTGACAATGACTTAAAATTACCAGAACTAGTTACCTCTATGATTAATTTTTCATTGAATAAAACTCTCTCCAAAATATACAAACTCTTATGCAACTTAGATAACGAAGTCTTAATCCCAACAACAAAATGGGATGCAGACTTAGGCAGAAGTACAGACACAAGCTTCTAGTCAGAAATTTGTCTAAATACCTTTAAATTAACCAAAAGTCCAAACCTACAACTAATACAATTCAAAACTCTTCACAGAATTTACTATACTGGACAGAGGATGTTCAAGATGGGTCTCAAAAACTCAGACATTTGTGAGCATTGTGATAGTAATTTACCTGACAATTACATGCATGCTCTGTGGTTCTGTACACCTGTCCAGGCTCTCTGGCAACAGGTATGTGCTGATTTATCAGTCTGGCTTAAGGTTTCAATCAAAGCCTCATCTTCACTTTGTGTGCTGGGTGACATGAGTGCCATCGACACAGAGGGAAGTTTAGCATCTATAATCTTCATAACTCTTTGTATAGCAAAAAAGACAATTTTATTAAACTGGAAAAACAAGAAAAATATTAGTGTAAGTCATTACAGGAATCTGCTATTGGATCATATCAGCTTGGAAAAAATGTCAACTAAGAGCTCAAATAACTTAAAAGGAATTCGGGCTCTCTGGTCTCCCATAGCTAACTCCATAACTTAGGGAGCGGGATTCCTGGGTGTCGCCGCGCCTTGACTGTCTGCCGGGGTCGGGGTCTACCTGGTGCCTGGTGGGGGCAGGGGGGCGCTGTTGGTCAGGGCGTCTGGTCCGGCGCCTGGGTGGGGCAAGCGCAGGGGCCGCATGGTCTCCCGGGCTTGGGCGTGGGGGGGGTGTGGATGGTGCATTGGGTGGGGGTCTGGACTGGCTGGGGGGGTGGTCTTTTTGCGTGTGCTGGGGGGGCTTGCGCGGGGCCCTGGCCCTGGGGGGTCTGCCTGCGCTGGATGGGCGGCCCAGCTGCACCTGGGGGCTGGCGTCACTCCTTCTCTGGCCCTGGGACGGGGTGGGGCAACCCTCTTGGGGCCTGCGATTGCTCCAGGTAAAGCCTACCATTGCGGGGTCTGGGGGGAGCGGGCCAGGGGAGGGGATGTCTGTGGGCAAGAGGGGGGGTCCACTACCAGTACGGGACCCTAGGGGCTTCCTCGGGCCCGCTGGTACCTGACCAGGTAGCTACAGGGGCGGTGCTTGGGGGGGAGGGGCTGGGGCTTGCCCTGGGGGCTGGCCCCCTCTGGGCTCCTCTCTCTTTGTGTGGGTTGGGGGGTGTGGGGCCTGGGGGGTTGGCTTTCGGGCGGTGGGGCCTCTGCCCTGGGGAGACTTGGGCCCAATGCTGGGGGGGGGCGGGGGGATGGTTGTTTCATCATCGGGGGTCAGTTTGGTAGCTGTCCCCGACCTTCCCTCCATCCTCATACAACCACTTATTAGGTTGGAAGGGGGGGCGTGCTTGCGGAATACCTCGAGGGGCCGAGCCACTTGGCAGTGGTCCACCCCTCCCATGGTCTCCGCACAGTTTCGCCCCCTTCTCTTGGTTTTAAATGCACCTTAGACACGTAGGATCCTTGGTGGGGGGTGCTAGGACATCACTGCCAGCAAGCAGGAGATGTCCTCTCAGTGCTCTACCCTCCAATTTTAACTGCACCCTAGACATTTAGGGCTCCTTGGTGAGAGGGCGATTGGACATCCCTGTAAGCAATCAGGAGATGTCCTCAGTGCCCTGCTCGCCAATTTTAACTGCACCCTTTATTACACACACTCTTCAACCACAAAAAACACACCTCAACACACACACAAATACATTACACAAGGAAGGTGGGACTACTGATCTTCTGTCCCCTACCCCATCCCTGGTGGAGGGAACAGGGCCTTCAGCAGCGGTGGCCTTGTCTCCTGGGGGTTGGCCTCCTGGGCCCGGCGGCCCCCTCCCCACGCAGGGAGAGGGATCCCTTTGTCGTCTGGCAAGTCCATGAGCGGGGGATCATATTCCATCTGAGCCTGGAGGGTGTCTGTGTCCTTGTGGTGCGGGTTCTGGCCCTTACCCTCGGGTGCCGAGCCCCTTCTGGGTCACAACATTAGGAGAGCCTGGTCAGGCAATGTACACCTTCGGGGACCCCCACTTCTCTTGGTCATCCCTTTTCTAGATGGGGGTAGCTGACCCCCATCGTGCTCTCTTCTGGATCTCCGCAGCTGCCTGGAGCTTTGGAGTGGGTCTCCCGTGGGGGGCCTCGGCTCGTACCCGGGGCTGGGATGGGGGGATGCCCAGAACTCCTGGGTGGTGGTGGGCGGCTTGTCTGGGGTGGTGGGGCTCTCGGGGGTGGGACCCCGCGCCGGGCCACCTGGCGCGGTGGGAGGGCTGCTCTCCTGACTGGGCTGGGCCTTGCGCTCTGCGCTTCCATACCTCACTGCGCTCGGGTGTTGGGGGCCCGTGTGGCTGTCCTGCGGGCCCTGGTCTGGGTGCCTGGCCGGGCTGCCTGGCGGGTGGGTCTCCTCCATTGACCCCACAGTATGGGTGCGGGGCGGGCCCTGGTCGGCGCTGCCGCCTCGGCGGGTGTCTTGGTGTGGGGATGGCTGGGGGTTCTCCCTCCTTTTTTTTGCATTCCATCATCCACTTCAGCTTAACATAACATTCACCTGAGCACAGGCGTCTGCTCACCTTTGAACCCTCAAATAGTGTGCGTGACAGAATGTAATGCTTTACATGTGTTGGTTGGTATGCACAAGTGTGGGCGTGAACTGGATGTGGACAAGTTTGTGAACACTCTTGGAGCCGGCAGGTATGTAACAGCTGAGTGTGTGGACAGGCCCTGCCCATTTTAGACCAACACTCACTATTGCAATGGGTATAAGCTCCAGCATTTTGTTGCCTGTAGATTAACAACTCTACCTTCCCTTCCCAGTAGTCCTTCTCTAACTTCTATAATCCACCATCTCTCTTTCCCCCCCCTCCACCCCCCAACTCTCTCCTTTTCCCCCTTTCATTTTCCGTCCAGTCCAACAAAAAAGACACACACAAAAAAAAATCAATAATAATAAAGTTTGGTTTAAATTACAAAAGGGGCTTATACCGCTATGATTTATAACCCCCGATTGTAAGAGTAAAATCTGTCTAATACAAGAGGCTCTCAGCTCATATCTGTTTGCTCAGCTGTTGGACAGGACAAGTTAAAAAAAAAAAAAAAAAGATTGCAATGTTGCAATGTTCACAGACTGTTCTAGCAACACTTTTAGGGAATAAAGCCAATTTTAGTAAATCTCTTATTAATGTTAATAAAGTCAGACTGTTTTTCTTTAACAAAATTGACTCCAGTAAATTACAAGCTGCAGAAAAACTAAAGCTAACATACAATGTAGAAAAAATGGCCTATAAAGTCATGGTGATGTACACTGAAAAACAGAATAACTGCAACTCATAACCTGGTTGGCTTGATTCACTGTTAGAGAAAATTGGAACATTACAATACATGCGTAAAATTTATAGCATAAGTTCCTATCATGTTTGAAGCACATACTGACACTTCCTGTCTCAATTGTATGATCCAAATTCTCCTTTAAAATCCCATGGTACATATAACTTGGTCCAGGTTTTTTACTCTGTAGTTCAGGGATCGGCAACTCTAGGCCTCGAGGGACACAGTGTCTGCATGATTTCCAGATATCCAGGCCCTACCCATCACTGGTTCCGGTGTGTCCAGTCAAATTAGAACATGCCAGAGCAGGGTATGTTGGAAAACATGCAAGAATGCGGCCCTCAAGGCCTGGAGTTGCCTATCCCTGCTATAGTTTATCATGATTCCACTAGGGGCAGTAGAGGGGGTTTTCCTACTCATTTCAAAATGTCTGCTTCTACGAAATCTCAGAATCACTTTTGGCATGAGATATTTTGGCTAATTATCAAAACATTTTGTTCATTTTTAAAATGACAATTTGCTGTTTTGAAAGAATGAAGATTTTGTTGATAACGAATTCTTTATAATATTGTAACACCATGTTAAAAATGTGTGGATCAAATTTGAGACAGAGGATAAGTAAAGGGCTTTTTTTCCTGAACACTTGTTTCAGCAACATTGTGCTGAGCAAAGTCTTGCCAAATCACCAAATGTACCATAATTCATACTATCTACTGTACATCTCAAAATAATGAAATTGCAGTATCTTTTTTTTTTTTTTTTTTGTAGATTTTATCGAAGGGTTTTAAAACCTTTAATTAATTTTTTTAAAAAATAGGTCAATTCGTTGATGTGATAGGCTCTACAGGCTTAAAAAAACAGCTTATTATAGGTTAGATTACCCTTCCTCAAGTAGTTTGCCAAAAAAAAAAGGAAAATGGTTAAAATTTGGTGTACCTAAATGGCAGTTAAGTTCTATTTAGCTTTGATATGTCAGCCTTTGTAAAAATCGTTGAGTCAAAGCCGTTTCAGTATTTTTGGCTTATCCTGAGTAATTTCGTTTTTTGGATCACATTTTCTGTCTCTACATCAGATAAAATTTAACAACTTTCTGTGGCAACCACTGTGCCCGTCCACTCTGTTACCATGGCAATGCAGCATGACATAAATGTGTTTTAGCTTTACACAGCCTCTCACTTGTTGCAGTGTCACGTTGATTAGTTCAAGCATGTGTGAGTTTAGGTCTGCCATGCTTGCCCCAAATTGGCCTTCTCGTTATAGTGATGTCATAGGAAAGGCCATTTATCGTTTATAAAAAAACGTTCAGGATATCGAATTGAATATCTTGGTTGCTAATTTGTCATACATGTTTGTCAGATGTACACATGTTGACATGTGGAATAGTGATTTAAACTTTATGACTCCTATTGTGTTTTCAAAATCATGTCAAAAACACTGAATTAAAACATCAACAGGGTTATATTTTTGAAGAAGATGCCATGTTTTTCAAAAGTCTGCTAAAAACAATGAATGTTAATTTGATAAGAATTTGTGAGCGTAACAAACGGGGACAAACTCATTCATTTGTTGGGGCGTGTTTTAGGAGGATGCTTAGAAAAAAACCTCTGCTGGTTTCAGCTAAAGAAAAACATAAGAAAAAACTAAAATGTGTCAATTTTGACAGAAAAAGAATTTCATATTTTTGTCTCCATTTGCTCCTTAATAAAAAATATCAGCCTATTTTCACTGTAAAAGCTGACACTTATTGTTTACTTTTTCTAAAAATGTGTCTTTGAGCAAAAGACGTTCTACACAAAAGTATCTTCCACCAGAAAAAAATTCACAGAGCTGTGATTGTGTTTGTGCTTAAAAATAACAACCTAAAATGTAAGGACCTGTGTTGCTATATTTGTGCTAAACAACTGTATAGTCCAGAAAAATAAACTTACCAGTTTTGCACGGGGCAGACATGCTGGTTGTAGAGCGCCATAGCATATCTGCAAAAAAAAAAAACCCAAAAAGATAAACAAGAAAGCAACGTAATCTGTCGACATCTATTTATTCAATAATCCATAAAACCACTCTGGCTCCAAGATGATCTTAATTTAGCATCTAGTTGAAAGAAAAAAAAACATGAGTGATAACACAGGTTTTTCATAGCTGAATATAAGATCAGGGATCAGGCACTTTTGCTAAAATGATATTAATTACAGACCAAACAAAGAATCAAGAGAGCTTTTATTTTCTTGCTGCTTGTTCGTAGAATCTGCTGGCTGTACTTTAACCTAAACAGCGATATCTGAAGATCTGCTTTTGAGTTTACTGCTTTAAGAAGAAAACCTGCAGCTCAGGTTTGCTTGAAAACGGATTGTTAGTTAACAGTGACATCATTTCAAGGGTGTGTAGGTCAAAAGGAATGGCACAATTGCTATGCAAGTTACAAGTAATCAGAAACTAAAATTGTATGCGTTTTACAGTTAAAGTAGAAGCAATAAAAGTTGGTTTACCATTTGTGGACAATTCCACAACTACTTCTATTGCACTCCCACCAGGGATGGGATGTCTACACCAGAGTTTTGCAGGTGATTCTCAAAATAGAGTTTCAAATGAGTAATTTGCCAGTCAGGTATCCCAAAAGAGTACATCTTTTCTTTGCTTAATGGCCAAAGAAGAATAGGTTGTGAGGCTGCACTGTGGAACTGTGGTTAGCACTCTTGCCTTAAAACAAGAAGGCCCCAGTTCAAGTCCCAGCTGGGACTTTTCTGTGGGGAGTGTGCATGTTCTCCCTGTGCATGCATGGGTATTCTCATGGGACTCCAGCTTCCTCCCATCATCCATAAACATGCATCATAGTTTAATGTTTACTCTAAATTGTCCCTTGGTAGGAATGTGAGTGTGTATGGGTGTGTGATAGTGGCCCTGCAATAGACTGGCAACCTGTGAAGGGTGTATCCGACAACCCTCTGACCCTGTATGGGATAGAATGGGGTTTAGAAAATGGATGGATGGAAAACAAGTTGCTGCTGTAAATGTGTCTTTGAAAGGTCCGTTTTCATGACATTTTTAACATTGTAGATGATCCAGTGAGCCTTTAGAAAAAATGTTCATGCACGTTTTTTTTTCTACGCTATGCTGCAGGCAACAGGTTGTAGTGAATTAGGCAACACGTAAGGGTAAGTAGGTTATTTTTTCCAACCCCCTGAACCCTGTACACTATTGTTGTTCAAATGAAAGGTGCATACTCCTTGTGCAAAATGAGGTAATTACACAATCAGAGTGTAGTTTGTATGGGCATCCAACGGGTGTCGAACTGACCCTAAATTATCACCTGCTCACCTTGTGCATTAAGCATTTGCGCAGTCAGTAAGGAGTCAGTACATGTACCTTACTAATGGTAAGTGTGGCATAAGGACACTGTACAAGAATCACCCGTATGCCAAAAGTGCGTACAACTTGCAGACACAATACACACAACAATGGTACGTTCCATTTTCATGGCATTTCTTGAGGTGGCTGCACAAAACTGTCAGACACCTGTTTTCCCTTTTAAAGTCCCACTCCAATGAAAATAGTTTTTGGTGTTCTTAGCATGTTCTTGTAATCTTTTTCTCATGGTGGAGGTCATGTGTTAAGAATTAAAGATTAAAACTGAGTTTTTTAGTATTTTCTTTATTCATATTGTGGTGAATCAGGAGCAAACAAAAAACGCTTGGAGTTCTCACGTGCAAACTCCAACCAGCTGGCCACACGCTCTCTGGTCCGCTCCATTCTGATGGACCCACTTGTCGACGATAGATCCAGGAACAAATTTTGTTTTCCTCATCTGAGCTGGAATCTGGATCAAAATTGTACATCTGGATAGCTCCAATATTGATCACCATTTCTGTTGCTAATGTGAGCTTGGGAGTATGAGGGGCTACAAACTAGCGGGAGAGCATGCAAACGAAGGGATGATGGGTAATAAGAGCAGGCATACTCCTCAGCAACAGTTCCACCCATAACTCAGAGCTGAATTTCTAATGAACTGCTGCCGTTCTGCAGAAACTACGTCCTAGAAAACGACACAGACTTTTGGCTAATAATGATCCTTTGAAAACAAATCCAATGATGTTCCGAACGGGGCTGTAAGATGCAGTTTCTTCTCTCTACAACCCTCTTCAGACTCGAACAACTCAAAAACCCACAACACCTGTATAGGTCAACCTTGTATGGGTGCATTTACAAAGGCTTAAGCTAAATGAAGATCATACTTTTCTTTTTCACATTATGTCGAGGTAAGAATGCACCCTAAAGTCTGAACCGAAACCACATCTGACTCGTTTAAACCTTTGAGACAGGCATATCAAGAAAGGAGAGCAGGAATTATGGAAACTCTGGAGATAAACAAGTCTGTGAGCAGAAACTAGCTTCAGGAAGCTCTCCTTCTCTGAAGCTCTACTAATAAACTAAATTTTTCTGCTGTTTCAGTTGCATAAATGAGACACAAAATAATGACATTAGATGCAGCCATAAGTATAGTTGTATCTAAATGCAGTGTGATCACATAACTTCCCAAAAAGTTTTCTGGGCAGAAACCCTTTTAAGTTTGATGGTTTTCTGACTTTTTGCCTTGTTTCACATGATTTGCATTATAACCAGCTCAGTTATTTTATCACATTTCAGAATAATTTTTTATATCTTTCTATCACGTTATGATTCAAAGTTGAGCTTATATTCACAAATAATTTCCAACCACATGCTAGAAATAATTACAGATGTATTTCCTGAAGTCTGTGACCTTTCCGCTGACACGATCTAGTTTTTAAACCTGTCTATCAAAACACTTTGTAGACTGAAATGGGAAAGAAACCAGAGTTACTGAGAGAAAAGTGCAGCAAAGCTCCGTCAATTCCAGAGGAGATCATTCCTTTCAAATGTTTGACTCTTAAGAAAACCAATCTCCTCGTAATTATAATTTATCTAAAAATAGTAATTTATTAGCTTTTTCTTTTTTTTTAGACAGTAGTCCAGAGAGCAGCAGTGTCATGATCCATCATTCCTAGCAGACCAGACTCACAGATTCTACAGTCTTAGATCTACTTAAAAATTTTAAGTGCTGGAATGACACACTGAAAACAGACTTTGGGGCAGCATTTACAGTGGCTGCACGAGGGTGCAACAGTTGGTGCTCTTGTCTCATAGTGAGAAGGCTCTGGTTCAAATCCCAACTGGGACTCGTCTGTGTGGAGTTTTCTCCTCATGCATGCGTAGAATTTCTCTGGATGCTCTGCCTTTCTCCCACAATACAAAAAGATGCTTCATCAGTTAGATGATTCTGAATTGAGTGAGCGTGTAGCCCTACAACACACTAGTGATAATTTCAGGATGTACCCCACCTTTACCCAACACTTGCTAGGATAGGCTCCAGCAACCCCATGACCCCAAAAGGGATTCATCCAGTTCAGAAAAATGATGGATTAATCCCTATGGAGCTTATTTTATGATCTACAATCACACCCACATCACCACAGGTTTCCTTCAAGGCTTCTCTGCATTTGAACCTGCTTCATGTGCATTCATTTTTGTTTACTGAGACAACAGTAGCCTGTAAGGTCTCTTCTAAACATGTTATGAAAAAGTTTCACTTGATGGTTTGGGAGGCGTGGGGTCGTCAAATCCAGACGCACACTGAAAATTGTCAGGGTTGAGGTTTCAGTCATAAACAAAAAGCCATTTTTCTGTTCTTCCAAAAACTGACATGCTTTATCAACACCAGCTTATGATCATCTTCAACTCAAATCATGAACAAGGGGAGCCTAAAGTTGGTCTGAAAAAAATCTCCAAAGTGAACACAGATGAAGATGTGGAAGGGTGCTTCAGCTTTCCCCTAAACCACTTCAAAAATGACAGATTCGGAAGGACATTGATCATTATGAGCATCCTAAGGAACTTGTAGTTGAAAATGTTTATGTATTCACAAGTGTGCACAAAATTTCTAGGTTTCAAGTCATGCACCCTGAAGCATTCCTGTTATTTGTCATGTTGTCAGAGCCACGAGCTTCATTTCTGATTTAAATAAAGGTATGAATGTCACATTTTCATTCTTCTTTTTAATTTACTGTCTTTCCATCAGGGGTCAAACCAAAAACCTTTTTTTTTTCCCAATGGAAGCTCCATTGACTGTATGCAGAGAACTGGACTGAGTGACCCCCTCCCCTCCACATTCCAAATAGGAAGTATCAAAAAGCCCAAATCCCATAAAGAGAAATAAACGCTCATTCTGTTTGTCAGAACAACCATTCTTGCTCCACCTTTTTTCAACATGTTCTCGATAGTCTTAATAATTTTTTTATTAGTTTTTCTTTATCACAGCTTATTTAAGTTATAAACAGACCAATCAGATGTCTTAATTGAAGTAGGTGGTCGTGGATCAAATGTTCAAAGCATTTGATCGACAGATTCTCCAGATCCTGCTTTCAGTGGAAGGGGTGTGGCCTTCTAACCTGCTTACTCCTGATTGGAGAGAGCGGTTGCCATAGAAATGTAGACTCAGACTGACACGGACCAATCAGTTTTCTGAGGATGTCTGGAGGCGATGAAGTTCCATGTTCCAAATTGCGGGAAAATGAATTGACTTCACTTTGTGGAACCCGAAGTAAGTCACTTTCTACGGGTGACGTCACACTCGCTTTGTCAAGTTCTATATACAGTCAATGTTCTGACCCAGACTTTGGACAGCCTCAGAGGAATACTAAAAAGTATTCCCAAGTGGTTTGCATTCACTTACTGACCCATACCATCCAAGGACCAACCTGACCTATTCCTACTGTAAAAATGTATTTCTTATCTAAAGTTTATATTCCATTCATCCATCTTTTAAACCCACTTAATCTTTTTTGGGGTTATAAGGTTGCTGGAGCCATTACAGTTACTATTAGGCAAAGGCTGAATGGTTTTGCATGCACAAGAGGAACATGCAAACTCTACACAGAAAGAATCCAGCTGGGATTTGAACCAGGGTCTTCATGTTGTCAGGTGAAAGTGCTAACCACTACATCCCTGTGCAGCCCAAATTTCATACCACCAAAGCAAGTATCTGAAACAATTAGAGCTAGAATTTATGACATTTCTAGAATTTAATGGAAACATTTAACCTTCCTGATCTATTCTGACCAGTGGAGGGGTCACATGATTTCAAAATACCAAAATGTTCACCAGTACCTTCAAGTTTCCTGACATTTCAGCCAAACTCTATCAGAGTCATGAATGAACTCCTGAAGCAAAATGTAAACCGTTTAAGATTTAAACTAAAAAACAATTTCTTTAAAAAAACAAAACAACATTTTGACTGTTATTCAGGGTAAGGTTCCAGACTCAGTGAGCTGCAGACAGACATACATGCTTTGTATGCTGAAAAGCATGTAATATCTTATCAGTATGATGTAAAATATTAATATAAATAGAAAGAAAAACCATAAATCTTAAGCTCCCTGCAGAAATGCTAGTTTTTTTTGTTTTCACCAGTCAGATCAAAATAGTTTCTTTTACTAAACTAAATCTTTGAATTTAGAATTTTTGGATGTCCCTAAGATGAAACAAAACTACAAGTTATTCAATTTAAACAGGCTTATAAGAGTGGCCCAAAGAAGTTAAGTTGCAGATCCTTAACGTTTTTTTTTTCCTCCTGAACATAAAACTTTGCTTTTTCCTTTCTTGTCTTAAGTTTTTAACAAAAATAAAAGCGCAGACGGTTAGTGTTTTACTCACACAACCCATATTCCTGTGATGGTGAAGACGGGCAGGCTGACGGGAAGGATCATCCACAGGGACATGACAAGAAGCAGCAGATCTTCACTGCAAACAGAGCAAAGCAAACGAGAAGCTTCAGGAGCTAAAGCACAGATCCAAACAGCAGGGAGACTGTAACCATTCAGAGAAACATGGCCCATGTTGTTGAGTTTTTGCATTCTGACATGATTCAGCAGTTTGGTGACTTAAAAACATCTCTTTTTTCAAAAAGTACAAAAACTGATATTAAAAGGCAGATGATTTTGAAAAGTTTCTCAAATTCTTGAAGAAACCTGGAAAACTTTCCACAAAATCAATTTAAAAGACTAGAAGAATATTTAAATCATTTGCACCAAACATGAGTCATGCACATGAGTCATTCTCTGACATGCAGTAGCAGCGTGAGTTATTCACATCAGTAGGTGTGGTCACTAGAGACACTAGTGTCCCATTCACTTGATGCTTTCCAGATTTGAGTCTATTTTCCTTCACCAACTTTCTCACACAGAAGAAAACAGACGAAGTTTTCCAAAAAATCAAAACAATTTTGCCTATTTATTAATAAAAAACATTATGATAAAACTACATCATTTTTTCTTAAGAAGAAAATGTAGTTTTTTTAAAACTTTGAATTGTCAAGAAACAATCACTGCAAACCACAGAGTGAAGACAAAATGTCAGGGGAATGAGCAGTCTGTGTCCTTTTGTCAGCCAACAACTAGAAATAAAAGTATTGAAATGTGCTGTATGGAGAGTTGTCATAAAGGACATGGATATTAAAGCAACAAAAAAGAGAAAAAATAAACTTAAATCTCATCATTATAGAATGGATTTGAAAAAAAAAGAGGTTGTCATTTTGGCAGATGTCAGTTTAGGCTGTGTGACCCGTACTGGACCACAGCAAACTGGGACTTCTCTGAAAAAGCTATGTAAACAGATCTGAAAAAATGTAGTGGGGTGTACTCATTTATCTGAGCAGATAAATGAGTACACCCCACTACATTTTTCAGGAAACCTTTAGTGTCATTTCAGAATCAACGTTTTCTATGAGATATTATACTACAAAATGCTCCCACAAATGTTGACCATTGATTGCAAACAAGGTTTGTTCATTTGCACACACAAAAAAGGATTTTTCCCAAGTTATGTATCCAAGCCTATGTTGCAAAAATGAGTACACACCAAGTATAGTCTTGGAGAAAAGCCACACTAAAGACTACAAAATTCTAATGAAAAGGTATTCAACCTCAGGTGAGTCTAATGATTCATTTAAGATGTGTCCAGGACACAGGTGACTCTAAAAGAGCACCTTAAGAAAGAGAAACCCTTCTTATTTCATGGTGTCAGAAATTATTCCTCATGGAACAGAAATGTCACAAAATCTGAGAAAATAAATCATTTCTTCCCAAAAAAAAAGTTGAGGGTTACAAGAAGATCAGCAAAGCTTTACATATCAGTCAAAATACTCTAGCAAAAGTGATCCAAAAATGTAAGAAAGATGGAAGTGTAACCGTCTTACAGAGACGTCCAGGCCGTCCTTGGAAGTTAACATCTCGACAGAAGCGTCTTCTGATGAGAAGGTTGAAGATCATTTCCATGCAAGTTCATTGCAGTTAGCTAAAGCAGTAGAAAACCAAACTGGAGTAACCGTTTTCCATGACACCATTCCACTCCAGAGGAGAGGCATGTATGGGTATCGTCCACAAAGGAAAGCTCTCCTAAAGCCATGCATAAAAAAGCACACCTAGAATTTGCTAGGGCCCATGCTGAAAAAGAGGAAGACTACTGGGACTCTATACTCTGCAGTGATGAGACAAAGATCACTGTTTTTGGAACTAATGGTTTTTATACTGTATGGCGTCGCAAAGGTGAGGATTTCAAAGGAAAATACACGGCGCCCACACTGAAACACCCCAAACTACTGTTGCATTTCTACAGAAAAACAGGATGAAGGTGATTGAATGACCAAGTCTGTCTCCTGATCTGAATCAAACACCTGTGGGCAATTCTGAAGCAACAAGTTGGGCATCACTTTCCATCCAGCATCCAGGCCCTAAAAGAGGTTATTCTGGGAGAATGGAAGAAGATAGATGTTGCAATATGTCCCCAACTTGTTCATTCCATGCCTAGAAGACTTGGTGCTGTCCTTAAAAATCACGGTGCTCATACAAAATACTAGATGTAGTCATTTTAATGTAGGATGTATTCATTTTTTCTTCAACCAATTTGAGTAGACTGAAGATCTTGTGATCTAAGTTACATTATTCACCTTCATTTCATGTTTTGGAGTTAAATAAGTGATCAGTAAAACTCATCCTTGTGGAAAGTTTGAAAATTTTCCTTTATTTGATTGCATTACTGCTTAAATTAGTACTTTTTAAAGAGGGTGTAGTCATTTATGCTGAGCACTGTAAATGATCTGGTTTGTTCACTTCCAGCTGTTATAACAGATGTTCGTTTTTTTCCTGATAATTTTGTAAACTTGCATGTATGTATTTTTCTTTTTTCTCTCTTTAAATTAAAGTAAGACACGAGAAGACCAGCAGCTCGTTTGTTTTTCATTTTCAGGTTGCTGTAAAAGAGATAATATAGGATGATTGCAAAATGCTGCCCTTCTGTTTCTATTCAAATAATCAGAAACTGAAGTCTCTTGACATCTGCATATAGACGTCGCAAAAAGAGTGTGGTCTTAGATCGAGAGGGGTTAACATTAAAGAAACTGCTGACACTTTTAAAGTCCCTTTTTTTTTACAAGAATATCTGGGAAGTATATAAAACTGATGAAGCACTGAACGTTTAAGTGCTAAAGAGTGTCATGAAGTCAGCAATGGCACAGAGCGAATAATCTCTGGGAAAACTGAAGCGGTTTGAACAAATCTGCAGTGGATATTTCAGAATTTCAGTGAGAGTGTGCTTTGACTTCTTCTTACATGAAATATCCCTGGCTGTCTGAGGACTCTTAGGTCAGCTAGTTTCTGTCATCAGGAGGTGTTGTCTCACTGGTTTTCTCTTATCTGTCCATGCAGGATGTTGGTTCAGAGCAGCTGGAGCACACAGGCCCCACCCACCTCGGCAGCACAGAGCAGGGCACTTGGAGAGGTCAAAACGGACAGCCAGTTAACGGCGTCCTCAGCAGGTATGGCTGGCAATGATTGTCTTTTGGCGGTTCCCTGAAAGTCAGCGGGCTTCCTGAGAAACACAAACATCTGGGGGGTGTGGCCGTTCACGGCAGTGAATGTGGGACATTAGCAATAGTGGTATACTGCTGCTAATCTGCAGTCATAGGGTTTGATTTCATTTGGAACATGTTTTTTGTTCACATTTTACAGTTTAGAATCGCAGGCTTTGGCTCACAGTTTTGTTTTGGTTAGATTATATGATTTGTATAACTAGAAGGAAGAAAAAAATAAAAATTCAGAAAAATCCTCTTTTTTATTTCCTAATAATCAAGTAACAGTGAGGAAAGGTCTTCAGTTGGCTCATACTGGGTAATGTAATAAAATAATGAAAACTAAATCCATTTTAAATTTAGCACAATTGTTGGACACTTAAACATAAGCATTCTGCTATGCAGTAGGGGTGCAACAATTCAGTCTTCTTGATGCAGTTTAATGGTGTAACATGCGGTTCGGTTTGTGAATAAGTGTGGCATTTCCAGTACCAACGCATATTTCATTGCTTTGTTTTGGACACGTCAGTCAGTGGAATTCTACTCAGTTTCACTGTACAATTCTAGCCGATCATTTTACCTTTTCAGCAATTGTGGGCTGGCTCATTGAAGAATTGGCAAGGCTGTCAGGGTGGGCGGAGCTTTTTTCTATATGCTAAAGGGGATGTGAGTAACGTTTGTTATTTCACACCAAAAGATTTTAATACAGTGACTTGATGATCAAGAGGGACGCTAAAAAAAAGAAACATCATGGTGATGACCGGTGAGACACGTGTAACTCCAGCATGTTTGCAAATGAAGATGCAGGGCTACAGTGCAGATTGTCAGACTGAAAGAAAGAAAACATCTTGGGCACGTTCAAGTGCTCTGGGACACTACTTCGTCAGACTTTAAAATGTTTTTGGAAAAAATTGCTGTTTTTTTTCTCTCTATTTTTAAAGGATCATTTTAAGAATTATTTAGGCACCAGAATTGTTTCAAAAGTACCGGTTCATCACCGGAACAGAATAAAATCCACATGGTACCCATCCACTAGAGTTAAGGACTATATTTCTGTATGCGACCCAACAGGATGGCAGAAGGCGCAGACGGCAAGCAGCAGCAGCTGGCACAGGACAGCACGTGCGTGGCCGCGCGCACGCGACCACTGGTCAGCTGTAGACGGCGGCGGCTCATTCAGCCAAACGTGGTGCCCAATCTCAACGGCAAGGTGAGACATGGATTTTTAAAATTAAACCAGATTCTTTCTTTTAGAATATCAGAGAAAGTGTTTTTGTTTTTTTAACACTTTGGAGAGCCATGGTCAGAACTCTCATCTTGAGTGCTTTGTGTGGATTGATGTGTTCCCTTTGTGAAGAAATAATTTCATATTTATATGTGGAAAATGATGACTCATCATCGTTTTTGTGAAACTCTATAATCGTTTTTTGGAAGTTTCAGTAAAAAAAAAAAAAAAAAAACTTCAATTCCTTTTTTTATCATTTAACACACATTTGTGAAAATTTTCATTTAATTCTACAAAATCAGTTCCAAAATCCAAGTTATAATTGTTTTTTATCTTTTAGTGGTAGTAAACAGAATCCCAGTGGCTTCAGAAAGGAAAGTAGTTGAATTCTAAATGAAAGCAACATGTTTGTCGTCCATCAGCACCCGAGGAGCAGCTGCTTTCAATGTAACTGCCGGGTGAACCCCAGCTGTGTAATGTGTGGTGGCTGGCCCACCCCCAGAGAGGACCCCCAGTTTGAGCAGCCCAACTTGGAGCGCCTGTCAAGACTGGATCTTGGCATCCACCCCATCCTCTCCTTCCCTGACGGTCAGTACAGTCCAGCTCTCTTGAAAGTTTATGCCGCAGTTTCCTGCTTTGCATGTTGTGAGGGAAGCAGACGAGGAGTGGTCACGGAAAGGAGCTTCAGCAGGAACTTCTTAGATTGCCTTTTGTTTCAGACAGCTCCTTATCTGTGCAGCTGTTCTCTTGAAATCCTGATTTGCTTTAGTTGTTTAGATTTTGTTAACAAGTGTCGGAACAAATGAAGTTTTAGCACTGTTTTTCTGGATTGTTTTTATTTCAAACGCAGTATGGTAAAAGCAGAACACTGAAGGCTTAAAAACACTTTATATCCTCTGTAATTTTTGTTTTGAATATTTCCCTTGTCCTCCTCAGACGTTAGTATAGGTCTGCGTCTGCAGCAGATCATGAAGAGCCAGTGGCAAACGAAATCACTGGAGAGAAGCAAACCACTGAAGAAGCTGTCCCTCAAACACAAGCTGTCCTCTTCCAAAGAGAAGCACAAGTTCACTAACTCGCTCATGGCAGTCAGTAAGTCTCATTTCTAAAATATCAGCTGGACTTTTAATCCCAATAATGACAGGCATGGATGGTTAGATAACCTAAACTAGCTTCAACATTTTGTAATTTCCAAATGAACCAAAGCCTTTTGTTTGTGGAAACAGAACTCCTTAAGGAATCTGCTTTCTGGAAACCTTAAGGGGAGATCTTACTAAGAACTGCTTTCTCAATCGATTACTTTAGAGAGGAGAAAAGGCCAACTCCTCTATGGTCTATACAAAACTTCATGTCTGCTGATGTGATGCCATACGTAAAATGAATATTCTGAACATACAGGTTAAAGAATGCAAATGTGTGGTTGCAGGACTGGGTCACTATAAAAACCGTACTGAGAAGCAGAGAAGTGTGGACAGCAACATGGCAGGCAGCGGTGGCGGCTTGATGGGTGCAGCCCGGCTGGAAGGCCAGGCCGGGTGTAAGACGGAGAGGCTGCACACCCTCTCCACCCCATTAGGACCCTATGACAAGAACTACAGCCGCAAGAGACTACGAGAGCACTCTCTGGAGCGGACTGACTGTGAGTGTTTCCATCCTTAAGATTCCCCCCCACACACAGTGATGATCTGTTGTTTAATCCCCTCAGAGGGATCTAATGTAAGATTCTTGATGCAGCAACTTGAATCTGCCCTCCTTCCCCCCAGCTTCCCCCAAACTTTTCATGGATTTGAGCAATCCCTGTACAACACTGGCCAACATGCACTCGACCCTTCAGAGCCCTCTAACACGACAGCTCTCCACGTCCTCTGAGAACTCCACGCCGCTGAGCGCCGGCAGCCAGAGCATCTCCATTACGCCTGTAAGAACATGCCTGACTATGTCTCACAAAAAAAAGTTAATATGATTTAGCTTGATCAGTAAACTGTAAACACTTCATTCCATTCAGCTGCAGGTATTCATTTGGTCACATGTTGTACTCTTTTACAGCCTGTTGATGATATAAAGCCAAGCTAGGATGAATGAGGCGAGATCAGTGCGGTACTTTCAGCCAAAATAACACAGCTGGTGGGTTTGGTGCCACTTGAAACGCCGCTGTTATGTTATGGCGTTCTTTGAACTTCAGCATTGGAAGATAAAATCTTGGATCTGAAAATCTAAACTTAAATGGAGACACAAGTTCACATACTTTAGCTTTTATGACATAGCTTTAACTTTGAAAACCAGTTACTGTAGTAACATCTCAAATGTTCATTGGTGGGGTCCGAAACCTGAAGCTCCTCTTTATCCCTCTATTGTAGCTCTTAAAAAATGCTAACAGTTTGAATAAATGTTAAATTAGTCAATTTCATTATGCTCCAGTAAAGCACATAGTTGTTGTCATAATGATAGAAAATGTCATGTTTGACTTGGCTTTTTTGTTTTTTTAATTTAAATACATTTTCTGCAGCAGGAAGATCATATTTGATACAGGATGTATTTTATTTTGAAAGGAACTTGTTTTTGCTGCTGTTAAAAGGAAAGAAGTTTAAGTTGTTTTTCATATAAAAATATGATAAAATTAAATTATTGTAAATATTAACAAGCTATATTTCATAAATGAATGTTTTAATGGCCACAAAGACATTTTTATTCATTCATTTATTTTTTTCAAAGATGAAGTGGGACTTCACTTCTGTAAGAAACTGGACCAAATGGCTCTTTTGGGCTTAAAGGACCCCCAATTTATTCTCTAAAGGACTATTAAGTAGAACCTCTGTAAATGCAGTTTGAATGGTTTGCATCTTGATTCGTCTTCATGCAGCTCTGGTCGTGTCTGATATAAATTAATCATGGCATCTGTGTTTGGGTTTCTACTATACGTGCTCACACGGCAAAAGTTTCAGGGGGGATGATGCATCTGAAAGTCAGAATCTCTTCATCTGAACGTTTGTGGTGAGAAGTAAAGCAATTTCAGGGTTTTGAAATGGAAACTGAAACTTTGCTCACAGCTTTTATTTGGTCTTGTTTTTGTGGTTGAATCAGAAATGTCAGGAAGCAGTATAACCCTGCAGCTGCTGGAGCCACTTTTGTTTGTTTTGCATGAAAACACGACCAAAGAATCTCATTTACATCCTTTTAATACAAAAATTTGCTGTTATTAGTCTTTGGAAGTTGAGGAATGATCAAAGAGGAGCCTTTTGTGAGTTGCTCATCCACATCTCATACTGAGGTCAAATTGTTGCCTTTTCAGGTATAAAAATCCTTGTACCTTTTTTGTTCCCCAGCAGCAGCCAATCAAGAGGAGGCGCGGAGAGAGCTCATTCGACATCAATAACATTGTAATCCCCATGTCTGTGGCTGCCACCACCAGGGTGGAGAAGCTGCAGTACAAAGAGATTCTCACACCCAGGTAGATACAAGTCACACCCCTTTTATAATGCTCCTTCCATGAAATGTATTATTTAGACCAAATTCTCATGGCTCTTGATTTGTCAGTTGGCGTTCGGCGGACATTTTCTCACAATCCATAACAGAAGAAGAGAACGAGCGTGAGGTAAACAACATTTCTGTTTGTTACTGGGCTGTCTGAAGTTGCATTTTAAAAACATTGAGCTTTTCAACATTTAAAGATTTACTCTCATGAAAATGGTGGTCTTGGTGTTTTTAACTTGTTCTTGTGGCATTTTTCTAATGATGGGAGACGTGTATACAGAAAATTACGCTCAAAAGGGCATTTCTGCCTATTTCTTTATTCAAATTGTTGCGAATCAGGTGTGGACAAAAAAATGCAGTTTGAAAAAGACAAACAAATGGATCCGTGTATGTCTTTGTCTGAGCTGCATCTGGATCAAAACTGTGCGACCAGATAGCTTCAATACTCACTATGCTTTGCAATACTCCAATGCTCGCTATTTTAGCTGCACCGCTAATGTTGGGTTGGGTTTGTGAGGGGCTTTAAGAGCGTGTAAACCGAATAAGAACAGCAGAGAAGATTTCCCTGAAACTAGTGGTTGATGGATCTGATGCCACGCTGTGTCTGCAGGTGGAGGACCTCTCTGACGCAGCCTTTATTCAGCTCCATCAGCCCTACGAGGACCAGGAGCGCAGCCGCTGGACCTGGATGGCGCTGGCTCCTGCTAAAAGGAGGGGCAGCAGGTGAAAACATACCCGCAGGCTCCAGCTTGCTCATGTTTCATGGTAGGCGTGAGTTTCTGACGCCCACATTTGTCTCCCTCAGGTCATATAAGTCTGTTGATGGGCGCACCACACCACTACTGTGTGGCACCAACCCTCCCACCCCCCAGCCTGCATCTCCAGACCCCGGGCCGTACGCCCTGCTCCACGACTACAGCCACGTGGCGTCACCCATGAGTCCGCCCAGCCCCGACACTTCCTCCAACCCCCAGACCCCGTGCTCAAGGGACTCTCACCGGCTGCTGTCCAATGAGGACACACGATGCTCTACACCAGATTTCACCTTTGAAGAACGGGTACGTGGCCCAATCGCCACCTCAGTTTGTTTGGCCCTCTGATTCTAAAGTAACCGCTACGTCTTCCAAGTGTTTCTGGTTTGAAATCTCCAAAACAACACATATTTTAAGTTTGATTCAACTGAGTAGCTGCTTTCACCCAAACACAAAATAGCTTCACTGTGTTCATCAAGCAGTCAGAGCAGTTTGTCTGAAATCTCTCCTTAAAAGGTATTTGATTCTTTTCAATCATTCAGTGATAGTTTGAATGAAAGCTGGGAACAACGGGAAAAGTAAAACAAAGATTTGAGCTTTTTGCTTCAAATTAGGTCACCTCAGAAATGCACACGGGTTTCCTGCTGTCTGCTTCATCTTTCTGCACTGATTCCTTTCGTTGTCAAATTCAAAAACTTCATCAATCCTCTGTTTTTTTTTCTTTTTTTTATGTGATCCAGTGCCTCCATTTTCAGATGTTTTCTTATCTGAAGTGCAAGAATAGGAGTTTTAATAGAAGTTAGAACTCAAACCAAGTGAACTGATGCTCAAGTTCAGTCTGAGCATTTGGACTGGAGCTGAAATAGAGCTGTTGCAGTTGTTGATTAGGGCTGTGACAAGAATCCAAATGCACAGATATTTGCGATCTGTTCCTGAAAATTAAAGTGCAAATATTTTCAACGCCTGAGATCACTGATTCACAATCTTGCTAGATTTAGTAGTGTGGTAAAAATACACTTCAGGCAATGCAACTATATCTCTTAAATTCAGATTAATATTAAATTTTAAGTGTATAAGCTTAAAATGTGCTACTGTCACAAAAAATAAATAAATAAATGAAATAAACAAACAGAAATGGTCTAATTTCTCATTTACAAAGTAAAGCTATTTAGTGTTTTTTGTTGATTTTAAAAAAAAGACTGAAGTTCTGTTTTGTGAAATAAGTTAAGAAAAAGTTTATATATATATATTAGAATAAAAAGGTGATAAATACACATTTAAGAATATTATGAAAACCTTGTGATCAATTTCCTCTAAAGATAAAAATTCAGTTTATAAAACACGTTTGTTGGAAACACTGCTGCCAGTTTAGATGAAAGGTCTGAGTGTTTTTCAGTTGTTTTTGTTTTACTGAATTGTTGTGTCTTCAGTTACTGTCTTCTTGTCATCGATCTATTGGAACTGTAGTCAACAAACTTTGAGGATGGGAAAGCTCTGGAGGATATTTTCAGAATTTGTTCTTAAATGACCCAAAGCTACAATATTGTTTGTTTTTTTCACTGCTGGAGAAAACCAGGAAGTCAACTGAAGACTTTTAAAGTTCAACATTGTTTAAAGTAATAAATACCATCAAAATCTTTGTGTTTCTATTAGGGCTGCCAACATTAACGAGTTAATGCACAAGCGATTAATTTAAAAAAATAAACGCGTTAATATATAATAACGCAAATTAAGCACACTGGCGAAGCAACCGTCTTCCGCCAGTTCAGGCTCCACGGCGTGCATCAATGTGTGATAATGCACACTTTGTCAGGCACTATCTCGCTTATAACATGGTCACTTACAAAAAAAATAAATATTCAATCGAGTTTTAGTACTTAATTCTTGTTATTTTCTAGGTTTAGATTGCTTTTTCACTATTTGATATGTAATGCGGCCCGTTGTCGCAATAACACAATGCGTCGCTGAACCGACAAAGGAAAACAATTTATATGCTGATCGTCACGATAGGTTTAACATCAGTTCAGAGAGAAAGTTCACCTCTTACCGCTTGTTTTTGTCCAGTTCATGAAGGAAACATTTGTTTTGAAGAAGCCTGCACAGATAGAAATTTGTGACTAGAACTTTATCCGCAACACCCAGCAGCCAATCAGAAAAGAGTTTTCACCCTGACCATTTACAGTGTAGAAACACAATGTTAGTTTCTTATGGCTGTATACTCCAGACATTAAAGTTCTTAGAGTTCTGCTTATCTTACTGTTGATGTGTTTTGTGCACTCAGATTAAACTTCAGAGTTAACACTTTATAAATGTAATCATTTCAGACAATAAAAATGAAGGAAACATTTTCTCTATGGCCTGTCATTGTTCAAAAGCTGCATATTGTTGTATAAAATTTAACTAGTAAAACATTGTTTACAATTGTAATTAATCATTACCCAAAAGTGTGATTAATCAAATTTTTTTTAAATTAATTGACAGCACTAGTTTTTATCTGTTCTGTTCAGTTGATTCTGATCTCCTGTTTTTAAAGAAAAGTATGAATGATGGCGTTTCAATATATATTTATTTTTCATTCACCCAGTAAAAAGACATACATATAACAACCGTTCAGATATATTTAGTGAAATGATAAGAACTGTGGTTACATTTACGAATTGTTTATCTTGATTTGTGAATCGGATCACCTCCAAAGTAATCATCCACGTCCCTGTAGTTGATTAACCCTAAACTTGTCCAGAAGGTCTGATAATAGGTCTACTCACTTTGTTCCTACATTACTCTGATTGGATCATCACTGAAAGATTTATTAAAACCCTCTTAAAGGTGATTGGTTCAGTAGAAAGTGTTATTAATTCAATGTGTTTTTTGTTTTTTTTTTTTAAATCAGACGGTAGCGCCGTGGGAGCGCCGCAGCTTCCCCCTGCCAGAAGACCCGGCGCCAGAGCCCGAGGCAGAGACCGAACTCATCAGGCCCAGAATGCGCAGCATCTCAGGTTGCCGAGCAACAGCCTACGGACGTCTGGACTCAGACGACATGGAGCTGCTGTGTGACGACGACAGCGGCTTCAAACACCGGGCCTCCACCCACCGATGAGCGCTGGACTGATGGAGGTGGCTCTGCCTCCTCCTCCCACACAGCTCCTCTCTGGCATTAACAAGCAGAACCTCAAAGCAGAATAAGATATATATATATAATGGGTTCCTGTTGTTTGATATTCAAACATCAGTCTAATACTTTTCACAGTTTTTAGTGAACATTATGAAGATAGAAGCCTTTCCCCACACTTGTTTTTGTCACAGAAAAATATAAATGTACAAAAAAAGTATAAAACACATTACAAAAAATAAGTTCTGTAGTAAGCTAAACAATGTACATGGGGGGGGGGGGGCTTAGTGGTGTTTCATATGTCGCGTGTACATTTGTAGCGCACTATGTAGCGAACTCCTCAAAATATGGCCAAAGGGTGTTTTCTATTGACTAGTTTGCTTGTAATTCCCATGTACATTTTTAGTGGAGTGACGAATAACAAAAGAAAAAAAGGCCCCACCTCTCCCTCCTTTCAAATAAACAGGTACATTTCAAATTGGGTTTGCTCCTCCCCGCCACCGCCTCTAGGGGTCGCCTAAAATCACCAGAGCACTTCCCCACACAGTCGAGCCTAGTTTAGCTGTTTTGCTTTCTTTCTGTTCTGCATTCCTGACTCATTCTGTTTGTTGTTTTGTCTTTTCCAGAGTAACACAATCTTTGTGTTTTTGAAGAGTCAATCATTCCTTTAGTATCTTCGCAGAAGTGTCAGCTCAAATGAGCAGGGTGTTTTTTGTGTGTGTGTGTTTTTCTTTAAGCACTTGTTCAGCAGAAAGGTGCTGCACGTTGGAGAGTGTGGTTGGAGCTAATGTTAGTCTAATGACAGCAGAGACTCTGCGTTTAGCTCCGCTTCCTGTTCAAACTCGACACAAATGTAGCAGCAGCCGCCCCCAAGCTCAGGTTCTTCTAGGGAATGTTTTATTTGGTTTTGCATTTTTGTCGTCAAATTATCCAGATCGAAACCGGATTGTTTTCCATCCCGCCTCATGGTCTCCATATAATCAACCACCCCGCCCCTGTCTTCAGTAACTAATTGCTATGCAAAATAGAAAAGGAAAAAAAAACTGGTTTTCATTTTTCACCTCCTTTTTATGTCACTGCTGTTAAGTCACTGTTCTTTTTTTCTTTTAGTAAAGCAAGATGTCAATGTACCTGTTTGATTGTTGCAGCAGTTAACCTAATCAAAACGCAGAATCGTTTTTTCGTTTTTGTAAATAGTACCATTAAAACATTTATGTTTAACTTGGAACCGCCGTCCCGTCTCAGTCATTCTCAGTGTTGGAGTTCATTCAGACACAAAAGGAAAGCGCTGACTTCATAGCATTTATTTCAAATACACATATACAGCAACAAGAATCATAATCAGTTATTGATCAAATGCACAATGACGACAGCCACATTTCCACAAACTGTACAGCGTCAGAAGTAAGGAGGGCGACGGGTCCTGGAGCTGCAGGTGTTGCAACCCCATTTCAGTCCTGCATTCAGACGGGCATGGTCTACTGCAACAAAATAAAAAGAACTCCTGCATGCAGATTATGTGACAAAAAACACCCAGAGTTCAACCAAACATGGATTTTTGCACCCCCAAATCCTTTCAGTGAGTCCTTCCACATGAGTACAAACCCATCATTAGGATGCATGAGATCCGCCTTTGAAGACGCACGTGCTAGAAGCACTTCCGAACGCCTGTAATTGATTACTAGTAATGCAGACCTACAGAAGTTCAGTCTGTGTGCAAGTGTGGCCAGAAGTACGCAGGAACATCTACGTTTTTATCATTTAGGGTGGAGGTGTTTACAGAAAGGAAAATTTAGAGCATGCATTTATTTTGAAAGTCCTTTCATCTGCAGAGAACCAAATGCTCTTATTTTTGTCAGCCAGGTGTCGGGGGGGAGAACAGACCACAATGGTGCATTCGGGGACTGCGTGCACACCGCGTGGAAGAATAAGCTCTAGTGAATTCATTGCTGTACAGTTTTCCTCCGTCCACTTGGACGCTTGCCCATCTGCTCGGCAACAGTAATTCTGCTTGAATACTTTATTTTTTCCACCATGCTGCAACTTTTCTAATCTTAAAGTGATGCTTTAGATTCAAAGGAAGTAAAGGAATACTTTATTTCCTGTTGCAACCTCCCTTTGTTTGGGATCTTTCATTGCTAATAAACAATATTACCTATCCTTAGTGCGTATGGCAGTTTGAATACTGTAATCAGCGACAAGCACAACCCATGGACTCAGAAATGACACTTAAAACGCCTCATAGCAAGCTGTAGCACATTTACAATGAGAGCGGTAAAAAAAAAACCACTAATAACAGTAGCAGGCACAATACAAATGTCTGTTTTTTCATATCAAATACATGTCATATATCCACAGAAGATTATAAAACTGTGCCCAACACAAAACAAAGTTTCCTAGTCTAGCTGTTTCTGTTGGAGGCAAAAATTCAGCTGCTGAGAAGGCATTTCCTTTATGTCAAAGCCAGCAAACAATCCTGAGAGGCTGAAGGCTTCTCTTTACTTTCATGACCATTTCTGAACCAGATCTAACACCAGCATCCTAACAAATATTCCTCAGAAATGGGTTTATGTTTCAATAGTAACCAATAATATTTACTTTTCAAGTTTTAGCCAGTTTGGTTTGATGGTCCAAACGGCTAAACTCTTAAGTTCCAGCAGCTGCATGTCTGAGTCCTGATGGGAGGGGGTTTTCTGGAAGGAACCCCCATCAGCTTCTCGTGGACTTGCCTTCAGCTCCATTGATCAACACTGAGGTGTTTCATTCAGAGCAAACGTAGACTCACATCTGCCTTTTAACACAGCACTGCGTACGGGACTACAACAGCCTGCTGCACTGAAGCCACGCCCACCACGTCCAGGCCTCTACCAGAACAAGAACAAGTGGAGTCTCATCTGAGAGGCAGAACTGTCCAGAGACCCTGAGGTAGTCCACGTCAAGTCTTTGAAGCACAGTTGAAGTCAGAGATGGAGTCTGTTGACTACAGTTCTTTACTCCTTATGTACTGCTTCAAGTGGGTTACTCCTCAACAACTAAATAAAACCTGTCAACCAAGTTGACTCTTAAGTTCTTTCAGTACAAGTCTTTACTCCTAATTAACTGTAAGACCAAACTGACTGGAGTCCAAGTCGCTGTTTAAGTTCTTTTTTGTTCCTACGTAACTCCTTGAAAGATCTCACTGTGACTAAGTCAGTCTCTGAAGCACCAGTCTAAGTTAGAGTTTTAGTCCTTTTGGTGTAAGTCTTTACTCTTGCGTACTTGAAAGACCTAACTGACTGAAAGTCAACTCTTAAAAGTACTGGTCCAAGTCAGAGATTAGAGTCTTAAGTACAAGTTTACTCCTCAATAACTACACAAGACCCAACCATGGACCAAGTTGAGTATCAAGTTTTAATAGGAGCGGGCCAAGTCAGAACTTTAGTTCTGATAGTACAAGTCTTTACTCCAACATAACCATTTGAAAGACCTTAAGTCCAAGTCGAGGTCAGACGTCTTAGAGGTGGAGTCCAAGATTATTTCTTACTAACACAAATCTCTAGTCACTGCATGGCAGACCTGAGTGCAACACAAGTCAGGTCCTCACTTGTAGAACATGTTTCTATGGAAACTTTTACAGACTCGATATCGTTATTTCTTCTTTGCTGGTCACTGGAATCCTGCGACAAACGAGTTTCTACAAGTGAGCTGCAGCATGTGCTCAAGTCACTATCGCTTTACTTTTGCAATTGTGGGATTAGAACTACCACCTGAACATTACTTATATATTCAAAGAAACTTTTTTCTAAACTTTTGCAATTCTCTTTTAGGTCAAAATTGCTCTCAAATTAGGGCGTGGCTTCTTGTTTGACATGCAGAACCAGGACGCGCCAACAGCCTTTCTGGGCGTGTTTGCTCCTCACATATGTCCAATTTTGGAAAGCAGGATTTTTTTGTATCCGGCAAGATGGTGAAAACTGGACAGGAAAAATGGGATTTAAAGTAGCCCAATGCAAAGCAGTTTTAGAAGAATTTCTAACATAAGAAAGTAAGACTCTACACCTGCATTCATTTTTCTGATCTCTACAACCATTTGTCTTCAAAAAAAGGATTTTCACTCAGAAGTTGTCATTTTTCATTTCTTGTTTGCCTTTTTTCTTCTACAAATAAAATGCATTTCCTAATGTTTCTGTACTGAAGGAATGAATCCCTAAAGGTTTCTGGGGAGCTCAGAGATGGTGGGGGCTTGTGTCTGGAGGCAGGTCTGAGCTGGGGGAGACTCGAGTTCCTGGCAGCCCGCCGGGCAGTCGATGGCTTTGACACAGGCGGCGGCTCTTCTCAGCCAGCTTGTTTTTTTGCCCCCGTCACCTCCCGCAGCTGGAGGCGCGGCACGTCGCGACGACACGAAGCAAAGACAGCACTGAGGTCCAAGAAGCCTTTTCCTGCCTCAACTCAGAAATTTGCAACTTTTTTTTCTTTTTTCCTAAATGCGGTTTGACCCTGTAACTGTTCCCTCACTAAACATTCGGCATTCTCCTGTGTTTTAAGGGAGGATAAATGAAAAGCGGTAGCAGAAACCCATCAAAAGGTGAGATCTTTAAGGGCCGACAGTCTGACAGGAGTTCAGTAGCAGGACGTGTGCTGAGGTCAAATCACTTCAATTCACGAGGATTTGGTTCTGCTGGGGTGCCTGCCTTACATCTTAAAGGGTCACCACAGAAAATGATAGCAGGAAGGTCCACACAGACAAATCAAAGACATTTTGGCCTACTTGTTGAATTTTTTAGGACCTCTAACAACCTCAAGATCAGCTCTGAAGGTTAGCGAAGGATAACCAGTGAAGATGGGCAGCTAAAAAAAAGTCCTGTGAGGGTTAGGAGGAAGGCAGAAGAACTCCGAGGCAGACGTGTGGTGGACGCGTTCACAAGCCCTGTTTGGCCAGAGAGGCGGACACCTGGTCGGCCAGCGTGGAGAGCTGCGGAGAGTCTGCCATGTTGATGCTGCCTGAGGAGGACACGGTGCTGAGCTGATGGGGGGAGTCTTCCAAAGACACGATCTCGGCGCCGTGGTCGGTGCGGGCCTTGGCCGTCTCACGGAAGCTCAGCTTGTGGGACTCGATCTGCGAGGAAATCAGTTTGGATTCATCAGTGCAGAGACAGGTTGCTGGTTCTCTATCTTCTCCAGATCAGGAACGTGTGCGCACACATTCCTGATCTGGGAGGTGCAAGGACAAGTTTGCCAGGACGGTTGAGGCTCCTTACCATCTGTTCTAAGTAAACCGAAATAAAAAATGAAGCGAAACCAAAGAGCAGCAGAAACCAAATTACAAACTATTTCTTTGATGTTGAGATGAGAAAAAAAAATCATTATGCTGCTAGGCTATCATTTTAATTATTTATTCTTGGAGATGTAAAAGTCTGCATGTGGGCGTGTTAACATTGCTTATATAACAAAACAAAACTTTTATTTTATGCTGTTATTCTCAGGGTTTTAGTGTTATATTTTAACATTTCATACAGGTTTGTGAGGTTCTTTTACTGCAGCCTCTGTTCATATTTATTCATATAACAGATAACTGGATTAGGAATTTGTGCATTGAAAACAAAGAGAGAAATTTGTCAAAAATGTATTTTTTTAAATTAAAATGGTTAAAAATAAATTTTATAATATCATGTTAACTTACA
Source organism: Adrianichthys oophorus (assembly GCA_036245035.1). Taxonomy (NCBI): domain Eukaryota; kingdom Metazoa; phylum Chordata; class Actinopteri; order Beloniformes; family Adrianichthyidae; genus Adrianichthys; species Adrianichthys oophorus. The sequence goes on from BSAI01000012.1 coordinate 5,529,002, forward strand.
TATTTTTCTGTGAAATACATAGATTAAAAAAAATTTGTCGTTTTTCTTATTTTTATTTGAGTATGTATATTTTTTATTTATAAAAAAAAAGATCAAGTAAAAATTAAGAATATTCCTCTGCTTGTTAGTATTTAAAAAAACTCCCCACAAAGAATAGTTTCTTGATGCTAAAAAAATAACAAGCTTTGTAAAAAATATCCCCCAGTTTGAACATGGAGGGCTGTGGCAGGGCGCAAACAAGGTCATCTGCTTCACTCAAAGGTGAAAGGTCATAGTGACCTCACTGTCTACGGTTTGCCTCAGTGATGAAAAGGTTAAATGGTGCAGAGGTCTCAAAAGACAAATCTGTCTGGTGCACGTGACTCGCTTGGATTCATGCTAATTGCTGTGCACAGCATGTACAGCAGCATGTGCTGACACCGTGCACACACAATGCTTCACAATCGCGCAGCTCTGCTGTCACAGGGTCCAGATCAAAAACAGTATAACTGAAGGACCTGCTGGAATAAGAGATTGGGTCAACTTTCTTGTTTTTGGTTTGTTTGTTTGTTGTTTTTTTTCGTTAACATGGCAGGATACAAAAACATCTGTTCCTACTTTCAACAAAACCTGAAATGAGCTGATTTGTAAAAAAGAAATTAAGGAGTTTAAATTGAGAAATTTAGATTTTATATACACTGAATTCTTTAATATGTTTTAAATAAAAGGTTTTTATGGCATAAATGTGTCAATAGATGCAAAAATTTTTATGATTTTTGCAAGAAATCTTAATCACAATAGGAACCTGGAGCTCCCTCTGGTGGAGGACATTTGTAAGCGCAGGAGAGATGAAAATTTGCTGTTTTTCTTTTTATTTTTATTTTCACTTTTATTATTGCGGAAGCATAAAATGTGCCAGTATGTTTAAAAATACACGATGATGGTGATAAAATTTTTGCACGAAAAAAAAACTAGTAGATTTTTTGCAATAAAATATTTTTTTCATCAAATTCTCTTTTTTGAATGTTGTCATGTTGAGTTAAGTCAGAAATTTATGTTCTTTTTAATGCTTTGGGGCATTCTAAGCTGATATCACTGGCTGTTGAAGCTCAGTAAAGCAGCTTTCAGAAGCAGCTGCGCCGCTGAATGCAGCCTGCAGATACTTACAGGAGTCCTCAATCTTTATGAGGGGGTGCGTCAGGATGGGTGTGATGGGTGCTGAAGGGACAGTCTGAGGTGACTGAGGGGGGGTGGTGACGGGGGAGGGAATGGAGAGGCTGTCTGTGACGCTGCCCTCTGCATCCTTCTCCCTCTACAGAGGAAGGCCCGTCAGGGACAAGGCATGCAACAAAAACACAGGATGGTTTCAACACAAAGAAAAGATGCAACACAACATGTGAGCAATGGCAACAGCAAATTAAGAAAACATTCACAAAACAAGCAGGATGAAAAAGATGAAGAAAACCAAACGGATGAAAGATAAAAAAAAAACAGCTTTCATAACCAAGAAATCTAAGAAAACGACGTTTTCTGCTTAATGAAATGACAGTTAGGATTTTCATTTACATCTTCATGATTTCATTGTGGATGTTAAATGATTTTTCTGTTTTCAATCTCAATGTTAGTTTTCAACAATGTTGGATTTCTGCTCTTCATAAAAATAAATGTACAGAAGTAAATCTTAATGTTTAAAAACAGCGCTCCTATTCTGAAATTATATACATATATATATTTTAAAGGGTGGCGCACATAAATAAAAACCATACAAATCCATACACAAAACTAGCAATCCATACTGATCAACCAATCACAGTCTCATTGAGGAAAAAGCCTTCAGTGACTGACTGACTGACTGACTGACTGACTGACTGACTGACTGACAGCAGTTCCTCATCTGGAATTTCAAAATTTCTGAGATTAGATTAAAAAAAATCTTTCAATGCAGACTCATTTATGGACATGCCAAAAACAAGAATGCTCTTACGAATTGATTATCCTTAAATGCCAATTATGTAAGATCATTTAAGATTTTCTTTCAAACTTTCAAAACGATGTTAATTTAGAAAATATGAATTCTTGTTCAGATTGCATTTTTAAAGCTAAAATATTTCAATAAAAAGGTATTTTATCAACTCTTTAACCTGAAAACGATTTTTCTTATACAAAGTTGTACCTTTTTGTCTGTTTGGCCCTTTTTTGTTGCAAAAAAAAAAAAGCTTTTAATGCAGCTTTTGTGCCCTAATGGCGTGGAAGAATGACGCGCAGCATTTACAATTTGAACTTCTTTATAAAAGCTTTGCTTTTAAAATAAAAAAAACAGTCTAAAAGAACTTAAAAAGGAGCTTTCTCCTGCTGAGTTTGAGGGCAGCTGATAGGTTTTGTCTTCAGTGGGATTTTTACCCTTTTAGCCCCGCCTCCAGGAACGTATTTGATGTTGTCCAGAGAGCCGATTTTCGACTGAACCTTAAACTCCAGTTTCTCATTTTTAATCTCAATGTTTCCACCACCTGAAACAAAAGAGAGGAGAAACAAAGGGATGAGAAGAGCCACCATGTTCAAAGTGAAATCAAAGGTTAAAGCAAAGTACATCATTTCAGGCCAAAATGAAGCAACAATCAAAAGTAAAACTTCATTTATAACCTAAATCTGGGTGCCAAGCGGTTTGATGAAGATGTGAAGTGAAGATGTAATCATGCAGCATTTTCACATCCTGTTAAGTCAGTTGACTTTAGTCTGATTTTCGTTTCAGTGATACTCAAAATGAAAGTACAGTGCTTCTCAGATTTGCCAGATTCTCAGGAAACACAAATACAAAACTTTTGGACTTTAGTTCAACAAAATGTTAGTTTCATAAATCTGTATTTTTGGAATAAATGTGTTTGATGACATCCAAACCCCCTGACTGAATTACACAAAGCAGCCCATAAGGGGGGGGGATTTTGGAAATAATTATGTATTCTCAGCTGTCATCCAGTGAAATTCATAAGTATGCAGCCTTTGATAAGTCACACCACAAATCCTTGATTCAATCAGATGCTTACAGTATGTAAGCAGAGTTGTTCTCCCTCTAAGGATTTAATACCAGGGAGCAGTGGATGCAGTTTACACAAGCACAACTTAAGATTACAACAGCTTGAAACTAACTACACGCACAAATCTTTCAAAATTACGCACAAATTGCTTGTTACACACACCAAAAACCGAAATTTACACACAAATGAGAGACTCTTCACGTCTACAAGATTCGTGTATACATTAAGTGATGCGTTTAAATCCTGCTGGAATGCTGGGTCATTAGAGTTTTCTTTCTAACCGCGGCCAGCACAGGCCACGGCGAACACAGAGCAGAGATGTGTTCTATGTATTTCCCTAATGGGAAAATGAATCAGAAAACAGCCAGCATTAAGAGGTTTAGTTGTGGCCATGGGTCAAGCCAACCAATCAGAAGACCCCTGACAGTATGTGGGCGGGGCTTCAGCTGTAACGCTTGTCCTGACAAATGAATTAGATGTCACCAGTAGATTTGTAACAAAAATTACCAAATAAATATTAGCGCTTTAGAACAAAGCCATGTGGAAGCTTTAAATGAGACATTTGAACATGTTTTAATAAAAATCAACATTTAGGAAAAATATTGTTTCATGTAGTTGGTGTAGCTGAGTGTCGGTGTTAGATGGACCCGCTGACACGGCTGCAAGGACGGAGGGTTTCACAGCCGCAGAAGCAGAAAGATGCATTCAAATAAAACAGCAGCTCAGAGAGATTTTTGACATTTTCATGGAATATTTGATATTTGTCTCCAGAGCAGGAAGCTGCTGACAAATCAAACAGGATTTTACCTGGCTTGTGATGAATGTTGGCTTTTGATCCACACTTTGATGTAACGGTGCTCAAATCAATCTTTTTGTGGACAATCTGAACCTGCAGAGGACACAATGAAAATACAAAGAGCCTTGTTCAAACCCAGAGTGCAGCAGCCGGCAGCTGTGGAGCAGCTAACCTGTAATCTGGCATATTAGTTGGTTAGAATTGGATAAATCCCAAGCTAGATTAAACAACACCGTTTAGATCTCAAACTTTAACAATGAAATAAATGACAATCTGAGCTCATGTTGATGATTTCTTTTCATCCAGGCATCAGAATGTGAGCTCATCTCAGCTTTGTCTGGACACAAAGCGCTCACTTTCTCCTCAATGAGGTCATCAGGCTTTGTTAGCTGAAGAGGCCTCACAATCACTTCCTGTTACCTTTGTCAAGTTAGGATGTTTACAAGCAAACTCACTAACAAGCAGAAAGGAAAACACAGAGGAGAGAAACATGCTGGATTAGGAGCCCGTTTGGATGGTTGATTACAGACAATCTGACAGATTGAACAGAATTATCAAACTCAGATTAGGACATGGGCATTGCATGACATGCTGGTCTCAAAGTGAGCATGAAATCATGACTGCACCATCAATTTGGTTTAAAAAAACAGTTGAAACCAGTAGAAGTGTGAAATGCTCATGACCCTTCATGGCTGATAAATCTGCTCGTGTTTGGAGGTAGCGTCAGGAGAAACGTGTTCAGGGACAGATAGGAGGTTTGGTGCACTCCTGTTGCTTCCTGAGGATGCAATTCAGCAGAAGCAGGAAGACACTGGTGGACCGCCGCCACACATCTGCGGCCATCTGCTTTTTCTACTCACATTGCCACCACCTGGAACATGGCCTATATTATCTTTGGAGCCGCACCGGGACTGCACACTGCTCAAGTCCAACTTCTTATCAAGAATTTGCACCTGAAAAGTTGATATGTGGAGGACATTTTTTAAAAAAAAATGAAACAGTTATCCTGCAGAAAGCAACAGCAGCAGAGTAATGATGATGAAGAGCAGCGCTGTGGCTGTTCACCAGAGACAGATGCAGCAGTAGATCTGTGTCTGGCCACAGAGTGGAAACACACTTTAAAAACCTGAGAAGCAGTGAGCCAACAACAATAGAAAAAAATCATTAATTAACACTGGGAAACACTTTTTAGGTTTGGGAGGTTCTGACTTTATCGTATCAATGTAAAGTGACAAGTCAACGCTCGAAGCACAAATATGGAAGGCTGCTGAATGGGAAAAGGTCTCATATAGAACATTCCAGAGCCAAAAGCTGTTCTGTTCTTTTGTCTTGTTCTGATAAAAGAAAAACTGGAGGTTTTGGATTGACTTTAAGATACTTTTAATAGATTTTGAATGTCTTCTTATCTGTCAGATCTTTAGTAAAATATGAACCCTTGCAGATCCTCCGGCACCAATGTGCTCACCGTTCAGCTGCGGAGAGCATCCATAGTTTTAGGAAAAGGCTTAAAATCCATCTTTTTAACTTAGCTTTTAGCTCCTTTTATTCATTTATTTAGATTTGACACTGAATTATTATTAACCTATTTCAATATTCCTCATTTTAATGTTTTATTGCTCATTGCTTTTATCATTATTTTTACTTTTTAATGATTGTTTTTATTTTCTTATCGTTAGATTTCCTACCTCTGTGTTGGTTGCAGCTCTGGATGCGGACCTCCATCACCGCCTTGCTGCGGTGAGGCTGGGTCCGCCCCTACCATGGTGCGCCTGTCTGGGTATACACCGGTATGGACCTCATTCCCAGAGGAAGAGGTCCTAACTGTTAGTGTTTCCACCAACCAGCTTTTTCTACCAAGCGTGAACAGTCCTATATAAATAAAGATTGATTGATCTTTATTGATCTTTGTGGTCGATTTCATTACTGCTTTTGTTTCTATGTCCTGTTTGTGCAGTTTGCCTGTTTCCTGCTGCAGGTTTGAGTTTGGTTGGGCACACCTGAACTTAAATATCTATGGAAATGTGATTACTCACTAAGAACCTGTTGAATGTCATGAAACAATGCCCTTATCTCTATTTTTGTCTTCAAGATTGTGAAAATGTGCTCCAGTTTATCCTTGTCCAAAAACGAGACAACCATTTGACTTTAATTTGAAGAAAAAGTGACTTGGTTCAGATCAGTTCACACAGTTACCACCAGGTGGCTTGTCAGACATCCAATTGTAGAGCCCTTTAGTCAAATGTACCAAAATTCAACCAAAACAAAGCTTTCCTCTGCTTCCATAGGGTGATGTTTCAAAATGTGGACATTAAATTTAATGTGGTCTTTTGATGGACAGGTGACAAATATGATTTCATGAGATTTGTTCAGACAACTGTCAGGTCTTTTGTCCTGCCTTTTTGTCTTTTTTCTGGACATCAGCAGGTTTGGTGATGTCATATTCTGTTGTCACTAAAAGGCTTATTTATAAAGAAGTACTTGGAAATTAATTTTAAGGGGTTTCTCAATGAATTTTGAATCAGATCCTCTGATGCTGGAAAGACTTTTTCTTTTTTTTGACAGATTCTGATGAGGTTGCGACTCTGAAGCTCGACTTAAACAAACTGTGTGTTAGTTTGTCTGCTCAGGAGAAGAATGATCAACCAGAGGAGGACGGCGACGAGCCGCTCAGCCTCATGAGAGGATTCCATGCTGCTCAGCTGCTCCCCAGACACAGCTGACAGCACCTCAGTGAAGGTTCAAAAAACAGTGGAGGTGCAGAGAAAGTTTTCCCACACAGTGATTGGAAACAAAAAAGTAGTGATTTGTCCTGCAGTCATGCACATTGTAGTCCACACACAGAGAGGAACAGGGTTAGTGGCCGGGGTTCAGGTGGGACAGTTTCAGGATGCAGTTTTGAAAAAAAATCGGGTTGATCTGGATGAGCGCTGGACACCTTACTGAGAGGATTTGTTTGGATGCTGAACAGTGAGCGGTTCATCCCGTACTCACATTGCCGCCACCAGGAACATGTTTGATATTGTCTTTGAAGCCACACTTAGACTGGACATTACTAAAGTCCAACCTCTGCTCAAGTATTTTAACCTGGAAAAGTCACAGATCAGAGCAAGACGCGGTTACCGTTGAAGTAACACCGCAATCGAAGAGAAAGACACAACTCAGTGTTAAGTTACCATCAATAAGATTCAATTCTCGCAGTTTAAAAGCTTTCTCTTAAAAAAAGGGCAGGTGTCTCACCTTTCCTCCTCCAGGTGTGTGCTTTATGTTGTCTTTAGAGCCACAGCGGGACTGAACACTCGATAGGTCCAGCTTCTTGTCGAGGATTTGGACCTGAAATGTCCAAAAATAAAGACAATGAGGGAAGAACAAGGAGGGGATAAACCTGGAGAGACGGTTTAAGTGATAAGAGCTTGACCTATAAAGCTGCCATCTGTAAGTCTGCATGTTTGCCATTATTACTCCGAGGGTCTCTGTCTGCAGGGAGCTGGAGAGGATTTTAACTGATGTTTGAATATAAATGTGACTCCTATGACTCACAAGTAAACAATAGTAACTTACAAAATCTAAAAACAGGCTGTAATTATTCAAAATCGCCAAAAAGAAAGGGCATAATGGACGGGTGGATTTAGAAAACAGATGCCAGCTAGACATACTGCATGCAGATGGTTGAAAATGTTAAAACAGATGATTTTCCTGAAGAAACACACACATGGTTGGAGCTGAAGTCCTAAAGGTGTGGGATGTCTTGAAGCATCAAACTCACTTTAAGACGTTCCACAATTGTGACTCTGTTTAAAGTCCCACTGCAGTCATCTTTTGATCAAAGCGTTCTTAGTGGTCTGTTAATTATGATGATGTCGTTTTTAGTCAAAAAAAAAAAAAATAAACCGTGTCCCGTTTGAAGACATAGTTTCTGCAGAGCAGCAGGAGTTCATTCGAAATTTGCCTCTGAGTTGTGAGTGGAACTGGTGATGTGGAAGTAAGTCTCTGCTGATATCCCATCATCCCTTTGTTTACACTCTCTCTCCCACTAGCTTACAGCCCCTCACACCCCCAAGCTAACATTAGGAATGCAACAAAAACGACCAACAGTATCAGAGTTATCCAGCCGTACAGTTCTGATCCAGATGTCAGGAAAACAAAGACATACATGGATCAATTTGTCTGCAAGTGGATGCATCAGGATGGAGACAACGTCCTGCCCGTTCAAGTTTCTCGTCACAAAAACAGCGTTTTCAAATAGAATTTTTTCATCTGCTACTGATTCATCCCGATTTGAGAAATAGTCAGAAATGCAGTTTAATTTTTATTTTGTTTATCTATTTGTCCTTCATCATGAGAAAAATTCCACAAGAACACCAAAAACACCATTTTTATTGGAGTGGGACTTGAAGTGCATTTGCAGAACACATGAAAGAGACATGAATGTAAAGAAATGCTCATATACTGTAAGTAATGCTACAGTGATTTAAAATTCAAAATCGTGCAGGATTCTTGTTTGATGAAATGATGGCTGTGGAGACAAGTGCAAAAGAGAATATCCAATAAATCCAGATGAAGAATGAGAATGTGAAGATGAAAAAGCACAAGTCCAGGAGGAGACAAGGGAAAAACTACAAAATGTGACATTCAGAGACACATTTGTGCACAAATATGACCCATCTAATAAAAACTGAAATGAAAGGGATGAAGTTCAGAGCAGCTGAACAGCAGATGGATGTTTTAATACTCCAGATTATTTTTGTGTTGGGAAACCACAAATATCAAATCTTCATTAGTGAAGGAAAAGAGGATTACAGTTGAAACTTTCACAGCATTGATAATGCTTGAGAAATCATTTGTGTTACTTCATGAAATCACTTTTTTCTTTAATCTTTGCAGCAGTTTGACATTTTTGGAGTGTCCTCCTGGCTCCAGATTGACAATTCTGGGTATAAATGTTACCACGATATTTTATTTGCCACTGGTATGAATCAGCATTTCTTAAAACTTGCAGAAGAAATCATCAGTTCTTTCCTCAGTTACTCACTTTGCCTCCACCGGGTACATGTTTGATGTTGTCTTTGGAGCCACACTTTGCCTGGACATTACTTAAGTCCAGCTTCTGCTCCAGGATTTGAACCTGAAAACAAACATGAAAGCGTTCAGGTTTCAACTTGCTCATTTGTGACTCCTGAAAAATAAAGAAGGTGAGCTCATGCAGCCGTGGCGTTTGATGACTGTGAGGTTTGGCATAAACTGTAGGCTCCTTTAGTTTATTTATTACTGATTTATTACAAGACACAAAGCAGCTTTCATGTTTGTGGCATCTTTTCTTCTTTTGGCTGCCATTCAAACATAAGGTCTTCTTGTTTAAAGTTGGATCCTTTTATCTATTATTATTTTTGTGGTCTATTAATATCAGAAGAAACATCATTTTATAGAAGCTTCTAAGACGTGACTGCAAGGGAGATGAAGATAGACCAAAGGCAAAGCTTTCCAAGCTTTAATAAACCCCAACAAGCAAAACAGCACAAACTTTACCAGCCCTCACATTTACACATAGTTTTTTATGCGCACAAGTTTGCATTTGGTGTGCACACATTAGCACTTTGTTATCACAAGTTTGCATTTGGTGTGCACAAATGAGAAATTTAGGTAAATTAATAAATAATTTACTAAATTGCTTAAATGAGTAATTTGTGTGTTCAAATTAGTGATTTGTGTGCACAATTTTGCATTTGATGTGCGCATAATGACATTTGGGGTGAAAAAATTAGCATTTTGTTGGCTCAAATTAGCATCTGCATGCAATTTAGTAATTTGTGTGCACAAATTAGCAATTTATGTACAAACAAATTAGCATTTTATGTACCCACAAA
>BSAI01000012.1:5538679-5594133 GCA_036245035.1 Adrianichthys oophorus
ACACACAAATTAGCATTTTATGCACACACAAATTAGCATTTTATGTACACACAAATTTGCATTTTATGTACATACAAATTTGCATTTTATGTACACACAAATTTGCATTTTATGTACACACAAATTAGCATTTTGTGTACACAAATTTGCATTTTATGCACACACAAATTAGCATTTTATGTACACTCAAATCTGCATTTTGTGTGCACAAATTTGCATTTTGTGTGCACAAAAATTAGCACTTGGTGGGTACAAATTACTAATTTGTGTGCACCAATAAGTATTTGGTGCGATCAAATTATTGAGTTGTGTCACAAATTAGGATTTTGTGTACACAAATTGGTATTTTCTACACATAAAATAGGTGTTTTGTGTGCATAAACTAGCATTTTTTGGCACAAATTAGGATTTTGTAGACATAAATAAGCATTGTGTGGGCACAAGATAGCAACTTGGAGGGGGGATAAACTACATTAGCATTTTGTGTTACAACCACATATGTGTGGGCACAAATGTGCTCACACATATTGTTGCAAATTAATAGAAGGAATTTAAGATACTAAAATAAAAATTTTTGCCCATAAAATCCTAATTTGCGTACACAAAACGCTAAATTGTGTCTAGAAATTACTACGAAAAAATTAATTTGTGGCCACAAAATACTCATTTGTGCATACAAATGACTTTTCTGTCCACATTATATCATTCATTAGGAAAAGAATTTATTATTATTTTGAAACAGCAAAAAAATGTTTGTTTTTTAATTTTGTCTTGAAGTTGAGTCATGGATCTGGATTTTAAATCTTCTTCCTCGAAACTTTCAAAACGGATGAAGTCACTTGGGTGAGTGAAACGTTTCATGAAAGAAGATTACAAGTCCATAACTCAACTTTAAGACAACGTCTCCTGGAAAAATGAAAAGCTTCACTATGATTTTTTGTTCACTTTATTTTGTGGATGAGATGGCTTCTTTAAGCAGATTAATTCTGATTGTTTTTTTCAAATTTAAGTGAGTGGGGCCCACTTCTTCAGATTGTTGCCTGCTCAGAAAAAAAGACAAGAAAATAAATGTTTATGAAGAGTTTCTTCTGCATGGATTCTTATCTTTGAAATGCAACATTTATAACTGAAAATACTTAGTTTCATCTGCCAACAGTGACAAAAATGTAGGTTTAGGAATAAAGTTAGCATCTGATGGCAAGCTCACAATCAGCTGGAGCCTGAAAATCTTTCAGAAGATTTTCTCTGAAAATGTGTATGATGTGTGCATCTCTCAAAGTGTCTGATGGAATACAAACAAATTCTTGGATTAAAAGGAAAACATAAAACAGAGAAAGCCCTCACATCCAGGAGAAAGTTATAGCTGCATCGTTCTGTAAGATAATCTCAGGTTCTGGGCAGGTTACCTTTCCACCTCCAGGCTGGTGCTTGATGTTGTCTGTGGAACCAATCTTGGACCTGATGTTCTTCAGGTCGGGCATGGGCGCCGCAGCAACCAGGGGAGCGGGCGAACGGCTCTTCAAAGAGCCCGGAGACTTTGGGGTTGAGCGCACAACTGCAACCTTCTTGACTTTGTTGGCCTCTGCCGCAGAAAGGGCTTGACTAGCAGGAGATTTGGGAGTACTGGGGCTGCTCTGTCCACTCCTGGCATCTGGACACACCGGAAAGGTAAAAATTAGAAACGTAAAAATGCAGGAAATATGATCAAAATAACAATAATCCATGGGGGCTCTACTGCTGAAAGCTGACCCCGTTTGATTCACAGGATCAGACTGGTGTTTTGCTCATGCGAAGTTCTTCAATTCACACCTCTTTCCTTTTTTTTTTTTTTTTTTTTTTTACCTTTTTCATATTTTGGAGTGGGGGGTTTCTTGGCACTAGCTGTGTCATAAAAATACAGCACATAATAAGAACACTTCCTTACCCGTAAAACAAGTAAATCAGCATCACATTTAAAACCAAAACGATGAAAATGAAAGTTTCTTTAGTTCATACCTGGAGCTGCAGTTTTGGTGGTTGGTTTGGCTCCTCGAACTTGAGACTTTGCTCCTCCAGGACTCTGAAATCAGACAGAAATTTAGTAGAAATGTAAAAAAATGTGAAGGGTAAACATCTATTAGGAAAAACTCAAATGCCAGCACTTTTTGGAACCAATGACTGTATAGGAGAACTGGACTGAGTGAATGTAACATCACCCATAGGAAAAGATTTTCTTCTGGCTCCAACAAAATGGAGTCAATTCAGTCGCCATTTTTTTACGGATGTGTATGCATGGGATACGCCATGTTGGAACTAGAAATTGTCAGTAAGCAGTGATTGGTCCATTCTAACACCTTCATGCACCCTCGGCAGCATGCAAAAACATGGCCACAGGAAACAATGTGGCGTTTACTGTCTTTACCACTGATGGATGGGCAGAGCGTGATCTGAACCTGCGATTGTCTGAACAGAGGTTGACCACTCTACCTTTGCACCACAAGAAAGCGGAAACACACAAAAGTTGGCATGTGTGTGTAAAAGTAAGAAGTGGTTCATCCATCTGTGAAACGTCTTGAAGGAGGCGGCGATCCAGCAGGAGTCCGCCCTGTACTTACGGCCTGCATGAGCCCCGAGCTGCCAGTTTTAACAGGGATGGAGCTGTGGCCGTTTCGGGCGGAGGCATGACTTTTGGAGCCCCTGGTTACTACAGACGGTCTTTTGGGGGAGGAGACTGGTGAGGCAGTTTGGGTCTTTGTCATGAAGGGAATAATGGATGAAAAACAAAAACTCAAATGATGTCACCAGACAGAAAAAAACAACAGAAAGATGAAAAAGGGATGAAAATGATAACATACATGTTTGAAAAATGTTTAAGGATTGTTCCAGTCCATTACAACTTGGGTTGTATTTTTGTAACGTTGTTTCATATGTTTAAAAGATGTTTGTGTAGAAAATAAAGCATCAATTAAATACTATTCATAAACCATTTTAAAGATTTGTAAGGAATGAGCATGTCTGCTTTTTTTTGTTTTTGCATTTGTGCACATTTGTGACAAAATTGACGCCAAACACTGACCAAAAAGAACTATAAATGATCATGAAAACCTAAAGTTGACTGAAATACAGTTGATTCTTTTTCAAAAACAACTGAAAATCTACAAACTAATTTCCATAGTTTACTGAAGTCAGGCATGTCCAAAGTCCGGCCCGTGGGCCAAATGCGGCCTGTGTCCAAACTTCCACCGTCCCGCAGGCTCTTTTCATAAAATGGAAGATAGATTTTCTAAAAACTGCATGTACCATTTTTTTGTGGTTGGCTAAATTACATTTTAAGCCGTTTGTTGAAACAACGTCATGTGACCTTTCTGTGACACGTTCTAGCTTATTTCTATAAAATCCCTTGCGTATAAAAAAAAAGTTGAGAGAAATGTGAGGGTCAGAGCTTCCATGAAACTGGCCTATTGTTCAATGATATACAACTGTGTCTGCCTAATATGCCAAGAAACTGTGACTGTGTTCAAGGATTTCAATATCAACCAGACAAGACACAAGCTTGTGAAAAACGGAGAAATTGACAGTAATTTAAGTAAGCATGTATTTAGATGTTTTTAGTTTCAATGAGAAGAAATGAAAAGTATGGCATTGTAATAAAATGTTACTTAAATACATCATCATTTCATGCTCTTAAAAGAGTTTAAAGAATTTTTGGCCAAATTGTTGGCCCCCAAACATTCTCATCTCATCAAATCTGACCTTCTATGCCAAACGCTTGGACACCCCTGACCTAAATAAAGGTCTTTTCATTTACTTGCATGTTTCTGACAGTTGAGAAGTAAATCCTCCTGACTGAATGAAACAGCACCTGTGCAGGTTGATAAAACTAATGAATGCTTTATCTAGTCACGTATCACTAAAACAACAACAACTTCTTAAAGAGATTTTTGTGTTTTTTCTGGTCATCCATAACTCATAGATTCACTCCAACTCTCTTTTTGGTGACTTTTCTGTGGGATATTTATGACATTTCAATCATTTTATTAGAACAAAATGTCTTTCTTGCATGTTTTCTGAAGGAAAAGGGATTAATCATTGCTTAAAAAAATCATCAATCTCAAATCAAATGTATTCATTTTAACTATGTTGTTTTTTTTTCACTTTTTTAAAAATTAATTCACCGTGTTTTAGCAAAAAGCAGGTGGCTCCAAAAAATGTAAACCATTTAAATGTTTTTAATCTAACTTGTTTGCACTAAAGTTGCAGTTTGATGGAAGAAATCCTGCATTTTTTTAAATTTCAGCTACATTTGTGAACATGAGGTGCAGTATGTTTAAAATATGTCTTTAAAAAAATTCAGTCTGTAATTTGTCTCATTATTATGACGTTTTGTTGAAAGCTTTTTAACAATCTGTTAGCAACTCCAAATTATTTTAATGTGAAAAGATGTCAGGTGTTTTTAAATCATATTTGGATCTAAAATAGAAATTAGTTGATTTATTTACCAAATTTGTATTCAGAGACAATTTTATTTAATTATAATTTTAAAACAAAAGCAGTGATATACACAGAATAAAGTTATGAATTATTTTATTAAAAACTTTATTAAGAATACAAAAATGTACATTTATAAAAGTAAACTCAAGAATGGCATTGTCTCTTTTATGTTTCTAGTCCTTTTATTGTGCCCGTATGAACTGTGTGTGGGGTCATGGGCTGTACATGCACATGTGAATGGAGCAAAGGGGTGTTAGGTTTCTTTTTTTTTTTCTTTTTTGTATTTTGTTGTGTGTTTGTTTTTAATTGGAAAACGCTTTGAGCTGCAACGTGTAAGAAGCACTTTTTAAAATAAATAAAGCTTGATGAAAAGTTTGATCAGCAATATGAACTGACACACATAAACATTTGTGTTTGTAATTATTCTGTAAAACGGTCAAAAAAATTGAAACCCAAGTTCTAGTGAACTCGAATTCTCCAAAAACACAATAAACAAACAAACAAACCTAAATGAAGAAAGGGTGAAATCCCAGTTCAAAGGTTTCCTTTACGTACCTTAACTTCATTTTCTGTTTTTCCTTGAGCTGTCAAAAGAAAACAAAAGAAAATGTTAGATTTTGATGAAGTTTCTGTACCGGAACCATGTATTAAAAATTCTATCTTATGAAAAACCAGAACTGAAGATGAAATGAGTGACGTTTGATATGCAGCATGCAGAGTGACACATGCTGATCCACGCTAAAGGTTTGAACCCGGACTGTGTCTTTAGGATCAGCAGTTAGTGAGCCCAGACGGAGAAATGAAAGAAAAAGCAGGAAAAAAGTGTCAAAAAGTGGAGGGAGGACAACCCGCTTCCTCTCAGATCACTTTCCATGGAAACAACTTGGAGAAAGAGTGCTGCAAATCAGAGAGCAGAAGCAGCGTTGAAAACCAAACAAGTGGGAGGAGCTAACTGAGGAGCTTCTGCGCTGGTGAAAGTAAAGGGCCAACAGACCATTGGAAACAGTAACGGGCACCAAAGACTTTCTGGCTGATGGGGGTTTCTGGAGCTGGGTGGCGCCGGCGGCATGAGCTGCGGCCCTCATCTCTGAGTCATCGGAAGGCTCTGAATAGCCGGTCCTGTGTAGCCATGAGTCATGGCTGTTTTCACCCCCTGGGTCACATGGTAGTTTGACACACAGGCAGTCACTTTCAGATGAGTTCCTTCGGCACAGGCCTTGATGGAGGCCTTCTGAACTTAAGTCAAAGCCTGATTGTGCTAAACTTTGGATGTGAGGAGCATCCCATGCTTCTGGATTACATTTTGTCCTTCCAGTCAGTCCGTCCTTTAGCCGCTCTTCCAGCAGGTAAAACTATGCCTTTCTGTCGCTGATGAATGTTAGATCTCCCACAGCTGCGGAGTGAATCAAAGACATGGTAGATGGCTCTGCCAGGCGTTCTGCTGCGTCCAGGCCGAATGCCCTCTGAGAATCACTCCACTCTGGGTTCTCCCTGCTGGCCTCCGTGACCCCTCTGGCATCTGACGTGCAGCTGAGGTCTTCAGAATCCCTGATCTTCTTCCACTCTCTCTATCTTGGTCCACAGAGGCAGAAGCTGCCATGAAGTCCAAGCAGAGCCAGATCCCTGTGGACCCTCTCGCCACGCCTCACTAATTTGTTTAGAAAGCAGATTAATGATGACATTCACAGACTTGTTTTCCATCTCCCGCCCAGCATATTTTCAACATCACAATTGATCCCTTTTTCAAACTGCACTTTTGTCTGTCCATAAGAAAAATGCCACCAGAACATGTAAAAAACACCAAAAACACAATTTTCATCAGAGTGGGGCTTTAAGTAGCAACTATGTGTGATGAATCCTGTAAAACAAACCAATGAATGATGAATAGAATACATAATCGCACAGCCTACCTGTTGAAACTGCTCCTCCTGCTGCTGGTTGAGCAAAAGACAAATGGAAAAGACAGGAGTTAATGTCTCTCTGTCATTGCAGAACATTGTACATTAACAAAGAAATCAATAGAAACTCTTTCGCAGCATGTCTTTAGTCAAAGAGGAAATAAAAAAAAGATGTGAGATTCAAAAGTAAACATGCAAACACGCAGCAGAGCCAGGAGTCTGCCTTCCCTGCTCTCCAAAAAGCCAACTTGTTGTGATGTTGCAGAAGAAGCTTCATGTAAACCATCACAGAAGAAGCACAAAAAAAGAAAACAGCCAAGCCAAAGAGAAAACCAAACAGGTCATTAGCCATGTATCCTGTTAAAACAAAATGCAAAATGACTTCACTTTAAAACCACAACACGCAAAAGAACTTCAAGCACTTTAGGTGAAAATGTATGAAAAGATTTTTGAAAATTTTGACTGTTTTTCAGAGTCAAAAACACACTTATTGGCTTTTCTTTTCATTGTCATGTTTGAAACAAATCAATACTTTGAGCACCACATATTTCATATCTAAATACAATACTTCAGTGACACAAACTGTTTTATTTCTCTTATGTGTCAAAGATCACTGGTGCATTAACTGTAGTCAGATAGATGTTGACATTTGTAACATTTCCTCCTATTTTTTTGCAATACTTCCTGGTTAAGACACATTTATAAAGCAAATGTAGCTGAATTAAAGTTAGTTCTCTCAGTAACCACTAGGCGGCCTGTTGTGCAAGTGTAAAATAGTGTAAAATAATCGAAGATGGAGCTAACACTGTCACACCTGCAGGGCTGTCTGCAGTGAAACAATGGGGTGTCATCTGTTGATTGACATGTAACCCTTAAGTCTTCAGCTCTGGGGCTGGGAGTCGCAATAATTGTCAGACTTGTCAGTGTCTCCGTGTGAAGGTTTTCAAGACATTTTTTTCAAAGTTTTTTGACCTTACCAAGTACCAAATGTTGCAGTTCCTCTAATGACCACTGGAGGCTAGAGGCAGAAAGAAGCACTTCCCATTGACTCCAATGTTAAAAAGTCTAAGTTTACACCAAAATTAGATCTATTTTTGTTCTGGTTTCTGGGTTTTTTCTATTTATTTTTATATAACTCCTTATTTATTCTCTAAATTTGACATTTAGTTCATTTCTTGTTTTTTTTTTTTTTTTTGGGATTGACATGTGGATTGTCAACATAACCCATAAAAAGTTCCAAACTTTATTTTGCCTCACCGTGTTGCTGTTTTCAGAACATCAGAGATTGTGTCCAGTGCATATGTATCTATGTGACAACTGAAAAACTGCCTTCAAATCAGCCCAAAACAAACTAAAAGGGTCACATGACCTGATGTCTATCTTGTATGGACGACACCCCTCATTTTGCACTTTTGTTTAATGACAGTTAGGAGATCCAGATTTTTTCAGGAGTCAAAGGCCAAATTTATTTTAGATTTTTTTCTATTTTATTGTAATTATTTTTCTTAGAAAACTTTTGAGAAAAAACCAGCTAAGTGTAATATTGAAATGTTTTATTCCTACAGCTGTCCTACATCCTACTTTGTACTTTATAAACCTAATATAAACTATGAACAGACATTTGTTTTTTCATCTTAGTCTCACTTTTTGTTTTAAATTAGGGGCATAAAAATGAGAGAAGTGCATTTCTCAAAGGTCAAACTGTTAAATAACCAGACGTGCTGGAGAGTGTCAGATTAAAGGTATAGCAAGTGGTCCTTTATCTTCACTTGAGATGCTCTCTTTTTCTGAGAGCTGCGACACTTCAGCGTCTTCTTTTCCTGCAGGGCTGTCTGCTGTGAAACAAATACAATCAGTCATGAATTCAAACAGAGTTTGG
This sequence comes from Adrianichthys oophorus, assembly GCA_036245035.1. NCBI lineage: Eukaryota > Metazoa > Chordata > Actinopteri > Beloniformes > Adrianichthyidae > Adrianichthys > Adrianichthys oophorus. The sequence goes on from BSAI01000012.1 coordinate 5,546,927, forward strand.
AGTTTGCTCACAACCCAAACTCTGAAGAAGTCTTTTCATTCTTTAGTTAAGGACAGATTAAAGAATTTCATATCCTAGGAAAGTTCACAACTAAATACAAAAAACAAGCAAACTTCAAACTTTTACATTTTTGCCTCTAATTAAATGTATTTAAAATGTGATAATTGAGACTGATCTCAAAATAGTTAGAACTGATTTTAATTGCCAGAAATGATTAAACATTTAAACTGAAAGAAAAGGTAGCATCTAATTCAGTTCATTTTGCTTGATTAACAATTTATAAAACAGAATAAAATGATTATGATTTTTTCTTTAATTGCAGTATTTTTCAGAATGTTAATATTGCATTTGTTATTTTCTGCATTTTTTGCTCAGGGGTGTAAATGATACTTAGGTGCGACTTATATGCTGTAGTTCACCTTTCGGCTTGTCCCGTCAGGGGTTGCCAACGGGAATCAGCTTACACTGACAGGTTTTGTCCTGCCTGACACAACTCTGTTGATGACACAGGGAGACCCAGACATAGATGGCAGCAGCGTGAAGGATCTTGACTAAGGACCCAGCTCACTGCACGCAGTGGGACGCAAACCTTGCTTTTCCACGTACCAGTCCTACACCCAGCCAACTAAACTGTGATTTTTACAAACAAATGGGCTCATTTGTTGATTATTTTCCACTAACAACCACTGGAGGGCACTGTAGGTGTGTGTATCAGTATTTTCTACTAACAGCAACGCAGAAGATGAGGCGCTGTCCAAACAAACCAGGGGGAGAATCTGATTGTTCTCTTCCTTTATGATAATTTTCTTATTTGCAAAACAACAAAGTCATCAAACCTGACAGATAAACCTGATCTTTCAACATCCGCCGTGTGTTCTGTGCTTTATGAATGAGATATCCAGTCAATGCTTCCATTAAGGCATGAGCTTAAAAATGCTTTTTTACAGTAGCTCCTGCCACACTCATCAGGAGTGTCTAGTTCATGAACACATGGAAAAAAACTGAGCATCAAATTTGATGCGTGTTGAAAAAGAGGACGTGAATTAGACGCGTGAATCGCCTTCTGCATTAACGCAGCATTATGCCGGGCTTGGTGAAGTTGCTTTTTTTTTAGAGTTTTCTTCTTTATTGTGCTTTTTTGCTGCTGCAACTAATAATCCAAAAAATACGGAAGTGCTTTTGCTTAAAATGCGTTCTAAAAATATTTATTATATACATTATTTATTCATGCTTTTATGAAAGTTTCTACTTTTCTGGAATTGGAGATGTAACTCTGAGTTTGTCCACTCCGGAGCTTCTTCAACCTGAGGACCTGTCCTCCCTTTTTTCTGTGGACAAGGTGTCACTCTCACTATTTATGATCAAAGCACACAGTGAAGTGGAACTACTGCGGTTAATTCTAACAGTCTCTGATCTGGGGCTCCTGAGGCTGGAAACTTGGATGCATGTTTGCTGAACACACCAGAGAAGAAGAAAAACCAGAATCCAAATCAGAGTTAGAGAGCTGAAAACAAAGCAGGGAAGCAGAAACAAACCAGAAAAAAAAAGATTATATCTTCAACAAGCAACTGGATTTCTGCAACAAAAGCATGAGGAATACGGGGATCATGTGAAAGGACACAGCCATGCTGAACAAGGGTTAGGCTGCACTTCAAGACACGAGCAGCGCCGAAGGGCGTACCAGGCGGCACATCTTCATCACAGTGGCTGCTCTCTGGCTGGCAGAGTTCAGACACACATTTCAGCCCATTCTCACTGAGTGCTGCTTCCTCCTCTGTGAATAAAAGGCAAACCTGCGGTCAAACTGCAGGCAACCGCGGCAGAAAACACATTTTAGGTTTCACATAACTTTGTAAATATCTGAGCTCAGAAAATACAAAATATACAATCATTTACAAAAATGTAATAAATAGATAAATGGCAGTGCATTGTCCCATACATTTTTAACTACATGGATAACATTCTGGAAAGGAAGAGGGTAAAGGATTGGAATAAACCCCACTCCAATGAAAAATACATATATAAATAAAATAAATAACTAGACTTAAACATAGTTTTACATACAACCACTAAAACATTTGAGGTTATAAAATATAAAAATACTGTAGTAATTATTTCTATAAATATTAAATAATTAATTTGTATTATTTTTCCTAATAATTTTTAAAAATACTTTTCGGTCTCAGAATCTTATCATTTGTGACCCGTCAGTAAATACTCAAACACCAACTTGGGTGTGTAAATGATGTACTGTGAAAAATAAAAAATTCTTGCAAAGTGACATAAAATGTTTAGATTAATAGAGATAAATAAGAATTTTTAAATCAAGTCTGAGGATTTTTTGTGCTAATTTTGACCTAAATTTCAATTCTAAAAGGGAAAAATGTTATCTTTATTCTAAACTCACTTTCTTCTAACCTGAAGGTGATATAACTCAGCACGTCTACCTTTTGAGGTCGCTAAGATACTCACTTTGGGGTTCAGTGCTGACGGGCGTGCTGCTGACGCCTGCACGCCCTGGCTCTGCGACCCGCTTCCTGTCAGAACATGAGCTAACGGGTATAAGGAAGGGGGAGAACGACTGCACCAGAGAGGGCTGTAAACTAGGAAAAGCTAGGCTACGTACTAATTGGCCATTTGGTTCATTGAGGAAAAAAAAACAACAGATAAGTCAGTCAAATTGATCATTAATCGCAAAATAAATGATCTATCCAAACAGTTTTCCAAACACACTCATGAGAAACTCACCTTTTAATTAAAATAATCCTAGGATGCTTGTCTTTGCTCACTAAAGGCCTAGTTGTTAACACAGTGAAAGGGGCGGGGCAAACAGCGGTGCAGGCTGGTGAAGGGGTCTGTTCTTGGTCGTCTGACCCGCATGCCTGGATTACAGAGCTCAGTGCAGCTGCGGTCAAGCCTTTCTTGCCTCCATTATGTAAAGAACGATTACAACAAAGCCTGACTGAGAGTCAAGGGCTCTGCAGGAGCGTGAACAGGAATTGTTGCCTGCACCATTTCACACCATGTTTTCAGTAATAACAGTCAGCTGAACCATGGAGCTGCGACCACTGACCTTCAAACCAGTGGTGGAAACAACAAGAAATACCACAATAAAGCACTGAATCAAGTTAGAGAGGACAACAAATTAAAATATAAATGCTAAAGGCTCACATTTAGCTAAATAATTACCGTATTTTAATTTGTTTATTTGTACAAATTAAGTGTTTATTTTTATGAATAGCAAATACATTTTCACTTGTCTTATTGTTTACCTCACAGATTTGTTCACTCCAAACTCTTTTTTTAACCTTTTAAATGCTAAAAAAGAAATCTGATTAAAAAATATTGTTCTGTGTTTGTGCTATGCCCTATGCTTGTGCAGTTTATTGTTTTACGCTTCACCCCATTGATGCATCAAACCACTTTGACTCCAATAATTCCTTAATTAAGCATCTACTTGTTAAAAAAAACATTAATAGCTGGAAATAAATTTAAGGGATTCAAAACTTGCAGAAATGCCTTTGGTCGCTTCCGTCAGTCAGGAAGCCGTGTTCATCTGAACGTCATGTACAGCATACTCTGTTCAGACAGCCTCAATCAGGACTCATTTCCTGTATCTGCTCTGCTTCTCATCCACTAACTGGCCCCTGTGGGACACTAGAACAACATCCGAAGTCTATTCATTTCAGTGGAAGATGTGAACAAGACCACAGGTTCTGATCGATGCCATTTGAACAAAGCATCTATCATCCGCTTGTGTGTTTTTCAAAATGCTTCTCGATGCTGGCTTAAGGTGAGAGGAAAACACTTTTAGAAAAGGATGTAATGTTTCATGTTTAATGCGACTGATTTTCTTCTAGCGGCATTCCAAAAAACAAACACAAGCTGTTTCTTTCTAGAAAATGGCTGACCACAGAGTATTTTTGAGCTAACTAAAAGAGAAATGAGTAAATCAGTGTACACACCACAGTCTATTTAAATAGAAAGTCTATTTATTCTAACAAAACCTTGCATTTTATCTGGATTGTAGCAAACAAAATAACAAAGCTGTTTTCCACGTTTTAGGAGATGCCAACCCTGCAGGAGACAGAGCGAAGGTTCGGACTCCACTCAAGGATTGATGAATAAAACTGTTCAGGTTTTACTCCAAGACTTTTTTCTTTTTTTTTTTACTTCTAAGAATAGTTGTCACTTTTACATAAAATGCATAACTGGTCTCCTTAAATTCTGTCCCTTTTTAAGTTTTTAACAAATAAACATGTGGGTTTCTACTGACTCTGTTTCTATAATATATCTTTAAGACATTTGTTTTATCATTTGTCACAATCATGTCACATTCAAAGATGCTGAAGTCATGCTTTTGCTCCATGCTTAATGCTGTTTGAGTTGTTTAAGATGAAAAATGATGGAAAGTGGAAAAATTCTGAGAACGTTGCAGGAAGTCACGCTCTAAAATGAAACAGAAATATCTGCAACTTCTATTTTACTAAGAGACCTTTTTTTTTTAATTGTTAATTTTTTGTCCTCAAAGTTAATTTAAAGCTATCAAATTAGCAATATTAAACAGCTTTATATTTTCCAAATGTATCATTTCCTTTTAATTTACTTAAATCAGACACATTTATGGGTCTCCTCTCAAGCACAAATGTCAAACTGTGTTTTTTTTTTTTTCACGTTTTCTCGTTATCTGGTTATTCTGGAAGAGCTGACCTTTCATTTTGGCATCTCCTGCATTTCTGTGTCCCATCTGGACCCCGTTCTCCTGGTGGTGCTGGTCGTTGATGGTCATGTTGGCTAAGGAGGAGCTCATGGTGTCTCCAGAGCCGTAGCTGTTCGAGGCGTTGTTCATGAAGTCCATCTCCAGTCACGGGTCAGGCTGCGCAAGAGCAAACATGCCGAGATCAGTGGCGTCACATGAGTCAGAAAATTCACAAGCAAAGCTGCTGAGAGGGAAGAAAGTGGCGAGCTGACGGGATTAAGGTGAAGGATGTCACACTTGTCGGACACTTTGTCTTCCGGCATGCAGAGTCCGGTCCGTCACCTCAGAATGTAAACAGACACTTTGCCTGTGAAAACCCAGCAGTTATTTATACCCCCTGACGTGGGGCTGGAGCTTCATGTTACAGCCTCATGGGCAAAAATAGCAGCAGTGACAGGCTTCTGATCAACCACAGGAAAAGTGTGGAGCTGTCACTCCACTGCAGCAAAACCTCAACAAGTACAGCACTTGTATTTCACGTCACTACAACCATGACCCCCCCTCCTTCAACCAGCCGACACGTGAATTGTGTCAAATCTCACAGCAAGCGGATTACGTATCAGATTATAGGCCTCTGGTTACATCTGTTTAAATCATATTTTTGCACTGGTCTAACGTTGGAACAGGCCACCCCAACGTGCAGAGCTCACCACATGACCAGCATCCAAACGGCTTGCTCTGGGTTTTTCTGCCTCTGAACATGAGCTTCACTCTATCACCCATGTTGACACATCAACATGATGGCTTAATCTCTCAGAAGTAAAGTATAGCAACGCTTAGAGTCTGAAGCCACCAAAAGACTGATCGGAGATTAGAGTTCAGGATTATCTTGCAGCTAAATTGAATTGTTTCTAAAAACTTTTGTGTTGGAGAAAAATAAGAACATTTCTGTGACGTGAAAAGAAAACACTTTGTTTTATAAAAGCTGAATGGACAAAGTGAAAAAAAAAAGATCTGTAGAACAGAAGAAAACCTCATCACAGCCTCTCAAACTCCACAGTCCTCAATGAAATCCCATAATTCATGATTAGGATTAGAAAAAAGGGTTACAATAGTCTGATTAGAACATCAAAGCATTGCTTCAGGCTGGGTTAATGCATGTCAACAAATAAAACCAAGCTGTAGTGGTGTCTGAAAGTGTTTTTTTTACAAAGGAAGCGTAGCAACTTAGGGCTGGCTATCCCTTTGCCGCTAGGTAGTTCCGTGTGGAGCTTGTGCCACGGAGGAGAAATGCATTTCTTTCTTTTTGGTTGTGCTCTTAAGCATAGAAGCTTACATTTAAATTTAAGTATTGAGTTTTTGCATGACTTCTTAAAGTTATAAAACCGTTGTTGTTATGTATTTTATGAATGCTAGCAGCTACTAGCTAACGTAGTGACCGGCGACTATTGATGACGTCATCAGTAACATCCGAATTTGAAGACACTATTTTTCCATATATCTCACCTGGAGGGATACATGTTGGGATTGGGAAAAGCCGTAGAGGTAGGGAAACAATTTGTTTTCAGTTTTACCCCAGGCTCACATCGCATGCGGTCTGTCTCCAGTGCAGCTGGGGGAGCATTCTAGCTACGGTCGGTAACTCACATTGGCTACGGATTGCTTGCGGTCCTGCTGCAGACAGGTTCTGCTGCCAACCTCGCGGACCTCTGAACTCACATAGGTTCATGCAAGACTCAGCCATTTAAATATGACGTCATTGTAAACAAACCCTCATTCCGCCGTGATTTTGGAATATATTCACAACATTTTCTTTTTCTGCCTGACTCACCTTCATACAATTGATTTACAAAGGTGGGCATGCTTTTCTTAACTTTTTCTGTCAATTTAAGAATAGATGACGGGCATATAACGACCAAAGCTATGATTTATTCAGGGGCAGCAGATAACTTCATTGATTTGGATTTTGCTCGTGCTAAAATGATTCCTCTGCTTCCCTGCAGTTTCTATTTGTCTATCTGTCTCTTGGCCATAGTCTCTCTTTGTTGTGCTATAATACTGGGTCTTCCCTGGCTCAAGACCCATGACACCACTATCATCTGGTCATCAAGGGAAATCACATTCAAGTCTGTCTCCTGCCAACATCAGTGTCTTCAGAACAATGGACAACAGAGAGACACTTCCAATGTCCCCTGACACTGCCAGATAGCCAAGACTGAGAATGACAGCCTTATAAGGCTTATAGCACCATCCCAAAGGTAGCAGCTGGAGCAGGTGAATGATAATAAGACAAGAAAAAGATCCAGGTGTTGAAATAGTGCAGCCAAAGACCAGAGCTCCTGGTTAGTGAAGGTGAGACACAGTCTTCATTTATCTTCCATCAATGCAACCTCACTTGGTGTGGAAACAGATTTTAATGACAGATTTACACGTTAAACTGCTTTTCATCTTCTTATAAAACATTAATGGCAGTTTCTAAAGCCTCATCCTTAGACTTAAGGTTTTTCCTGACGCTCCGAAAGGATGATCCACAATGCCAAACCCATCGCCTTGGCTACTTCAACCCATAAACCTTCTCAGAAGGCAAACTGGGCTCAGCTATCTGACCTTCCCTCCGCTATGTGCCTTCATACGCCTGACCTCCTGAGTCTTTTAAATGCTTTTCACATGCATGACAGATGGAAGGAGCCGGGCAACCACATTCCACCTAAGAGTCCCAATGAAACACACAAAAACCAAAGATGGAGGTCATTATTTTCAGTCTCACAAACCCAACTGTATTCTAGTCTGCCATTCATAGGCTTATTTTCCTGCAGACTTTGTGGAGGTCGAAGGATTTTTCTTCCTGGGATTTTGAACAAACTCAAATTTGTCTCTTAAATAATCCCAGATATACTCCTGCTGCTTCAATCTCAATGTCATGCTGCTGGTTTAGTTAAAACAGCTTATAAAAAACAATGTTTGCAGGAAAGCTGCACACATGGCATGAGACGGGCTGAGAGGTAAACTGTGTAAAAATATCAAACACGGTCCTGAAATTCTTTTGGAATTTGCTTGGAATCTGGAATCCCTTTTCTATTTTTAATCTGGTCCTGCAATGTAACCCGAATTTCTGACTGATGAAAATCTTGACATTTAAGTAACTTTGTTCCTTTAACTGTTTGCAAGCATTCACATCCTGTTTTGGACATGTGATCGCAAAAGGTGTGGCTCAGGTGCACGTTTTGGTCTAGAGCCTGTAAGAGCTTGCATTTCAAGCTTGTAGTTCTAAGCCTGGTGAAAGTCACGTGTAAAGACCTTATTAAAAAAGCTAGAGTTAAGATCATTTCGGCTGCAAGACTCAGAGCTCATGACCGTAGGTGAGTATGGGAGCATAGGTCGACCGGTAAATTGAGAGCTTTGCTTTCGGGCTTTCTCTCTTCACCACGACAGACCGGTACAGCAAACGCAAGACGGTGCACCAAATCCGCCTATTGATCTGACGCTCAGATCTTCCCTCAATCGTGAACAAGACCCCAAGATACTAAAACTCCTCCACTTGGGGAAGAAGCAACCATCCAGAGAGGGCAAACCACCTTTCTCCGGTTGGGAACCATGGCCTCAGACTTAGCGGTGCTGACCCTCATCCCAGCCGCTTCACACTCGGCTGCAAACTGCTCCAATGCATACTGGAGGTCCTGGACAACATCATCTGCAAAGACCAGAGAGGAAATCCTGTGGCTCCAAAATCAGACCCCCTCTGGGCCCTGGCTGCATCTAAAAATTCTGTCCATAAAAGACTATGAACAGAACAGGTGACAAAGGACACCCCTGCCGGAGTCCAACATGAACTGGGAACAGGTCTGACTTACTCCCGGCTATGCGGACCATGCTCCTGCTCTGGTCGTACAGAGACCGGACAGCCCTGAGCAAGGCTCCCCGGACCCAACACTCCCAAAGTACCCTCCACAGGACACCATGGGACACACGGTCAAACGCCTTCTCAAAATCCACAAAACACATGTGGACAGGATGAGCAAACTCCCACAAATCCTCCAGCACCCTGGACAGGGTGTAGAGCTGATCCACAGTTCCATGCCCAAGACGGAAACCGCATTGTTGTTCTTGGATCTGAGGTTTGACTATTGGCTGGACTCTCCTCTCCAGTACCCTGGCATAAACTTTCCGAGGGAGGCTGAGGAGTGTGATTCCCCGGTAGTTGGAACACACCCTCCAGTCCCCTGCTTGAAAAGGGGAACCACCACCCCTGTCTGCCAGTCCAGTGGTACTGTTCCTGACTGCCACGCGATGCTGCAGAGACGTGTTAACCAAGACACTCCCACAGCATCCACAGACTTGAGGTACTCGGGGCGGACCTCATCCACTCCCGGTGCCTTGCCACCGAGGAGCTTGTTGACTACCTCGGTGACTTCAGCTTGGGTAATGGACAGCCCAACCCCAAGGCTCTCAGCCTCTGCTTCCTCAAGAGAAGGCGTGTCAGCAGGATTGAGAAGATCCTTGAAGTATTCCTTCCACCGCTGACAATGTCCCCAGTCGAAGTCAGCAGCTCCCCACCTACACTGAAAACAGTGCCTGCAGAAAACAGCTTCCCCCTCCTGAGGTGCCGAACGGTTTGCCAGAACCTCTTCGAGGCCAACCGATAGTCCTTCTCCATGGCCTCACCAAACTCCTCCCGGGACCGAGTTTTTGCCTCCACTACAGCCTGAGCAGCAGCTCGCTTAGACTGTCGATACCTGCCAGCTGCCTCTGGAGTCCCCAGCCAGAACCGATAGGACTCCTTCTTCAGCTTGACGGCATCCCTTACTTCCAGTGTCCACCAATAGGTTCGGGAGTTGCCGCCACGACAGGCACCAGAGACCTTGCGACCACAGCTCCGAACAGCAATAGAGACAATGGAGGTGGAGAACATGGTCCATTCAGACTCGATGTCACCAACCTCCCATGGTACCTGTTTGAAGCTCTGGAGTTAAAGACTTCCCTGACGGAGGGCTCATCCAGACGTTCCCAGCATACCCTCACAGTATGTTTGGGTCTGCCAAGTCTTTCTGGCCTCCTTCCCCGCCAACGAGTCCAACTCACCACCAGGTAGTGATCCGTGGACAGCTCTGCCCCTCTCTTTACCCGAGTGTCCAAGACACACGGTCGAAGGTCGCCTGAAACGACTACAAAGTCGATCATCAATCTCCTGCCGAGGGTGTCCTGATGCCACGTGTATTGATGGACACCTTGTGCTCAAACATGGTGTTTGTTATAGACAAACCATGACGAGCACAGAAGTCCAACAACAAAACACGGCTCGGGTTAAGATCAGGGAAGCCATTCCTACCAATCACACCCCTCCAGGTGCTACTGTCATTGCCCACGTGGGCATTGAAGTCACCCAGGACGACAATGGAGTCCCCCATTGGAGCGCTTTCCGTTACCTCTCCGAGAGACACCAAGAAAGCCGGGTACTCCGAACCGCTGTTCGGCCCATAAGCCGAAACCACAGTCAGAGACCTGTCCCCCACCTGTAGGCGAAGGGACGCAACTCTCTCGTCCACCGGGGTGAACTCCAACAGTTGGCGGCTAAGCGGTGGGCTCACGAGTAAGCCCACCCCAGCCCGCCGCCTCTCACCACGTACAACTCCAGAATGGTGGAGAGTCAAACCCCTCTCGAGAGACTGAGTTTCAGAGCCCAACTACAGCATAGAGGTGAGCCCAACTATATCTACTTCTCAACCTCTCGCACCGAGAGGTGACGTTCCATGTCCCAAAAGCCAAGTTCCATGACCAGGGTTTAGGACGCCGAGGCACTCGCCTTCGTCTGCCACCCAAACCCCATTGCACCGGCCCTTCTCCTGGAGGTGGTGGGCACACTGGGGAGTGATCCCATGTGGATCCTTCTGGCTTTACCCGACTGGGGGCCGTGGGAGGAGCCCCGGCCACCAGGCGCTCGCCTGCAAGCCCCAACCCCAGGCCTGCCTCCAGGGTGAGGCCCCAGTAACGCCAATCCGGGCGACGTAACTGGATCTTTAATGATTTTTCTCATGAAGGGGTTTGTGAACTGCTCTTTGTCTGGCTCGTCACCCAAGACCTGTCTGCCATGGGAGACCCTACCAGGAGCCGAAGCCCCAGAGAGCATAGCTCCTGGGATCACTCGAGCACTCAAATCCCTCCACCACGTTAAGGTGGCGGTTCATGGAGGGGTTGCTTAAAAAAATACCTTATGTAATTATCTGCTTTTTTTAATTTTATATTTCTTGTCACAGTTTTAAGGTATTTTCCCTAATTTTGAGATTTTGATCAGATTTATTTAACATAATTTTCACATTTAAATGTGGCTCTGCTTAAAATGCAGCTTTTTCACTGTTTTGTGAAGAACATTCTAATGAATGAGATCCCAGCAGTGTTAGTGTGCCATAGTGATTCTAAATAAATGGAGTACTCTTGCTCTGCTCCTGAGCAGCACTTCAATTGTAGCTTTACACATGACAGCATCTATAAAAGCTGAAGAAAACTGTCCGCTTGCCAAAGTGAGTTCGTTCACTTTCTGTAGAGCAAACAGTTTCCACCAATGACAGCTCGGCCTTTCATCTGATAGCCACTGTGTGCTCAGGGCGGGGATGTTCATGTAAAACACAGGTCAACTGCAGATGAACTTACAACCCCTTTAACTCTACTATGGAAAAATTAAATACTTTATGCTTAAGACAAAAATCCTAACAGCTTGAGGAGAATCTCAAATCTCAAAAGAATCTCAAACTACAAGTTATATGAATGTAAAACAAAACATTCAAGAAAATGAATGAAAGTATACTAACAAGAAAAGCAGAGCAAACTGATAACTGTTGATCTTCATTTCTTATTTTCACACTTCCATCTCTAACTTTTGTCACTTTACTCCCCGCTGACATGTCTGGGTGTGTTTCCATAACAGAGACAACAACACCTGTGTTTACACATCGCACACTAACACGGCGTTATCTTACGTCTTTCTGTTTTGCACCTTTTCCTCCAGCCATTTTTAGGATTTTGGCTCGAATTTTCAAACGTTTTCATAATTTCAAAGACGTCTCCTATTTCTAAATACCTTTTCTAGTCATAGGCAAAGCAGAACTTAAGAAGTTCTTACATTAGAGAAAGGTTTCAAATGCTTCTAAAGCAACAGAAGGGTTCAAAACCGGTCTAATTTTCATCCTGAAAATTATAATGAAATGGTGTTTTTAACATGTTCTTGTAGCATTTTTCCTATGATAGAGGACAAATACTGTATAAAGAAAGTTAAGCTTAAAATTGCATTTCTGAGTATTTCTTGATTTAAATAACTGTTAATTAAGAGCAGACAAAAAAACTGTAGCAGGGAGGTGAAGTGAGACTTTAACTGAATTTCTGCGTCTTGTAGAGATATTTGATGAAATGTCACTTCTTTACTGCTGCTTATAGTTATGCAACAATAACTTAAATCATCAACTTCATAAATCATAAACATGCCACAAGAACATGTTAAAAACTACCAAAAACCTCATTTTCATAGGAATTTAAAGTGCACATTTTATGTCGGTCACTCCATTTATTCTTTGTGAGATACAGAAGATTTTATTTCACCTGAAGTCAGGTACGATTGTGACAGCAGGCTTTTGTCGCAGCTTCATGAGGGGGAAACGGCTGAATGATCTGCTGGTGCAGCCTGTTCTCCTCAGGGGCGTGTGAAAATGTGAACTTGGCACCGACTTCCTATCTGCAAGGATGACGGTCAACAAGGATGTTGACAGAGCTCCAAGATCTCTGAGAGTGTTCATGAGTTTGTAGCGCTGCTGCATATGTGATGCAGCAAAGGGTGACAGAGAGCTTAAAACACAACCAGACGTCACAGTTTGCATTGATCTATGCAAAACATTGACTATAAATGTGGGAAAAAATGAAAAAAAGATTAAACTGATTTAATAACCTTAAAGAATCATTTGAATTTGCTTAGAGGCTAAAAAGCTTGTTTATCCATTTTTTTTTGTGTGTGTGGGTGCGTGTGTGTATCATTTTTTAAAAACAGTCAATGAGGAGATCTTTTACGCTTTATATTCATGACATGTAGATCTGGTTTGTTTTTTGGCTCTTTTACATTGGATGTTGAGAATCTATTATCTTGGCTTCACAAGAAAATGCTTCCGAGGCTCTGTCTTGTTGACATGGCAACCAAAGATGGCAGTACTAAGCTTTCAGGGCCAACCATGTTAGCACAACAATGTGGAACTTGCAAGGCCTAAACTGCAAAAAACTTGAAAAATAGCAGAATTCATCATGCAGAATGAACTTAAAAAGATAATAGCAGAAAATTAACCCCTGATTAAAGCGCCCTCCAGTCATTAAAAAAAAATGAATAAGTAAGAATACTGATAAGTCAGTGGCTTCTTTTTTTAATGTACACTGTCCCACTGAAATAAAATTCAAACTTAAACCTAAAACCTCAGAGTTCCGATCATTCTCGTAACAGTACAGCGTTAACAGCCAAAGATGGAGTCTGCAGGGTTCACAGATGCTTTTGCTTCCAAAAGGAAGAGCTAAAATTGCTTTTATATTTTTTCAAAAATGATTCTATTGAAATTGATTAGGTTTGGGTACATTTCCTTGAACTGCACTGTGTCTAATGTTTTGTTTGTAAAACACTGAATATAATCACAGAATCAGTTCATTAGTTCAATATAAATTCACCTCAGTGCTGAAAAACAACGCTGCAAAAACAGACCCGCTAGAAATAAGTCAACAATTCTTAAAATTTGAAACATTTTTCTTGCAAAACAGAGAATAATACATTTTGTCTTAAAACAAGGGTCTTTTTACTTTCTTTAGATTTCATTTTTGCAGTGAAATTGAATTATTACAACCCACTTCCCAGTAAAATCACTAAGAATCTAATCTTAGAGAGAGCTAGAGTCAGACCAGAAACAAAGGAGATGGTCTGACGCTGTGTTTGAAGCTTTCTTCAGAAGTGATGCTTGCAGCTCAGCAGAGAGATGAGGATGCGCCGCTCTCATGCTTGGCTGCTCCTGGAGCTCTGACCTACTTTCCTCATCATTTGCCTCAGAGTGCGCTCACCCACCCTCCAGCATCCACAATCTACCTTTCCAAAGTGGGTCTGCCCTCTGCAGAGGAGGGGGAACTGAGGGTGGGGTTCATTTCTGTTTTGACCTCCATCAGTGCTAGGTGCTTCTGCAGTGAGTGCTGACGACCTGCCACCAACCTGTTCAGTAGCTGTGATTTACTATGAAGTAACCACATTTCTACCCACAACCTTCATGCTGAGTCTCCTTCTGCCAGAATGATCATCAGAAATAATTGCACGCCCATAAAGCTGCAACTTTGCTGCAACTTTTCTGTTTTTTCCTGGTGGAGGGTGTTGGCAGGCTTAAGCTGCTGAGTGTAGATGATAAACTCTCACACAAACACACACACAGGCCACTCTGATGCTGCAGTAAACTGGAGTTCTCCATCAGCACGGTGCCAGTCAACAGCATGCAAGAACGCAGCTTCAGACCTGCCACTCCTTCCTCTGATGCTGACATACAACTCCGTCTGCCTAGTCTACCTCTGCTCCAGAAGAAAAGTGAAATCAAAAAACAAAGACACATTTTTGCTTTGAAACTGTGAAAAGACCCCCTCAGATGAAAATTGTGTTTTTGGTGCTTTTAACATCTTCTGGTAGCATTTTTCTCATGATGGAGGACATGTATAAAGACGCTTATGCTTAAAAATGCAAGATTGGATGTTATTATAAATACGCAAACTTGGCTAACATGTAGCGGTGTCTGATTGTTTTATACGAGGTTCAAACAGGGTTGGTAGTTAGTGTAGTCACAGTACTGTTTAAGTGACATTTATCGGTTTTTTTCGTGTAGCAAACAGGTTTGGGGGTTTTAGATATTGTGAATATTCTAACACAGTTAATTCTCCTAACATGGCTAACGTGTTACAAACACGTTCTGTAAAAACAGTTAAATAAAATCTGACAGACTGACTCCTTTTTCTTGTTTAATGCATCTTAGATACGACAAGAGTTTGAAAATAGCCCATTCATTGATGGTGTGCCCTATAGTGTGGAAAATAGTGTATTTCTGCGCTAGATGGGCCATAAGTTCCCTTCTCCAAGCCTCCAGTAACGAGGAGGGAAAGGGGGGCGGGGTTGCTCCACGCCAGCGGTTCCACCCACAACAGAATTACTAATAAACTACTGCCACTCTGCAGAAATTAAGTCCTGGAAAACGACACAGTTTTTTAACATTTTTATTTAGCATAATCATCATTCAAAGACTACTTTGACAGTAAATCAAAAGAAGATCGGAGTAGGACTTAACAAAAAAAAAGATATTGGTGCTGAATCCAGTCAGACAACATAATGATCTTAAAATGACCTGAGACAGATTTTTCAAAAAGTATCAAGAGGGTATTTTTGGCAAAAATTCCTACTTTATCCAAATCCTTTCAGCCCTAAGGTCAAATGCATCAAACGTGAGAACCAGAGACGTAATTCCACGGATGCTGGGTATGCCAGCCTAAGCGCTGCAGGCAAAACGCTCCAAAAGGAAATCTGGATGCAGTTACCTTTGGACTGCAGCCTAAACGAGTCTGCCGCTCATTTGCCAAACGGCTCCATTTCATCATGCTCACAAGGCCATGCTGCTGAAGCCTGTGACTCAAACTAGCCAGAAGGAGGATCTAGAAACACTCAAGGAAGAGATGACACTGCTGTGGCGTGAACATTCATGGAGGTACTTACAGTTTTCTTTGCCCTCCTCAATGCAACAATAGTTTTCTCTTTGATTTTGAACACAATAGTTGTAAAAAGCAAATTAATTGTCTTTATCAAAAAAGTGTTAACACATCACTTAACATTTAATAAAAATAAAAATAAAGTTTGGTGACAAGAAAGAACAAAGTCTTTGTGTAGTGCAGGCTGTGATCTGTCAGAAAACAATACAGACACATTCTGAAGCAGAAAGAAATGCCTCCTTATGAATTCTGAATGAACGACAGAGTTACGTAACTAAATGCTGCAGTTGTTTGTGCTGCTCTCCCTTCCAGAAGGATGCTTGGAATAAAACTTGAGGAAATGATAAAAGTTTGCTTTTCCCTTGCAGGAGAAAGGTGACTATTACAGTGATTTAAGAAAAACAGAATATTAGAACTGATTTTTAGGAGATTATTTAAAGTTTTTTAAGTGTAATCACACCTATCCACCTTCAAATAACAGCAGAATAACAGAAAATATGACTCCTTAAAAATGTATAAAAAATACAGCGTAAAAAGGTTCTATTACCTTTAAGTATAAAAAAAATCTGATCATACATAAATACTTGAGATCCATAGAAGAAACTGGGCGTTGTAAGGCCACCCAACACTAGAGGACAAGTGCAGGTTATTTTGTAGCAGCTGTAGCTGATCCATACAACAGGACTCATTAAAAAGTCATTCCAATACTATAAGGACATTAAAGAATGTGTTCCTGCTCCAGTGACTTTGTTACCATGGCTACTTCAGTCCCCTGAGAACTCCAGAGTCAACAATTTCAAGAAGTTTTTGTTCTAAACATGAAAAAAGAAATCTTTGTAATGGAGACAAAATCACCATAAATGAGTCAGAGGTCAACACTTAGAGAATCAAAAAGGTGTTGTTTGTCCATATTCTGTGCTCCTTTCATCTTCGTGAGGGTCATTGGCGGTTTGACAGTCCAGCACAACACTGCAGAGAAGTTAACAAGTCACTGTAGAACCACCGATGGATCCAACACATGGTTGGGACATCAGCAGGAAAACAAAACGAATCAAAGGAAACAGAAAAGAAGAAACCAAAATGCAAACCAACAACTTGTCAAGAGAGATGACACAACTCAAACAACACACATTCTCCAGACATCTGCTCCATCAACATATTTGAAGACCTACTCCAATGAAAATAATGTTTTTTGTGTGTTTTTAACATGTTCTTGTGTCATTTTATGATAATGGAGGACAAATACTAAGAAAACTAAAATAAAAAGTGCATTTCTGCTCCATCCCATGATGTATCCAGAGATGGATGACTAGATCATGTAAGTTTTTGTTTTCCTCGAAAAAGCTCAGAGCTAGCGGTTGGTGACAGGAAGGGGGAGCGGGCTTACAGTCCTGTCCACAACTCAGAGATTCATTTCTAATAAACTCCTGCTGCTCTGCAGAAACTACTGTATGTCCTAGAAAATTACAGGTTTTTTTTCAAATTTTGGTTAAAAAAATGCATAATTGAAAACAAAAGACCACTGGGAACGCTTCAAAAAAAAATGATCAGAGAGGAACTTTAGAGCCAACAAATGGAGGGTCAGCTGTGCTCCCAAATAAATCTAATATGATATTTTCTGGTTTATAATGACGCATGTAGGGAAAAGCCTCTAAAAGTTGCTTGGTTTTGGTCTGAGTTGTCTGGGAAGTGCAAACATCAAAGGAGGTCCTTCATTTGTTGTGTTTGGACAGTGTTTACTGCACTGGACTGTACTTCCACCTGTAATTCATCCAGGTGGGAATTACCATCGGACAGTCTGCAAAGCCTCTATCTGTTCTCATCCTCCTTTCTTTCACGTCCATGGAAAAAAACTCGCACCATTACCAGGACCCCCTCCCCTCATGATGCTGACAGGATGAGTCCAGACCTTCACTTCAACAAGAACCTCAGGTGTGCAAATGAACCCAGATGGTTCCTACGACGTTCGCGCAAACGGGTTTATTTCCACGCGTCGTGAATTAGGCCGCGCGCGCTGACCTCGTGCGGATTACAGAGGAGCCCTATGTGGAAGATAAGCGGCCTGGCAGAGACGCTGGCTCTGGTGACCAGACGAAGGAGAGCGAAAAAAAAGGGCTTGGCATTTACGCACAGGCGCAGAACTGTCCCTGCTTCACGGCTGATCCACCATAACGTCATATTAGGGCCCAACTACGTAAATACGGATCTACAGAGAATATTTCTCTTTTTATTTCTGTTTTTGCACATTCTTTCCACGATGCTATGACAAATGAAAGACGCGCGTTCACGAGGCAGAGAAAGCAGACATGAACCAAAGAAAGATCCAGAATCAACCAGAGGGAGGAAAAGGATGGGAATTGATGAAAACCTCCACCCCGACGGACAGTACGGTCCAAAGCAGACAAAGACAGTCAGGTGATGAACCGCAGCCAGCATTTTATGACACCGCCGGCCTCATGGAATCTGTCAATAATCAGATCAAGCACATTACTCTGCGGGATTAGGCTTTTGGGAGCGCGCAAAGAACGAGATCCGTGCGTCTGAAGGAGGAGGACCATCTCCGGAGGATGATGGAGACGGTCGTCCTCGTGGCATGGAGGGGGGAGGAAACGTCTATTTTATTTATTTATTTATTTATTTTAATAAGCAGGGAGGCGACCGCTCCTCCCGAGCATGGAGCGACGAGGACCGCAACAAAAACAGTTTTTTTGGAGAGCGGGATGGGAAGAAGGGTTGGGAAGAGGAGGAGATGCAGCTGCAGGTCCGTCAGGGAAAGCGGCCGTTTCTTCGTGTTTGTGAGCGCACGCAGGCCCAGCCTGCCCCCCCCCCCACCACACAAGAACAAGTGACATGATGGAGGAGCGGACGCTGCTCGAAGCTCTTTCTCCGTCGCGCTTCCTGCGGGATCGCGCCCGCATGAGGTTCGGGTCAGAAAACCAGAGAAATCGACGCGGCTTTCTTACCTGAGCGCAGACTGCGGGCTCGTCTCTTCAGCTGCTGTCGCTCACCGGGCAGGCGCACACGGCTTCTCCTCGCAGGGGCGGCGGCTGGACAGTGGGGGGCGCTGCGGAGCACAGAGAGCAGCGACGGTCCCGAAATGCAACTTGTCTGCTGACATGTAAACAAAAGCTGCTGTCGTGAGACAAAATAAACGCACCAAACCAAGAATGAATGAGACATGAAACCTCTAACACCAAAATCCTGCACCCATGTTAAAGTTCCGCCTTTCTAACGGTGGAGGTGAAGCCACAGACACTGGAAAACACCAAACATGAAGCAATAATGACTTTTATTATCCTGTTATCCTCAGCTCAAAGAAACTCCTTGTGAGACAAGGATAGTTTTCATTAGACTGTCATGCTTCTCATAATGGAAAGGAGATTATTTAATGAGCCACTCCAGTGAAAATAGTGTTTTTGGTGTTTTGGAGGACAAATATTTGGAAAATTAAGATTAAAATGGCATTTCTAATTATTTATTTATTAAAATCATTGTGAATCAGGAGCAGAAGAAAACAATATTGTTTGAAGAAGACAGAACTTGTCCATCCATCCAAGCCTGCCGCATCCCTCTCAGGGTCATGGGGCTGCTGGAGCATGTCCTGACTGTTGGGCAAGGGCAGGGAACATCCTGGACAGGTTGCCAGTCAATTTCGGAGCACACAATCACCACACACATTTCTGAGTAACCAGTTAAACTTATGATTGTAGAAAGAAACCAGAGTGCCTGGAGAAAACGTGCAAACTCCACACAGAAGGGTCCTAGCTAGGATTTGAATCATGACCTTCTTGCTTTGAAGTAAGAGCACAAACCCCTGCAGCACCATGCATGCACCATTTTTGTTGCACCGGTAATGTCAGGTTGTTCGTCTTTATCACAAACACATAAAAGGCAAAAAGGATTAACATTTTACGAACCCGTTTTACGTGCATAGGTGCGAGACAGCTAATGGGACTTTAAGCATCATTTTAAATACGAGCGGCCAACAACAAAATCCAGCCTTGGATGCAGTTAATACACATGCAAGCAAAGCAGCAATTTGCGTCTTTGCTTCACGTATTACATTAGGCCAACGTGAATTTCTATCACTATTTATGCTGGTCGCACATATTTATGTGCAAATAACATCAACCATGTAAGAAATAAACAAAATTAGACAATACCAGAAGTAGTACTCAGAGATTTGCCAAGTCGATGCATACAGTTTGCCACAACCGGAAATAAAAGAGCGGTCTTAGTTTAAATCTGTCACACAGCTCAGTGCATAGTCCATTGCTCTGTCCATTGTTCCCACCCAAAACTTAAAAATTTGGTTAAATCATATAATTATAATTAACATCTTCATCACATAACATGTGATGAAAATGTAATTAAGTTAGATTGGCAGGCTGTCAAGAGGACAGTCAGAGAAACAGCCTGTGAAACAGAAAAACATAACTACTCATGGCAAAAAGTATTCCATACTAAAAGTGAGACAGAATACTTTTTATATACAATTGTACACTCAAAATGTTCCAATTCAGTCTGAAGAAGTATTCAGTAATTATACTACCATCTACTCTACACAAACGTGGTTTATACTATACTTATACTCAGGTATACATAATATAATAAACTTCAGAACTACTACTTTGTGTTAAATGTAAAAACCATCAGACACTTTGCTGCTCATGTTTTCTTTTACACACTATCTGGATTGAACACAGAACAATAACATTTCTTAATTTTTTTTTTTAAAGAGGTGACAATAAACCAGCAATCTCCAGATAAAGCCATAGTTTTCATGTAAAACAGAGAACTGAGAAACTGGAACATTGTAAACCATCATGGCAGAGCTGCGGTTCCGGTACAGAACCGGACCTGCTGTTCAGCAGAGCTCTCGGCATGTGATGGAAAGTCTGAAAGTACAGAGCAGGTAGAAAAAGGCGCACACACGGACATGATGTTTGTGTTTGAACAGGATCTGAGCCTTGTGTGTATTGTTGCGTTTGTTTACATGTTATGCAAGACATATTTTTAGTGAAACAAGCAGGAAACAGAGACATTTCTCCTTCAGGGGACACATAATCAAGCGGATTAAAATATAAAAAACACAAATTATTCATTAATTTATTATTATTATGAATTCTTATCATTTATTTTGCGTTTTACTAACTATTTATCAAAAATCATTATTTAGGTTTTAATTCAAATGAATGTTTTTTATTTAGCTCAATATCACAGCCATACCTGTCTGAATGGGCTTCACGCTGGTATTTATGCAAAGAACATAAAGTCAGTCATAAAATACAATGTTCATATTGTTAAACGTGCAGCTCAGAGACAGCCGGACTGAACAGAAGCCTCAGGAACAGATCATTGGGGATGGCACACAAAGGTTGAGTGTTGGCGTGCAGAACAGGGCGCCCCTGAGTCAGCCCCCCTTCGATGGCCCGCCTGTGGACCTTCAGCATCAGTGCTGGCTGCCAACTTTCACAAAGAGTTGAGAAACTATTCAGTCCAGGAAAACAGCTCCAGAATTATTAACGTTTGGATGTGTTTGGGAACGCTGAAACCCAGATGTGTGAGATGTGTGAGCCTTTGTGTCCCTCTCCTCCTCCTCCTCCTCCTCTTCTCTGTTGTGCCTTGTTGGATGTGTGCCCATTGTAGCAGCTGCCACTGGCTGTGCGGCTGCAGATTATTTGGTTTTACCCTGTGGTGGGAGTTTGCCAGCAGGATTTCTGCCCCTCCTTTAAACCCTCATGCAGACATGGAGGATCAACCTCACACCACCCTCGGCAAATTCGGGTTACAGTTACCAATGAAAAGTCTGTGTAAATGTGCGTTTTGGGCTACAACATTCAAAACTCTTGCACTATGCTGGCCAAAACTTCTTGTGTTTTCCTAGTGTTTTATGATAGCTTTTGCTTGCCTTACAAAGCAACCTTCTACGACCATGTTTGAGTCTCACGTACAAAATAGATTGAATAGAATAGATAGAATACATTTGGTAGTAACGAATGGATGGCGTCCTTTTTAGCTGATGGAAGTGCCAACCATTTGAAAATGTATTATAAAGGAGACAATATTTGCAGTTTGTGCCCAACTGGAATTCTATGTCACCAAGTCTTCATAAATCAGAATAAAGCCGTAAAAGAAAAGCCTGGAGCAAGATTTGCACCACTTTGACTTTTAACACCAAGCCTCTTCCAAATGTAGGTACATGCACTAGTATCAGGTGGCGACAGTCCAACGTGAACACCATATGCTAAAAGCGTGTTCAAGAACCCGCGTTCAGTGCATTCTTGATCACACAACACATGGCTAGTGGCTATGGCAAGTGAAAGGGATTATAAATCACCAGGAAAAACGCTGTTTTTTTTACACAGGTTTTAAAAGTAGCAAGTAATTTACACCATCTTGTGTTGTCCTAAGTTGGGCGTAAAAAGCGGCATTTTATCACATGCAAAACCTAAACACCATTTTGTTGCGTAGCTATATTAATACCGGACATTTTTCCTGGCGCATTATCATACCTTTCACTTGCCACAGCTACATAGCCTTTTATTTGGAAGTGGTCACTCGAACACGCACATTGTTGAGTGCAGTGTGAACGTAGCTTCAGAAAAAACTTGAAATAAAAACTACAAAGCTTTTTCCAAGCAAGCATTATAACTGCAGGAGGTTCTAATGATCTCGTCTTCTTTCTTCATAGTCTTTTTTTAACTTCAAGTATCCCTTGAAACACTGAAAATGTTAGTTTTGTTTCATTTCAACAGTTTTGTCTTGTCTATTAATGATAGGTCATTGGAATTTGATTTTCTGTACAAATTGCAACCAAAAAAATTCTCAAAACAGTCTTTTTAGGTTTTTGTAGTTAAAGATACAGTTATAAACTCACAAGATACATTTTATATGCTTAACTTGCACTGAAATTTCCATGAAAGTTAAACTGATGTTGTCTGAGAGTATTTTCTTGCTCAAAAAGACAGTGTGGGGTTTTTGTCTGCTAACAAAGCTTCAAAAAAAGTCAAGGATGTTTTTAAATTATAATAGAATTAAAGAAAACAGACATATGCTTAAATTGAACAATCTGTGAAATATTGTTTAATAAATGATATTATTTTAACATTTTTTCCAAACTCCATATGGACAGGGACAACAAATTCTTAAAAAGGAAGAACAAAAACAACTGATTAAGTCATGATCGAGTGAATAAAATAGTGGTGTAACACTAGAAAAATAATCTTTCTCCAACTTCAAACCTACAGAGAAGAAAATCATTGAAAGATTTGGAGAAACTGGAGAAATCTCTGTGCGTTGGTGACACAGCCAAACTGCAGAGAGTTTGAGTCAGGAATTGGCGTCCTTGTAGTTCAGATCTTTCTCCTATTGAGGATATTTGAAGCATTGTTAAAGCATATTAGAGAGACAATGAACCTTTCATTTGTTCAGGTTCTCTGGGATGAAATGATGTTCTTCTTTTCTGAAAATGTTCAGGATGAACATCCCTGACATCCCATCCCTTGACTCCCATGTTTGATATGAACAGAAGAGAACATTCCGGCTGGCATTCCTCCAACAGGAGCTTCAAATCCCAGTAGTGAGACTCTGGAGCGTTCTCAGACTTTCCCGCCTGTTGGAAACTTCACAGATGCACCAGGAACATCTGTCCGCATCAGTCAGTGTGAGTTAAGTTGTGCAGGATGGAATATTCCAAACCTGGAAACGTTTCCACTGAACAGCTGTTAATGAGGATTCCTGGTGGTGAACTGAGCAGTTCTTTCAAACTTTGTCTTTGTGCATAGCTCAATTAGTTAGCTAATTATTTTAAACCTTAAAATGATTTAGATTGTAGCTTCAAAAAGTGAAATATAAAAGTTATATATGCTATAAAGTGAAACACTTATAGCAATGTTAAAAAAAATAAAAAAGTCTGCATGTGAGGCATAGCCTGACCTGCAAAATATAGCTTAAGAATGCATCAATGAAATAAAATAACTACACTTTTTTTATTGAAAAATAAAAATGTGATAATAATTTTTAGACATGTCTTTTTGATTATGACCTTTTTCTGTGGGTTTTCAACATGTTTTTTGGAAAAAAGCAGTGAATTTACGAGTTTCCTGTTCTAATACATGAGATAGTGGCGGGTGAGGCTTTGAGCAGCAGCCCCTTCCTTCCCCAGCCCACACTGAAGCTGCAGCTGATGAATGCACACAGCGGCGGGTGAGGCAGCAGCAGCCCGTGCCTCCCCAGCACCGCACACACTGACTGGAGCTGCAGCTGACGAATGTGCTTTAATAATTCTGCCTTTTTATCGTCATAAAAGACGCTCTATTTTAAAATTACCTAATTTGCTTATTTCTCGCCATCTGTCTGAAAACATCGGTGCCAGTTTGCGAATCATTTAGTCTTATGTTTTAATGCACTGTAGAAATACACTCCGTGAGGCAGGCAGTACACCTGCCTCAAGGCAGAGGGCGCTGGTGAGCCCGGAGAATGTGACACAGCGGCTAAAGAATAATAGAATTAGCGATAAAAAGTCAAGTGCAGCCGTCCAGTTACTCTTTCATGTTGTTTATCATCATTTTCTAAAGGATGGATATGGATTACGTTTCAAACCCCTAAACTGAATAACTTGTTTAGACACGATGCTGGTAGTGATCTTCACTGAGAGAGAAAGACTTTTCAAAGTGAAGAAAGAAAAGGAAGACTTCTACAAACAGGTTATTAATGCGTTCCTTCAGAAGTTGAAGTAATGTTATAATAATAATGAAATAATGTTGAGATTTTAAAAAACACCCTCTAACCGCTGCCAATCAAATAGTGAAAAGCTTCTCTGTAGGGTTCATGTTTGTAAATCTGACTGATGACGTCAGTGCCTCACCAGTGAACCTCACTGCACGTCACTGATGTTCATGGTGCAGATATGAGATTTAACACCAGAATGAGCTACTGAGAGACCATCAGCTTAAGAAACAAAAATATTTTTAAAATGTTTTAAAATAACATTTTCAATTCACATTAGAAGACAATAGCTTTTTTTAAATTAAAGAACAAAAACAACTCAGAATTAAAATGAAAAAAAAAAATTTTAATTACTAGTGGTTCAAACAAATAGTAATAACATATTTTAGGGACAAACAAGCTGTATGCTCCTTTTCAAATGTGTTTACAGGTATTATTATTGTTCTGTATATATATATATATATATATATATATTTTTTTTATAGTTGTTGTTCTTATTGCTTTTGTCTTTATATGTGGGTATTCTACAGATTGTTTTCTATTTATTAACATTTATTAACATGTTGAAGCTAATTTAATGAAAAAATAAATACCGGAGCTTTGACATCACATGACAACAAAATTGTGTAAATCAGACTCAGATTTTCACAACAAAAATGTTAGATTTTTACATGGACGTTATTTTTAAGTAAAGTTGTAGATGTCAGGTTGGATCACTGTCTGTCTGCAATATTAGGCTGAGCAAAAAAAGCCACTATGAACTTGTACAAACAACTTGATTTGATTGTATGTCAAAGAAAACATTTAGAAAATAACTTTGATTTGAAAACTATCGGTCCTGTTAAACTCATTTACTTTCTTGTAGTAAAAAGTTTAAATTTCTTCTTATTTGTGACCAACAGGTCTCTGAATCCTCGACAGTGTTGCTTGTTGCCTGCATTTATCAAATATCAACACCCCACACTTATCAGGAATGATGGATTTTGCATTGCATTTTTTGATCAAAACGTTTTTTCTTTTATTTGCTTTTCTTTCACAGTTTTTCTTCTCTTGTATTTTGACCTGTAGTTTCCTTTTGTCTTTTTGTAAGAATAGCAAAATGTTGTTATTGCTCTATATGTACGCTACAAGAAAATTTGCATTCACTGTTTATGTCCAAAATGGGTTTTGTTCACAAATGAGACATAATTTCTTATCTTATATCCTCCTAGAAAAAAAGTTTTGAATTGATTTTTTTAATGTGATGCATTTCATTCTGCTTTGTCCTGTGAACGTTTTCATGAATTTTTGTCAAAAGTGTCTAAAGTGAATCTGTGACCGGAGTGTCTGAACCCTCCTCTCCTGTTGTCTGCTGCCCCCTGCAGGACATTGCTCTTCTGCGCCTATTTCTACCACTTTGACCTTCATGAAACTGTGATCATACATTTCCCTGCAGTGACTATTTACCATGAACTCATGTTAAAGCTCGTATTTCACACAAAAAGACCTGAAATAGCTGATGTGTTTAAACATTTTTTGAAATTCTTTAGCTTTAGCAATATAAAGCCAGTTAATTTCAGCACTTTGGCTGTTAAAAAATTCGACAAAAATGACATTTTATAGGATTACGCTGCAAATTCCTGTAATAAGTACTTTCAATGTTAATATGTAACACCACTGCAAAACTGCAGATGGATTTTTACTGAGAGCGTCACTCAGAAGGGTAACTAAAGACATACCTTAAAGTGAACACAGATGAGGGTAGAAAGTATGCACACTTTTACCCTCAAAAATCTTGTTTTGTGTTTATTTATTTGTCTTTTTTTTTTTATAAATCTCAAAGGACAGATTTTGATTTTATTTCTTTTTTTTGCAGCATCTTTCTTCACACGACGATTAAACTTTAGATGGCTTGTTTCTTTTGATGCAGTTCTCTCCTTTTTTCAGAAGATTTTACAACAATTTATTCTCAAGATTTGTAATCAGGTTCCTTAAAACTACTGGGCTAAAGCATGTTCAAACAAAGAATGATGACATTGGCACAGAAAGCACAAAAACCTGTTCTACTGTTCAGTGATGGAACACAGAAACAAGAGTTTTATGTATTTTTCTCCTTTCAAAAACTAAAAATTCATTTAAAATCTGCATTTTAAATGGTTTTGAGTGGAATTGTCTAAAAATGTAATTTTGTAAATGATCTGCTAGTAAATGTGGCTTGAAAAAGGGGGGATTAGAGTTTTTGCAGGTAAATTGTCTCACAAAAATTGTTAAACTGTAGATATAATAACAGCTTATAAACTCTATAGTGTAACGGATACTTCATAAACTTCATAAATGATTGAAAAAACTTTTGCACACTCCAACAACTTCTCTAAGTAATTTAAGAAAAGGCAGTTCAGCAGTTATCAGTCCTATTTCACTGTAAATTATTTAAACTTTGGTATTAATGCCTTTTAAAAAGTCAGAGTATTGATTAACAGGGTTTTAATAATTGAACATTTAAGTACATAACTGCACACAATAGATCATAATTTGGGGTGTAACAATTAATCGACTTCATCGATTTGCTACAATCCAACCAGATTGATCTGTCTGATGCGAGTTGTTAATGGAATCGATCTAATTCATGGTACACAGTCACATGACTCCTCATTAGGTAATGTTTTTTTTTTTTTTTTTTACTTTTTTATTTTAACTTTTAATAAAGTGATTACGTTTGTTACAATATATAGCTGATTGTATATCTGATAGATTTTTGGTCAGTAAAATATTTTATGCTTCAGTTAAAACAAGAACTTTGGAATATAATTGAAGATCTCCACGTTTGATGCCAGATTCAAACATCCTTGCTGACATGTGCAGATTGCGCAACTACAGCCTCCCCATCAGAGACCTCGGGGGTGGGGGTGGGTGGGTGTAGGGGTCACCTCCAGAGATTCACGGAGGAGCCGTGGATGACCCTGTGGAGAACCTCCACACTCTTATCTGTGGCGCAGCCGCATCTGCTCCGATCTGAGCGAGGAAACAAAAGTAAGGAGCAGAAAACGAAAGAAGGAGTCCCCACCTCCCCTTCCTCCGCCTCGGAATGGTCTATCCCACATGGCGCCCTGCCCCCATGTGTATGTTGTTGTCTTAATGTTCTCCGGTCTGGACGGAGAAGGAGATCTGACTCCGCGTAAAGACGCAGCTCCTCATGGAGATGAACGGCTCAGTGGACGGGAGCTGCGAGCGCGCTCCTGACGAAGGCGCCTTCCTCTTCACCTCCGAGTCAGTGGGAGAGGGACATCCTGGTGAGTGGGAAGCGTGGACCAAAGGGAAACGACAACCTTCATGTTCCAGAGATCATGGATGAGTTTGAGGAATGTGCAGAACGCAGACTGGAGCATGCGCACAACTCAGTGCGCGTGCAAGAACGCTAACAGTTAATTACGCATGATCTTAAGGCTGCAAAAAAGCACAAAAACTAAAACTGAAGTATTAAAACAATACAAGTAAAGAAACAAAATCCAGTTTAATCAAGAATGCATTTATTTAATAAAACAACTGTTTAAAATTGTAAATGAAATGAACAAATTTGAATGAAAACTATTTTCAGCTTGAAATGTGTTCTTTTGTTCAGATCTCATGCATACTTCACTGCTGCAGCTGCTGCAGTCACGTGGGTCTATGGAAGCACGTGCGCTGCTTTCATGGATGAAAAAGGGCAATCTCTGCTCTGTTTCACTCCATTTTTTGTCTTAAAACACAAATAAACGATGTTCAAACGCTTTTAATTTTCCAGATCAATCACAGACAGACAGACTTTAGACCAGATAACTCCCAGTGCATGCTGGGAAAAAAAAACTCCAATCCCACCTGTCAAAAAACCCAACATTGGTTTCAGCAAATGTATTCAAAAATCTTTTTCTCTGGAGTTCTCTGGGACATGCCAGGAGTTCCCTGGTATGCTTTCCCACTCTGTCATCTATTCATAGTTCCAAAAATCCCAGCAGGAACGATATGGAAGTCTGACGGCGCAGTGAAAGGGGATATTGTCAGGCTCCGCCTCCATCAGGAATCTGTAGGGTCACAACCGTTGGCACACAGATGCCCTCACTTGTGAACTGAAGTCTTCTCTTCCAGATAAGATATGTGACCAGATCAGTGATGCAGTGCTGGACGCTCACCTGAGCCGAGACCCTGATGCCAAAGTGGCTTGTGGTGAGTAATGGTTTTTTTATGTCCATGATTTGTTGCAAGAAATTGAGATGTTGCTTCCAATCCGAGTGGTTTGTCCACAGAGACTGTTTGTAAAACGGGCATGGTGCTCCTCTGTGGGGAGATCACATCACGAGCGTCTGTGGACTACCAGAAGGTGGTGAGAGACGTTATCAAGCAAATCGGTTATGACAGCTCCAGCAAAGGTAAGCTTGAGTTTAAAAAAACAGGAAATATTCTCAGCTTCATGATTCAGAACATTTGTTTTTGTTTTAAAAATCAATAAATGGAATCAAGTCAATCTTAAGTTAGAAAATTATGCAATCATTGATCAATCTATGGAACAGGTTCCTTTGAAAGGGATTTTGTTGTTGTTTTAAAATGTTTGGTAAAATAAATGCATTTTTCTTCTGGAAAGTTCCACCTTACCTCAGTTTAAATCTATGGTTATGTGAAAACTTTAAAAAAAAGGGATTTTAAATGAAAGTGTAAAAAAAAAAAATCAATCAATCAATCATTTCATTAACAACAACATTGTACAACACTAGGTGCTTGACATAAGGGACATATACTGTGTAAACAAAGGTTAAAATAATAAAAACCCAATAAACTAAATAAAACAACAATAAAAAGACAAACATAAGTTTAGTATGAAAAGGCATTGTATGCATTAAAAGATAGAACAGGTGACAATATCCAAATTCTAAACCATAAAATACTTAAAAGCCCCAAAAATAATAATTAATTAATTGTTTAATAATTAATTAATTAATTTGAAGTGAAAACATACCTGCAAGTTTGTGAACTTTCTGGAACTGCACACTTTAAAAAGTGTGAATTGACCATCAGAGCATACAATTGGATAGAAAAATAAAAGCAGGTGATGTGAATGTCTAGTTTAACTAATTTCAATTTATGGTGCAGCTATGGGAATAAACCGAAAGTAAATATCTGCAAATCTGAATATAGAACAAATGGATGAATTTGAGTGATTGGTGCAAATCCCTTAAACCTGTTGAATAAATGTTTGACTTTATGTTCCAACACTGTGTTTATCTAAAGCTGCATTGGTTCTTTTTTTTTTTTTAATTCCACCTCATCATTATTGTAAAATGGTCCACATGGGTTTCTGTCGGCGCAGGTTTGGACTATAAGACGTGTAACGTGCTGGTGGCACTGGAGGAGCAGTCTCCTGACATCGCACAGGGAGTTCACGCTGATCGCATGGAGAGTGAAATCGGAGCAGGAGACCAGGTAATCTGAATTTATGAGTTAAATAGATTTTATTCCAGTAGATTCCTCTGCAGATCACATTGTTGGACTGACTTCATGCTGTGTGAGCAGGGTCTGATGTTCGGCTATGCCACAGATGAGACGGAGGAGTGCATGCCTCTTACCATAGTCCTTGCCCACAAGCTCAATGCTAAGATGGCCGAGCTGAGACGAAATGGGACCGTTCCCTGGCTCCGCCCTGATTCCAAAACACAGGTGTGATGATGAGTTCCTCAGGCAACCGTGCATGACTTCCACTCAGGTTTTCTGGTTCTGCAGTGTCACACAACCCCACATTCCTGAAAAGGAAATCTTTAGAATCCCATGTTTACATGTATATACGCAGCAGAAGGATGGATGGAAATGGCAGCAGAAGTTTTCCTGTTTTTTGTTTATGAGTACATGCATGAGTACATGCATCCCCTGCCCCAGATGCAGTCATCTGGGGCAGGGGATGCCATGCAGCCAGTCATCAGCTGCTAGAACAACCTCCAGCTTATGGATAAAACTTGAGAAAGAATCCAATCTGGAGAGAACTCCTGCTCCGGTTTTCAGAAGTAACCCATGTCAGCTGTTGGGGAAAATGCATGAAACTGTTGCTGCACTCATGTGTCTTTTCCATTGATTATTCTGTTAAGAATCAGGTTAAAATGCTAGAATAAACAAACAAAAAAAAGCCCATATTTGATTTTAAACATGACTTTGTTCAGATAAAGAAATAAAACAAAATTTTTACATTGCAGGTAAAGCAAGTTAGCAATTTAGCTTCTGCTAAAGCCAAAAATAATGCAGAGAAAGGTAACAGACAAGTTAAAGAAAAGATACAATATTTATCACAAATTTAAAAAATGTAATTTTTTCATTGACTGTATATGAAAACTGGACAGAGGGAGAGGGACATCACTAAAACACTTTACTTGTGGTTCCAAAAAAATGAGGTTGCTATTTTTTTACAATATGGATGTTGCCATCTTGGAGCCAGACAGCATCAGTAATCAGTGATTGATCTGAGTCCGTTTGAATCTACGTTTCCATGGCAACTACTCTCACCAATCATGAGTGAGCTTGTTGAAAGTCTACACCCCTACTTACTTGAAAGTGAGCTACACAAAATCTGTGTGTAGCTGTAATGAACTTTTGACGTGAGCCCACATGCTCACATACCCACATCGAGGCATCTGATTGGTCAGTTTATAATTTCAATAACTTGTACTACTGGAAAAAATATTATCACGAACATGTTAAAAAGGGTATCGGAGCAAAAACTGTTATTGTGACAAATAGAATGACTGAGTAATAGCTGTATACAAGTCTATGAGGTTTTGGCTTCTTGGAAACAGCAGGCACTTCCTGTTTGGAACTCCAGGGGCAGGGGCCACTCAGTCCCTTTCTCATATACAGTCAATGTTTTTTTTCTGATTTTTTTTTTATTACTGGTACCCTAATTTTGCACCCAAAAACATAAAATTAAGGTAATTTTGGAGCCAAAGTGGTTTGATGCATATGTGTTAACATTATCAGACACACTCATGTTCAAGTCAGACACTAACTTCATATAGCAAAAACAAGTGTTTTTTTTTACATTGTCTGCTCTTAAACAAAAAAAAAACATTAAAAACTAAGAGATAGACAATCTCATGAAGCATCTCCATCCTTCATTTATTTCTAAAACTTTTAAAAGTTTTGAATGTCTTAACTGTACATCACATAGTAGGATGTTTGAAAACGTTCTTTGAAAAGAAATTTGAATCAAATCAACATTTTCTCTCAAATCCTTTTCTGGAATAAGTATTTGAATTTCAGTAGATGGAAAAACTGCAATCTGTTAAAAGTGTTCAGTCATGTTCTTTATTTCCTTTGAGCAGAAATATAAAATGAATTAAATGTAGCGGCCGCATAAGTGGATGTAATCACTGTTATATTCCAAACAGAGCAGTTATAAGATTGAACTGCATTGATTCATTTCAATATAAAGTCCTGCCACCGTAGAAACTGGTGCAGAGCTGGTGATCTTTAGAATGTGTTTACCAGCCAACATGAACGAGCGTTCTGACATTTGAGCTGGGAACGCCTTTCCTTCAACACTTTTAGCGACACGTCCCTTTGAAGTGATGCTCCCAGCTCGCTGCACAGACGACATTCCAGAGAAGGATTTGGAAACACGAGGAAGATTTTCAGAGGAGAACTTCTGCTGAAAATGTCAGCTCATGTAAACGCTTTGTCCTCATCCAGGTGACGGTCCACTACAGCCAGGAAAATGGCGCCGTGGTCCCTGAGAGGATCCACACCGTGGTGATCTCGGTGCAGCACGATGACCATGTTAGCCTGGAGGAGCAGAGGAGGGTGCTGATGGAGAAGGTCATCCGAGCTGTGATTCCTGCTAAATACCTGGACGAGAACACCGTCTACCACCTGCAGCCCAGTGGGCGCTTTGTGATTGGAGGGCCACAGGTACGACATTCAATTTTATGCTTTTTCTATGTTCACATTTAAATTTCTGCTCATTTTATACAGCAAAGGACACTTGTCTTTAAGAGTTTAGTTTTCTGGGCCATTTTGCTGCCAAAGAGACTTTATTAATAGTTGGAGATCACAACTCTGCCCATCTTTATTTGAGGAAAGGAAAAATAAAACCGCATGAAGACTGACTGCTTTTTTGAAGAAGTGGAGCTGCGAACGTTTACGTATTTATTAATTTTTTTCAGGGAGATGCAGGCGTGACGGGCAGGAAAATCATCGTTGACACTTATGGGGGTTGGGGGGCCCACGGAGGAGGGGCCTTTTCGGGGAAAGACTACACTAAGGTGGACCGCTCGGCTGCCTACGCTGCCCGCTGGGTGGCGAAGTCTCTGGTGAACGCCGGGCTGTGCAGGCGGGTGCTGGTGCAGGTAAGACTTCCGGTATCAGAATGAAAGTCCTCCTTCTATAAAATCAATATCTTAAAGTATTCAAATGAATTTTTTTAATTTTTAAAAAGAAATTCTTTATATAAAAGTATAAATGTATACATATATATATAGACAAGCATATTGTTTGTGTCAAAAAAACTTAGATGCAGACTTGTTGATTTAATTAGCAAAATAAGAGAAGTCTCATGAATGCGGTGCAGAGAAGCTTCTTCTTCATCGATGTGGCGCCTGCATCTACTTACACAGTAGGGTGATGCAGCACCCTTGAGAAGCGGTAGAAATATTATTATTTGTGTTTTTCTGTCTCCAGGTTGCATATGCTATCGGAGTTGCTCACCCTCTCTCCATCTCTCTGTTCACCTTCGGTTCCTCTCAGAAGAGCGAGAAGGAGCTGCTGCAGATCGTTCACAGAAACTTTGACCTCAGACCTGGGGTCATCGTCAGGTCAGGATTGTTAGTTGTCTACTTCAGTGCGCAAATGCTGATCAGCTTCACACGCCGATTCAACCCTTTGGTCTCCACTGTGCTGCAGAGACCTGGACCTGAAGAGACCCATTTACCAGAAGACGGCTTCCTATGGGCACTTTGGCAGGAAGGAGTTTCCCTGGGAGGTCCCAAAGAACCTGGAGTTTTAATGTGCATTAGATCACAGATACCCACTCAGCTGCTGCATGGGATTATGGGAGAGGATGGAGAGGAGGGTGAAAAGTCTCTGATTGGTTTCTGGTTTGGAGGTTTAACACCCGTTAGCCGACATCTCAAATGAACTTTTGAGAGAGTTCCAAACTTCTGCTGCAGTCGGCTCCAGTTCAGGGCCAAACCACTCTTTGTGAATGATGATGAGGCTTCCCCTGCTGGCCAGAGAGGCCCTCTCCTGCTTTGATTTCATGTCAAAAACTGTTTTTTCTATTTTCCACACATTTTTAGGAGAAAACTTGTGCAAAATTAGATTTTTGTGAAAGTTTTTTTAGGAATAAATCTTATTTGAGCATAAATATATCTGTTTTCTCACAATGTCTCAGAAAAAAACCTCTTCATATCCTTAGTTTAAAAATAAAATAAGCTCAAATACTGCTATTAGTTTAAATGTCCAATTCTTAAGGATAAAAGCCAAAAAAAAATCTGTCTTAGATAAAGACTTCTAGTAATTAAAATGATGGTTGGATGGCCTCAGCCTCTCTTTTAACAGAAGTTTTGTCTTTCTTCAAAAGTTTATTTTTTGCTTAATCCTGTCTTAGAATTTTATTTTTATATTCTCTTTTTTAAAGACCTATGGAGAAAATTTTAAGGCAAAACTAAAGGATCTTCAAAAGTCAAAGCAAACATTTAAAGTTTGTGAATAATCAAGTTTAGCCATAGTTTAATATCTTTGAAATAATGCAAGTTTAAATGTTTATGGCTTTGAGTTAAACAAAAGAAACACATTTGGGTAAATTTAGGATTATGTTCAGTGACAATAATAAAAAAGTAATCCCTTTTTGTTGCAGAAAGTCTGCAAATTTCATCCTAAAATATCCTAAATGATCCTATTTTTAAGTTTTTGTACTTGATCGAAATCTATATTCTAAATAAATTGTGAATCACTGAGGAAATCTGTGGCATTTTGTGTGTGGGATGGGATTCCTCCTTTTAGTTCCACTCCGAGCCTCCTCTGTGAGTGACTTTACTCACAATTGAAAAAGTAGAAAGACTTTTTTTTATATTTCTGTGTTGATTTTAGTATTTAGGTTTTCTGAAAAATTGTTTGATTGAAAAAGGCAAACTTTTCTTTTTAAAAATGTTGGTCTAGGTTTTTTTTAAAGCAGTTTCTGTGTCAAAATGTAAATTGTTGTTTAATTTTTCTTCAATAACCAGCAGTTAAAGCAACTTTTACATCAGAGATAAGCTTATGTGCATAGTGATAATGCTCCAGCTGTTTGTTATTGTAAATAATAAAAGCAAATTGGTATAATGACATGTTTTTGGCACAAAGTAAGGCTTTTTGGAGAGAAAAAATGAAAACTGTGATGTATGAAGACTTCCTGAGAGAACAATGAACGAAGCAGCTTCAGTGAAGAACATCCGCTTCTAAGGCGGTTTGTTGGATGAAAGGCGATCTCAGCCAAGCACTCAGAGGGAGGCATGTTGTACAAGAAGGAAAACTCAAACAAACATATGTGAGCACGTGCTGCTGGCCTTTGTGCTCAGCAAGGCACGTGTGCTGTTATGCAATCGTACTGTAGTCAGTGCAGGCAGTATAGAAGTTCTTTTGGGTCACTGCTGAGGAGAAAAGCTGTGTTTTGGTCTCATGTGTTCAAAGAAGAGGATGTTGACTGCAGTCTGGCCTCCAACATTGCTCTTCCAGGTTGCCCCAGCTCTCCCCTGCTACATCCAGCATGGCTGACTTCAGGTTTGCTACAGGATTGTCAGACTGTCCGTCTGGGGGTGACCCGTGCCTCCTGCAGCCTCCGCCTTCTGCTCAGAGGTGGAGAAACTGCTCAGTCCTCCTCTGGAGAGCACTATCAGAGTGTCCCCCGACACGCCTCTGAACTCAAAGGCAAACGTCCCGTAGAAGACCATGATGAACATGCAGTAGATCCACTCAAAGATGGCGGAGGTGTGCTGTAGAGAAAAGCTCTCCTGGCAAAAGAAAACTCCACCTGGTAAAGAGGTAAGGAGAACAATGCAAGGAGAAACTGCACAAGCCTGAAAAACAGTTGATACAAGAATATTCAGCCAACCTGCAGCTTTTTAAAACCATAATAAAAATATTTCAAACCTAATTTACATTTCAATAAGAAAAGTTGATGTAATTTCAGTTGAGCTAGTGAAAAGCTCCTGAGCTTCAAATTCCCTGCTTGCATGTTTTTAGTTTATAAAAGTAAACACAAGATGGCAGTACAGGTTCATTCATTTTCCAATCCGCTTTATCCCTTTCGGGGTCACGGGGTTGCCGGAGCCTAACCCGGCTACTCATGGGCGAAGGCAGGGTACACCCCTGGACTGGTTGCCAGCCTGTCGCAGGGGTCACAATCACACACCCATGCACACACACTCACATTCACACCTAGGGACAATTTAGAGCAAGCATGTTTTTGGACGGTGGGAGGAAGCCGGAGTACCCGGAGAAAACCCACGCATGCACGGGGAGAACATGCAAACTCCACACAGAAAGGTCCACCAGCCAGGACTTGAACCGGGAACCTTCTTGCTGTGAGGCAGGAGCGCTAACCACTGCGCCACCGTACAGTACAGGTTGAAAGACAAAAGCATTTTTCTTCAGCTGCGGAGAAGACTGAAAATTGGTGCTTAGTGTCTGATAAAGTTAATCAAAAATAATGATTTGGATCACCACGTGAATATTTTTTCACTACACATAAACAAAAAACAACATTTCGTTTTTTTTTTTTGGAATCATCTCATTTTTTAGGAGCTAATCTCTGTGCATCACTAAAGCTGGGTTTCTTTGGATTGAAAGGTACGTGGACTCAGTAAACGTCACTTGTCTTGTCTTTTCACCAGTAGTTTTGAAAATTAAGCATCTTTTTAATTAAAAACAACAAATCCCAATCGTGTTGGTGGGGTACAGACTCCAGACCTCGAGAGCTGGCATCCTGCTTACCGGGTTCAGGTGTGTTTTTCCAATGAGGAGCTACAGGGGCAGGTTGGCTGAAAACATGTAGGACACCGGCCCTTGAGGCCTGCAGTTTGACACCTGTGTTATTGTGCCACTAAAGTTCATGGCTAAACATCAACAAATTCAAAGGATACTGAGCACTAAAGCGATGAGAGCCAGTAGAGTGATGCAAACGCGTAGGTGACCGATCCAGAACTCCTCCTGGGTTTTGGCCAGTCTGTAGGTGAGAGCTGACTGGAGACACACAAACAACATGCTGCACGGGAAGGCCACGCCAGCCCCAACGTAATGCAGCACTTTGGCAAAATCCACCTGAGAAACACAGATTAAAAAAGAAAAGAGTTATGCAAAAGGAAATAAGATAGCTGCACGTGAACACCTGACAGTTCAACTAGCATTTCTGTAGAAAGGTTTCTGGATCAAAGCCCATTGATCTGCTACTGCTTAATCCTATGCAGGGTCATGGGTTTGCTGGAGCCTATCCCTATTACAAGAGGGCCAAGGCAAGGGTACGCTCCATTATAGGGCCACACATACACCAAAGGGATCATTTAGAGATATCAAACAACCTATCAACAGTTTTGGACTGTGGAAGGAGGCTGGAGTTCCCAGAATACATGCTCAAGGAAAGAATGAAAGGGTCAACCACCAAATGAAGTCTCTGGGGTTCTCCAGGGGGTGGTTTCCCTTTCAGATGGAGAAGAAATAGTTTGACACAAACTCCACACAAAAAGGAACCCAACTAGGGCTTGAACCAGAACCTTTTTGCTTAGAGGCAAGAGTGCTAACAACTACACCACAGGGATGATATCTTGAGAGTTTTTTTTCTTCTGGTAAATGATTACTTACCAAGTACGATCAATCACAGGAGAAGTGAGGTACGAAATGCCAGATGCGCCAAAAAGAAGGAATTAGAAAACCATAAAAAATGATAAACAAATACAGAAAAAATGGAAAAAAAATGATTTCAATCCTTTATGTAGAAGAAGTTTTGGCACTTTTTCAAAGTTAACATGAGGGAAACTGATGGAGCAAAATGTGTTCAAAGGGCCTATACCATGCTTTTTAAAAAGTCTTTCAGAGTAAACTACAAGCACATATGTGATCAAATACTACCTTTGGCACACCAAAGAATACATTTTTTATTAATTATGAGTTATTTTTGCAAGTTCTTTTTTTCTACGTCATAATGTGAGAACCTGCTCATAGTTGTGGATTGGGAGGGGCTGGTGCTCAGAGAACAGGGTTTCAGAGCAATGCTCAGAGATGCATGAATGAAGCAAAAACAGCTTTGTGGTTGTTTATCGTGAGGAATGAACATTATTTATTTATCTCATTTTCATAGCACACAACAACAAATTACATAACATTCTGAATTTTTGATAAAAGTGAAAGTGGACAGAAAGAAGAAAACCTATTATCTCTGCCCCATTTAGCTAAACCAATCAAGCTATTTTAACCAAATCTATCTCTTTGTAAAACAACATAAATACATCAACTGGCAGGCAAAAGCAACCAAAGCTAAAACAAAAAATAAAAAAGTATAAAACAAAACAAACATCAAAAGCAACATATATAATACAATAGTTGTTATTAAAAGTTGGATGAAAGTTGTACGGAGCTCCTTGTGTCAAGCAGCATGCATTGTTAACCAACCAACAAGCAGTAACATTAGGCAGATTATACAGCAGTAAGGGGGTTCCCTGTCTGCATACACACAAATAGTAAAACAACAACTGGTTCCATGCCCAGCCCTGTGTCAGAAGGGAAGGAGTATGCTAATCACTGTATGGCTTCATGTGGTCATGGAGGTGTGACTCTTGCTCTGATTGGTTGTGATATGTGTGTCGTTCTGGATGTGGCGTCCAATCAATGATGGCTTCTGTCACGCGGCTGAACAAGGTCATTCTGCTGCACAGTGGAAAGATAACAAAACATTAAAATAATTACAAAAGAGGGTATTTGGCCAGTAGTATTTGCTATAATTGTGCTTCTTAAAAACCTCATAGATTTCCCCAAGTGTTAGAAAACTGTCTGAAAGTGAAAAAAGATAAGGATAAGAAAATATTGCATGCATGTAGAACAAAACAGAGCAGATAGAAAAACAGAAAGACATGAGGTCTGTCTTGACTCAACAATGAGTAACATCTCGTTGAAAGAGCGTCAAAGGATAGAACTCAATCATCTGCCCCAGGAAACAGTAATGATGGTCATTTACCAGGCCATTTTCCACTGAGGAAGCCAGCAGCAGGTCAACTTGAACTTAGGAATTAATAACCAAGAAAATTAGAGTCAGATATAAGAAATGACATTTTTTGCACCATCATTTTGAAACATTATAGTTCTCTGGGCTTTACTGCATTTAAAAAGGACACAAATGTGACTTCAGATGGTCATAAAATATGAAATGGAGGAAAATACTGATTGATAAATCTGAGAAAAAAAGTCAAAGAAACTCATTTGGCAAACGCAGATTTCCCAAATGAAAACTGTGGGCCGTCTGGTATCATTTCCCCTGTTAAAAGACCACCTGGTTTCAAAGTTTTTTTTTTAAGTTTATTACGTCTATTTCTATAAAACTTTTCTTTGTCCTGCCCTATGCTCAATTTTAAAGTCTCTTCAGGCTTTTCTTTTACTGTTCAAAGATGATCAAACCAGTTTATATATGACCATGGTACCAACCGACTGTTTCTGGGAATTGAATTTTGCGGTGTATTCAGACTGGAAAAGACTGTTGGTCAAGACCAAGTCTGTTTAATTTGGTCCAGATTGAGTCCTGAACCTCGCGCTTGGTCTGTATTCAGACTGCCGTCAAACAGACATTTCTGCTTCCAAACAAAACCACGTCATCAAAGATCTCTTTAGTCACTGGCCAGGAATTATGAGGGCGGAGCAAAGCAGAGACAGCAGCTAATGAGGGGGCGAAGAACAATGTGAGAAGCAATGTGTAACATGCTAAAAGTTGTACCAAAGGATCTAGGCCGTGCAAAAGCAACTTTTTAAAGCTTTTAAGTGTATTATAATGTTCATTCCTCATTATAAACAATCCTGAAGTGGTATTTTGATCCATTCACGCATCTCTGAGCATTCCTCTAAAACCCTGCGCTCTGAGCACTAGCCCCTCCCAATCCATGAAAACAAGTGGGTCCTCACACTGTGAT
This sequence comes from Adrianichthys oophorus, assembly GCA_036245035.1. Lineage (NCBI taxonomy): Eukaryota > Metazoa > Chordata > Actinopteri > Beloniformes > Adrianichthyidae > Adrianichthys > Adrianichthys oophorus. The sequence continues at coordinate 5,586,233 of BSAI01000012.1, forward strand.
GTCACAAAGAGGGGAACAGCCCCTTCCAGTTCATTTTATATGCACCAAATGCATATGCATTTTTGCAGAAGTGTGGATATTGGTTGTTTTTGTGGGCGCAACGCAGATACACTGCTGAGGCCAACTCTAGAATGACGTCATGAAATGGGCAGCACCCACAAGGAGCGAAAGGCAGAGCCTGAGCGATCCATATCCCGTAATGCCCGGCTACGGTGGCCGTTTGGTTTGAGTTATTCCGTTCCAAGCACAGAGCCTTTTCTGACTAAAGAAAGTCAGAGCGAACCGGAGTTCAGCCCGACTGAAAACAAAATGAGACCACCTTGAAAGATGGGTCAGAGAGTGGTCCCAGAACAGGGTCTGCTTGGGTGTATTCAGACTGGAAATGTTATCTGAATTATTGAGATAAACAAACTCTGGTTCACTTTCAGCGAACAAAATGTGTCCAGTTTGAATAGACCCTCAGTCAAAGCGCTCATAGGAAGTGAGGCGAGCTCTTAGGTTGGGGGTTTGAGGGGCTGTAAGCAGCAAAGCATGTAAACAGAAAGCTCTCAGTTATGAGAAGGAAGGAGGAGGGGTGCTCCATGCTTCTGGTTCCACCTACAACTCAGAGATGAACTAGTGCTGCTCAACATAGAAGACAACAGCACTAAAAACAGCATAATCATAATTAAAAGACCACTGGGAACGCTTTGAAAATAGATCCAAAGATGATCTGAGTGGAACTTTAAAGTGTGTGAGGACCTGGTAAACATTTTTAAAAAATGAGCACAAACAGCACCATAGTGATTTCTAACAGGAGTCATTGAGGAATGATGTGGCCAAAATCTACAGAAGGATTCACAGTCCAGTTTCTCTGTTTACGTCAATCCTTGTTTGTTACATCCAAAGGTTAGACGTACACATACTTCATTCAATAGGTTATCTCTGTTTGTAAAAAGTGTTTTTGCAAACACACCCGTGCTGTTAATGTCCCAATGTTGCTGTGTGTCCAAAGAGCAAATGCTGCAGCTCTTCCCTTTAATAAACCCAAACAAATGCTAACAACTAACAGCAAAGGTTTTTCCTTAACTCTCATTTTTGGGGTTTCTCGAAAAACTAGACTAACTTCATGTCCCAAATCTGAGCCTCTGTCACTGTGAGATCTATTCACCACCAAAGAAGAAAAACAGAAGATGAACGCAAACTTGCTTTGGAAGGTCTTCAAAGCAGTCAAAGCCTGCAGGAGAGAAGAACATCAGGCAGACTTAACAGCTCCCACAGAGAAGAGGCGCACAATGCATGATGGGAGACATTTTCATCCATCAGTTACTGCTGGGTTTGGTGACTTGTACCTAATAGAATTTTAGAGGGAGATCCATTTTGACAAGAATAAAATCAGTGCATGTCAACATACAGTGGCAGCTGTTCTTGTCATGACTGTAAATGTGTTTCTGTCATTCTTTTTGCATTCTTGGTTTAGTCTTCTCAGTGTTACGGGTGGAGTTCAAAGACCCAGACGCAGAGAAGGCTTGGACACAGAGGGGTGAGTTTGGAGCTTGTTTTAATCACAGGAACACAAGATCACCTAAGCACACAAAACGCTCCAACACAGGGAACAGAAACACACTGGCTTAAATAGACAAACACACAGTCAACTAAACAGGATGCAGCTGTGAACACCTCCAGCAGGAGACACAGGAGAGAAGGAGGAGAAAAGGAACACAGACCTGCACAGAACAAGCAGTGAAAGAAAACCAAAAACTACAACAAGATGAATGTGTCATTCAGAGCCTGTCTGCTCAGCACTTCTCTGTGTTCTTCCATGTTACAGTGTTGGAGCAAATGCACAGTTCTATTACTCTGCCTGAATTTGACCTGCAATCTGTTTTATTTAGGAAAACTGCAGAAGCTGCAGTAAATATTTACCTTTAACCAGCATTTTTCTTATTTTTTTGTTTGATTGGGGCATTAAATGCATGCGTGTGGCATTTCTCTTATCAACAGGAGTCAAGTTAGGTTTTTTTTTTTGCCTTTTGTTCACCCTGAGCTTCTGTTCTTATGCTTCTACACAAAAAAGTAGACTATTAACTGTTGATTTTAAGCTGGAATCATTACATTTTCACTGATATGTCTGACATAAAGCGAAGGGATTTCCTGCATCAGACTAAAGTTCACAGGCATTAGATTTGGTTCATTATAGAGTTTAAAGTTTCTGCTGTACCCCACTTTATACTTTGACTGTCTATCTCATTTCCCTTCTTGATTTGTGATTCGACTTGGTTCTTCTACTGTGATCTAATTTTGTAAAATGTAATTTTATCTCTGCAACCCCACATGACCAAACAAGTCAGATTTACTTTCAACTTCAAAAGTTTAGATGAAATGTGCAACTGAAAACTAAAATAGATCTCATTTCTAGTGTGTCTCCACTGTGTGGACTAGTTATATATAGAAGTGAATTGTTATCTCTTGTTATCTGTTAAGTATTTTTTTCTTTATTGTTATTATTCTATTTTATAAGCTATGGTAACTATGGTATCCCTTTTATGGGATCAGTTTAAATTCTATCTAAAAGAAGTAAATGACACAAACACTGCACATTACAAGAAGCAAAGTAAACAGCGTAACAATGAGAATCATGAAAATGTGCTACATTCAAACAGAGTATCTGACAGCAGACATGGGGGAATGAAGAGGAACTGGCTTGAATTGCTATATTATAATCAGTAGCTAGTTTTCTTCTTCTTGCAGTTTTTTACGTCTTGGTTGGCTGGTCAAAATCGTCTCCAAGAGCTTGGTCTGCTTCAGTGTTTGGTTAAAAGCAAACCAAACACATTCAGGGCGTGAAATGTATTAGCATTCTGTGCTCTATGGGACTACCCACAGGCAGCACTTTGACCGTAGAGCTGCAGTTACTTCATTATAATACTGCATTTGACTTTGTGACAGAAATGTGTAACTTTTCTCTGCATTTACCATCCATCCATCCATTTTCTTCCGCTTATGTGGGACCAGGTCGCGTCCAGGAATGTCTGGCTGAGCCCTCCGTCAAGGAAGTCTTTAACTCCCACATCCGGGAGAGCTTCAAACAGGTGCCGAGGGAGGGTGGTAACATCGAGTCTGAATGGACCATGTTCTCCACCTCCATTGTCTCTGCTGCTGTTCGGAGCTGTGGTTGCAAGGTCTCTGGTGCCTGTCGTGGCGGCAACCCCGAACCCGTTGGTGGACACCGGAAGTAAGGGATGCCGTCAAGCTGAAGAAGGAGTCCTTTTAGGTCTGGCTGACTTGTGGGACTCTAGAGGCAGCTGACAGGTATCGGCAGTCTAAGCGAGCTGCAGCTCAGGTTGTAATAGAGGCAAAAACTCGGTCCTGGAAGGAGTTCGGTGAGGCTATGGAGAAGGACTATCGGTTGGCCTCGAAGAGGTTCTGGCAAACCGTCCGGCGCCTCAGAAGGGGGAAGCAGCTTTCTGCAGGCACCGTTTTCAGTCCAGGTGGGGAGCTGCTGACTTCCACTGGGGACATTGTCGGGCGGTGGAAGGAATACTTTGAGGATCTCCTCAATCCTGCTGACACGCCTTCTCTTGAGGAAGCAGAGGCTGAGAGCCTTGGGGTGGGGCTGTCCATTACCCAAGCTGAAGTCACCGAGGTAGTCAACAAGCTGCTCAGTGGCAAGGCACCGGGAGTGGACGAGGTCCGCCCTGAGTACCTCAAGTCTCTGGATGCTGTGGGAGTGTCTTGGTTAACACGTCTCTGCAACATCGCCTGGCAGTTTGGAACTGTACCACTGGACTGGCAGACAGGGGTGGTGGTTCCCCTTTTCAAGAAGGGGGACTGGAGGGTGTGTTCCAACTACCGGGGAATCACACTCCTCAGCCTCCCTGGGAAAGTCTATGCCAGGATACTGGAGAGGAGAGTCCGGCCGATAGTCGAACTTCAGATCCAAGAACAACAATGCGGTTTCCGTCCTGGTCGTGGAACTGTGGATCAGCTCTACACCCTGTCCAGGGTGCTGGAGGATTTGTGGGAGTTTGCTCATCCTTTCCATATGTGTTTTGTGGATTTGGAGAAGGCGTTCCACCGTGTGCCCTGTGGTGTCCTGTGGAGGGTACTTTGGGAGTATGGGGTCCGGGGAGCCTTACTCAGGGCTGTCCGGTCTCTCTATGACCAGAGCAGGAGCTTGGTCCACATAGCTGGCAGTAAGTCAGACCTGTTCCCAGTTCATATTGGACTCCGGCAGGGCTGCCCTTTGTCTGCATTTACCATTTCTTTTAAATGTGCAGAGATTCAATGTTCATAGAATAAAACCACATCTTTAAAAATAAAAAACACGAGCGGTCAAAAATGGATAGTGTGTCTGTAAACAAAATCTCTTGAAAAACAAGATTTATAGTGTCGCTTTGTCTAATATTTTCCTTATATATCACTCTGTACTTTGAACATGTACACTGGTAATTGGGAGGAGTGTGTGTAGATTTGGTTGTACAGCACAGTAGAATGCTACGAGGGAGGACGGTGACCCCCCCACATGACCGAGCAGAGCGTGGATGTAATTTGAAAGTCACTGCACTTACGAGCAAAATAAAAATGAACGTTTGCTTTGAAGTACTCCTTTTTTCCCTAGAAAATGTATCATTATCTGTATGTCTGATGACAAAAGGGCAGAAAGATCTGAGCTAATTGTGTTTCTGATGCATTAATGCCAAAGAAACAATTAATAAGTCAAAGTCAAAATAAAGCCTGCATAAAAACTATAATGGTCAAAAGTCAATGACTGTTTGTAGTATTTTATTTTGTTCTGTAAAGTGTGAAATGTGGAAGGATAAAAAACAAGATTTTTTTATTTCCACAGCCAACCCCGTACAAAGCAGAACAAAAATACTTTCCACTAGTTTGAAATACATGTCAAATATGATCAAACATTCAGCTCAGATTCAAAGAAATCCACGCACAATGGTGAGAGGCACGGCAACATCACTGTCTAATTTCCTGAGAATTATGTAACTTACAGTTTGGAAGTTGGGCTTTTTCACAGGAAGGAATTGTTTATTTGTTGCTCTAAAATTATTTCAGGAACAGAATGGGATTCTTGTGTCTCATTCCTGTATGTCTTTCAGAAAATAGGCTCAAACCTAATAATACATTATCTTCTAAGAAAAAACTGTTAAGATTTCCTGCTGTGTATTACTTTTGTTTTACGTAGCTGCGTTCATAATTGATTCAAAGTACTTGAAAACACTTTTCAGTTTTATTCATTTTCTTCCTTTTTGGATAAAGTAAATGAGGAAGACGATAGGGAGAAAAATAACTGGAGGGAAACAATAGCTTACATCACTATTGTTTAAGATCTGAGACAAAACCTTTACTTGACCAGCTTCAAACAAGCCGATTACCTGAAAGTTTCCCACCATGATGAGGCCGGCAGCACAAATCCAGCCGGTGGAGAGGCCGGCCGTGTTGAGGACACAGTTATGGTGCTTCTCAATCACGTGGGCATAACGAAGCAGACCAACCAGCATCACTGGAGGAACAAATAAAAGAAACAAAAATGACTTCCACTTGAATGACTGTCGCTCAAAGCAGCACAAAAGCCATAGTTGACTTCAATCCCTTTGGATAATGGAGACATCAGGATCATTCACTGGATTCCGAATGGCTTTAATTCACCCTGAAGTGGAAGAAGCACCTTGACCAGTTTACTCTGCCCACCTTAACAAAAATAAAAATACCATTGGGTGGGACAAAATCCGTTTTTTAAGCTCTCTTGGGTTCACAAACAGGTCCACCGACCTACCAATAAAAAAAAAACAAAAAACAACACACTTCTCAGTTTGTGAAAATTGAGCTGTAATATAACTCATAGTTGATTGTTTAAAAGAATTCATCCCAATTAAAGTTGTAATGAATAAAAAATAACAGCAACATATCAAAATACTCTCACTGGCCCTTGATTGTCATATTCCAGAAACCTCAGAGTTTATCTGCTTGCATCTTGGGTCTCCTGCATCACCACCAGTTTTTCAAGGCTTGAATTAAAAGCTAGCAAACAACTTTTATCTGTGACAACTTCCTGTTTCCTGCATATCTGTTACTCTGTGTTACATCTTGGTGACCGCAATGCCAGCTCCTCCTACTTTCATTCCTAGCCAAGTCTAAGTGTATGACTTTCTCAGTTTACTACATAATTCAGCAAACAAAGTGAAGGCTTTTTGTCCCTCTCTTTGTGCATTTTTGTTACAGTTTTTTTTAACTTGAGCGTTTTGGTTTTATCGCTCAGATTTTTTTTTGTAAGGAATGAGGCTTTCATTGAAACTTTGAGTCCTCTGTGTGTGTGTCAAAGGGGGGTCACTGGCCTCAGAATGAAGAGAATGATGCTGCAGATCTTATGTGAGCAGATTCCTGGCGTCTGTTTGTCCTGCATCTCCTTCAAAGCTTCACCGCCGTGTCACATGGCTCTCACACACTTCCATGTGACGGGGTTCACATCTGTCTTAAATCAGGCTGCAGAGAGCGACTGTTATGATGTTCCCGTTGGTAGTCCAGCAGCGAAGCCAGTGCACAGTTTTTGATGATCCAGAGCACGTGGTGAGCGTGAGTCCATGTTCTGGACTGCAGGTTCTGCACAGGGAGGGATGGACTTTCTGATCTGTAGCTCTTTAAAAATGACCATTCTTCTATTCTTTAATCCCGCCACACCTCAGAGTTAAACAAACTCCCTTCAGAAATATAAACGAAGTATTGTTTATAGGAGATGAATCAAAAAGGGGAGAAGTTTTTGATGTTGGGGAAATTTCCGCAGTGAGCCCCCTTCGGCTTTCTCCTACAGCTCAAAGTCTGACTACAGAAAAAAAAGGATTGTTTCACCCAGAGAAAGGACAAATATTTTTTTTCAGCTTCTTCAGATCTGTCAGTAACTTTTGGCACATGTGGAGGCTGTTCTCTCATGCTCATTTATCTGCATATCTGTATGCCTGCTAGATAAAATAGCCACATAATAAAATAGTGTTTCTGATTTAAATTTGATTGGATGCTTCAAAAAACAAAAGAAACAAATTTTTCGAAAAATCAAAGAATACCCAAAGAGTCTTTTAGTAAAGCATGAAGAATTCAAAAATATGTAGAAAATAAAGTCACTGACATGAGAATCTTGAAAAAAATAATGTAAAGGAAAGAAAGCTACTGGACTAAAATAGGACAGGTCACCAAAAAAAAAAAAAAAAAAAAAAAAAAAAAAAAAAAACAGAGAAAAAATGAAACCGAAAACTCTTGAATTGACAAAAGCATCTGGATCATCTCCAAATCATTTGGACACATTTTCTATGTGCTGATGTAAAAAAAAACTGACGTTTTATGAAAAGTGTGCAAAGCAAACATAACTTGACAAAAATATATCATAGCAACAGTAAGGCATGGTGGTGGTAGTGTGATGGTCTGGACATGCTCTGCAGCTTTGGGACATGGAATGTGTTTAAACAATCAAAAAGAAAAAATCTATGTTATTCTTTATGACTAAGAACTAGCTTTAGTTTAGTCAATGACAGGATGTCCACAGACCATCTTCTTAGAACCGCTGTACAGTTTTAGCAACTTTTAGGAACCCAAAAAGTTTGCACAAAAAGCCTAAATACAATATATGTCTTTACAAAAGTGTGAAGGTGAAGCAAAGAATGTGTGAAAAAAAACTATAACTTAAATGTCTTTAAATGAATCAATCAGAGAAAATGTCTATGCTCAGACAGCATTTCTACATTTTCTCAGAAAAACTCCACAAGCAGGTATTTCCCCTGAAGAGGTCACAAAACTTTAGGTCTTAATAAAGTCTCAATGTAAAACGCTCCTCTGTTTCTTTAGCCTCCACAGGTATTTTATACAAAATACAAGATTATATGCAATGGTTGATTCACTACATCCAACATGTCCTCATG
>BSAI01000012.1:5619133-5663059 GCA_036245035.1 Adrianichthys oophorus
TTTTTATACTGTATGGCGTCGCAAAGGTGAGGATTTCAAAGGAAAATGTATAATGCCTACTATTTGTTTTAACCTTTATTTAACCAAGTGGAAGCTGTTGAGATCAGGATCTCTTTTACAGGGGTGACCTGGCCAAGTGGTCAGCAACACGTTTCAAAAATAAAGCTAAAATGAGCAGTGAATTAGGAATATGTACAATAAAAGTTATCAAATGTAGGTGTGACAAAATGACAGGGCAGGCCAATAAATCGAAACTATCGTTTGGGAACTGCAAACGTTGAGCAGCATTACAATAAATAGAGTATAGTGGTTATACAGCGAATCGATTAAGAGCTGAGTCAAAAACAAGAGCATTGACTGATGGAATTTTTCTCTATGCTATACAGAATGCCACGGAATGATCTTATGAAGCCAGTTCAGAGGACTTTAGCTGGGTTTGGATGGAGTTCCAGGCAGAGGAGGAATTTGGTTTGTTTACCAAATTCAGTTCAAACTCGGGGAACTCTTTGAAGAAGAGAGCTAAGATATGATGGTACCAAACCAAGAAGTGCTTTATAGACAAGAGTCATCCAGTGTGTGTACCTTTGTGTGTTCAGAGAGGGCCATTCTGCTCTGGCATATCGCTCACAGTAATGAGTGAGACGACTACAGCCAGTTACAAACCTCAAGGCACAGTGATATACGGTATTGAGTGATCCCGTCTACCATTTCTGTTAATTTGTCATTGTCAGTTTTTAGAACCTGAGTGAATTTCTGTAATTCTTCTTTGTGTAAAAATATCAGTTTTGTTTTTTCTCTGTCTAAAAAAGTTTTTTGTGATCATATGTAATGAGCCTACAGCGAAACATGGTGGTGGTAGTATCCTTATGTGGGGCTCCATGAGTGCTGCTGGTGTTGGAGAGCTGCATTTCATTGGTGGCATCATGAACTCAACAAGGTACTGCACTATGCTGAAGGAGAAGATTCTGCCATTACTCCGTGCACTTGGTCGTCCTGCACTTTTCCAACACAATGATCCAAACATACACCCAAAACTACTGTTGCATTTCTACAGAAGAACAGGATGAAGGTGATTGAATGACCAAGTATGTCTCCTAATCTGAATCAAACACCTGTGGGCAATTCTGAAGCAACAAGTTGGGCATCACTTTCCATCCAGCATCCAGGCCCTAAAAGAGGTTATTCTGGGAGAATGGAAGAAGATAGATGTTGCAATATGTCCCCAACTTGTTCATTCCATGCCTAGAAGACTTGGTGCTGTCCTTTTTTGCATTGTGTTGTATTAAAGTCTACTGAAAAAGCTTAAATGACATTGACTCAAGAGGGACGGTTTATTTTTGAATATTTGAACTATTTATTTATTCAGCTCAATCAGCGTTTTGTTAATAGTTTTAAAAATCCTGTAAAGAGGCTACATTTTAATTCATTCTACAAAAAAGTGATAAAACCAGTAAATCTTCATCACAGTTTAAATCAGTAACAATTAGTTTCAGTCAGATTGAGGATTAGCAGATTTAACCAAACAAACATGACTTTTTTCCCCCTAAACTGATTGAAAAGTTGAAATGTAATCAGTTGTTTGACACTACAGGTGATAAGAATGTAAACATCAATATGTTAACAGTGCTGTGAACACATCACCCATGTTGATCATGAGATTTAGGTGTGAGAACGATGACGTTTCAGACCTGCAGCAACATGAGAAGGTCAAGAAGTCCACAAATGCAAGCTTGTTTGCTGGTGGAGATGACAAGAAAAGAAAAAAGAAAATACAAACTTTGAAACAAAAAGGGTGGTTTATTTCCAATCTGCATCCTGAATTGGACTGAAAAACTATTCATTCATTGGTACATTTATTATGAACAAGACTGAGTTCAAACTTTAATTTTGAACTTAAATTTCACCCAAACACATCTCGTTTGATTTACTTTGTTCTAACGACTAAAATGTTTTTTTTCCCATCATATATTTATGGTTATGAGTCAATACAGAGACATTGCTATGATCACAGTTTATTTTGTCTAAAATGGGTTTGATGTGGGCCCATCTATCTCATATTTATTGTATTACTCCATTATTTGTATGCTTCAAATGAACCAATAAATCAAATTATATTAATAATAGGTCTAATGAAAATCTGAAAATGTACTCATTTTAGCTTGGGAAGTTTTTGATCACACATCCACTTTGTTTTATTTTGTCTTTTTTCCTGCTTTTAGTGTGTTGTTGTAAATGGCCACATAATGTAAACAGCAGAATTAAAAAAAAATAGAAGATTACAAGTTTTTTTCTTGGTTTTCAGATATGTAAAATCGGCTCAATCTGATTTAGTTACTTAATAACTTGATTCTGAGTTTGCGTTTCAGTTTGAAATCTAAGTGATGTTCTTCAGATGTTTTCCTCCAGGCCGCGCGCATGAGCATCTCTCACCTCACCTCGTCCTTTCAGCGCCTCAGCAGGCTCGGCGTGTCCTCTCCGCTCTTTCACGCTGCAGGAAAGCTTTCCCCGCGACGTGGAGCTCCAGGTGTCATTGTCAGAGTGGAAGAACAAATGCTCTACAGGTTTCTCTTCTCACCAGGATCAGGAGCCCATGCGCCCTCCACGCTGTCCTGCGCGCGCAAAGACGCACTCTGGTGAGAGCAGAAGGGATGAGGGGAGCAGCTTCCAGCTCCTCCCAGTTCTCATGTTCACCCATGTGCGAGGAAAACCCGGTTTTTAGCTGCAGCGGAGAAAATTTTAGACACTCGGAAATTAAAGCAGAAACGCATCAAAACTTACCATTATTTGCACCTCTTGTCTTTGGAGTTTGTTTTAAACTTTCTCTCAAACAAGCATTTTTGTTTGTTTGTTTAGTGTATTTATATTTAACATAAAAAGTTTTGCATTTTACTGACAGCCAATCTTCTTCATTTTAGACTCTCTTATTGATGTTTAAATGAACAATAAATGACTTTGTTAGAGAAACATAAGCTTGAGTAAAAAATAAAATAATATTTACATACACCTGCCATTTTATTTGAAAGATTGACAGAAAAAGTGCCGTCAAAAAAAAAAGAAAAAACAAAGTCTACAAAGCACGGTGGTGGTGGTATAATGGATTACAGATGGTTTACTGAATCAAAAGTGAACTTTGTGTTGAATTCTGTTTCTCATTAAAAACATTAAGAACTTTCATTGGATCTTTAAATCAACATATTAAAATATATATAAAGGAAAAAAAGGAACCTAGGAAATCAGTCATTGTACAGACTAGCTTAAAAATATATTTCCGGAGTTCTGACTTTATTTACATTCCCAGGCAATCCCAAACAAATGACACAATTTTTATTTATTTTGTGTAAATTAAACTGTATTTTAACATAATTAAATAATGTTTTAAAAACTAAATGAAGAGTGTATTCCACCTTCACCCAACAGAAGCTGGGATAGGCTCCAGCAGCGCCGCGACCCCCTAAGGGATTCAGCAAATTAAATGATGGATGAATGGATGGATAGATGGACTTTAATGCAGGATGAAGCCCTTTAGTTTGAATGTGTGGATGATGCACAGCAGTGATATCTAGTGGCCAAATATTTTAAAAGACCTGCTGAAATTTTAAGCTTTTTTAAACATCACCTTTGAGAACTGACCCTGAACCATTTTTAGAGATAAGATGCTTAATGCTCACCAGTCTTTATTCGGATTCAATACCTTCCTAATGAAAAAAGCACACCACTTACATTTAAGGTCTATGCTTTCATTAGTGTTTTTTTTTTTCTAGATTAGCATAAGTAAAGTTCGATTTGATTGGTAGAGCTGCTCTGTTTCTAAGAGAATCTAAGATACATTGCAGCAAAAACAGACTAAGGCTTAAATGCTGTCTTGTATTTGCACTGAAACTGAACTTTTTGAATTTGTGGGCAGATTACGTTGCAGTACTGACCTTAATCTAGGATGGTGAGCGACGCACATTTGTTCATAGCTCTGCCCGCTGCTCCCTTTTGGCATCAAAAACATTTTTGTAGTTTTTAAACAGCAGAGCTGCTCTGAATAAGTGATGCAGATGACATATGTAACATGCTTAAAAATGACAGAATAGTCAACTCCAAAAATGTGCAGCAACTTGAGTTTTTATTGAAAGTATTTCACTCATAATCAAGTGGAAATACAAAACTGGGAGGCTAAGTTTTTAAGCCCTTAAACTCTACCTTCAGTGCAGTAGCACGCTACATCAGTGATGTGGATGTGGGAACAGAAAGCAGAGTCACCTTTGACATGAAAGAAACAGATTATCGAAGGGACAAACTTATGTAACAGAAATCACAGTCTCTTCAAATAAGAACTTTGGTTTTTAGTTTGCTATTTTAAGAAAAGAAAAAAAATGGTGTATTGATCAGTTTGCAAATAGACATGTGTAAATATGTAAGCATATTATTGGGACGGAAAATTTAAAAAGCAGAGTCAGGTGATGGCAGGTGAACTTTACAGATACAATCTATAACTGAAGAAAACTAACTATAAAAGTCTACTGTGTTTTCAATAGTTTACAATATTTTACTTTGAAACTAAATGAGTCAAAGAGCTGCCTAGACATTATTATGGAATTACAATAAGAAAAAAAACACCCTGTACTAAACATGAGGAGCACATTTTCCCTTTTTAATTCAATCTGAGGCAGGGGTCTGCAACCTGAGGCTCCGCAGCCACAAGTGGCCCTTTGAGAAAACAAAATGCAAATAATTTGAGTAAATAATGGGTTCATAGTTTGAGTTCATTTGTTTTTAGTTTTTTTCATATTTGTTTACATGTTTAAAGTGACATACTGAAAAGATTGATGGAAAATGTTTAAATTACTTTTTGAGTGGTTTATTCACATTATTTTTGTATTACATTAAAGTAAATATTTAATCTATATTCTCCAATTGACAGTAAAAGGAGAAAAAAGGATGAAAGAGTACCAAAAATCACAATTTCTAACATTTTTAGTTTATCAGGAGGATCTTAACCCATTTAATCTCACCGGTCACCACTGTGACTATAAAAATCTTACTGAATAATCCATCTCTGCATTTTCAGCATATATTGCAATAATAAAGGGTCTCGCTGAAACATATGCAGTATCACATGTGTGCTGTAGAATGTCACATGACCAGAGCTGTTCACTTCCTGTTTGCTCCATTAAGGTAGGACACACATTTTTGGTACACATCATGTTTACGGTGTCTAGTATTGATATTTGCAATTACTCAACTTTGATTAATCTGATCATGGAACTCACAAACATGTCACTGACAACAATAGTGAGAGGTGGTATTTACCATTGTATCTACATTTTAATACATTTAGGTTAACCGCTCTACCTTATTTTCTGCTGCTATCACACACATTTCCATGAAAATATCTGAAATTATGATTGATTGCCTCAAGGGGATAGCAAAGACCTATGATTTTATGTTTATGTCTGGGAAACATGTGAGAGTAAATGGGTTAATTGACAGGGGGTGGTGTCAAAAGAAAAGAGAGATACAATATTTAAATATAAAAATGTCATATTTCAATTACTGTAAATACTTAAAAGCTACATTCCATAAATGAACAGCTTAATGGTCACAAATATTGGGCAATTTTATTTTATTTTTTTGGAATCGGTGAAGTGGGTAGGCAGCTCACTGGGCATTAGACCACACAGCTCTCAATAATGGTTTTAGATCCCTGATTTATGGCATACCAGTTTAGACTTAAAATACAATACATGCTAAAGAGGCTCAGTTTAAAACTTAAAAAAAAGAAAAAAAATGTAGATCTAAATGTAGGTCCATAACTTCTCTAACAGAGAAAGGCATTGGTCACTTCAGACAGAATCCATAAATCTGAGAATTTTTTGTGATTCGAATGAAAATTTTAAAAGAACAGCCAATCTTATGAAGTCAAAGCTTTTTTTCTGGGAAAAGACAAATACCATTCATATCTTACATTTTCACAGTTGGCATGAAAAAAGGGAACTTTCTTTTCTTTAACTTTCAACAGGTAAATGCATCTAAACATTGAGGTTTATAGACACCTGTCTGATCTGCACATGTGCAAATAAACTGCTTCAGAGCATTTTCTTAAAACAAACTGGCATCAAAGTTCAGGCATTTAGCAGAAATACATTTCTGATCAAAAGACCAGCAAATTAAAGAAGCTGTTTTACCCTATAAAATAAATTTTTTTTTTTTGAAAAATCATACCATCATTGACTATTTTATCATTCTTTAGAAGTTTGTTGCTTGTTCGTGTTATTTTTTTTATTTTGAAACTACAAATAACTGTCATCAATGCTTAAAAGGTAACACGACAGCTGGAGGCTGACTCCACTTTCAGCCCAAATCGAAAAGTGCTAAAAAAGGGGCGGGACTAGAGCAGGCAGGCTAACAAACTGGAGCTGCACGGCATGCTGATGTGAAACTTCTTAAAGGACAAGGGACTTACTCCGGGCTCACACTGCATGCGGTCCGGCTCCGGTGCGGCGCTCTGTATTTTGTTGGCTTCAAAATACTCCAAAATCACGGTGGAATGCGGTTTGTTTACTATGATATATTTAAATGGCGGGTTCTTGCATGAACCCATGTGAGTTGAGAGGTCCGCGAGGATTGGAACAGAGCCTGTATGCAGCAGGACCGCAAGCAATCCGTAGCCAGTGTGAGTTACCGACCGTAGCTAGAATGCTCCCCCAGCTGCACTGGAGACAGACCGCATGCGATGTGAGCCTGGGGTAAAACCAGTTGACCAATCACAAAATTCAATTGTACTACCTTGTTTCAACCTATAGGGGGCAGCACACAGACGGTTTTAGATTATATTTTTAGTAATTATTTCAGGAATTCGATTTATTTTAAACTGTCAAAAATCTGGCAAGGGCCAACAGTCGGCATTTTAAAGCACCATTTGTACAGGTAAACAGCCAAAAAAGTTGATTTACTGTTGTGTTAGCCTTTAAATGAAAAACTAAGTGTGACATAGGGTGTATTCAGACTGGAAGAGTCAGTTGGTCTGGACCGATTTAACTTAATTTGATCCGGATTGAGCCCTGAACCTTGCATTTTGTTTGTAGTCAGGCAGCCGTCAAGCAGACTTTACTTTTCGAACCAAAGCTTGTAAACAAAACCACGAGACAAAAAATCTCTTCACTCACTGGCCAGGGATTACGAGGGTAGGGGAAAGCAACTCGAGGCGGAAATTATGAAAGTCATGCTTGGGTTCGCTTGGGTTTATTCAAACTGAAACTTTGTTTTGGATCGTCAGGGGCAGCGAACTCTGGTTCATTTTATACAAACCAAATGTGTCTAGTCTGAATACACCCTTGGTAACAATCTCTAAACCTAGAGACCTGCTGCTATCTGTAAACTCTGAAATTTGTTTCGAGAATAATCAAAAATGACAGAAAAGAACACTACAAATGAAAATGTTTACATTTTTTTTACATCTTTACGTATTTGGTACAGATGTAAAAATGGTTGTCATAGTAACAAGGTTGTCCATAATGGCACAAAACATAAAAGGAAATGCAGAAAAGTCTTTAGAGATGATTTTGTCAGGTTGTGCATCAAGGCAATATTAAACAATGTTAACATTTCAAAATAAAATGGCATTTTGATATATTTAAATATTATTTTGTTGTTTTTCTAAAGATTTTTTTCAAATGCAAAGAAGTAGGAATGTTTGTCCAAGTGTGCGTCAAACTATAGGACAATATTTAGGATTGCACGGGACGTTTGGTTCAGTTAATATCAACATGCATTCTGGGAAATGTCTTAGCTCTTAGTAAACAGCGACTGTGCAAATGTTTTTTAAGCGGAAACGTGCAGAAGTGCTGATTCCACAAGCTGAAAAAAAATGTAATTTTTTTTCAGCTTTGTGAAACTACAAGTGCTTTTTTTCTTGTGGATCGTGCATAATATGACATTCGCATTTTACCAAAGCATTATTTTCCCCCCGTCATCTCCTCTCCCTTTCATCCTCGTTATACTGCAATAAAGTCTAAATACCCGCATGCATCCGTGTTTTTGGGACGTACATTTGCGCTACGGGAGACATGCCCACAAACCAATAGATTCTTCTGGAAAAATACCTGATTAAGGTCTCCTTTCTGTTAAAACACCTCATTATTTAAAAACTGGCTACTCTGCTTTGGACCCTTTGACTTCAGAGGAGTCTTTGAGGTACGTATTGTAGAAGAACGAGGCAAAGAGTAGCAAGTAGCTCAGGTACATGATGGTGCCCCACACAACTTTGTCCACGTGTGACAAGCAGTGCGCCATGTCCATCCAGTAGTAGACGTAAGCCAGTACAACCAGGCCCATCGCCATCTGCAGGATCTGAGCTGCCGTGATGGTCATGGCGCAGAATCGAGGCACCCGCAGGCCTGCAGCCCGCGCCGCATAGTACGAGTACATCAGAGAGTGGACCATGTAGTTCATGGTCATGAACCATCCGCCGCCGGCCACCTGGTCCTTGTAGGTGTACCAGGAGTAGAGCAGAACGGTGATGTGGTGGTACCAGTGCAGGAAAATGAGGCGCTGCTTCCGCAAGATAATGAACATTGTGTCACCTGTGAGGGGCGAGTTGGGGGGTTATTTTTCAATACAGCTAATTTAAACTTGTCAAATAATCTTATTTACTTCAAATCTCACTGTGCATCCAAGGAGAGGTGGATTTGAACAGAGACTAGTGAGTGGTGCAGATCTTACCCAGCTCAGGGACCTTGCTGAGCGCAAAGGCGTAGGCCCAGAACTTGGTGACAGGTGCTTTGTAGAAACCGCTGTCACACACCGACTGCCTGAAGCCTCCGTTCAGGAGAACATGCAGCATGTACATTCCAGTTCGCACCGCTCCAATGATGCTGTAGGAGAATCACACAACAAACCACAAATCTGTTGAGTATTTCATCATGAAAAGCTCTTTGAAAGAATGTAAAGTCTTATTTTGAAGTGCTGATGGTTTAAGTTTAATCCCACCCAATGGTTTTTACAACAGTTTTCGATCATAAAAGTAGAAACTCTTGGTTTAAACTTTATCAAACCACAAAAGCCCAACAATACTTAACTTAAATGACAATAAACCTATAAAAAAATGCCGTTCAGTCATGGTCACTCACAGACAGAGGAACAGTTCTGGCAAATCCCTCTATGACACGTCTAAAATACAGAAATATCAAGAGAAGAAAAACCCAGATTGGTTCAACTTGGTTCTTCTTTTGATTCCCCAGAAACAAATGCAAATAGTTTTAGTTTTAAATGAAAGCTGAATGCTTTGAAGAAAAGCCTGTTAGACTCGTCCTCCAATTACAGACACCGCAAGCCCGCTTCCAGCCAGTGAAGCACATCACCTGGTTTTGTTTGTTCAAACTTTGTGCAACAGAGGCATCGATTGTTCAAACGATAGATTTTAGGTATGAACAATCTACACCTCTGCACAAAGATAACAGAGAAGAGCGAAAACAAAAAAAAACCTGTCAAACTTATTTAGTATGGTGGTAGCTTCAACATTTGATAGCAGCCTCCAATCCCTCTACAAGGGGGTTGGAGTTAATAAACACCACCAAGAGTGTATAAAGCTTGACAAAAATATATGTCTACAGAATATCATATATTACTTGGATTATTTAGGTTTTGAAGAGGAAAAAGACCATTCATGCATGCAGATATTCTACAGTTTGTTTGAATTACAAAACACCCAAAAATTGAATCAAAATTTTTGATTAAATTTTATTTTAATAAAAATGATAAAAATATGTATCCACACTGGACAAACGAGGACTTTAAGATTCAGTTTCATTAAATAATAAGAACTTACTGCAGACAAACGTCTGTGTTAAAAGAAAACTGCCTCACCCTGTCTGGATCAATGCAGAACTTTTATTAGTGCACACCTAAATGGGAACAATTCTATAAAGCCCCACTGCTTCAAACACAACAGGTTAATGGGGAAACCCCAGACTCAAACTACCATGTCCTGCAGGCAAACTGCAGAAAAGGAACAAAAGAAGAATAAAGTTTATGACACAGTTATGAGGTTTTCACTTTCACAATTTAAAAAAAAAAAAACTAGCATCTCTGCTGCTGATGTGATGTTTTAATGAACCAACCTGTTCGTTAGAGGTGACAAAAGAAAAAAAAAGATAAACAAAACAGTGTTAAATCCTTTGTTCTGATGCCGCTCACCTGAAGATGGCCAGGCTGAGTGACCACAGCATCAACGGGCGCCGCAGGTTCAGCTTTGGTCTTTCCCTCATGAAGTGCTGCCCGCCAAACACGAGCGCAGCATACAGGCCACAAAGCATGAATGACTTCCTCCTTTGGAGAACAGACAATGAGCATTAGCTTTACCACTGATACTCTCTATACTGAGCCACCACTAAGCAGACTCAATAGGGATTAGTGCTTAATATTTTGCTTTTTTTTTAAAGGTCAATAGTAGTGCAGTAAAACTTAGATGTGGGGATTAGGAACTGCTGGTCTAATGTATAAGTATAAACACTTAAAAGATAAGGAACGGTTAACATTTTCATTTAACTCTATATCTCTTTAAATTGTAGATATCATGTTTGATAGATGCATTTCTGATACCCCTATTTTATTAGTATGGTCCAAACTCACCTAAAAAACCCATTAAATATCACTTGGTCCATGTTTTCTGCCTTGTAATTCACCATCAATATACTAGGGGCTGTAGAAAGGCCTTTTCTGATTATTTAAAAATGGTTGTTTCCATGTAATCTCACACTTTTGGAGGAAAAGGTTTTGCTCATTTTCTTTACTTTATGGTAAGAATGACTCATCTATCATCATTCTTTTTTTAATGAATACTTGCTGTATTGAATACAAAAATGTTAATAATTATTTCTTTACAATCCAGTTACACTATGTTAAAAATGTGTTGATCAAATTTGAGACAGTGGATAAATGAGGTGCTTTATCCCTGAAAACGCATATCGATATTTTTGCATCTTACTAACCATCTTAACAAATCACCAAGGTTTCATAATTGATACAATCTATTACTAATTAAAATGAAATTGCAATTTTGAGGATTTCCTAAAAAGGGTTTCAGTAAATCTTTTGATATAGTGGACTTCACAAGGTTAAAAATGCCAAATTTGAGATAAATACCTTGAAAGCTAATCTGAAATCACTTTTTATTTAAATGGAACCATCTTTAAAGTTACATTTGGTTGTTTTTCTGAGAGAATTCTGTAACTTTTAAGATCTATCATGTTTTTTTTTTGTTTTTTTTAAAAAGGTCTATTCCCCTTTTCAGCTTTGTTATTATTTATTTTTGTTCAGTATTAACACCACAATGCAAAAAATTTGGTATCACTCATATCTTTTGTTATAACACAGTCAGCTCAGGTCCAGAGTTTACTCAATCATCCTTTTATACCACTTATAAAGTGGTATTCCACAGGGCTTGATTCTGGAGCCCCTCACTAACAAGTCAGTACAATAGCTCAAATAAACAATAAGTATGAAGGTGACCTCCCTCCCTGAAAGCCCACTTTGCCATAACCAAAAGTCATACACATAACATGCTTAAACATTTTTTTTTGTATTTTGTAACAGATTAGTAACAGCTGGATTTGGGTTTGCAGAATAAGGCTGCAGTGAGACAACATCACATGACAGCTGAAAGCAGCCAGTGTGATACTGCAGCAGTTTTTGCCAAACAAAGGCAGCTTACATTTCTCCAAGCTGACAGAGCCTTTAGGATGTCTGTGTGCTGCAGAATGAGAAGGCTTTGGGAATAAGGAGGAATGATAGTTTTCAGCTTGTTATGCCAAAAAGAAAATAGAAATTAAGAGGAAAATAAGGGTGTTCCTGAACATCTATTTAAAGCCCCAATCATTTTCCTGATATAGATTATAATGTAAATAAGGACTACTTACAAAATGTGCTTTCATAATGGGGTTAAAAGTGCACCAGAAAACAAATAGGATAAAGTTGAGCATGCAGTCACCAAGGTCATTGAATCAATAGACAGTTTCATTCACCCATCATTCTCTCTGACCTCAAAGTGACAGATGCCCATCTTTAGGCTAAAATAACACGAGGAGAGATGATTAGACTGTGGGTTTGTTATCTGGAAGTTGTGACAGCACCTTTATCTGCTGTCAAGAGTTCATTTCAAACTTTCCTACAAGCTAAATTCCTGAGATGTTTCAGCAGCTGAATATCTGACCAAATGACAAAACAAAGAACTTCATTCAAAATATTTATTTTCTTTAATGGTCATGGAATTTTTTTCCCCTTAGAAATGTGTTTTATTTGTTAAAGTCCCAATCCGATCATCTTTTGATTGATTTTAAAAGCCTTCCCAGAGGTCTTTTAATTATGATTATGCTGTATTTTGGCCAACCTCAAAAACCTGTGTCGTTTTTTTAAGACATTGTTTCTGCAGAGCGGCAGGAGTTCATTTGAAATTCACTTCAAAGTTGTGGGCAGGACGATTGATGCGGACTAAGACCATCCCTTCTCGACATCCATCTGTTTGCGCACTCTCCTGCTAGCTTACAGCCACTCAAACCCAACGCTAACATTACCGGTTCAATAAAAATGCCGGTCTTGGTCAGACTAATGTTGGGGCTATCCAGCCGTACACTTTTGATCCAGATTCCAGCTCAGACGAGGAAAACAAAGACATACATGGATTCTGGTTTTAGCAGTCTACAAGTAGATGAATAAGAATGGAGCGAAAGCAGGGAGCTTGTGGCTTGCTGTAGTAGCTCTTACATCACACCTACAAGCTATTCCCAACAGCATTTTTGTCTGCTCTCGATTCAAAACAATTTGAATAAAGAATAATCAGAAATGCAATTTTACACTAAATTTTCTTTATATGATTTATATGTGAGAAAAATATCACAAGAACATGGCAAAACACCTAAAACACAATTTTCATCAGAGATGGTCTTTGAATGCTACTTTTTTAAATAACAGGAAGTGCGTTTTATTTTTCAAAATAATTGTTTTTCATAAATAAACTGCTGCATAATCACAACCTCGCAATTTTTGGGAGAGTTCAATTAATTTGGGAAAGTTGATAACGAATACAGATTTTCTTAAAGTTAAAACTAGTTAAAACTTATCTTGAAGTTCTGCACCGACTTCATGTTTAAAAGACCTAATTTTGAATGACTTGTTCCTGTCTGGTTATGCAGGTCAAAATGCCTAAATCTGACGCAGGGCTGTTGTTTTTGCAGACATCTTGTCAGCGGCATCACGCATTTCAAACAACTCTGGAAGTCATAGGAAGCAGGTCAAAGGGAAGTCAAACTGTAACTCATGGAAATTCTTGACTAATAGCAATTAAATCCCCCTACTTATAGAAATATGAGAAATCATTCCAAATAGGCACGGCCCTAAACAGCTTTAAGGAAGACTGATACTTTTCTGTCTTTAGTTTACATTCTTGTTCCTGCAGCAGATGGAAGTAAATGACGAAGGTCGACAGATTGCAGCTCTATTGTTTGCAAAAACACCGATTGTGCTGTAAGATTCCCAGGCCAAACGAGACAACAGAACCGCGTAGGCCATCGCTCGCTCCACCTTCAGAGTCCAGCTGCGGCTAGCCTGAACAGAGCGTTAGCTTCCGAATGAAGTATTGATGTGCGCACGCGGGCATCTCAGGACACGATGGTTAAAAAAGAAAAAGCTCGACGTTTTTCTCTTTGTTAACTTTGCACACCTTTTTAGAGAATAGATATATTGGACTATTGTTGCTTACCAGTTTTCCTTCATCCATTCAAAGGCTCGCTGTTGGTCGAAACCCCGCTCAAACTCATAGCTGATGAGTTCACTGTTGTTCATTTCTTCCCGACCAAGAAGTCTTGGAGAGGCGGAGCGCAGCAGCACGGAGCGCAGACGGGAAGTGACAGCTTGAAAGAGCAGTCAAGAGAGCGGTTCATTTATCAGTTACGGAGGACCACTTTCCGGTTCAGACCTTCAAAATAAAACACAACATCCGGGGGAAAATGTGTTTCACACATTTGGACAGTAAAACATAAATCTTGAGATGTAAAAAATTATGTTCCCAGGCTTGAGATTCTAAATTTGTTTTTCTTTTCTTGTTGCTGCAATTACTGATTGTTTTTTGTTAATTTACTGAATGTGAAGCCATGTACTGTCACATTCAATTACTCACTTCAATAAAGACGTAGAAGGATATTTACAAATTTTTAAGTTATTTTTGAATGACCAATAAAAGAATGTAAAACAAGAGAGACAAACAGACAAATTTAAATCAACTATGCATGACAAAGATGTTTGCAGTGAAAAAGTTGACATTTAAATAAAATGTAGAACAGTAAAAGGGAAAGGCAAACAAAATGCAAAAAGTTGTTATTTTAAGCAAAATCTTAAAATGAAACGAAACAATAAAAGTAGCAATAAAAAAATCTTTTTGCTCAAAAAGAAATAAAAAAACTAGCACACAATGAACATGAAAATGACAATATTTGTCTGCAGGAAATAGATTTGACTTTCAGTGCACCTCAATCATGGAGAACATTTCCTTCCACTTAGTTGGGAACCTTGAATTATCGTCACATTCACACTGATCAGAGACTGGTGCAGCATAATGAAGTGGAGACTAGGTGCAGGGCCACAAGAATGAAACTTGTCCTCGCAAAGCTGCAGATTAACAAGAAGTGTTTTGACTTTCCGTTAAACCATTTCACAAATGTAGATTACTTGTGTGTGTGTTTTATAATCTGATATTAGAAATGTATTAATCTAAAAATAACGTTTTTTAATTTGTATTTGAGAACAGTGAGAGTTAGCTGCAATAAATAATGCAACAAAAGGCTTTTGGAGACTGAACAACTAATAATAATGAAAATGACTCTTACAAGTTGGGAAGTTTCCTATTTACTAATAGGATTCAAACAATAAAACTTACCTTGACACAATTTAAATTATATGTAAAATAAAGTTTTGTAAAACCCTAAAAAAATAGACAGGTGTTTTAGTTTCACTGAAATGACACTTTATTTTACCTATTGTGACGATCAGCACATTTGCTTTGCAGCTGCTGTTGAGTTCTACTGGCTTAGCGACGCATTGACACGTTACCATGTTACAACGGGCGCATTATGTATTAAACAGTCTGCCCCTTGTGAAAAAGGAATCTAAACCTAAAAATAACAAGAATAAAGTAATACAAATCGATTAAATATTTATTTCTTTTGTAAGTGACCATGTTTTAATCGGGATTGTGCCCGATGAATGAATTTGATGCACGCCGAAAGGAAAAGAAGAGAAAATTACATGCGGTAAATGTTATGCAGCTCTTTCTGCACATGGACATGAACTAGATGACCTGACAACCATGTTTGAGGTTCAAGTGTGTGACAAAGATTTATTAAAACTCCTTTCTCATTGTAGTTGGTAAATTTTCCATCCATGCATACATTTTCTGAACTCGTTTAATCCCTTCAGGGTCACGGGGCTGCTGGAGCCTATCCCAGCTACTGTTGGGTGAAGGCAAAGTACACCCTGGACAGATCACCAGTCTGTAGCAGGGACTGTTTGGTTAAGAAAAAAGAGCAGTTTTTGTGAGTAGGCTATTTATTCCTTTATACAATCTGCCACAGGAGCTTTTATTTTAAATCTGAATTCATCTACAAACAGACGAAAAATATAAGTGGCCTTGTGTGGATGAAGCCTTGAAATAAAACACAACAGAGCTTTTTTGTATTAGCTTAATGCAGTAAAGTAACCAGTAAATGCTTTTTATCAGTGAGACTAGATCAAAAACACAGCCAGCAAAACTCAGATACTTTTCAAAAGCTTCACAATAGTTTGCTGTTGTTTGCCTTCATCCAGACTGCTGTCTTACTTTCAAACAGCAGGTGGCGGTAAAGAGCATCTTGTCAGGAGGAACAAAAAAATGTATTGTAGTTTTAATGTTAGAATTTTCTAATTTAATCTTTTATTGTAGTGACTTACTTTTAAAAAATAATAATAATTCATTGCTATATCATTTTTATCGCTTCACTGTCGCTTCACTGAAAATTTGCTGCAGATGATCACAACAGACAAGGCTTACCCAGAGAAAAATGCAGTTTTCATTCAAATACTCAATTGTTGAAATCTTTGAGTATCCAAACATGATAATGGTTCAATTCAAAATATTCATTTAAAGTAATGATTAGTTTTTTTCCACAATACAAATTCAAAACTAAAATATCTTCAATTAAAAAAAGTTGAATTAAATATCCACAAAGGGGAAAAAAAAGGTAAGTTAATACACCCCCCCATTGGCTTGAACGTAAGAGAATAGTATGCTGTAAACAAAATTGCACATATTGAATGAAAGTCTAAAATCATTATTTCATTTGGTAATGGCCTGAGGGATAAAGCTGTGTGATGGTCCGCTGTCTGGTCTGACACCAGACAGAGGCTGAGCAGGGTGGTATGGGCCCTTTTCTGTCTGGGGATGTGGAAATATGTGGGGGTGCAGCTTTAACTATCTGAAGCAGTCCAGAATGCAATCTGAATTCTCCACAAACTGTTTCTGTAGCTGTATCTACAGAGTATCCGGAAACGGCGCCTCACTTCTTCCACATTTGCTTTTGTCAAAGGCTTATTTCAGAATGGATTCAATCAGTTTTCTTCCTGAGAATTTCTCTGAAAAACACTCCATTATGACAATGTTGAAAAAGTTCTTCTGAAGTAGAAGCAAATTAAAAAAAAAAAAAAAACCTGAAAAATGATATGCACATAAATATTCACAACCTTTGCTGTGAAGTTCCAAAATGAGCTGAGGTTTAATCTGTTTCTACTGATGAGCCTTGAGATGTTTCAGCTGCTTCATTGAAGCCAACCCGTGGTAAGTCTAGTGGGTTGGACATAAGTGGAATACTTTCCGGATGTACTGTATATAACCAGAAAGCTTTTTAATGATTTTTATTCTCTATTTCTAACTTAAGTAATCATATTTTTTATCAAGCTTTAGTGCGTGATCCTATAACTCCCAGGTGAAACTGAGGGTTAATTAGGTCAGCAAAATCTAATGCTTTACCAAAACCAATAATAATCCTTTACTGGTTAATACAAAAAAATCTTGAAGCTAAGTGAAGTCAATTCAAAAAGTTTAAGTCATGGAATGTTCCAAAATAAATGCATTAACAAAATCTTTCAAGCTTCACGATGTCTCATGTTTATTATAAAGAACTGGTCTGCTATGCTAACCCTGATGTAGTTTTAAGTGAGCAAAATGCTGAAAAATAAGTCTATTCAGATAGAGTAAATTTAAAAGTTTTCAATTTCAACCACACAGCAAAACTCTGAGCATTTATCTTCAAAATGTTAGTTAAAATATATTTAGAGAGTTAATTGTGTGAGGTTTTGGATGTAATAGAATATTTTTTTAGCATAACTCAGAATGTATGTGGAAATGCAGAAAACATAAAACTATCATTTTTAGATTTATGATCACGATCGTGGGTCAATCTGCAGATGTCATGTGAAAAAGCAAAAATAAAAATAACCTCTTCTATTTGCTTTGGGTTTATTTTTTGCTTAAAGTTTATGTAAATTTCATATATTTAAATGTATCTTTTCGATATTCATTAATTATCATTTATATTTCCTCTTGGTTTGAGTCTTCTTGTGTCCTCTCCTCTCACTTCTCAGTCCCTCCCCTGCACTTGCTTGGTGAGCAGAGGAGGTGAGAAGAGACAGAAACACAAATGCTGCTTCAGATTCCTTTTTTACATCAAGCTCACACGTTTTTCAGGTCCTAATGAAACGTCTGACATGCTTGGATGCAAATACCATGGCAAAGTGACAAAGCTCATCCTCAAACCAGTGAGGAGTCAAGTTCTTTGAAACAAATCTTTCAGCGGTGTTTGCTCGGTATCAGTCTTTATGTTGGCATCAATAAATATGAATTATAAAAGATGAGTCAATAAAAGACTTGTAAAGGTCAAAGTCCTTTTGTGTTTTGTTTTGTTTTACTGTGGATATGTTTTCAAGGCTTTCATTTTAAATATTTCTCAGAGCAAAAAAAACCAAACATTTTCAGTAACCCATTTTAAATCTTTACCTTACATTAATCTTTAAGGAAGAACAAATGTTAAAGTACTTCTTATTTTTGTGCACAGAAAAAATTAACAAAAGTTAATGAGCTCATGAAGATCGTAAGGTTGTGGTTTTCCAAACAAATTTGAAAGACCCAGTCCCATGGAAGTTGTGTTTTTGGTGTTTTTAAGATGTAATTGTAGCATCTGATTGACGGTGGAGGACATGTATAAAGAAAATTAAGCTTGAAATTGCATTTCTGAGTATTTCTTTATTCATATCTTGTAAATCATTGTGATCAAATCATTGCAGATGAAAAAAATTTGTTTGAAAAACATAGTATTTGTTATGTAGAAAATACACTGGGTGACGTACAAACTCCATGCTCGGAGCTCTCAGCAACGAGGAGGGGAAGGGGGGCGGGGTTGTTCCACGCTAACTGTCCCGCCCACAACTCAGAGGGAAATTTGTAACAAACTACTGCCACTCTGCAGAAACTATGTTTTCCAGAAAACAACTAAAAACGGCTAAAATCTGTGTAATGAAAATGAATATATCACTGCAAACACTTTGAAAATAGTTTAAAAGATGAACGGAGTGGGAGAATCTTTAGAATAAAGTAAATGCAGGGTAAAACAACGGAAAAAGGTGTGAATCAACAACGTGTTTGCGTTCATTAAAAGGACATCTGATTGGCTGAATCCAAATTGCTTCCCTACCCCACAGCTCCTCCTGATTGCTCCAATTATGGGCTTTAAAGCTGTACTGGTGTCCAAAAAAATGTTTTTAAGGAGAAGCTGTGGGGACTTAGGGCTGGCTATCCCTACACCAGTGAGGTGATCTGCGTCGTGCTCATGGCATGGAGGAGAAACTCATTTCTTCACACAGGTGTGATCTGAAGCACAGAAGTTTACATTTCAATGTAAGTATTGAGTTTTTGCATGACTTTTTAAAGTTATAAACCCAGTGTTGCAATGTATCTTCCAGAGTACTGGCAGCTGTGCACTAACATAGATGACCGGCGACTATTGATGACATCATCATGAGGTGATAACGTCTGAATTTAAAGAGACTATTTTTTCCATATTTCTCCGCTTGGAGGGATAAATGTAGGGATAAGGAGAAGACATGGGGTAGGGAAGCAATCTGGATTCAGTCTTATGTCAGTTTCATGGAAACAAAACTGTGGTATCATAGGCTAATTTTTATTGCTACACTCTTCAATCATCCTAAAAGTTTTGCATCAAATTTGGAGAATTATTGAAAACCTAAATTTCAAAAATGAAAGAATGTAAAACATTCTGCAGATTTTTCTTAGAGCATTTTACCATTCTACTTGAGCTACAAATTACATTTTGCTAACAAAAGTAGGCAAAAAAGTTCAAAGAAAAATGTTAGAGGGGGGCGGGGGGGATTTGGCTGCCCTTGCTCTCCAAAAACACAAAATCCGCCCCTGTCTGTAGTGATGGTAACGGTGGGATTTAGCGTTATAGACTTCTTCTCGTCAATGGGGGTTTTAACACCTCTCTAAAGGGGTTGGATTCTTCTCGTCTCTGTGTTAATGATGCTCTAAAAAAAAAGGCGTGGAGGGAGCTGGGCATGCCCAAGCCTGCAGGCAGGAGGACGAGAAGGAGAGGCATCATCAGAGGGATGTCAGACTGTAAAAAGCCGGAGAGGACCACATCGCAGCATCATCCCATCCCCGACAGGAAACAGACCAGCCCTCCCTCCTTTGGCAAGGGGGGAGTGGATGTGGACCGCAGCGTCAGCGCGCTGTCTGCAGCAGACCACGCTGCAGCCACGTCTCCTCATCATCCAGGGAGCTACAAGGCGATGCGGTGACTTCACGACTGTCCCCCGCATCCCCCGCGCAGCCGCCTTCGCAGTCCGAGCAGTTTGCGCCCGTGGCAAAGAGCGCCACTTGAAGAAGCTGCTGCGTCACCGACGCACCGGGTCGAACCTGTAGGACGCAGAGCGGCCGCCGGTGTCATTGAGGCGTCCTGGTCACGGCTCCAGAGCTCCACTCAAGTTTACTTCCCGTCAGGAAAAAAGTTGGATGCTTTCATCTGAGGTGAGAGTGTACGTGAGGAGATTTTAGATAACTTTGTCTGCACCTGACACATATTGCACATATTTCATAAAAAACTGGAAATGGTGGTACAACAGGCTGCAGGAAGGCTTCATGACTTCATTGTGCAATCCTTCTGCATGCATTCACTTTTCTCTGCATTGATTAGTATATATAAATGATCTGATCAGGAGCATGTGCTTATCCTAAAGTCACCCAGTGTTACCCTCCATGGAATGGTTTATATTTTGGAGATTTTACCATTTGTTGACTTAAGAGTGACTCGAGTGCATGAATCAAAGATACTGAGATGCATTTTGACAGATGATTGTTTGCTAACCACAAATGATCTACAGACAGTGATGTTTCCTCTTTCCTCTGCAGTTCTTGCAGAACAGAGGAGCAGAGCCAGTTAAAGGCTGTTACATGTCTGTATTGATAAAACTGGTCAGCTTTATCCTCTGCAGAGAGAAGCTGAAAGTGTTTTTTCTGCGTTTGTTGCACTGCCTGTGTTTTTTCTCTGGCACTGCTGCTCTTCATGAAGTCACAGGGTTGCCCTTATGGAAACGGCCTGCTGGTCTTTGTCACACTGCAGATGGAGAGTCCCATTTGCCCGTTATTTCTTACCTCTGGGACAGTTGAGGGTCAAGGAGGAGCTACAGCCACATGTCTCCAGGGAACTGAGGTCTTTCACACTGATGGAGAAAGTTGAAACTATTGCCCAGAGATTCCACACTTCCTCTAAAGCTTAAAAGCAGGCAAAATAGGAAACAAAGGTTATTTTGTTTAGCATGAATCAAGTAAATTGTTCCAATTGTCTTTAGACTAAAAACAGTGAAATATCTCAACAGTTTGGATAAAACCAGTTGCAATGATAAAAAAGGCCATCTTATTTAGGTTCAAAAAGTCTGCTTGCGATGCAGTTGTCATGGTTACTTAAAAGTCCCTTTTTCATAGATGCCATTCAGCATGGCTCCACCTGATTTTTGTGTTTCCATATGAGTTGGTGGCCTTTACCTGGAACTTTTTCATTTGCATCAGCAGAATGCTGCTTGGATGGGGAGTTTGGTTGATCCAAGGGCAACTCGTGATACAAGTGAGCAATTTGAAACATACAAAATGAATATTTTAGTATTTATAGGGATAATCTTTTCAGGTGTTTTGATGTTTTGCTTCAGACTCATTGTTCGGAACTGGTGGATGAGGACCTATATGTGTCAAGATCCTGACGTGGACACAAACACAGGACACAGAAAGTTCCAAAAAAGTCTTTATTTATTTCAGTTCACAATAACCTGAGAAGGCTTGAAGGCTCATGGTACTCGAGAAGCACATAAGACAATCTGGCGACTGGTGGCAGGAGCTCTCCAAAAAGGAGAGCGAGATATTCAAGCTCAGGTGCACCAATTAACAGGTCAGTAGTGCAGGCTGGGAGGAGGAA
Organism: Adrianichthys oophorus; assembly: GCA_036245035.1. Lineage (NCBI taxonomy): Eukaryota > Metazoa > Chordata > Actinopteri > Beloniformes > Adrianichthyidae > Adrianichthys > Adrianichthys oophorus. The sequence continues at coordinate 5,640,682 of BSAI01000012.1, forward strand.
GAGAAGAAAACAGAAGGTAACAACACAAATGGGAAAAACAATTACACCCCAACCTCCACAATATGCAGGAGACAAGGCTTGGTGTCAGAAACTTTAATGAATAAACTTAAAAATGTCAGAAACTTGGACAGTGACAAAACAGATGACCTGACAATGAAGAACTGAAAACCCGAGACTTACATACGGCCGAGGATCACTAAAGTCCCACTCCAACTATATTTTTTATCTATTTTCAAAGCATTCCCAGTTGTCTTTTAATTACGATTGGGCTTTTTTTCATTCATTCATTTTCCAATCCGCTTTATCCCTTTCGGGGTCACGGGGTTGCCGGAGCCTAACCCGGCTACTCATGGGCAAAGGCAGGGTACACCCCTGGACTGGTCGCCAGTCTGTCGCAGGGGCTGGGCTTTTTTTTTTTTTTTTTTTAAACCTGTGTTGTTTAAGACAGTTTCTGCAGAGTAGCAGGAGTTCTTCAGAAATTTGCCTTTGAATTGTGAGCGGAACTGTTGGCGCAGAAATAACCTTTCCATCATCCCTTTGTTAACACTCTCCAGCTAGCTTACAGCCCCTCACAACTTTAGCGGTACAATTAAAACACCAAGCAATATCGGAGCTATCCAGCTGTACTGTTTTGATCCAGATGCCAGCTTGGACTTGAAAAATGAAGACGTTCATTTATCTATTTATCTGCAAGTGGATGCATCAGAAGTGGAGAAGAGCAAGGAGACTTTGGCCAGCCCATTTCTGTGGCTGGGTCACAACTGAGAGCTTTTAAAAATGACAGGTTTTTATCTGCTCCTGATCTATCACAAATTACTTAAAAGAAACACAGTTTTAATCTCAAATTATTTTATACATGTCCTCCATCATGAGAAAAATGCTACAAGAACATGTTACAAACACCAAAAACCAACTTTCATTTGAGTGGATCTTTAACACAAATCAAGACGTGAACAACTGACAACGGAAAGCTGTGACTGACAGAGAAAACATGAAAAGCAGCTCATAACAAGAACTAAAGAAGTATCAGTAAACATTCGAACCAAAGCGCACCATCCTCACACTCTATTGATGGCAACTAGCATGCTAACAAAAACTACCACTGGATCACCCCATTTGAGAACTAGACCAAGTGAGTGTGACATCACCCATAAAGGTTTACCTCAAGCTCCAATCAAATCAAGTCAATTCAGTTGCTATTTTGTGAGAAAACCACTTATAAGTGGTCTCAGAAGAATTTGTCAAACAATTCATGGTTTGATGTGAGACCCCATACTTTTATTGAGACATCTGATTGGTCAGTTTTAACTTGAATAAGCTTGCACTTAAAATAATATCACAAAAAATAGTATAAGTATCAAGAACGTGTTAACAAAGTAGCAGAGCAAGAATAGTTATTCTGACAAATAGAAGGAGTAATAACTGTTTATTTCTCTTTAGAAATCAATGGGATTTTGGCTTCTTTGAGCCAGCAGGTACTTCCTGTTTGGAACAGGACACTTACCAAAGGGAAGCACTTTTATTTAATTTCTAAGGTCAGTTTTAAAACAAAAAGAAAAAAGATTATTCCCATTTACTTCTATGTGAAACAGGTAAAATAAAATAAACCTTAAAGGACAAAAAAACTAAAACGTTGAGATTTCTCTGTAGTTTGGCGTAGACATACTGCCATTGATTCAATCGTGACTGCATTGTCAGATCTACAACTGTCTTCATGGGCGTGTCTGTCTCACCCATAGACATTTTTACTCTGGAGATATAACCTCTGATTTTCATACAAAGGATTCTGCACCATGAAAATGAAGCCTAAAGTGGTAGAAGCACTTGAACTGTTTTCTACCGCCCACCTCAACAAGGTGCAGAAAATGGCTAATTTGGCAGAGAAAAATGCATGTTTTGTTGAGTCAGCCATTCAAACCATTTTCTATAAAGCAATGATTTAAGCTCTGTTAAAATCAAAGCAACTGTTTTTAGGCAAAAGTTAGGAATGTGAAACGTGTTTGACACCAGGCTGTAGATATTAGTTTTCCTACTGAATGGCTGAATGGCTTCCCAAATGGTCCTATATGTTTTGAAAGTATTTAATCTTCCCCTGGTTCTTCTGTATCCTTCTGAGTGAGAGAAACAGATGATGCTACCTTGATGTCCTCCATTGTTTGCTTGTGCCACATTTGAAGGACATTTCAACTCCGACAGTTATGAGGTAGCTGTCAAATTAACAAAAGGTAAAAAAAATAGTTGTATCAGGAACTTGTGGTGGAGGACCCAAAATGCAGGAGACCAGGCTTGTAGTGATGGGTCCGCTGTAGGTACCGTATCTGTTGGGCCTGTCAGATGGGTATGGGGGCTTGTGATGACGTCACACTACAGTAACCCCACTTAGACAAACTACTTAAGCTTTGTCCTTATTCCTTCACTACTCACTATATAGTGTGTTTGCCATTTTGTAGTACTGTCTGAATCCAAATCCAAAATTGAATGCCCTGGAAATTTCCCTGGAAATTTCCCAGAATTCCCTGCGAATAAAAAGTATTTAAATGTATATTTTTAAAATAAAACCATCAACTTTTTCATCATCAGAACATAGTGGACTCATAAATAGGCTTCTTTAAATGCTTGTATGGATTACGTTTTCACTTTGTGAATTCATTAACGTTATATTCTCTGTTAAAAAAAAGTAGTGAGCATGGTGTCTGAATTGCATTTAAAATCCAGGGCAGTAGATAGTCCTGCATTATATAGTTTTGTAGTTGTTAAGGAGTAAGGAGGGAATTCAAAAATAGCCTTAGTGTCAAGAGTTGGCCGGGCAAACTGTAAAGTAATTTGTCCAATCGCAATCTTACACGTCATCGGGCCATTGTACAGCCAATCAAATCATCACAAGCCCCCGTTCCGATCTGACAGTTCTTCAATGCGCAAATGGCATCTGCAGTGACACACTTTGTGGTACCTGGTGTTGAATGTGGTGTTTTAATTAAGTTTGCGGAATTATTTAATAGTTGTAATAGTGTCTTTGGCTTTTTGTTCCCCCCTGTTCCTCTCCCCCCAGAGAGGAACAGGGGGTTCTCCAAAAACCATGGAGAACCAAAGGTGTGACAAAACAAAGAGCAAATGACCTGAAAATCCAGGCGCTTAAATGCACTGAGGGCAAATAACTGAACTGAAGACGGCTGTGGATCATGATGAACCTGAAACTGATGTTCCTGACAAGGAAAACACAACATGACAAAAACCCAAGCACAGATTCCTCAAGTTGGCTACAACTGTAGAATAGAAAAGTTAGAATTAAATCAGAGGAAGGGGGAGGAGCTTGCAGGTTACATTTAAATAAACTTCCACATGCTTTCTTAAAGTAAAAAGTTTTGTCTTACAGTATGTCGACTAGATGGTTAATGATTTACACACTGTATTTATATTTAACAATTCAACTAGCAATACAGAAATGATTTACAAAACATATTCATTTTCTGTTAGGTCTACTTTTCAGATCATTATTTCACACTGTTTGTTAATAATTGTATGCTTTATTATGTTGTGTGCGCAAGTGAGTGAGTTTGTGTTTGGTGGTGGGGGCACATTGTAAGTGTTCTATTTCATTAACTTATTTGTTTGTATGTAATGGCCTTTTGTTTTGCTTTTAAATTTGGAAAATTTAACTTTTGTTGTTTGTTTTGTTGACATTAGAGGGTAAAAGATCATTGTGTAGGACACAAACACACATAGGTGACCATAGAGAAGCGAAGACGATCATTTCTGAGCATGTTTGGGCTCCTGGTGAAAGAGCTGGGTGCTCATTTCTTTTTCCTGTTGGTTTTGAAGCACGTGTCCAGATCAGACTGGACAGTTTTTTTCTTCTCCTTCCCACGTGTGTTTTCATCTCTTCCCACACTCTCCTCTTTGCTCCCTACCATTCATTCTTTTTTTCCTCAGAAGGTTGGTATCACGTTTTTCCAACCAACTTTTGATAACGAGCCTTGCAGTGTATTTTCTGCTCTGCAATACGCCTCAGAGGTGTTACATCCATATGAGGGATTTTAGAGATGAGAATCCTGGCAAAGAAAAGGCTCTTTTAGCTTCTGCAAAGGAGTCGGGTTGTGTGATGATGCTGAGCATTAGCATTGTACAACCCGTCCATGTAGCGACTGCATGGTCGCTGCTTCCATCTGTGAGACTTTTTCTGCATGTTGGCTGATGGAGCAGATGGAGAGCTTTGCAGCGGTCTGAATCCTGAGTGATTAATGAAAGGCAAATGTGTTGTAGAGGCGCGTTCTCCTGGCTCCTTGCTGACATGCTGCTAATTTTGTCACACTGGCCTTACGCTCACAGCGCAATGTGAGGATGAGGATTGTTTTTGGCTGTTTGGTGATCTTTTAGTGCCAATTATTGATTTTTTTCTTACTGATGCTCAATCCCACTTAAATCAGAGTCTACTTAGATGCTCAAGAGCAAGTGATATCGCTCTATACTCGATGTCTTGAAGTTTTATGGTGTAAACCAAAAGGTAAGCTCTTTATTAGTATTTTGCGAGCTTTCAACTTGAAATTATCTCCCTAATTTTCTTCACTGTCTCACTAATAGCATTTAAGGAAGACATTAGGAAACTGGAGCCAAAGGATACACTGAAAAATCTGCAACAAGTTATGAAACGTAACTTATTCTTTTTGGGGACAAAGAAATGCAGACAATTGTATTTCGCTGGGTTCTTTGTTTGATTTTTGACAGTTTGGATCTTCAGGAGCATGTGGCTCACTGTAAAGCTAAAGGCTTTCTAATGCACGAGTTAAAATCCAAAAGGCTGTTTCAATGTGTGCATGACTCATTTGGTCATTCTTGCATGGAAACGATGAATCTTGTCTGATCACAGAAGCAGAGTTGGGTTAAATACCAGGTATTAAAACTGGACTTAAATAGACTAATTAGTGAAAAATAGTAATGTTAAGTTTTGAAAGACTAGTTGTTTTGTTATTAATGCCACCTTTGTGCTTTTGTAAAAGGAGCAGATTATAAACGATTTTCCTTCATTTTGTTCCAATTGTTCAAGCCCTAAAGAGGGCTAACGTGAGTTTCTTTGTAAAACGGCAAAAATAAATAACTTTCTGAAACTGCATGAGACACTTTCCAGTTTTGCCTTGTGCTGGTCCCAAGTCTGAGTAAATGCAGGGGGCTGGGCCACTAGGGCAACTGCTGTAAAACTTTCATCAAATCACATGTGGATTGTAGCATCATCTACTGTGGCGACCTTTTAAGGGATGTGACATCTTGTAAATGGTTATAACACAAATATAAGAAATTAAATGCATTGACAACTCAAAAACTCTCACCCAGACACAGTGAAAAGTGATCCTGGATTTATTGACAGGAAAAAAAAGCTAATATTTTCACAAAAGTAACCAAATTACAAGGACCAAAGCTTGCATGAACAAAGAAGACGGAGCTAGGTTGGTTCCAGCTGAGGGGAATACCAACACAAGATGCTCGATATTTAAATGATGTCCTGGAGGTCCTTGTCCAATCAGGACCACTGAGTGGAAACAAGGCTTTAAACAAATCTGTAAACAAAGACGGCAGAAGTAAAAAGACAGAAAACCTCCCATTTTAACAGCAAATATAAAAGAAAACAAAGACAGAAAAACAATCCAAAAGTACAAAAATAACTAGAATTATGGCCTCAACCGTAACAAGAAGTAGCTAAAGAAAAAAAAGCAAACATTACCCTGCATAACTCTAAAGCTGTATGCACCTTCCACTCCTAAAATGTCCATCTTAGTTGTGGAATGAAGAACTGATGGTTTTAGAAAAGATGAGGCTTTGTTTTGATTTAATTGTGCAAGAAAGCAACATCATTTTTGAGGCGTTACTGATGATGTCAAACAAACTTTCATACCAAAATGGCACGATGAGTCATTTGACAGCTTTCTCACAAATCTCTCTAATCCTATATTCAACCTTGTGTATGACAGAAATAATATATTTTGCTTTCATACATTTTTAGGGATTCATACAGCACATGTGCTTAAGGTGTAGTGGCCATGATTCATCAGGGATGATCAGACTTTTTAACACAAAAAGCTTTGCTTAAGTTCTAAACATGAGACAGAATACTTAGTTCGATCAAAAAGGATGTAGATAGGAAGACATACATTAAGATTTCAAATCAGCACACTCGATGTTGAAAGGAAAAGATCATCTGCTGGCCAAAACCAACAATTAACCTGACTCATTCCCATGCCCATGCTACTTTAATATATATTTCCTCAAGTAATGTATCTGTTGGTGTTTTATCTTTTCACAACTCATAACCTGCAGACACAACCTTTCTAATATTTTAGATTCATGGTTTAAGTTCTCTTTTAGTTCTCAAATTCAAACTACTTAAGGTAAGCTGAGCTGGAAGACCAACAGTACAGCCGTGTACAAGAAGACCGGCAGCAGACTCTACTTCCTGAGTAAACTAAGGTCCTTCAATGTGTGCAGCAAGATGCTGGAAATCTTCTACCAGTCTGTTGTTGCCAGCAAATTATTCTTCTCGGTGCTCTGCTGGGGGGGCAGCATAGCGGCCAGTGACACAAAGAGGCTGAACAAATTTATCAGAAAGGCTGTCTCTGTAATCGGGTGCAAAACAGACACTTTTGAAGCGGTGATGGAGAGGAGGACTTTGAATAAACTCGTATCCATCATGAACAATACTCAGCATCCTCTCCATCCTGTACTTGACGGTCAGCAAAGCGCTTTTTCCAAGAGGCTAAGGCAACTTCGCTGCCACACCAACCGCTACAGGAGATTATTCCTGCCTCACTCTATTAGATTATATAATTCCTCATCCTTGTGCCACAGATAGACTCTCGTGATATTGACTTTTTCCTAAATATGTTACTTGTCGTATTGCCTCTGTACACTGCTGCTGCAACATACAAATTTCCCAAGTTGGGATCAATAAAGTATCTTTATCTTATCTAAAAATGCTCCGATTCATTTAATCTTCTGGAGTTTTTTTGAGTTGTCTATTTGCATTCACACTACAAGGAAAATGCACAAATGTTCACTTGCAAGTGATCCCAGCCATTTGTTTTCATGCAAACCCGCTGTTTGGTTGGTTGGTTGGCTGGCTCACATTTTTATTAGCCTTTACATCTACACAAATGAAGTGTGTTGTGGAAAAAATCGTCAAAACTCTTGGTGAGAAAAACACAAATCTATTTTATACCAATTAACCTTTAAAAGAGCAGTTTTTACAAAATTAGAGTACACAAACATCAAATTAAGGCTCCGAGTATTCCCTGTTTTTTTTAGGAAAGCTGATGAGGAGGAAAAAGAAGGAGTTGATGAAAGAGGGCAGGCTTTTGTCTTTACACAGAGAAACAGAAGATCTATCTTTTGTGGTTTTAATTGGAATATGAAGCTCACCGATTTAGATTAGATTTTTTCACCTCCTGTGAAGGTAACCTTGAATATCTAACTGAAAGCTTTTTAATCCAACAAGAGTTTAAACTTTTGACCCAAACATTCCAGAAGGGAATTGAAATCGGAATTGGAAGAATAAACACAAACATTTCCATCACCAGTATTATGTACGAATAAATTGACTCTAGTGTGGCCCAAAAAGCACAGTGTGAAAGTACACTAAGTTTAATTAAATAGAAACATGTTTATATGTTGAAACTTAAAAAAAACTGTCAAATCCCATGTGGCTCATCAAGATGTGACCTTTAATGAGGGGATTTTAACCTTTTAACAACTGAGATCTCACCAGTGACACCAAAATAACACTCGCTCCTTAACATGTTAATGGTAATGGTTGAAGATTTACGCTACGTGCACACCGGGTATTCAAAAACGCACTGAACGCGGGTTATTGAATGTGCTTTTATCATATGGCGTTCACACCGAACTGTCGCTACCCAATACTTGTGCACTCACAGTTGAAAGATTGTTTGCCTGAAATGTCAAAGCGGTGTAAATCTCGTGAACCCAGGTGCTCCGGGCGTCTTGCACAACTCTATTCCGATTAATGAAAGACTTGCTGTCATAGTATTGCAGCCGGACAGAAACCACTATTATGAATTTCTCCTCCTTGATCAGTTTTTAAATGGTTGGCACATCTGTGAATTAAGAAGGACACTACCAAATCTGAGTCCCTGATTGGTCAAAGATCAAGTGGTTTAACTTTCAACACTCATTCAATGACTAGATGTTTTTTATGTAGAGCTAAAAAACCAGACTTAAAAACTTGGGTTAGACACCCGAAATGCACAAGTGTTTACATAGACTTTTCATTGGAAGTGACGGCTTGAACGTACTTTTCCGAGGGCTGAGTTAATGTAGCATCACAGTTGTAGAAAGAATGTACATGGCAAGATCTTATTTCCCACAATTACTTACTTGGATTTAGGTTGAAATATTTAAAAAGTAAATACTCACATTATTGTCCAAATTAATCTCTGATGTTTGAGAATGGAAGATAAAGTTTTCATCAGTCAGCTTAAAAACACATTTGTAATACTTGAAGATCAAGAGGTCCTGGAGTTTTCTGTATATTTTCAACATTAGCACAAAAATGCTGTTAATAATGAGAGACACCCAGTACCAATCGTCCACTTGTCACATAGCAAGTCCATTTTTAAAAGTTTATGAATCAATGAACATCATTGTTGACTCCTATGGGAGTCCTGGGTCTCCCTTCAGAAGTTACTCTTACCTGATTAAGCTAATCAACTTATCACTTAATTGGATGATAGTTGATGTTATTTTGTCTAAAATAGAACAGCATGACAGATAGAGTCACTGCTTTTTTGCAGAAGTCCCATAGCTTGTTTTTGGGAGAGCATCTGCTTCAGAGATGCTGACACTGCTGAAAGCTAAAAGCTGGCTCGGTGGTGCTTGGTGCAGTCTGCAGGGAGGCAGAGGGTCTGGTGCTGACAAGTGCCTGTTGTTTTCACCTGTTTAACCTCATACTTCCACATATCCACACAGGAAACCTCTGTGATATAAAAAAACATTAAAAAAAGGATGACACCAGAGGATAATTTTCAGTGGGACATGTCTTTGTCTGCAGCGGCTGAACATTTGTTAAAAATCCACCTAAAACCCTTTGAGGTTTTGAACTTTGTCTATCAAATCTTGGATACAAGACAAATTAGTAAAGCTGAACGGCAGAAATTATTTTTTTTTAAGAAGTTACTACTATTACCACTACTAGTGCTACTACTGTTACTACTAATAATAATGATAATCATAATAATAAAACTTTATTTAAACATGGACACGGCAATTAAAAAAAACACATGATTATATATGGTTAGAAAAGGCCAGATTTAGTCAAAGGCTAGTTATCATCTGTAGTCCTCTGCGGATTGTGTAAAAAAGGACACAAACGTGCAATAAAAACAAAATACATTATATAAATAGTTTAAAATTTTTTTTTAGGTCAATAAGTGTCATTCTTTTTTTTTCTAATTGGTGGCGTTTCATTCAGCTGTGGTTTAGTTACGCTAAAGGAGCAGACATTTTCAAGGATTAAGTAAAGGTCAAAGCTCTGAACAGCTCTTTGTCTTACTCTTCAAATATTCTTCCCTAAAGTAAAAAGAAGTCTGCAGTGTTTCCTCTGGCTGTCTGAATCATTACTTTATCTGATAAGTACACAAGGAAAGTGTGTTTTTGCATTAACAAATGTGTGCCAATGTGTAAACACGTTGTTGAACCTAAACTTAAAAAACTCAGTCTGGACTCAACTCAACCAAAGAATTTCAGGCCAGTATCTAAGCTCCCATTTTTTGCCAAACTTTTAGAAAAAGTAGTACCTGGACAGCTTACATCTTTAACAGCACTTTTCAGTCTGGCTTCTGTAAATACCACTCCACTGAAACAGCACTGTTGAAAAATGTCATCTTCAACAGGCTGCATAGTGCAGTTGGGCTGTCTGAGTCAGTTCTAAAGTGGTTCTCTTCATATTTTTCTGGTGAAGGCTTCAGTGTGTCCACAAATCAAATAACATTTAAGTCTAAAAATCTAACATGTAGGGTACCTCAGGGGTCAGTCCTGGTGTCATTCTTCTTTTTACTGTAAAGGCTTCCCTTTAGACAGTAGAATTCAACAAATCAAGGATGTTTCTTGCCATCTCTTTGCGGATGATATCAAGTTGTAATGTTCTTTTAAGACATTTGAGACCCACAAACTGAGCTCCTTCATCAATTGTCTTTTCCAAATAAAGCTGTGGTTAAGTGACATCTGCCTGCAGCTAAATTCCGACTAAACTGAAACTCCAATTGTTGCCCCAGACAGTGCCATCCCTAACATTAAACGAAAGCTAAATAAATTGAGACTTTTGGTAAAACCTAGCCAAAGAAATCTTAAGTTATCTTTGATGAAGCAATGTCCTATGAGTATCAGTCTAAACAGCTCTCAAAGAATTGCTATTTCCAACTCCACAACATCTCAGATCTAAGATACCGAAACATTAGTTAAAGATGATCAGTCATGCTTTAGTGTCCTCAAGTCTAGACTATGGCAACAGTCTGCTCACTTGTCTGAATAAGAAGGAACTGAACCCTCTGGAGCTGCTAGTCTTCTTTTTGTGAGCGCAAAAAAAGAGCTCACATAACCCCTATTTTAAGTTTCTTCACTGTCTATTTTAGAATACGTTTTAAAATCTTAGTCCTGATGAGCCCGACATGCACAACCTCCTTCCTAAATCTTGACAGCAAGACAGAAAAGAAATGCAGCAGGTGCACAATAATATATTCATCAGACCTAAAGATCAGAATAAGAATTCAAAAGGGTATATCTGCATTTGCCTTTCTTACCTGAATTTGTGGCAAATAAAATCCAAACTCTGATTTTGGTCAGATCTCTAATAACTTTAACATTAGCTTAACACATGCAGCAAGTATGTACTTCTTTTTAAAATGAAAAAAAATACTTCTTGTTTGTGTTGTTATGCATAAACGTTTAAATATTATTTTTATTGTCAGAAATAGATTAAATCAAGAAATGATTGTATATTGATTGTTTGAAAAAAAAAATCAAATTCCTATTTAACTCAATTATGACATGTTTTTTTTATAGAACTTTAGGATCACATAAGTCAGTTAAGTCATACTATCTCACATATGACAAAGTGAGTTTTTCCTATCTCAACCTAATCAAGCATTCTTACAATTAATTCAAGTTTCTTTATCATTTTTATAGAATGTTTTCATAGATAGTGTAAGTTGACAATAGGTAACAAATGTGGATCAGCAGCTCAACGTGGTGCAGTACATTTGGTACTTTTAGAAGTAAATACACCACTATAATTCATTTGAAAGCTTCTTTTTTGAATTATCTTTCCAACTTCAAGTTTGAAAACAGGAGCCATGAAGTCCAGTTTGGTTTTAGAACTTTGGGTTTATTTCAAGCAATCAAAACAAAAAAGGTAAAAAGAAAAAAAAAAACAAAGTATTTTTTTTACATCCCTACACCATTACTCTGAGTAGCATCCCTATGATCTTATTTTTGTTTGGCCAGTGTTCATTGCATTGCCATAAACATTAGGCAACGTTGAACCACAATGGGTTTGTTCTATTGGTTTGCTGTCAAACATTTTAATTAGCCCCTGTTGCTGAAGTCGGAGTTGCTGTTTCTGAAAAGTCCTCCAAACAATCAGTGTGTTTTATGAAGCCCGTGCGGATATATATGTATGTCTCGTTTCACACCGTGAGCTTTTTGATTTGAGGGTCTGTCATTTTTATGGCGTTTGTGTCCCCAAAGGCTGCTGGGAGGAAAGCAAACGTGGAAAAATATTTAAGAGTGGAGACAGCGATTTACGCAGTTTAAGGAAAACCAATAAACTTAAAAAAAAGTTAAAAAAAGCAATCAGATTTACAAGTGAATTCAAACCGACGACAGATTGATTGACAGACTACAAGCATACATGGAAAAAACAAATGTTTAACATCTAAAGTGTGTCCTATTGCTCGGTAGGTTGCTCTTCAAGGTTGGTTACATGAAAAATCCTCCTTATTTGATCTAGTTTAAAACCCCAGTTTGCCTTGTTAAGAGAACCCACAAATGTTAGTTAAAACAAAGCAAAGGGTCCAAATGTTTGGAACTTCAGCCCCAAAATGGGAATTTAAATGCAAAAAATCAACTGGAATTGGAACAAAGAAAGAACACAATTTTCTAAACTTTTTTACAATTTGATATAACAGCTAACTAGTATTTCCTTTCTAGTTGTGCACATTAGTGCTGCCGTGCGTATAGTTTTGTTTTCCTGTAAAATATTATCAGTCAGGAGTTTTGTGCAACTATTCTAGCTTTAAATAAGCAGAATGTTTTATTTAACCTCATTTAAATGGTACAAGACCAGCAACCTCACAAAAAGGACTGTGTACTGCAAGGTCATTTTAATAGTAAATGTTTGACAGAAGGTTTGTGGATTACAGTGGAAGCATGTTTAGGATTGTTGAAACTTTGCAGAGTGGTGGTTGCATCAGAGGAAAGGGTCACACACAGTACCATGTGACACGCATCAACGCACATTAGGTTTTATTGAGGAAGAACACACACTTGTGATTTAAAATGAACATTTATCATCTTTTTAAATTATAATCCTGTCTCATTTCCACATTGTTGGTTCCAACCAGCATTTTAAAAAATACATAAATAGATAAAATCCATAATTTATTGTCCGCTTCCTTCCTGCATGTCTGTTAAGTTAAGCTGAGCTAAGTTTCAGGCTCAAGTAGCTCTTGTTTGGAAGTGACAAGCAAGGACTTACAGGGTAATTATGGAGATTAAAGTGTAAAGCACATTTTAATTGAACTTGTCTTAATAGTCACTTGATGTTAATTATTTGGTATGATAATCAGCAGCTTCTTATTATTTGGTTATTTCCAGCTTAGTGACTCCACTCCTCCCACAGCAACAGTTAAGCCCAAAACTATTTGTACCCTAGAAGATTATGAATCGTAATGTTACTTTTATTTAATCAGCACATTTTTATTTGAAGTGGTTGCACGGTGGCGTAGGGGTTAGCACTCTTGCCTCAGAAGGCAGTTCAGATCCTGACTGGGTTCTTCCGGTGTGGAGTTTACATGTTCTCCTCGTGGGTTTTTTCTCCGGGGGACTCCGGCTTTCCTCCCACAGTCTAAAAACAGGCTTGATAGGGTAATTGTTACCTCTAAAATTGTCCCTCAATATAAGTGTGAGCGTGTGGCCCTGCAACAGTTTAGTGACCTGTTCAGGGTGTACCCCGCCTTTGCACACGGTAGCTGGGATAAGCTCTAGCAACCCTGTGACCCTAAAAGGAATTCAGTGGGTTCAGAAAATAAATAGATGATTTTATTTTGACAGGAAACGGCACGGGTATCTGCCAAAAAATGAGACTGTCATAAAAGTGACAAGAAAAATTTCTCAAAACCAGCTCAGTGGTATAGTGGAGGAGTGGCTGGAGTTCAAACCCATGGTCTGGCCTCAATAAATGGTACTCAGTGTCTTCGCGCACTAAGGGGTTAGATTGGGAAGATAAAGAACTAAATGGTTCCTGAGTGCAACTGTTGATACAGCTCACTACTCCCCCAGGAGGTGGGTAAAACAAGTGTGCTATGAACTGTTTTATTTACATGAAAGTAAACTGTTGCAAACTGGTAATAGCAAAGTAAAACAAGCCTGTTTACCCAATAAAACTCTGAATTTGTGCTTCTTCTAATATTTTCTATGAGCATCTAATGAAGAGCACAATTAGATCACATTATTCTGCATAATGTGTTTGGTGTGTGCCAGCCCTACATCCACTTACACACAGCCACTTCGATCAACAGTGAGGTTTTCCATTCTGTTGTGCCCTCAGAGGTGGTTACAGAACTAAATCAGGAACTGAATGTGTGCTGTTTGTAAAGATGAGACACAGAATGTCACAACAGCTGGAATTCATCCGTTCATCCTGCTTAGTCCAGATCACGGGCACGTGGACCCTACCTAGTTATTATCGGGTGAAGATTGGGTCCAACTCTGACTTAATCATTCAGTTCATTGCAGGCCCACTCAGAGACAGATACACACACTGACATTCACAACTCAAAGACAATTTAGTCACCAATCAACCTAAGAAGCATATTTAAGGATCATGGATGGAACGAGGAACATTTGATATAATTTATATAATTTAATTCATTTAATCTCTAAAAAGTAAGGGATAATGCCAGACGAGGTGTTCATTACAATAAATTAATGAACAACACACCGAGTTGAATGGTCCAAGGCAGTGTTCCCCAGCCTGTAGCTGCGGACCGGTCAACCCGGTTTTACTGTGGCCCGGGCTGGGGGAGGGGGGACGGGGTGGGGTGTGCAATGACAAAGAAACAGCATACTTGAATAAGAACATGTGCTTTAAACTTGATAATAAAGAGTTCAGATAATAGATTTGATCATCATTTCAATCTGACGTGTGCATTTTGGAGGATTTCTGTGAACGTATAAAACTCAGAACAAAATAAAGAGCGTTTCCCAGCGGACCAGGAGACTATTCCTGTTGTACACTTTGTTGAGCCGTTTAAAAGATCAGATTAGTTCGTGAAAGTCTCATCTCTATGCAAACAGGCACGGTGTGTGGGATAAATGCATATTTTCATTAGAACTCCTGGTAGCCTAAAGTTTTTTTCTCTTGAAGTTGTAGCTGTTCTTCTGTCTATTCCTGTACTCATCTCATTTGCAAAGAAATGTTTCATGTACAACTTTTCTTGTGTTGCACGCCCCCGGACTGCTTTTAGCGCTCAAGTGACTGAAATGTAACCGAGAAAATCCCGTTGTTTTTTTTTAAACCAAAAGATTTTTCAGAATAAAAGATCGTTTAGACGTAGTCCTTTTGCTCCCCTGACCAAACTTTACAGCTCAAGTGATCGAAGTTGTAGCTGAGAGAATCTGCTTATTTTTCAACATCAAAGATTTTCAGGATTCAAAACAAAATAATTTATTATTTCTTGGCCTGGTTGCAATTGATCCACAGACCATTACCGCTGGTGGTTGGGGACCTCTGGTCTAAGGTGAAGTCCAATAATTTCTAATAATGGACATTATCACACTCATTCCATGGTCACGTAAAATGAAATAAATAATAAACCATAATAAAGAACATTCACGCTATGTAACTAGAACTTATTTTTCAGGTGAGCATTATCAATGAAAATTATGAATCATGTATTGATCATGTATTGATCATGTATTCACCCGGACCTTGGTATAGTTCAAAATAATGGTAGCTCCCATGATTGCATGTTTATTTGTCCTTATGTTTGTGTCCGCTTTATTCCCAAATGATGATTATCTGAGATGAAACCAAAGAAAGGATCATTTCTCATGCAGGAAAGCCCAGTTCAGTCTAACTCAACGTTTTAGAGTTTAGCAGCCATCTTCTGCCATTGCAAACAGGTATGTCTGTAATGTCATGAATCGTTCCCCTTTCTCCCTCTCTGCCCATCAGCGGGATCCATCTCCTGAGTACTGACACTTCCTGGGCCTCCACATTACACTTCATCAGCCCCCAATGTCACTCCCAGGAGCTCCACAGCTGGCTCCCATCAGCCATCTCTCCCAGTATACAATCAGAACACTGAGTCCTTCTCAGTGCAAAGTCTTGTTTCTGCCACTCTGCCTGCATCACTTGGTGTTGTCATGCTGATCTGAGTTCACCTGACCCTGCTTTGTCTTCTCTGATTGCTTGCTGCCTGCCCCAACCCTTGCCTGGATCCTGACCACTCTTATGGTTCTGTGATGTCCTCATGCTTGTGTTTGACCTCTGCCTGCCAGACCCTGATTTAGCCTCATAGACTTTAGTTGTGCTTCTATCCTGTTCTCCTGTCTGTTACAATAAACCTGCTGCACTTGGATTCAGCTGTCTGCCCGTTCATGACATGTAAACTCACATGATCACATTTGAGTCTGTAATGATTGAGGTCTGCCCACATCTCAACTTTGCAGTCTCTGGCCCATTTTTTTGGTTGTTGCTTTCAGTCAGTGTTTTTGTAAAGTGCTCAAATCATGAGGATGACAACACAGAAAAGACCTGCCTGCCTTTCATTGCATGAGCAGATGTGAACAGCAAAGATTAATCCAGCCTTGTTTTCTGTCACTACTTTGGTGTTCTGGAGTATAAGTCGCACTAGAGTAGAAGTCGTAGTAGCCAAGAAAAATGCATAACAAAGAAAAAAAAAGCATGTATAGGTGGGTTTGGAGTGGCACTTTTGACCAAATCCGCCAAGCTCGGCGTAATGCTCCGTTCATGATACACATGTCAATTTTGCGTCTGTTGCCTCTTTTTGATGAGCATCAAATTCAATGCTCAATGTCCAAAATGTGCTCATAAACTAGACACTCCGGTTGTGTGTGGGACAAAGTATCGTCAAGTTTTTGGCCTCATCGCTACATGGAAGCATTGACTGTATATTTTATTTACAATGCATGGAAGACACTGTTGATGTAGAGAGATCAGGTTTATTTACTTTGAAGAGTTCTGCAAAAGCCATGTCTGGTTTTATGACATCATTCAGTCTTTTGTTTTCATGGCAATCTTTGCCTTCTACTGTAGACGCTGCTGAAAAAGATGTGCTTAAAGTGGTATTTCCATGCCTCTGCAATCCAGTTGACTTGCTACCCCGCATTAGTTTGAGAAAGAAAAAAACAAGAATAATAATGTATCGATGCAAATAAGAAAAATATCAAAAAGTTCAAGATGCAAACACCTGCAGTGCCCTCTAGCAGGTGTTAGTGGGAAACAACGGCTAAAGGGCATCTGGATGTTAGTGGGGAAAAAATTCATAAAAAAGTCACACCAACCAATTGGCCAAACTATACAAAAAATTTGACTTATACTCAGAAAAATACGGTAGCTATTTTGAAATAGTGATGGTTCCATAATCTACCCCCCTGCACATTTAGCCCATAATGGGTTTCACTGGTTACAACTATTTACGTCTACAATAGACAAATGCTTTATGAAAGCTCACACAAGGACAGGAATGATCCCACCATAAGGGTACAGTGTGAGTTGGTATCAGAATAGTGTCTGTGGATTAAACAGGGGCTATAGTTGCAGCTTTTTTAGTATAACTGCTGTTTGTAAAAGACAGGAGAAACCTTCTTTTTATTTTTTTCTGTCTTTGTAAAAGTTCAGAAGTAAAAAAACTTAAAGAAGAGTCAAAATTGACTCCATAATAGACCTGTTTGAATGAAAATGGGCAGAAGGAGGTTATTTTTTTCATAAATTGGGTCAGATTTGATCCAAAGACTATTTATAGGTTAATGTGTGTTAACAGAATATTGACCTACTGTAGGGAACGTAATGTTTTGGGAACACAAAGATAGCCCTATTCTTTGCTTCTTCTTCTGTAGGAACAGGCTTTTACCTGCTTGTAGTCTTTGGTTGGACACAGGATTTCCTTTCATTAAACTTTCTTCTAAATATACAGGAGCTCTTTCAACTACATCACAGACATCCTCACAGAATCCACGTGCTGTGAATTCTCCCCTGAATAATTTATTGACTGGCTCAAAATATCTGAAAGGAAAATCCACAGTGGCACTTTTCGATTTCCTGAAGACAGACATTAGCTTACACATACAGGAGTAATAATACAGCTGTAAAACCAGACAATGTGGGTTTTAGTTTTTTGGTATGCCAACCTTTGATGAACTTAATCACAATTTCCTAGCTGTATTTTTTTAATCACATTTTTATAAACCTAATAAGGCAAACCCACTGTCTCCAATTTGATCCACACATTTTTATAACATGGTCTAACTGTGTTATAATGAATTCATCATCAACAACTGCATTTTTGGGTTGGGTTTTAAGGAAAGTTTGGATCTTGCTAATAAGACAGGGGGTTCAGAAATTAGAGTATCAAAAAAGGTAGATGGCGTATACTTATATAGGGCTTTTCTACCTTCATTGAAGGCCCAAAGTGCTTTACAGTCACGATCCCATTCACCCATTCACACACATTCACACACTGATGGCGGCCGAACACTGGCGTCACCAGAGGCAATGTGGGATTCAGTGTCATGCCCAAGGACACTTCGACACATGGGCGGGGAAGATAGCAATCAATCCTGCAATCTTCTGATCAGAGGACGACCACTGCAGCACCACGACCAATATATGATATGAATGGTTATAAAGGGTTAAAAATTTACAAACATTTTTAGTTTTCTACATCTTCACTTGAACAAAATTTTTAAGTTTAGAATTTTACATCCATCTGACATTACTTAAGCAACATGAGCAGGCCAAGATATTAGTATTAAGCCATTTTACTTTTACTTTTTTAAATAAATCAAAATAAAAATAGCCTAAAAACATTCTCCTTTGTGTTATAGGTGTTTTTTCTTTGCGGTTCGTACAATTTTAATTCCGATTGGAAATGTCTGTCATGAAATTCTGCATTTTTTTTTTTTTTTTTGGTATGACACACTTTTTGTAACATTTCTGTGTTGCTTGAAGGTCAGTAATGACTGAGTAACAAATAGTAATTAACAAGCTAAATCACAAGACTCTTTGTTTGTGCAGAAGAAACATTTAATTAATGAGTGGAAATCATGTAACCAAAGAACTTTTAAAAGTAATTTATCTCCAAAGAGCATCTTTCATGGATCATTTTGAATAAATGATTCTAAAATGGCTGCAAACTGCAGGAATAAAGGAGAGTTTTGTAGCCTCTGTTTTGAGGACATCTTTAGAATCACACAACAACGATGGGAAAATTAGGTTAAAACATGCAATAAATGAGTTAGATGAGGGTGGCTACAAAACAGACAAACCCTGTGGCATCAGCATGCATAGAATATCACAGAGTAACACAATAGGAAGGTTTTCACAGACATCACCCCATGATCTCCCAGCAAAGTTCCAAAGACTTTTTTGCATTTTTACACCTGAATGTGCAGCTGATGTGGATGCCAGCTCTTGACTTTCTAATGAGGAGGGTCTTGCTTCTCTTTCAAACTAACTGCACTTTAGTGATTAAATGAACATATATGGACTGTCCAGCCCACAAACCCGAAGAGACACTTGAGTGCTGCGCATTCTCAAGTGGTAAACAAAATTAAGTCAACAGAGTAAGTCTGAACAAATGTAAATCAGTAGAAGAAGGTGAAGATGCTTCTCAACACACGAGAGTCTTGTTTTTTTCTGTATGTTTATGGTGGTCAGTTTTGGATCACACGTCTTCAGACGTGCAGTTGTTGGAACTATGTGCTTGTCCCTGGGCTGTTTGGTTCACTCCTGCGAGGGCAGTGTAAAAAAGCAACAGAGTCCAAATATTATTTTGAAAATTTTCTGCATTTCCTACTTAACTAAACTGAGTCAACTGGACTTTCTTTGTTTCCTTTCTATTCTTTGAGCATGAATTTGTATTTTTACCATGGGAAAAGAGAGATTTTCACCATTCAGAAAATATTTATGGCTTTGGTTAATCCCTCCAGGATTTTAATTCTTCTAAAGAAATGTCAAAACAAAACTTTGTTTTGCAGGACTTTTCTCTAGAGTTAGTGCTGTTTGATGGAAACCATGCAAATTCAAATGTAAGTGGTCCAAGAGTTCAAGTTTAACATGTTCTTGTGGCCTCTTTCTGATAATGAAGGACATGTGTATATAAAAAATTTTAAGCTCAAAATAACATTGTTAAGTATTTCTTCTTACAAGTCATGAAATAAGAGCAGTTGAAGAAATGCTGTTTGAGACAGAGCTTATATTTGATGTAAAAAAATATACCAAGTCCACAAGCTCTCTGCTCCACTCCATTCTGATGCATCTAGTTGTAGACAAATGGATCCATATACGTCTCAGTTTTCCTCATCCAAGCTGGCATCTGGCTCAAAGCTGTACGGCTGGATGGCTCCAATATTTCCTGTCGTTTTTGTTGCACCAGTGATGTTAAGTTGGGGTTGAGAGGGGATGTAAGCTAGCAGGAGAAAGTGTTAACAGGTGTGTGACATGAAGTTGGGGTAGGGTTCCAACAAACCAAAAACCATTTTTTTCCAGAATTTTAGAAAACTGAGAGAGTCTGGAAATGGGCCAATAATTATTGATGTTGTGCTTGTCGCCTGATTTAACTAAAGACATTGTTTTTGTTGTATTCATTTTAACAGGAAAAATGCCTGTATTGAATGAGAGAATAATAATATACTTAAATGGATTGACAATGCAATCTATTGTTTTTAATCACATAATTTTGTGCTGTTAATTTTTGAAACAATGTTTAATATTTCAGTTTTACTGACATCCCCAAGATAAAGAGGATGACTCATTTGACTTTCATATTTCTTACACGTACACTTTATTCTTCTTCTTACATGCCTTTCTAATTCCATTTGTTATCCAAGGCTTTCTTTCATTTTTAATTTTTTCATCAATTGTTTTTAGGGGACAGATCTTATAATACAGCAAAGTATATGTTTTTAAAAATCTGTCATAAGCCTCATTGACATCAACAGCAGTAATGTAAAATGTCTTTCCATTCCATTTTATTAAATCCTTTCTAAATTGATTAGTTGAGTTTTCACTTCTTACTCTAAAAATCTTATTTGAACTTACTTTTTTAACTGCATTGGCTTCATATGTGAATGATACAAAAATAGGCAGGTGGTCTGTTATATCATTATTAAAAGACCACTCGTAACTGTGTTTACCGTTAGACCACAATTGGTGAAAATGTTATCCATCAAAGTAGTAGAATGATTCATAAATTCTGCTAGGCTTGGTGATTGCTGGATAAAGAGCTTTGCTATACATGAGATCAAGAACATTTGAGCTGTTTTGATCCATTGACATGTTTAAAAGGTTCATGTTAAAGTCTCCACAAATGAAGTTGACTTTATTGTCATTCAAACCCAATAAGATTTCCTCCAATTTCTATATAAATATTTTAACACTGGATCCTGTATATGCTAGAATCTATAACATTTTTTTGTTTTTCCACTGTTATACATTCTAACAGATCATCGATTGCAGCAGACATGCATTCCACCCTTTTGCATTTTCAGATCTACACAAACAAATAATGCAACTCCTCCTCTCTTTTTATAAAACAAGTCAAAACCATATAAATTAAACTCCATTCCCTTTTCTTCTGTCAACCAGGTTTCACTTAAGGCTACAATTTGAAATTTCTTCTTATTGGTTATCAGATATTCTTGTATTTTACCAAAATTAGAATTCATCCCCTGCGACAGACTGGCGACCAGTCCAGGGGTGTACCCTGCCTTCGCCCATGGGTAGCCGGGTTAGGCTCCGGCAACCCCGTGACCCTGAAAGGGATAAAGCGGATTGGAAAATGAATGAATGAATGAATTAGAATTCATTCTTCTGGAATTAAAATGAATTAAAGAAAGTGTTTTGTCCATATCAGTGACATTTAAAAAGTCTTCATCAGTATAATACTTGCAAGTATCATTAACATATTGATACAGGTTAGTCTCTGAGTCCAAATTATATTCCAAATAAAAAACTGATTCTCTGTTCTTCTTTCTGTAGGCAGCTCTTTCAATGACAATAACACTCAGAAAGTTTGGAGTTTTCTTCTGGCCCTAGACCATAACTGTGTCAGTGTCGACATGCCTCAAATGATATCACTGACACTCTTTTTCTTGGCTTCCAGAGAAGAACGAAGACTTTCAACAGTAGATGTTACTCTATTTTCCCAACGGGAGCATGTTTGTTCCTGCTGGGAGGAGAATCCCAGCCTGCGGCACGCAGGGCTGTCTCCCAGTCCAGCTCTTTTTTGGGGCTTCCATTGTCTCACCAAACTCCTTTAACTCTTCTGCTGCTTCAAGAGGACAGTTAAAATCTTAAACTTTCCATCTTGCAGGAACAATTTGAATTTGGCTGGAAACAGAATGCGTGATTTGACTTTACGTTCCTGGAGTTGTTTTCTTTCGTTTCGATACTTTGCGCGTTCATTGCACACTTACTTCTCTTGTGAAGTCCTGGTTGAATTAAATCCTCTGATCATTGGTTTTAACAATCTTCTGAACCCATGAAGCGCCCAACAATTTTTCAATGAATGCCACCATGTTGTCTCCTTCTCTTTTCTCCAGCTCTGTGTAAATCCTTCAGTTGTTTCGTCATACGAGAGGCAGTTCTTTTAATTGAATTGAGTGTTTGTCGAGTGGGATATTTGCATAACTCATTCAGCCATCTTGTCATGTCATCATCTTACCACAGTGAGAACCGCTCAAAAAAATCATTACATTTAAAATCAAATCTATCCATTTAAATTTGTAAGTAATTACACCATGTAAAATAAAGGTTTTCATCCAGAAATATCTGTTTGCATTAATATTCTTAAGGTATATTTCTGGACTCTAACCCTGGTGTTTGTTCACTTCAACACGTGCATGGAAACCCCAT
>BSAI01000012.1:5663069-5681727 GCA_036245035.1 Adrianichthys oophorus
AGTGTGCTAATAGGCTGAGTGTGAGCGGTGCTGCTGAGGAAAGGAGGCTTGCTGTGCTGGTTGGACAGGTCTGCGCTGATTGCTCTGCTGAGAAAAAGGAACCAAAAAAAGATGAAGATGAAAGAAAAGGAAGAAAAGAGTTTGGTTTGGATGAGGCCAGATAAAATCACGTGGGAGGTGTAAATCCTGTACAGAGGAAGCGGCTGTGAGAGAAGGAGAGGTGAGTATGAGATTGAGATGGGACGTGGAGGAAGGGAGGGGAGATACATTGGAGTCTGTAGCACAAATGTACGTGAGTGCCTCTGGTTTGTGCTGACTGTGCGTGTCGATAAAGATAAACAGCTGACAGGCTCACACGATTATCCAGATGTTGACAGCATAGCTCTGCATTTTTGTGAATTATGTTAGTTTGTAATTTGGTTTAGGAGAGTGTGATCATAAGTGTGAATGACACATACATTTTGTATTAGCTAAGGACTAAATTATGTCTTACACTCATTGTAATGGAGCATCTCAAATGCCATATAATTGCCTCTATTTAAGACACGTTTTAAATATTCAGTCAATTACTAATGGATCTTATCACAATATTAACCTTTTCTTCATTAGTTTCCAAAAATATTTGGTGTCTGTATTTGCTATTCCTGCATAATGTATTTGCAGTTGTATTTTCTGTCTGATTAAGCCCACTGTCTGCTGAATGGATGGAAATGCTTTTGCTGAAGAAGCTTGTCCTTTCAATGCTGTGAGTAATTTAGCCTTCATGTGTAGTGAGTTTGGTAAGGTATACCCACTACCATCTCAGTTTTAGCTCAAAGAAAAAGTTTGTGGGATATAAAAAAAATTTCTTACCCAATAAGCTGTTAGAAGTGAAACAACTTAAATGCATAGATTTGCTTTCATCTTTTGAGTCAAATGTTTTTGCAAATTACAACAGAAATTAATTTTGAATAATGTAAATGAATGCACATTTACTGATTGGAACATCAATTTGTGAACGGAAACAGTCAAAGTTTTGTTAAATCAAGTGTCCACCAAGGGGAACCCTGGTGTGGGTTGCCTACAGTGCAAATGGTTATCAGATGAGCCACAAAAAAAAAGGTTAAGTGCATTTTTTCTGCTAAGTAGACAAATAAACTCTACTGTGAAATTTGTAGAAGAAGAAAAGAAGTAAAGCTTGAACTTTTCTTGTAGGATAGATGCTGAAACTTACAGAAATATTGTGAAAAAAATTGAATAACGGCATGTTGCATTTTCCCTGCAGTGTCTCTTTTTGCAGATACACTCCAATCATGTTTTGATCAATTATCAAAGCATTCCCAGTGGTATTTCAATTATGATTATGCCATTTTTATTCAAAATGTTCTCAGCATTGCAGTCGTCAGAGATCTACGTTCATCTTCTGCCTTATTTGTTAAAATAAAGATTGCTTTTGTCCAAACAAATACTACAAATAATTGCCATATTCTCTCTTTTTTACATAAAATGTTAATCACAGAATATTTAAATAAGGTTACGTTTATTTTAGACATTTTTTTCGCTGATCTCACAGCTGCACGGCAAGACGCCTGAGGGTGTCCCCAAAGGGTTAAAAACCCCAAAGGGTTAAAAAATATATAATAAAATAAAAGTACAACAAAAGATATTAACATAAAAGTACTTCTTCCGTTTTGGAGATCACCGACTCCCGCCCTTTAGATAAAATACAACTTCCGTTTTGGACATTCATTGGCTCCATGGGGTTCATCTGCCATTGCAAAGCTAGGTACTATTGACTCCAAGTCAGCTCTGAATTTGAATTTACTACGTTTTACAACTTTCCTTTCTTTGTGAAAAATTGAATGAATGAATTAATTAATTTCAAAAAATGTGCCTCTTTTGAACATTTCAGTGTGAGCCTGACTTTTTGTTCTATTTTTTTATCTATTTTGTTCTGTCATTTTGAAATATTAAAGATGTTCAATTTAATTTCTATAAATAATAGGAAACCAACTATACCCAAGTATAGTTTTCAGGTACTCTTAACAACTCTGGTCAAACAGCAGGACTTCAGTCACTGGACTTTCCTCGTCCAGTGACTGAAGTCTAAGACAGAAAAGCTGTCTGAGGATGTGATCCATTGGTTGATCCTATTGAGCCCATTTTTAACTTGTTAATCATCTCTTTGGTCAACAAAAAAAAAGGCTGGACTTTCTGAAAATTTGCTTTAAAATGGAACCCACCCAGTGAGGTCATTAAAACCAGATCCCATTGATTGGTGTTGCATAGCATGCTAAAGCTAATGCACATGAACACAGTAACCAAGGACATTTTAGCTTTCAAGATCCACTGAAAAGTGGGTCGTTAGTCGCTTTTATTTTCAAAACACATTTAAGTGCATTCTTAAAAAACAGCACTATTTTAGGATAAGAGCCGGAAATCCTTCAGCTAACTTTTTGTACTCTTTATTCAAGTATCAAATAGTGTGAAAGCACACAGTCCAAAAAATTTCCTGCAATGTAAATATCACATTGATTTTAATAGGTATGGAGGGTGGCAAACGTTACATCTTTTCTGTGAGATGTCCTGCAGCATGTATATACTATTGCATGGTTGTATCATGGGCAGCATGCTGTACTAAATGGTTATTTTTTGGAATAAAACCAATTTTAATAATCAAAGTGAAACAAACAGGGCAAACTCAGTTTGTTACTAATGTCAAGACATCCAGCAGTGTGTTGCAGTTTTATCATCTGTATTTAACTACAAGTTTTAATCATTTACTGTAGTGAATGGAGAAGTCATACAGTCAGCAAGTTCATAGCCGGTGTGAAGCCTACTGAAAACCTCTTTTTTCTTCTGTTTATGAACCTTCTGTCTTTGCCCTTACAAACATGCCTGCCTCTGCATGAGTCAGAAGCCCTTTTGTGTTTGCCTCAAAATTCCTGCATGATGAGAGTGAGGCTTCAACACAATGCTATTTGTCACAGTCCTTATAGTTTTTAATTCCAGTCAGATCTGCTCAACTTCTGCTTGGTTAATTATAAAGCAGCATAGTAGCACTAAGGGGAGTTGATACGAGACCATGGGCATTTTTTGGCCGATTTTGAGTGAATTATGTAACCACGAATCACATGGAGAAATCCATATCTTTTCTGAGCAGGGCGAGGGGATAATTTGTGACAGTTCATGTCACTCTGCGAATGTCCCTGAATACTCCTCAGTTTATTCAAGTCTCTATAATCCCCTCAGAGTTACTACACTGCTAAGTTGCTGTGCAGCTAAAATATTAGTGTACGGCCACATCAGAAGCTGAGAGCTAATATTAGCGCAAGCCCCCACATGAACTGTATCATATCCAGGGAGCTAAAATTAGGGTTGCACATGCTGCCTGGGGTTTAATTGCCTGTGTAAGTTAGCTCATATAGTCGTTTTCTATTAACTCAAGGAGTTTAAATGTCATGTTCATTTTTAATTTTGTTAGGTTTATAGATGAAAGGGGCAAAGGAAGGACGAGTTTTTGGAAAACCAGGTTAGATTAGGAGCTGCACATTTCTAAAGGTCCTTTTTGCCATTGGAACCAGTGGTGCATCCAAGACATTTTATTGAGACGGTCATAGTGGGTCACGAGGATTAAGTTATAGCTTCTCAATGCTGACAATTTTTATCAAAATGTGTGATCTAGTGATCTATTTTATATTCTATGTCTGTAAATCTATTTTTTAAACTGTTCTTGCCACAGTTTACAATTTTTTGACATGGCTACACTTAGCAGCAGTTAACCCTTACCAGAGTTGTTGTCAGTAGCAGCAATTTAGGAAATAGTTTCAGCAGAACGGTGTTCATCAGAATTTCACCTCTGAGTCGTGTGCTGGACTGTTGGCGCAGAGTGAGCTTGCTGTCACTTCCCATCATCCCCTTGTTTAAACGCTGTCCCAGCCCACAGCCCCTCACAACTCCAACATAAACATTACCAGCACAAGAAAAATGACGAGCAATTTTGGAGCTATCCAGCTGTACAGTTTTGAGCCAGATTCCATCTCAGACAAGAAAAATGGAAACATACATGGATCTATTTGTCTGCAAGTGGATGAATTATATTGGAGAGGAGAAAAGGACTTGTTGGCTGTCAATTGTCAATTTTTAATAACAACTACAAGCTTTTTCAAACAGCATATTTTTTGTCTGACCCTGTTTCCCAATGATTAAAAAAATAAAGTTATGTTTGAAGCTTAATTTTCTTTACATACTGTATGATCTCAATCCCCAGAATTATGCAACAAATACATGTTAAAAACACAATTTTCATTGGGGTGTTTCTGTAAAGGTAACCAATAAGGCAAACATAAAAATTAAACTTAAAGTTTACCTCAGACTTGATCTTGCATGTATGGAAAGTGAGGTGAACCAGCTGGGACCTGGGGAGGCAGCGCCAAACCGCCACTGGCATAACCACAGAGAGGAGACCATCGTGGAGCTAACTTTTTGCACTCAAACTGGGAGGATAGGTTGTGGAAAGTCAGACTTTTTGACATTTCTTGTAGCATGGCAAATTAAGATGTTGTGGGCAAACAATGTGAGACCAAGAGGATGAGTCCTTGGAGCAAAGGAGACAAAAGGCATGCCTCCAACAGTTGGTTTAGGTTTTCAGCTTGACTGTATGACTTTGGATGAAGTTCAGAAAAGGAACCAATTGAAACCCAGAACAGACCGCAGAACTGTGACCAAAACTTGTTGGTTAGGACATTTTTGTTCTTGTCTATGCTATCATAACAAAGGGAAGTACATACTACTAACAGCTGGTGTAGTATTTCACCCTGATCCAGTTAAGCCTTATCTTGTGTCTTCCTGTAACTCAACACTATCACTCTGACTGAGTGCCTGCACAGCTCTGCATCCAGCTGCCTTTTTGCTATCTCTGTATCTGCCTCTGGTGCTTTCTCCCATCAGCCCTTGTTTGGTCCCCTAACGTCTTACTAAGTTGATGAACTAATGGATGAGAACCACAAATGTAGTTCAGGCCCTTCTGCTCTCTACTGAATCAATACCTGCCAGGGTATTGCGACAGACGTCCTGTCTTTGGTGGCAACAAATCATCCTCCTCTGGTCCTCTCTGCCTCCCTGATGGCCCTGTCACATCTGTAACACAGCTCAGTGTCCATGCATGTTGAAGAGTCATGTCTTAAAGCTGTTGTTCCTACAGTTTTTGTGTCCTCTTTAATCAGTCTACAGAAACATGTACTAGGGCTGTGTTCCAGCATGTTTTTCTCTTCCTGATGTGCTTCCCCACATGATGCTGGTGTTACATCATGACACTTTCCAGTCTGATTACCCCACCCACACCCACACACAAACTTGCAGCGACTGATTTGAAACAAACAATGATAGAAAAAAAGTTGCAGTTCCTTAAGTAGACACTAAAGGCTGGTTTCAGAAAGGAGTCATTTTCCATTTGCTCTCAGTGTCAAGAAGTTAAAATTTACATCAACGCAAACTAATATTTAGCCTGAAGCCAAATTTGTTTTTTTATAAATATCAAATACAAAATAAGCTGTTTGGATTTTTACTTAGAACTCAAATTTGTGCAATATTCTTTTTTTTTCTTACTTATTTTACAAGTAGAAAAGATAAATATTTTTTTAGCCTTCTGTTGCGCCTCCTTGAGACAAAAGCTGCTGCCATTCATGTGTAAAGTTGTTCCAGCTAACACACGTCTGTGAGACATGCTAAATACAGATGCTAAACAGTGGCTGCAAACAGATTAATATTTGACAAACACTGCATGCTTTACTTTGATCTATTTGCATCTTCTCCTCCAAAATCTGCAAGAAACAACAACATTGCATTTTCATCAATAGAAAACCTGCTAAATGGATTGCTTGTGGCATTGGTACATATGCACAGCATGGAATTGGGGGATGACGATGGGTTCTATGATGTATCTGAGGTAGAGCGTGCAGGGATTGGGCCTGGTGATGCCTGCCTAGACTGTTGCTCCTCCATCACCAAAGCCAACCCTTGGGACCATGTTGACCTTGGTCTATCGATCACCTGGCCTTCTCCAGCAATGCTGATGACCATCTATTCTGTGGAAGGTAACTCGACACTCATGAGTGAACAAGACGGTAGACTATTGCTGCATTGTCCAGGTCACAAGGTCAGTGGGCTCACCTGCAACAGTCATCTGTCATTCAAGTCAAAGCGGTGGCGTGGGTTGTGAATGGTTTGTCTGAAAACCCTAGTACCCCTCACATCTGGTAAACGAGCCTGCAGCTGTGTGGCGTTTGATGCAGAGGTCATTTGGTTCTGGTCATGGTTGTGGTCTGTCACTGGCGGGGCTCCACTCCTGGGTCTGTCACAAACTCTGACAGAAGTTCTGTGTCTTGTTGTAAGTCTGCTGATGACACCTTGAGACTCACCAAGTTCACTTGCAACATCTGACTGACTACTACCAATCTGAAGGTGCGCTATGGCTCATCTGTTGAGTGGCGTCGGGTGTTCATGTCTGTTTGAACGATGAACTTAAAACGACTTACTGGCAAAACCAGCTTTTTATGCCCACAGAATGTTGAAATTGATGCTACGTCGAAAAGGGTTTTCTTTTTTAGGTTTTGGCCCAATAAGTAAGACAGACTGTAAACAGTGAGACCATGATGTGAAAAACACAAAATGAGGTGCGTCTATCATCACAATACAAATGACTCTCTTTCCTGGAAATCAGTGAATGAAGCAAACACTGTTGTGACATCCACTGAGTTTTCCACATTATCCTTAACTTATTGTGAGTAGGGGAAATTGATGTTCTCTAGATCAGATCTCCCACTGCTTTTCTTGGATAAAGATTAAATCAAAATGTGTCAGTTTATGTCAACAGTTAACTTTTTTTTTGTTCTATCAACACCAATTTCTAGCTCTCTTGTCTCCTTCTGCCGCCATATGGCAAGTCCAAACTGTTGCTTCTGGCAGCAAGCTGGTGTTCTCCAGCCTCGGATAAATCCTTAATCTGCTTGTCCCTCATCCTTCTTCATTTCAATTAAACAAATTTTGTTTTACAAGAGTTCTGCATTGTTTTGTTTTCTTTTGTTTTTGGTGTTTTTTATGGTTACATTCATTTTGTAGCTCCGTAAATAGCTTTTTTGTGAATTTATGAATTTGTTCAAATGCAACATAATTAATTTTGATTCAAAGTGAGGATTTTGTACTTCAACAGAAACCCTCTCTAAATGTACATACATCGTAAATTGAAATCTTTCATTTTCAGAAGGAAAAGGCCTTGAGTGTTGCAGAAGTCCTAAAAGTCATACAATCATGAATAGTAGGAGTTTATGAAGCTGCAGCTCTGTCACATCATTGTTCCTTGTACGTGATTGTATAAACACATCCATATGTCTTCTCTTTTCTCACAGGTATGAAGAACCGGAGGCTGATGGGGGACTTCCATAGCCAAGTGGTCCTCCGGCTGTCCAGCATGTGTGTCTTTGCCCTGCATACAGATGCACTGCAAGCCAGAAAAAAGACCACTCTTGGATAAACTGGCACCCACCATCAAAATAACACTAAATTCAGCCAGACAAGAAGAAAGAAAACTACATTTATCTGTTTCTCTGTCTTTGAGTTCTGAGAGGAGGTCATGTCCCAGCCTGAAAAAGTCCTTCATCTTTACGTGGAAGTGAGGTCTGCCCCAGATCAGAATGGAGAAGATGAAGAGGGCACAGCCCAGGAGCTTTCCATTCAGAGCAGCCCAACAAAGCTCAGCTTTCAGCTAACAGGCCAGACCACTATAAGCAGGACCTCAGCAGCCAATGACCTGCTTCAGAACAGCACACCCTCAAGAAACAGTGTTAACGTTCATCTTCCACAAACTAGCAGCTCTCCTAAACTCACTGAGAAGTGGAGTTCACCCACATGCGGAAGGGGTGGTGGTCCTTGCACACCGCCTGATGGGACGCTCTCCATGGTTACCTTCAGTTATGTTGAGAAGTCTAATGTGAAAAGTCCACAGAGCTGTGCAGGGCTGTGCAGAAGACGAGCCACAGAGGAAGAGTGCACGCCTTCTCACCTTCAAAAACGCTTCAGTGATCCGGTGGGGTTTGGAAGTCCTATTTCGTCATGCAGCTCCAGCCCAAAACTAACCTTCCAGTCTTCAGAAAGTCACCAGCAGAGGTTCTCTCCCAGCTTTTGCCGGCCACATTGTGACGCAATCGGCAGGGCAGCTACACAAAGGGCTGTGGAGGAGTTTGGTTCCCCCTTACTGAGGATCAAACTGGCCCATGCCCTTGAGCACACCTCATCCTCCAGGTTCAACCAGCAGCCACGCTGTCAGTCCTGGTCTGGATCTCCTGTTCAGTGTCAGAAGTCCAGCGTTACCTCCAAAGACCACATTAAGGGTATGAACCAGAACATTTTCGGGTTGAATCAGGCCCCAGCATCAGACCAGCTGTCGACTCCATCCAGAGTGTCTTCTCATTCAAGACTTTGGTCCTGTCCTGAGTCTAACAGCCCCTTTTGCTGGTTGAAGGAGCAAAAAGACATGGCAGGAAGTCCAGCTACCAAAAGGCACATTCAGAGAAGTACCTCGACGCAGAGAGGAATCCTTCAACTTGGCAATAATGGAGTCGAGGGCTTAAACCAGTTAAGTGACAGCAAATTCTCCAGTCTGGCTCACAGTTCAGAAGCCACCACAAAGTTAGCAGAGGAGGCTTCAAAAGTATCTTCTGTTTCAACAAAGACGAGCAGCTACTCACCGCACAATGCTTTAGACGAGCATCTAAGCAGTTCAAACTCTGGAGAACCTGCTCCAAATGCACAAGAGTTTAGACAAACTGTTAAAATGAACATCCCTTTAAATGACCAACATGTGCCAGAAAATGAGGCAAAAGACCCTCAGCATCCTGAAGAAAACCCCCATGCTCATCCTGACATGTATCAGGAGGACAGGCGTCACGCTCTCCAGCATCATGACCACAGTTCCCCTGCCCTGCCCTCTAGAGTCTTCCGTCCATCTCACCCTCCCACCGAGGTCAGCTCACCAATCAGGGACCCGAGGCTTTCCCAAGCTGAGCTTCGAGCGCCAGACACCCCCACCCTGCATCGCTGTCGGCCCCCACAATACACCGGGGACTCCTGGTCCTCAAGTGTGGACAGAAAAGAAGACCAAAGCACTTTTGAGAGGGAGGACTGCACAGAACTTGCTCGCAGGCTTTTCATCAATCAAAGTGTAGATGAAGCACCGGTCAGCTGGACGTCCCGGCAGCAGTGGAGGAGCCAAACAAAGAACAGCCCCGAGCCTGCATCTGAGCACAGTTCTAAAAGAAACATCACGGAAAAATCTAGCAAACAACTCCAGCCTCTCAGCCCCACAGCCCAGCAGAAACGGGCTGAACAGAGGAGGAGGGAGATCCTCCTTCTTGGACCTGTGGCTCTGGAGTCTGCAGAGGAGGATGAGGGCTGCAATGATGATGAAGAGGAAGGCGGAGAGGTAGAGGGGAACAAATCCGGGGCACTGCCTCACTCAGGGAGGGCAAGCGAACACCCAGGGGTGGAGCAGAACGGAGGGATGGGAGGTTCTTCCTCACGGAGTTCTAGTGGGGTGACGGGGAGTTTAGGGGACCCAGGATCCGTTTCCCCGGAGTCCAGTCAGTCCAGTCACCAGAGCAACGAGACCGGCGTGGTCACCTCAGGAATACAGGTGAGGGCTGGTGGCTCTGTATAAAAAATGACAGCATTTTGTGAAAACCCCATTGTTGCAGATTTTAAAGACCCGTCTAATCATCTTTGATTGTTTCCAGTGGTCTCTAAACTGTGATTCTGTCTTTTAACCAAAATAAAAAATCTGTGTTGTTTTCTAGTACACAGTTTCTGCAAGGGTTAATGAGAAATTCACCTCTAGGTTGTGGGTGGGACTGCTGGCAGGGATCAACCCTACGTTGATATCCCAGCATTCTTTTGATTACACTCTCTCCCGCTAGTTTACAGCCCCTCACAACCTCAATTTAACATTAGCGTGGAAAAAAACCCAGCAAGGATCCAGCCGTACAGTTTACAACCAGACGGCAGCTCAGATGAGGAAAATGAAGACGTACATGGATCTATTTGTCTGCAAGGGGATGAATCAGAACTGTAGTGGAGAAAGGTGACTTTGACAGTGCATGGCAGTTGCTGCATCACAAATCTGAGTTTTTTCAAACTGCTTTTGTTTTTATCTGCTCCTGATCTTTCATGATTTGTACAAAGAAGTACAGTGGCTTGCAAAAGTATTCACTGTCTGGTGTGTTCCTTACACTTCATGATGCTGTTTTCTCCCAATATTCTCCTGACAAACCACAGAGACTGTCACAAAACAGCTGGATTTGGATACTGAGATTAAATGACACACAGGTGGACTCTATGAAGTCAACATTTGATCAGTCACCAATCATCAAGTAGTTTCTGAAGGGAATTGGATGCGCTCAGCGAAAAGGGGCTGAATACTTTTTCACACTGAACTTTTCCGTTTTTTATTTGTAAAAAAAATAGAACTCTTGTATAATTTTCTTTCCACTTCACCAGTGTGTGCCACTTTGTGTTGGTCTTTCACATAAAATTCCAATCAAATATATTCATGTTTGTGGTCATAATGCGAGAAAATGTGGAGAAGTTCAAGGGGTATGAATACTTTTGAAAGCCACTGTACTCAGAAATGCAGTTTTAATCTTAAAATGTTTTTATATATAGGTTAGGGTTAGGGTCCATCAAGAGAAAAATGCTACATGAACATGTTAAAAACACCAAAAACAAAATTTTCATTAGAATGGGTCTTTAAACTCTTCCACAACATAAGAAAAGATGATGGCAATGGTTGTAAAATTTAAAATGGCTGTTCAGGAAGTTCAAAACATCTAAGATTTGCATTTCAGACTCAGCATGTCTCAGCTGACATGCCAAAAGTTGCTGTTTGAAAAGGACTGAACAAGACAGGATTGTTTGGAAAAATTGCCAAGAAAAGACTTTTTCTTTTTAAAAAGGACTAAACAGTAAAGTTGGTTGCAGATGAGATGTTTACATCAGCAATTTTGCTGATGTCAAAGAAAGATTCCCTCCAGCCCAAACCCTAAAATATCTGAACATTTACTACATATACATGAACATATAGAAACCAGTCAAAGTTTCAAAATAAAACCTTTTCTTAAATTAAATTGTGACAACAAATTTCAACACACTGTTACCACTGGTTAGGTATATTCTTGTTTAGAAATACATGTAGTTTTACACTAGTTATGTTTTAAAACTACATGCACCGTTACTATATAAGACAACAAAAGAAACACATCGAAAAGACATGCAATTGTATAGTCATGAACCCCTTGACCGTATTGGGTAACTTACTTTTGAACAGTAATTGATTACTCTACACAAATAATGTAATTTTAACGGATTCTGAAGCAAAGAAAAGCAGCTTTTATTGACAAAAACTTACTAGTATTGAGGCCTGAATTTATTTATTTTTGCTTATCAGCTGGATGATGCAGATATATTCCTGAATGATTGTGTTTTTTTTTTCATTTTTAAATGTTCATCAGAATTAGTTGAATGTTTGAGATGCAGATATTCCTGAAAATTGTTTTCCCACTGCCCATCTGTCTTCAGCTGTCTTTGTGATGTTACAGACGGACAGTGGAAGTGCAGCTCCTGTGCCTTCGCTGCACTGTCAGAAGATCGCACGCGCTAAGTGGGAGTTTTTATTCGGGACCTCTGCTGAGGAGGCTGCTGGCAGAGGGGACAAACGTAAGAACACGTTCATGTGTTTTCTCATCTAGTAAAAGTGGGGACTTATTTGCTCCTTTTTGTTTTCTTTTTTTTTTTTTACAGTAGTAGACCTTATATATGCGTCCTAATGTCCCCAGATGTTTACTTTAACAGTAGGACTGCTGTTTTTCTTTTAAAATGTGTTGGGCTCCTCAAATGTAAGAAAAGGAGCTGAACTAAAGCAGATCTGGGGCACAACTCATGTTTATTCAGTGTTCAGTTGTTTCTGAGTTTTAGTTTTGCAGCACTTCACAGCACAGACTACAGAAAAATGTTCTCCATGAATGCAAAACCTTAAACTCGTTCACACATCTTTTACTTGTTACTTATAAAGCATTACCCACTCAACATTAATGAAACATGTGACAGTTATCATCATTCAAATAGAAAAATACCATAAATTGAAGGAATTTAGCCTGCATTTGCTTTAGAAAACAAATTTTGAAGAAATGCTGGACTTTTCTAAAAACATAAATATATATATATTAGATTAAAAAATAAACATCTATTTTTGCTAAATGAAATTACATAGTACAAATATGATTGTTTTCTGTGTATTTTAATAAACCTTAACATGTTATATTCTGATGAAAGCAGAAACTTTCGTAAGTGAAAATAAGTGAAAATGAATTTAAAATTCTGAAGTTTCTCTTTAACTATGTAGCACTTTAAATTAATGTTCCAGTCTATCACATAGAAAATAAAGATATATGTTATTTAAAAATATATTGAGTATATTAATTACTTCCAGATTCTTGCTTTTAACTGATTAATAACAGTGTAAGACCTACTTTGAGAAATAAAACATGACTTAAGTTAGTTTTAAAAATGTAATGCCTAAAAAAAGTTGTTTTTCAGAATAAGATCCCTTTTTTATTTATAATAATATATACTGAAACACACTGCGCTTAGTAGAAACAATATGAACTTTTGAACATAAGTGATAAGTGATAAGTTTGATTTTTATCTTAAATGTGATCATTTTGACTTTTATTTTTTCAATGTTAAGCACTTGTATTGCCATTAAAAAAATTTTATCCAAATTTTACTCTTGTCTTTTGATTTTAATTTTAGAAATTTGGACTTGCTAAAATGTTTTTTTTAATTTGGTTCGAATTTTGAAAATGTACTTTATTATTAAATCATTATTGAGGTTTTTTTTTTAGGGTTATACTTCTGTCTTGTTGAATGTTTGGCGGCAGTTTGTGATTCTAAATGTTTGGTTTATCCTTCAAAACCTCAACGGTTAGAAAAAAAGAAAAAAAACTTTACTTTGTGAAACCGATTTGTATCTTTTTTAACTCAAAGCTTTGACTTATCTATTCAAAATCTATGAACTATATACAAACAATAAAAAAGTGAATCTAAATTATAACTGGTATACCTCTATAGATTTTTTGGAAGCCTCCACAGCTCCTCCCAGTGGAACCTCCAGTGAGTCACCCACCCCAACGCCTCCATCCTCTTTGCCTCTGCTCTCTGCCAATCATGAGGTGCAGCATGTGGAGGTTGAGCTGGTGACTCTGCCCCCTGCTGTCACTGGAACTTCCCCAAAGACTGGCATCATTCTGCGGACGTTAAAGTACTCTGAAACTGACCTGGACGCCATCCCACTTCGCTGCTACCGAGAGACGGACATCGACGAGCTGATGCAGGGGGAGCAGGACGACGCAGACTCCGCGTTCGGCAGCAACCGCAGTGTTCAAGGCACCTCCGGGGCTGGCAGCAGCCCTCTGGGGGGGCTGGGATACGGCAGCAGGGCAGATGGACAGTCTGAAATGAAGGGAGAGGAGGAAGTGGAGGAAGAAGATGAGGAAGAGGAAATGGTGAGCTGGGCAAGCGTGAGAATGCAAGGAGACAGCAGGAAGCAGCAGTATGCAGCTGAGGAGGAGCCAGAGGTGTTTGGACACCTGATGAGGTGAACACAAGAACGCCTTACAACTCAGCCTGTAAACACACTACAGCGGCACAGACACATCCTCTCCTGACCTACATGTTGATCTAAACTTGGATTCCAGATGGTCATAAAAAGTCAAGTTTGCATCAATTATTCAAACGTTTTTAACAAATATTTTACATCCATCCAGAGTCCTGCTGGAGACGCTTCATTTGATTATTTCTTTTCGCATTTGTGAGCAAAAGTTTGTACCAACAGTTTCATGCCTGCCATCAAAAACACAAATGAAATGGAGAAGAAATATCTGAAACTTTTCAACAGGGACTTTCCAAAATGTGTGGTCAGGGGCAGGCAGGGGTTGAGGCAGGCGGCTTGACAAAAAGTCATAGGACAATAAAGCAGAGAATGAAGCGCTCAGAGTTGTAATAGATGAACAATACTTCACACTGAGCCAACCTAAGAGCTCAGGCTAAATACTGCAGCCTCCTAACACACATCCACCCGTATGGGGGGGGGGGTTACCAGTACGGGTGCCGCAGGTTTTTGGGTTGTCATGGCTATAGAGAGGAGGAGCTGCATCTCAATGGAACACAGGTGTGTCTTGCAGTTCCTTTGAGGCTCTGCTACCATTAGAGACAATGTCAGTTACATGCACTTCTGATGTACAGTCGATGGTGTTGTCCGGTGCCCTTACACCACACACTATAGTATGGTGTGAGTACTGGCTCCTTACTGACTGCACACAAATGCTGCACGCATTGAGTATGCAGGTGATATGTAAAGTAAGTGCATGTAGGATCCCCACACAAACTGCACTCTGATTCCCTACCTCATTTCTAGCAGTCAGACTGAATGCAAAGAGCACGTATGGATCACATGAAGGGCTCTAATGGCAGTTTGCAGGATTTAGGGGGTTAAAAAATGTACAATCTGAATGACACACCTGCGTCTCACCTACTTCACCCTTAAACTACATTCCCACCGGCCGCGTCGAGTCATGTTCAAGTGGCGGCTTTCAATGAAAAGTAGAAGTAAACCCGCATTTCTGGCGTCCGTGTTCAAAATCACACATCACTACACCAGTTTTGTAGTCTATTCTCAGGCTCTGTACAAACCAGGTGTTCACTGAGTGCACACTGAAAGGTTAACCAGTTGAACTTTCAACTGCTTGAATATCAAGCAGCTGAACCAATCAGGGGCTGGGATTTGGTAGTGACATGTAGAGTGCATCCTTTTCCAAACACAAAAGAGCCAATCGTTTAAAAATTGATCATGAAGGAGAAATTAATAAATGCTGTTTTTGGCCTGACGGAATTATATAACACTAAGTCTGTAATAATCTATATCAAAATAGAGCTGTGAAAGAAAAAGCCTGGAGCCCTATTCAAAGATTTGCACCACTTTGACAAGTTGCACCAAGCCTCTTTCAATGGTAGGCTGCAGACGTGCTGTAAACAGTAGAAAAACAAAAGAAGAAGAAGCTCTTCCCTGACACTCCCTGCTTGTCACCTGGGCCGGTGTGAACACCACGAGCTGAATGTGTGCTCATAAATAGTGTACAGTGCACTCTTAAACGCGTAACACATGCCTGATGTGAATGTAGCATTATTTACCTCTGCATGTCGTTCACTACGCCCTGTCACTCACAGCAGGCCCTTATAAAAAAGGACATGAACCTTTTTGTCCTACAGACTCACCGAGTGGTCTATGACCCTAATATTTTCTGTAGGTTTGCCATTTTTTGCCTGCAGATGGCCTATAGCCACTCGTAAGGCAAGTTGCGGCTAAGGCTTTACATAAAGATGATGGGATACTAACGTTTAGACATGATTGTTAGTGGAGTCTTCTTACTATGTTCTTACTACCTCTCCTCTCTCCAGACCTGTGAAGACTTTCTTTGATAACCACAACCCGGCCTTTAAGTCCCCCATCCTGGTCTCTGGTCCCCGATGTTCCACAGAAGACACGTTCAGCCGTCACTTTGAGAGCATCATGGAGTCCCATCGAGCCAAAGGGACATCCTACAACAGCTTGGACAGCGAGGAGCTGCTGACCTCCAGTTCTCAGACTGTCCTGACCTTTGATCTGCCCACGCTCACACCTGCCATCCACGCTCCAGTGTGCCAGAGCGCCAGGCAGATTGTCCAGCTCAGCTTCGCCCCGCTGGCGCACGACGAGAGGCCCAGCCTCTCTGATTCTGTCTTCACTGTGACGGGAGACTCGGACGCCACCCGGGCTCCCTCCAGCGAACGGCTGAGCAGTGGCTCGGAGGACACGCTGCCTAGAGGACAGGAGGGTTCACAGCTGGGGAGCAGCTGGTACGTCAACACCTCCTATTCTCTACCCAGGTGAGACCTCAATGCAGGTAGGAAAAAAAGTCTTCTGTTCAGGTTTTTGGGACACAACCTGTGCAATCTGTTTCAGATAATATTGAAAAAGGGAAAAAAATAGAGATCTGAGGCAAGCATTCATTTCATAAAACCAACTTTTTTTAAGTTGCCATAACATGTCTTTAAATATATTTTCTGCAGCTCTGGGCTAAAATTTCTGGTATGTACAGTTAGTTGGTGCTTATTGATCAGAGCTATTTAGCTGTTTTTCTGAAATCATCCAATAGTTTCTATTTGTGCTCAAAGATCCTCATTAAAATGTCACTAAAATGCATCCACCATTAAACCAAAATGAACATTTGTCACAACCTGCTCCACTCCATTATGATGCATCCACTTGCAGACAAATAGATCCATTTATGTCTTTGTTTTCTTCATCTGAGCGGTCATCTGGATCAAAACTGTAGCTCCAACATTGCTAGCCATTTTTTGTAACACTGCTAATGTTAGCTTAGGGTTTTGAGGGACTTTAAGCGAGCGGGAGAGAATGTAAACAAAGGGACGATGGTATATCATTGATGGCTTACCTCTGCGCCAACCGTATCGCCCACAACTCAGAGGTAAATTTCTAATGAACTACTGCAGCTCTGCAAAAACAATGTATTTTAAAACAATAGTTTCTTTGATTTTGGCTTAAAATGGCATAATGATAATTAAAAGACCACTGGGAATGCTTTTACAATAGATCAAAAGATAATCGGAGTGGGACTTTAAATAAAAGTGTGTCATAATAATTTATTCAGGTTTTGTCTGAAATCTGCAAAACAAAGGGTTGGCATATGTTTAGTGAACATAACACATATTCCTTCGGCCAATTGTAATTGATTTGACCTGGTAGAACCAACCTTGTGATTAGACGTCTTTTTGTTTGCATCCTGTGTACATAAAAAGACAAAGACAGTAGAGACACAACAGGAGGAGACATTTACAGTTGGTTGATTTTATACCTTTTTACCAACATAATCTTGTTCATATCTGGTTTTTTAACTAATACTGTTGTTGCTCTCAGTGCTTGATCCATTTTTTCCATCTGTATCTTTTCCATCCCCACTAGAAATGGTAAACGCTTGTTTAACTTTTTCTTTTATATTTGAAGTTGGAAGACAACCTATCACCATTGGGGATGAGTGGGTTGTCTCTGGTGTGAAACAGGAGTGTGGAACCTGATTTCTGAATTCACAAACTAGATTCTACGCCTCCTTTTGGATGTAATAGGATAATAAGCAAACACTTGAAATGGGATTATTGCAGTTGGTTTACAGTCACCTCACTTTTGCAGTCATTTGTTTCAGAAAGTGATAGGACATTAAATCACATCAGTGTGAACTAAAGAAGAATATTGCTTTAAATTTGTGAAACAAAATGGTTAATAAAATGTAAGATTGAGGTGATGCACAGCAAAATGTACATTCATGGTGTGTTTGTGAATTCCATAAGTCTCCCTACATACATAGTTGAAAACTGTTGCCAAACTCTGTGACATCCCCCTTGAATAAAGTGTTGTTGCAGTGCCTTTCTGGAGCCAAGAGACTTGAAGTGAAGGTCACTACAGGGATGCTTGCAGTCCCTGTGCTCTGTAGTGCTGTGTGTCCTGTGTGGATTGTGTGTATGTTTGTGCATGCATCTGG
This sequence comes from Adrianichthys oophorus, assembly GCA_036245035.1. Taxonomy (NCBI): domain Eukaryota; kingdom Metazoa; phylum Chordata; class Actinopteri; order Beloniformes; family Adrianichthyidae; genus Adrianichthys; species Adrianichthys oophorus. The sequence continues at coordinate 5,680,748 of BSAI01000012.1, forward strand.
GTCTGTGGGTTGGTGTGGAAGTGAAGGGCATGTGTTTGGTTGTGGGACTTAACTTCTTGCACATTAGGACACAGGCAGATGGCTGCTTCTGCTGTAGAGAGGGACTCACCTTGACTGTCAAAATCCCAAAGACTTTAACAGGGCTCACCACAGATCATATGTGCAGTCCACATCTTTATTAAACACTCTTATTTTGAAATTCCTTTCATTAGCCAGTCGTATTTGTGATGATGTTACAGCAGACATATGCTGGCTGTCTCTTTATAATGGGCATGTGCTATTATGCAGTGAGGCTGTCAGATATTGTGAATGTCACCGTTACTTTGTGGGACCGCGGGCACTGCAGAAACACCCTGCTGTTTTTGATCTCACCACGAGATGGCAGAAAAAGACAGGAATCTCAGAGCAAAACAGTGAGAGTAGGTAACTTTGTTTGAGAATCCCAGAAAAGGAATTTAGCAATGAAAAGGAATGTTGTTTTCAATAAACCCCTCAGATTTTTCTCCAAATGCTGATAAAACCTCACACCACAGGAAGTAAAGGAAAATGTTTGCTCAGTCAGTTCTGGTCTTATCTTATTTATCCATGTTCTCAAAGCAGTGGAATCCAGCAGCGAGACGACGAGGCAGACTTCTCTGCAGGTTTGGCTAAACTTTGATAAAAGTTGGAATTTCACTCCTCCTATTCTCTCCCTCACATCCCCCTCCTTGGATGGTGTGTACCAGTACACAGTGGGTCATTGTGTACAGCTTCTTGGTAGACGAAGAGAGCCTCCGTTTTGTTTCTTAGCCTCTCTTTTTCCTATGATTGTAAAAGCACAGGCTGAGGCTTCTTCATGAGGCAGTGTTAACAGGTGGTGAGGCCTTATATCAGAGGTCTGCAACCCTCAACACTTAAAGAGCCATTGAGGTTGATTTCTCACTGACAGCAACCTGATAGGAACCACAATAAGACAAAAATAGGATACTGAATCATATTTA
>BSAI01000012.1:5682127-5706165 GCA_036245035.1 Adrianichthys oophorus
TGAATCATATTTATGTTTTTGTGACTATTATTTGGAATATGAAAGAAAATAGCATCTTTTCAAAATATAAGCTAGTTTATGCCTTTTGACAGAGATTCACATGGCCTCCTTTCAAAATAAAATACACCATAGAATCATCTCAATGCACCAGACGCAGTGGTAGTGTAATGTCAGTGCTGATTTAAAAAAACCAGAATCGTTTGTTTGACTGTTTGTGGTGCATTTTAGACAGAAACATATAAATATAACAAACTAAAATTAAAAAAGCACTAATTACTGTATTTTTCTGACTATAATTTGCTCCGGAGTATAGGTCGCAGACGCCAAAAGTAAAAAAAGTGCATACTAAAGAACAAATCATATAAAAGTGCACTTTTAGAAAAATCATAATAGTAGAATAATTAACAATAATTGACTGAATATAGTAATTGACCCTTTAGAACCATGAGACCAATAAAGGTTCTTGAATTTGTTCAGAAAAACAAAAATAAATCAATAAATATCCTATAACCTGGTCCGCTTTAAGTATGAATTCTGGTTGTGCTTACTGACCTCCAATTGATCTTCTGTGATACACTGCGCTCAGAAATCTGTCAAAATGTTTTAGTTTGACTTTGTTAAACTATGAAGCCGAACCGCTTCAAAAAAAACACAGAGTCACGCACGCCATGTGGATGTTTAAACCTGACACCTTACATCTTTTGTTTTGTCTGTGTGAAGAGCTTACATGTAAAACAAGTTAGGCTGCCGTTTGTGGGACACTAAACAGATGCACAGTTTGAGTGTGTAACTGGAGATCCAGAGAGCGAGAGAAGGAGGGAGGATGGAAATGGAAGGTGATTCCAAGCCAATTTCCAAGCCAAGCTTCATGCCATGATCTGAATGCAAGGTCAGCAGGAGGGGGGGCTTTCCTGTGAAACGGGGGAGGGAGATGAAGAGAGGGAGGAGTGAAAAGAAGGAAGAGAAACAGCAAATAGACTCAGAGGGGGACAAGAAAAACAGAGAGGCATTGGAGGACAAACAGCTCTTTTTTGCTTTTGGGAGAGTGGCTTGCTGGGCAGATCACGTGACGGCAGAAGTTTGGGAGAATCCATGAAGGCAGACTGTGAACAGAGCAGAGAGCAGTCGAACTCTGCCAGAGCGCAGGTGTGTGATGAATTCTGGGAAAAGCGCAGCAGGGAGGACAGGAGTCATCCGGGTGAGGGCTGAAAGACAACCATCCTGTCAGGCACCAGCAGAGAAAGGGCCCTCTGTGTTCTGCTGTAAAGGTTCAGCTGCAGCAGGGAAGGACAGACGTTTGACGAAACGAAGGTCTACCTACAGGTTGGTCTTTTGTCCAGGAACATGTCACGCCTGTTTTTCATAATTTTTTTAACCAAGTTATTTACTTCAATCCCTGGGGTGATGAGGCAAGACTGCTCGAAGTCTAAACTTTGTTCTTAAATTGAGTCCAAATGCTTTTTTCATCCATTTGATGAGTTTGGCGTCCTATCTCTTGACTCATTAACCCAACAAAATATTTCTACTACTACTTAAAAAAACAACTTAGCTTTTTATCTTTGATGTTTAATGCACCGTCCTCATTTTTCAGGAGGATTTGGTGCTTTTCTCCCTCTTTGGTACCTGTTTTTAAGGTAGTAAACATCATCAAACTGCCAAGACCTCATGTTAATACATTAATCACACAAAAAAAAATACCCCCTTATGTTGTAGCATTAGAGTTCTCTTTGTTTAAATTGTTTCTTCCCAGAGATCTTTTTATTTTATCCAGTTTAGCATGACTGCAGTAAGTCAAAGCAGTGACTATGAAATGGAAGCATTTGTCCCCCATATGATGATTTACCCAAATGGCTCTTTGCTCGGAGTGGCCAATAAAACATTTACAAAAAATTACAAAAAAAATGTAAGTAAATCTCAAACCCTTGTCAAAATCAGTTTATTAACAATTGCATACTAAAAAGTCTTATATATCAGCACAAGGCTGCAGTTTTCTGCTGGAATGCTTTGTTTAGCTAGCTACTTTGGACAGTCTGCTTTGTGCTTAGAGCTCTGGTCTGCCAAAGAAGAGTCCGCGTTCACTTGCAAGTGAACCCTGGTGCAGTTCAGCAGGGGTGTGAACACATGCTTTTCAGGAGATCGAAAAGTGGAAGTGTGTCAGAGTGGATGACACGATAAGAACAATGCATCTGAATACAAAAACAAACTCTTTGCAAAGCAAATCAAAAGGCCTTTTGAGTTCCAGTTTGTTTGTAAATACCTGGTAATGTGGTGTAGTGAGGACGTCAAAGGATCTTTTCAGTACATTTTAATACATGAATCTAGTCTACGTAGATGCATCAGAATGGAGAGGAGCAGGGAGCTTGAGGCCCACTGGGTGGGCTTGAATTTTCTACATAACAAACTGGCTTTTATTCCAACAGAATTTTTTTGTCTGCTCCTGATTCACAGCTGTTTAAAAAATGGAGTATTCAGACTGGACACAATTTGGTTCGCTTATATTGAATCCGAGTTTGTTTCCCCCGCTAATCCAGAACAAATTTTCTGTCTGAATACACCCAAGTGAACCCTGGTCCAGGACCAGGAACCGCGCTCTGACCCATCTTTTGAGGTGGTCTCAGTTTTCTCAGTCTGAATAGGCTCCGTGCTGGGAGCAGAACAACTGGACCAAACTGTTCAGTCAACTTCTCAGCAACTGAGTGCCTCTGACCGGGCCAGACGTGCCCACGTCAACAGCAAATACCTGCCTACCTGAAAAAGCTCTCCCATATGTATTGCTGTTTGGTCCACTTCAGCTCCAGAAACCAAACAAAGACACAACCAGTGTGGACTAATAATGAATCTATGTTAAGAATATCTTGTTTTACGTTGAATGCTTTATTTGTTGGTTAAGTTCAAAATAAGGGCATTTTAGTATGTATTTGACATGTTAAGTTTATTGAAATGTTGAAATAAAATATTGATTTCTTTCTTTTAAGGTTTTCAATCTAGCATTATATTCATCATCTATCTTTATCAAACAACCAATCTCCCAAATTAGACAAAAAAGGAAAGCAAAGTGAATGAGTGATCGAGTTGATTCCATGTCTATTGGAAAACAAGACCTATGGAGTTGGGCAGGAGCTGAAGGAGACCAAAAGACTCGACAGTGGCTGGGCGTTACGTGATGTAAACAGAGAACTGCAGACAAAAGTGGAGCAACAATGGAACAGCAACTCATTGAAATGTGATCGTATCAGTACAGGCTCATTTAAATCACTTTTAACATAATACACATTTCTTCTCACACTGTTTTCTGACAATCTATATGTCATAAACACTTGTCAGTGTACCTTCATAGCTGTCTCCTCAGTAACCGCCCTGTAGCATGCCTCCGCCGTACCAAAGGAACAGTAAAAAGTGTTCAGAGAAATGAAAAGTTTCAATAAGTGAACTATCCCGACACGGATTCAAAGCTAAAGACTTCCATTATTCCTTCACTCATTGCTTTGCTACGCCCTCTTAATTCCTGGCTATTGACTGAAGAGGTCTTTAGTCACATAGTTTTGTTTACAAGCTTTAGTTTGAAACAGGACACTCTGTTTGTTTGCATTCTGAATACAGAACAAACGCAAAGTTTAGGACTCGATCCTGACCAAATTAAGCGGACTCAGTCCGAACCAACTGGTTCCAGTCTGAATACAGCCTTAAACTCAGAAATGTGGATTTGAGCTCTATCATTAGAAAAATACCACAAAAACATGATTTTAAAAACACTAAAACACAAGCTTCATCATAGTGGGTTTTGAATACAGTTATTTGGACATACTTGATTACTCACTTTATCTGTTTATAAACTCACCACCAACAACTCTTTCTGCAGAGACAAAGCTCGTCTGGCGACAGACTCTGAGTTGGAGCAGGACCTGAGTGATCGTCTTGGTTTGAGTGGCAGCGACACTCTCACCAATGGCAGCCATCGAGCGGATGCGGCAGCGGCTAAGCGTCTGGCCAAACGCCTTTACAACCTAGAGGGCTTCAGAAAGTCAGACGTGTCTCGCCATCTCAGCAAGAAGTGAGCAACTGATTTAGTGCTATCTACAACTTGAAACCATTGACTGTAAATGAAAACTGGACTAAGTGACCCCTCTCCCCTGGCATTCCAAACATGAAGTATCTGCTGGTTCAAAGAACCCGATTTCACATACACTTCTATAAACAGCTATTTACTCAGTCATTCTATTTGTCAGAATAACCATTCTTGCTCTGATACCTTTTTGAACATGTTCTTGAATAAAAGTAGGTGGTCTCCATTTCAAAATGTTTGATTGACAGATTTCGTGTAGCCAGCTTTCAAGTGGTAGGGGTGTGGACTTCCAACAAGCTCACTCCTGTTTGGCCAGAGTGGTTGCCATAGAAATGTTGACTCAGACTGACTCGAACTAATCGCTGCTTGCTGACAATGTGTAGCTCCAACATGGCCATATTTTCCATATTGTGAAAAAATGGCGGCTGAACTGACTTTATTTAGCCTGAGCCTGAAGTAAGCCATGTTGTATGGGTGACATCACACTCCCTCACTGTAGATCTGATACCCAGTCACTGGTTTAAACCAAAAAAATGAGCTTTGCAGGAGGGTGAGTAAGGAGCTGATTAGACAGGTGAGGTTTCCAGAACTCCTCTTTCACAATGCCTTCAATTCTTCATATAAAGGAATGCTGTAAATGTACAGGCACCAAAAAGTGACAGTTAGTGGACAGAAAGGATCATTTGCATAATGCTTTTGCAAAGATATTTTGTGAATTCATTTTTCACTGGCCCCCCTCCCCTCCTATTTAAACATCCAAAAGTAAAATTGTTTCGGTCATATTTAAACATTTTTGAAAAACAGGTATACAAAGCACATTGATTGCATCTGGTATTTTTGTTAATGTTGTAAAAGTAGGTCAAATATGATTTGGAGATGTGAAAAAGCTCTATTATTGCTCATCTAAGGCTGTTTTGAACCCTTCATTTACAGGCCAAAAAAACTGAACATAGACATGCACTAAAGTTTCTCTTAAACCATTTTAAAGCTTTATTTTTTGTTCAGTTAAATCAGATCACTGAATACAATCAATGAATATAATTCTAAGTGGCTTTGGGGCAAAAACCTTTTGACTGTGATGTTTATAAATGTTGTTTAGCATCAAGAATAAACCATTAAAACATTTTAAAACAAGCCCATGGCAAATTCTGGTGGGGAAGAAAAGCATGCGTTTATACTTATAAAGAATGTCATGTGGTTGACTGCGCACCTAAGTTATAGCTCATGCTAAACCAGCAAAATCAGAATGGTTTGATGTTGCAGAAAAGCAACTGCCACCCATGTAGTTTGGAACAGCAGCATGACTCTTTCCATTAAGTAGATTACTGGTCAATTAAAAAGACTTCACTTTCACCAACAGAAATGATCAACGGATCATCGAAGCGTTAACAGTCTGAGAATGAACTGTATCAACTGGTGTGCACCAAGCCTCCAAAATCGGGAGCTGTGCCCCCAGTTACCTCAGGTTTAAACAGCTTTACATGTCTGAATGAAACATGAAAAGCCCCTCTAGTTTCATTATATTAGAAATAACTTCCAAATTCAGTTTTCTTTTTTACTTCACCTTTATATTTTGTCCCCAAGTGTTCAGATTTATAGCAGATCCAGCTTCTTCCAGTGCTTCCATGATCAGTCAAGAGTGTGAGCCACTCGCTGATACTGATGAAAAAGAATTGAAAAATGAAAGGATTTCTCACTTTTTGCCAGATGCGTCCTGGGAATTCTCTAAATTTTCTCCTCTCTTCATTTAGCCTCAAGTTTGGATCTTAAATAGATTGTGCCAGCGCACAGTTACCCACTGACAGCACAAGGCTGTTCTCTGAGCACAGAAACCAACATTTCTATTGTTTCTTCCTGCTGTCACACTCACGTCATGTTGTTCCTATTGACATATTTTAATTGACCGTGTTTTCTACGATCTATGGTTGTTCCTGCTTGTCTTTCCACAGTAATGACTTCAGCCAAACAGTTGCAGAAGAGTACCTGAGCTTCTTCAACTTTGCTGGCCTGTCTCTCGACCAAGCACTGCGGTAAGACAGCACGGCAGAGAACATGCACACAGTGACCAACCAGCTTCTGCAGCAAAGCATACATTTATTTGGATTAAAAATGAATGTGTGTCAAGAATTTTTAAAAATATGGCTGTGATTAAAACATTAGGATGTATCTTTGTCGTAAAAGCCTATTTTCTGTGTTAAAGTTAAATGCAAACCTGTTCTTTTTGATTTTTCAAATCATTTCCAGGCTAAAGTGACTGATTCTACATGTAAACACTGCTCCCTAGAGGCCAGTTGTGGTGTTACATGTAGTAAAGTTTGATTTTGTGTGTGGCAGTACTTTCCTAAGGCCGTTTGCCCTAATGGGAGAGACACAGGAGAGGGAAAGGGTTTTGTCACACTTCTCAAGGCGTTACATGATCTGCAACCCAGGAGTTATGCCATCAGAGGGTGAGTCTTACCTGTTTAACATTGGCCTTTGGTTAAAAACAAAATCTTCAAAAGCTCTACTTATGCGCACAACAGGACTCGTTTTCAGAAAGCATGAACTAAGAATGCAGAGCAGCTTCTATTGTCCTTACAAGGTGTAAAAGACCAAAAAGTAAATAGCAGCCAAAAATAAAAGAAAATGTCTGTAGAAATGTGTTTTTCAGTTTGCATTTCTGCTTTATATGGATTTCAAATTCGGCTGCATTTGGCGCTTCTCCTGCTACAGAACACCATAAAATGATTTTTGTAAAAAATAGATGATAAAAATAGCAGTAAAAATAGTAACCGTCAGAAATGTAAAAACTACTTAAAAGCTTTGCTACAAAGATGACAGCTTTGCCGGTTTTTGTGCTGACCTTTAGGAGTCACCAGCAGACCTGCACCTGAGGACCTGAGGGCTCTGGGAGGGTCATAAACCAAAAGTAATTCTGATCAAAATGAAGGTCCAACCCCATTAAGACTTTTAGACTAATAAAAAAAAATCTTAAAATCGATCCTGAAGCTGACTGGGAGCCAGGGCAGAGATTTCAAAGTTGGAGTGATGTGCTCCTTCTTTCTGGTCCTGGTTAAAAGCTGAGTTTTGAACCAGCTGCCGATTGATAGTATTTCTCATAACGCCAGAAGTAAGGGCATTACAATAATCAATTTAAAATGTTATAAAAGAGTTTAATAATATTTCAGAACTGACTTTGGAGAGAAAAGTTCTCATTGGGGGAATATTACAAAGATGGTAAAATGCTGTCTTTCAGAGACCGCATAGTGAGAGCAAAAGTAAAAGGAGGACCTGAGCCTGCCCCAGAGTGGTGCATGTGGCCTCATCTCTTTAGTGTTGCCAAGCAACGAACGGCCATAACATCATGGTGATGAAGTGCAAGTTCATCCTTATTCATTTATTTAGTCACTTTTTGATCCCTATAATCCTCCTTCAGATTAAATGAGTTAAGAACTGACTATATGAATTTAGACAAAGTGCTACAACACAAATGAAGAATTGCATTTCAAATGCAGACAGATGAATGAACTTTTTTATGACATCGCTTGGTGCAAATAATTTCACACATAGGCCTAGAAGGGCCACACAAAAAAGCAAAAAATATGAGCACAAAAAAACAAGAAAAAACATACATCCAAATTTTGCAAATACAACACAAATACAAAAAATAAACTTGTCAGAACTTGAATACAAACAAAAAAAGCATACTAAATTCCAGTGTCAGCTTATGTAATTGTGTTTCCATTTTTTGGGTTTTGCCTTCTTTCATTCCTGCAACATGTTTTTGTTTCATGTTTTTTGTGTTTTTCTGTGGCGTCTCTCAGTAAGGAGAGATGCTCCCGGTCAGGAGTGGTCAGATCTTTTAAAAAACGTCCCGCAGAAGTGACAGAGGTGAACCAGGAGCAGGTTCATTCATGCACATGGAAAATGAAGGCCTGTGTGAACGTGCATTGGAGTGGAGTGCCTGTATTTGTGTGTGCACTGTTTACTTAAAGAACACAAAACTGCAGGACGGTGGGAAGAAAAATTGTGATCATTTTGTCAAAATGGGGTGGTACACTTTGGTTACTCTGCTCTCTTTGTTGCAGACCACACACCACCTTTCACAGAAAGTGATATTTCCTGATAGTGGTGGTCTGTTTTGGCTGTATAATTCTTCCATCCATAAAGCAAAAAACCTTCAGGAACTCTTTGAAAAGTTTAAACTTTTGCCGTCAAAGGTGAAATTTAAGCTGTTGCTTGGATCTCAGTGCAGTCATGGGGTTCTCCTGGACAAACATGCTGATCCACAGAGAGCAGCCAACTCGGCAAAATACTGGACCAAAAGAAAAAACTCAAAACAATTCAACTTTATTTACATTAGGACAAACAGCTTGGAAGTGTAAATAAGTAACTAAATAAATATGAAAATGAATTGACAGCAGTGTAAAAGTATAAACAAATGAGAAAAAAATCCAAATAAAACACCTAAACCCTTTCAAATCAACTGCAAACATTACTGAATCCTCATCAAAACCTTTTAAATTGTGCACAGCATCCATAATGTGCTGAGAGTGTCTTCTATTAGAAATATTTTAAATGGAAAAGAACAGACTAAAAATAAATTGAAATAAATATGTACATATATATATATATACTGTATAGGTGATTGAATGAAGTTGTAGTTTCCTTTTTGCTTTTCCCATTGCGCTGTGATTTACAGAATGGATATATAAGAATATTGTAAAATTTTACCCAGTTTCCTTTGCTGTTCACAGAATGATACTTTGCAAATGAAAACAGTACAATATTGTTAATATTGTTGAAATTTCACTGTCATTTTTACATCAAGGGTTTACAATGAGTGTAAGAATTTTATCTTTGTCGTTAATATGTTGTGTAATGTTAATGTCAGTTTTTTCTACTTCTAACTGGTTTTGTAGAGAATAAACACAAATGTTTTGTTCTGCAGATGCAGTTCACACACTTACTTGTGCCCTGATGCTGCTGAACACTGATCTGCATGGTCAGGTGAGGAATCAAGTTGTGTTTCTGCATTTGAACAATAAAGAAAATGAAAAAGTTGTTGCACACCAATGTGCAAAAGCTCCATCATGCACATGATGACCACAGAAAAGGAAAGTTGTAAGAACCACACTTTTTCTTAAAGGTTAACCGGAACAGCAGGAGTTTCAAACTGATCAGGGTCTGCACGTCTTTCTGTTGAGCGTCTTTCACCAGCATTAATCTGCTCCTTCTGTACTCTTAGCGTTCTTTTTCAAATCTGCACCATTAGCTGCTCTGCTGTGTGATAAGAACAGCTCAGTAGAGGGATGAATAATTGAAGCGATGGTGCAGAGGATCAACTCATTCAGGGAAGATCACTTCAGTAAAGAACCTTAACACATTATAAAGTTTGACCTGCGCGTTATCGTCACTCTCATTCTAATGAGGAGAAACAGCCTTTGAAGCGTGCATCAGAGTTCCACTGACAGACAAACTACAGCTAAATGTTGTTTTTACTCAAATGATAGTTTGAAGAGAGAAATGTTACACTAAATCCTGATTAATTAACAACATTTAGCCTTGGATGAACTTAAAATATGTGCAGCAATGCAGCAATCTGCATTTTTGCTGCACGTACGAGTCGCCAACATGAGTTTCCATTTTATGTTTGAGTGTTTTGAAAGGCAAACATTGCGCCTAACATTATTTATAGAGCCTCTTGGTAGCTCCAAAATCTTGTAGACTCCAAATTCTCCGCTATTGCCACGTGAACAACGATCCACTGCCCAAACCGTAAATGATTGAGCGGTCAAGTACCGAATGTGGAAGTAGGTCATGTATAGCCCACTGTCAGATTTTTTTTTGCTCATTTCATTCATTCATTAATTCATTTTCCGAACCGCTTTTCCCTTTCGGGGTCACGGGGTTGCCGGAGCCTAACCCGGCTACTCATGGGCGAAGGCAGGGGACACCCCTGGACTGGTCACCAGTCCGTCGCAGGGGTTTTGCTCATTTCAATTCTTCAAATTTAAAGATTTTTTGGATCTATTTCTAGGGGGGATGTTTTGCCAAAGTTGTGTTTCTGAATTTAGACTGAGTGCATTTTAAGAAATTATACTATTTATGGAAAAAAAACTGAAATCGAATTAATAGCAATTTAAATGTATGAAAACCTCCAACATATTTATACTTGATGTTATTTGGAAAATATTAAATTGTTTTAAAATTTTTACTCTCTTGTGGTAAAATAAGAAGAAACTTTTGCTGTAAAAATTTGTTGTGAAAATGTTGTTGTAGTGGATTTATACAGAAATGTTTATGGGAAGAAACGATGTCATGTTTCTACTTGTAAACTATTGTCTTGTATATGTAACCTCAAATGATAAACCTGGTGTCATCAGTCAGTTGTTTACATTAAATCTTACAAATACAGGTCAGACTTCTGTAGATCCATTTTTATAGAATATAAATCAGATAAACCCAATTTTATTCCCTTTAGACGTTTCACAACAGCCCCAAAGCAGACTGTTTTCTTAAAGACCCTCTTTAATAAACGTGATGTTTTTTAACACATTCTTGTCCTCTGATGATGGAGGACATTGATAAAGAGAATTAACTGGGAATGCTTTGAAAATCGATCAAAAGATGATCAGAGTTAGTCTTAGAATATAATCTAAGATAAGGATAAATATATAAACAATCTATAAATGAGGACTACGGATGTTTTCATTTCCTGGATCTGTTTTTCTAGAACACTGGCAAGAGGATGTCATGCACACAGTTCATCGGGAACCTGGAAGGACTGAACAATGGGCAAAACTTTCCCAAAGATCTGCTCAAAGTAAGTCACCTCCAGGTCTAAAATAGCTCAAACACACGTGCTGGTGTGCAACCAGTGAGCAAGCGGTTTGTTTGTGTCAGCACTGCGTTTGGGCCTCAGATCTGTGCGACTGACTGTTTGGGCTGCTTTAGCATCCAGCTGGCCTCCCCTTTTCACTTCTGGCGGCCTCCAATCAAAGCAAAGCTTGAGCCTGCCACTTCCTGGTGCACTCCTGGTATAAGAATCAGATTGTGTTTGGATTCAGGAAACGCGGAGAGACCGACAAAAACAGCCTTAGGATATCTGTACATGAAGCTTTTTATGATGCTCAAGCCCTGTTGAGGACAGTGGGTTGAGAACAGTTCAGTTCTGGGGCCTGGGGCACCAAGTGGCGAAATAACCCAATCAGCGTGTTGCTAGTCCATTGATGCTTTAGATAATGATCCAGTAGATTTGGTTTGGACCATCAACATACCACAGGACCCCAGAGTGCCTGTCAACAAGTAGTAATAGGTTATTTATAATGCATGAGAGAAAGAAAGAGGCCGTGTGCTTCTGCCGCTGCGACGCTACTGAAATGAATTGCTGTGATGGTTATTAAGAGCAGATTGTGGCCGCCTTTTGGCCTCAAGCGGAGAGAGATGTGGGCAGAAGGAGCCGTGCATTACCTGTTTTATTTATGCCCGTATAAATCCAGGCAGTCTTTTTAATCATGCTCTTTGCTTTTCGTGGGCTCCTTTATCCTTTTCTCCCTTTCAAACAAAGCCATCTTCTTTCTCACCCACGAGTGAAACTCTCTTTTCTCTATGTTGTCTCTATGTAGTCTATGTTCTCTACCCACTCCTTTCATTGTAGCTGTTTAGTGTTGGTCTTTGTCTCTGTGCTGCCACCTTTATCTGCTCTTTTTCACCTCTTCCCTGCTCCTCTTTACCTCCTGGTGTGTGCATTTGTTCTCTCCTTTCTCGCCATACCCAGTCCTCTCTTGGGTAGAATTGTAACAGCTGTCAACTGGCTTTCCTGGCTAAGATGGTTTTTTTGCTTCTGCATTTTTGCTTCTGTCTTCTGCATTTGCAGACCAACTCACTGGTACGTCCAACACCACAATTTCTTCTTCTCTGAGAGTATTGTGGGAAACAAATCTATGGATAGAAGGATGTCAAAAGATGACATCAGTCTGAGTTTTTCTTACGGAGCTTTCTCTATTGTTGCTGGATTTTCTTTGTTGTTCCTTGTTACAATTTATAACAGCCTTTTATTTGTCTTTTTAAAAAGACTTTGAAACACTTTTATTTTCCTGATGGACACATTAAAAGCACGATAACACACTAGCAGTGAACGCTGTTGTCAGCTCCTCCCACATTCCAAAACACAGACAGTATTGACAATAAAGAAAAATGAAAGGCTCACAAGATCATTTATGTTGATGCAGCAGCCTGAACGAGAATTTGTTTGTTTGTGTTACTTGTTCAGAAAAAATGATTTAATTTTTGCATTAAATCAAATTTCCGCACTGCACTGTTAATTAGCAGATTGAATTAAAATCATTTTTTGCATTTTTAATCCTTTTAGATATTTATCTGATTTAATCATTTCTTACATAAATTTTTGATTTACCAGGAAGCAAAGCAAGTTTGTTCACTTGTTGAGCAAAAAAAATTGACTTGTGTAAAGCTGTGCAGTTCTACTAAAAGAAAAAGAAAAAAATAAATAAGACAATTTTTTATAAACTTTTTGTATATTCAATATTTCCTCATCATCATAGCTACATCTGCAAAAGTTTATTATACAACTGTTACACTAATTTCCCAAAATAAGAGCATGAAATAAAATATCAGTTGAAATTAGTCTTTTATTTCGGACCATTTTCTGATAACTTTCTCTCATGAAACAAAAGTGCCTTAAAGATGTTGTTGTTTGTTTACTTTTCTGATTAAAAGCCATGAGTTTGAACTGAACTGGAGCTCCAACCAACCAAGGTCTCAATTAGCAGGACTTTATCTACAATAGTTCATGAGCACATTTGTAATCACATGAATGTTAGCAGATCACGTTCAGGTGTTGATGTCCAATGTTGTTGTTGTTGTTTGAGAAAGCCATTATTGTAAGAATGTTTTGTGTTTTTTGTTCCTGAAAAAAAATTCCAGACTGCTTTCACATTCATTTTAAATATAATCTGAACTTGCATGACAGTGTTCTCTTGTTTATCTCGGGGGATACAGAGATGTTTTAAGTCTGTAAAACCGCTAACTGCACATTATTACTCTTTTCCCACTTTTTATTTTTGACTTTAAAATGCAAAACTTTATAGAGAATAAAGTCCTGTATTATAGAATGAAGGAAAAGATCTTCTTGCTATTGAAGATTAATGAACTACATTTCCTCACTATAAGGTACATTTAAATATATATATATATATATTTTTATATATATATATATTTTTTTTATGAAAGTGCAGTTTATAATCCAGAACGCCTTATATATGGATTAATTCTGGTACTGCTTACTAATGTTGAGGCACGTTTGAGAGGTACACAGCACCCTGTCAAACGTTCGTCTGGGTGGAAGGCCTATTGTGAATACGCTAACGCAGCTAACGTTTAGAGGTGTTGGACTGTGTTTTTTACATGTTGCTAATGGGGTTTGGGGTTAGTGAAGTCACAGTAACATTTTCTTTAGTGATATCAGTCTGTTTTTTTTATATGTTGAAAACAAGGTAGGGAGTTACAGGTATAGTTAAGACGATAACATGGATGATGTGTAGCGTGTTCCAAATGAGTTCTAAAGTTCTCCAGATCACAGTTAATAAAGTCTGACTGACTTATCTTTGAATCTTTTGTCTTGCTTAACGTGTCTTATAGTGTGGTGCACCTTTTATATGGCATAAGTTCAAAAATATACCATTCATTGATGGTGCGGAAATTTCGTTAATGCGGCAAACTGAACGCACTCTGCACAGGAGACGCGCCACAGAGGACATTAAGTGAAAAAGGTCTACAACCAATCAGGACACAAAACAAAATAAAAGCATGTAAAATTCCACAAAAAAAAGTCTAGGAAACAGCAAGACCACAAAAGATGAACCACAATGGAGCAAGGAAACCCAATTGAGATCCCCCAGGATCTAAACATGCAACAACTTTTAAATTCTTTTTCTGTTTGCTCCTGGATCACAAGAGGGGTACATGACTCACAGAGTGATGAAAAACTAAACAGCTCACTTGTGCCAAACCAAAGTAGTTAAATGAAATTATCTATATTTATCTTGTCTCTTTTTAACTTGTAAACAGACTCTGTTAGTTCTTTCCTGTCCTCGTTTAGTCTGTTATCGTTTCATAATTTCCTTCTACCAAATGACTTCCAATGCTACCATCTGAACAGTTCAGTTTTTCTCATTAACTCCCTCCGCTCATTTTCTTGGATCTCCATTTCCTGTTGGGGTTCTGGTGCTGGACTTGGTACATGCTAAGTACATTAGGAGAAAACCACAGAAACCATTAACTCTGTCTCATGCTTAATGCACATGTACTGAAAGGTTTACAGTGGCTTGCAAAAGTATTCACACCCCCTGAACTTTTACACATTTTCTCACATTATGACCACAAACATAAATATATTTGATTGGAATTTTATGTGAAAGACCAACACAAAGTGGCACAATATTGTGAAATGAAAAGAAAATTATACAAGAGTTCATTTTTTTTTACAAATAAAAACTGAAAAGTGCAGTGTGCAAAAGTATTCAGCCCCTTTTCTCTGAGTGCTTCAGATTGCCTTCAGAAGTTTTTGATGATTGGTAACTGATCAAATGTTGATTTAATGACTGAATAGAGTCCACCTGTGTGTCATTTCATCTCAGGATACAAATCCAGCTGTGGTTTGTCAAGGGAATATTGGGGAGAAAACATCATCATGAAGTGTAAGGAACACACCAGACAGGTCAGGGAGAAAGTTGGGGAGAAATTGAAAGAAGGGTTAGACTAGAAAAAGATTTCCCAAGCATTGAACATCCCATGAACCACTGTTCAGTCCATCATCTGCAAATGGAAGGAGTATGGAACAACTGTAAACCTACCTAGACATGTTTGTCCATCTAAACTAACAGGCAGAACAAGCAGAGCACTGATCAGAGATGCAGCCAGGAGGCCCATGATGTCTCTGGATGAACTGCAGAGATCTACAGCTCAGGAGGAGGAATCTGTCCATAGAACAACCATCAGTCGTGCACTGCACACATCTGGACTTTATGGAAGAGTGGCAAGAAGAAAACCATTGTTAAAAGAAAACCACAAGAAGTCCAGTTTGCAGTTTTCCATAAATCATGTGAGTGACCAGCAAACGTGTGGAAGAAGGTGCTCTGGTCACATGAGACCAAAATGGAACTTTTTGGTCTAAATGCAAAGCGCTATGTGGGCGGCTGTGGAGCAGTGGAAAAGGTGATCGGCAAAGATTTCAGTCTCTAGACGTGTAAAGCTGCTAGAGACAAACCCCAAAAGACTTGCTGCTGGAATTGCAGCAAAATGGGGTTCCACAAAGTATTGACTCAGGGGGGCTGAATACTTTTACACACTGAACTTTTCAGTTTTTTATTTGTAAAACAAATAAATAAATAAACAAACTCTTGTATAATTTTATTTCCACTTCACACGTGTGTGTCACTTGGTGTTGGTCTTTCACATAAAACTCCAATCAAAAATATTTATGCTTGTGGTCATAATGTGAGAAAATGTGTAGAAGTTCAAGAGGTAAGAATACTTTTGCCAGCCGCTGTACTGTCTCACACTTACAGAACCTACAGAGTTTTCGTTTTTCTATTGGGCTTCAGCTCCTCTCTGGCCTCATCAGAAATATGTTGGCATAACATAACATATCAGGTCAGTTCTACTGCTTCTTCATTGGAAAAATAATATTTATATTTCATACAATATCTCACTTCAAGACAAATAACTCCATATTTTCCATAAACTAACCCAGACTCACTGAAAATAAACGTATAAACTTAAATAATGTCATATAAAAACAAGTCTGCAACAGTGCTGTTTTTAGCCATGGATGTTGGCTGCTTGGCCAGCTGGTTTGTTTCACAGAGCCATCTGGGAAGTTGTTTTGAAAAACTGATAAAAGAAGGCAGTATAATGGATAATTGGCAGATATGGATGAACTGTTCTTATATTCCAGCCTGTTATGAGCTACTTTCAAACTATTTCAACCAAAAGAGCAGAGCCAGTTGATCAAAAAGTCAGAACCTTCTTAAAGGAAATAAACCCTTCAGGGTGGTATTGCTTCTATAAATAGGAAATGGATCCATTTCAAACTAAAGTGTTGCGAACAAGCTGGTACCATCCATCCATCCATTTTCTAAACCTTTTAAACTTGATGGGGTTGCAGGGCTGCTTGAGCATACACCAGCTATGGTTGGGTGAAGGTGGGGTATAAACTGGACAGGTCGCCAGTATAATGCAGGGCCGCAATCACACACTCACATTCACACCTTGGGACAATTTAGAGGAACAAATTAACCTATGAAGCATGTTTTTGGATTGTGAGAAGAAGCTGGAGTCCCCAGAGAAAACCCATTCATGCCCAGGGAGAACACAAAACCCAAAGACATTTCTTTCTTTGGTCATTTGGGGGTTGTCTTAAGGGATTTGGTGATTTTTTTTACCTCATCTAGTTGGAGTAAAGTGAATAATTTGAACCACATACATGGAAGAAATAAGATACGGAAACACTGGGCTAAACGGGTTAAACATGGTTCTTGAAAGTATTTAGTCCGTTGTGTTCACACTCAACAAGCAGGGAGGGGCTTATTCTTCCTTCTCTACTGTCCTCAATCAAAAGAGTTAGGGTTGTCAAAAATGTATGTCTTTAAACCTGTTCAGATTGAGCTCTTAAAAAAATGACACAGCTGATTGAAATAGTTCAACCAGACCTCTGCAGCTGTTATGAACAGGTGTCAATATAATGGGAGTCAATGGAGAAAAGCTTCATTCTGCAACCTGCCTACAGTGGTCTGTAGAAGAACTGCAACTGGTTTGTGTCAAATTTGGAAAGGGTGAGTAGGTCATAACTTTTATTTACAATTTACAAATACATTCATGTAGCTTTTTTTTTCAGATAAAAAAAATGATTTAATCAATCTTCCATACCCTCAATACATCTTATCATTCCGTTTTTTTTATTCTTTTAGCAGCTTGCAGATGCTCTTTCTAATTTGACCAGAACCCATCTCAAACCGGTGACATGCTGGTTAAAGGTCCAATCAGGGCCCACGACACCACAGTTCAGCAGGTGTTTGTTTCACAAAGCTTTTTTAAGATCATATGATCATATAAAAACATCAGACCCTCTTCTGTGCCTTATTAGTAAAAACAAATACGGCAAATACTCTTTGAAATGTTCTTTCTTCTCAAAGCTAATGGGAAAAAAATGTGGATTAAACTTCCATCAACCACAGAGGCTATTTTAGCATCAGTTGTCAACCAATGAGAGACCAGCTACCCTTAGAGTTCCACTCCAATGAAAATTAGTTTTGTTGTTTTTAACACGTTATGTAGCATTTTTCTGATGATAGAGGACATTGCATTTCTGAGTATTTCTTTATTCAAATTGTTGTGAATCAGGAAAAGACAAAAAAATTCAGTTGGAAAACGATTGTATTTTTGACAGAAAATACGTCACTCTGCTCCAAGCTCTCAGCACCAGGTAGATGAAAGGGAACCAACAGTCCTGCCCACAACTCAGAGGTGAATTTCTAAAAAAACTCCTGCCACTCTGCAGAAACTATGTCCTGGAAAACTGCTTGCATCGTGTGCATCTCCAACTCAAATCAATAATTCTGACACATGTTGCTTGTTGTGACCCTTTAAAACCGTTTCCTGAGCAGGATGTTTTAATTCCAGCACTTGTGCAGCATTTCTGCAGGTTTAACATTTGGTTTGATCACCACACACAAGCAACAATACTTTGGCTGCAGATGTAATAAAAATATTCTACAGTTGTTCTGAACCAGGGCTGCACGGTGGCGCAGTGGTTAGCGCTCCTGCCTCACAGCAAGAAGGTTCCCAGTTCAAGTCCTGGCTGGTGGACCTTTCTGTGTGGAGTTTGCATGTTCTCCCCGTGCATGCGTGGGTTTTCTCCGGGGACTCCGGCTTCCTCCCACCGTCTAAAAACATGCTTAATTGGTTACTCTAAATTGGCCCTAGGTGTGAATGTGAGTGTGTATGGGTGTGTGATTGTGGCCCCTGCGACAGACTGGCGACCAGTCCAGGGGTGTACCCTGCCTTCGCCCATGAGTAGCCGGGTTAGGCTCCGGCAACCCCGTGACCCCGAAAGGGATAAAGCGGATTGGAAAATGAATGAATGAATGAATGTTCTGAACCAACACATTAGCTCATAAACCACATGCTTAAGTGACCTATCAGAACTTTATTAGTTCCTGTTGAGATCACAGACAAAACTAATGGGCTTTGATATTCAATCTTAGCAGTGCTTTGTTTTGAATCTCTTTGTGTTCTTTGATTAAGTTTCTTCAAAATGTAGTTTAGTGTGTTTTATTGTCTTTATGGAAAACAGCATTTAGACAGGATTTTGTGCACTTCAAGCTTGTGGAAAGATGCTTTCTTGGGCAAAACCCTCATGAATTTGATGCAGGCAGATCTCCAGCAGGGGCAGGCGCTGCAAACGCCTTTGACCAACTTCCAGTGGCACACCTGACTAGGTTGGTCCTGACCAACGAGGTTTCCGTGAGCTGGCTAGTTGGTCACACAGTACTAATATTTGATTAAATATGTACTTCCTTGTTTCCTTGTTGAGTGAACACTGTATTAGCGGGTCAAATCCTTTGATGCGTTTATTATCAGAGTGTATGGACTTCCCAGAAATCAAGACTCCAACGCGATCAGATGTTGTCATTTTAGGAACA
The DNA here is from genome assembly GCA_036245035.1 of Adrianichthys oophorus. NCBI lineage: Eukaryota > Metazoa > Chordata > Actinopteri > Beloniformes > Adrianichthyidae > Adrianichthys > Adrianichthys oophorus. Next base: position 5,700,896 of record BSAI01000012.1, read on the forward strand.
CACAAATGAAAGACCGGCTACAGCTTCAGAAAGCTGGTCATGGTCCTCTAGTGATGGACACTTTAAACTAAAACCCTCTGTGTGTGGCAGAAACCTTCATACGAGAACGGGACAGTCCTGCAGTTGTTTGACAGAAGCAGAAAAAATGTTTTTCTTGTGGTTGTGTATGGGAGACTTGATGAGGATATAATAATAAAATCTTATGACTCTAAGTCGAAACTTCCCGGGCTCGTCTTGCTCGTGGATTCTGTTTCGGGGAAGGAACACAGCAGTGACAGCTGGTCAGCTGCGACCCAAAGTCCAGCTAACAGCAGAAGTCAGCGTTCAGTCACATATCTGCTCATTTTATCAACAAAACTCAATCTACTGAGAGCTACGGGATCATATTGCGGGACAAAAGGAATCCACCATGTCAAAAGATGCGCCAACGTTCAATTTCACTGCATAAAATGGCATTGAAGTTTCAGCGAGCCGGCTCATTGGGTCACTTCAAATCTCGCAATCAAATCTCGTTGGTCGCAACCGAAGAGATTTGGTCGCGACCTAGTCAGGTGTGTCACCGGAAGTTGGTCAAAGGATTTTGCAGCGCCTGCTGTCTCTCCAGATTTTTCTGAAGATGCTTCCATTTGTTTAACCATGAACCCTGGGGTTGATGTCCACCAAAGCTCTGTGGCTAAAACAGATACAGTATTTTCTATGCTGCTTGGCCAACTGGAAAAAAAAGGAGGACCTCATTTCCTCTACTTTTCTTCAGGTAGACCTTACACTGCTAGATTCAATTAACTTCAATTATTTTTATTCTTGTTTAGTAACTTCATCTTCTTCAGTACTCTCCACTCTGGCAGATTTGTCCTCTTTAGTTTCTTCCTCTCAACTCTTCGTCTTTTCTGAGCAGCTCAGGCTCTTGATTAAATCCTGTGATTCGTTCCTCATTACCACCACAAACGGAAAGGGGGATAGAGCAATCTTCCCCGTGGACTGTCCTAAGCTTGGCTCTCACAACTTATTGTTAGCTACTTTACAGCTCAGATTCATTATAAGGCAGGACAGATAAAGATGAAGGTGGAAAATTGAGGTGAGAGATTTTGGGTCAAAGCAGAAGTTTACTGCGCTTCTTTTTGGAAATGTGCATTTTACTCAAAACTTTAAGAGATTCACTTGATTTAAAAGGGCATGTTTTCTAAAAGGGAGTCTGTTGATGAAATATGATGCAGTGGTTGACACCATCTCAATAAAATAGGACACCCAACAACTCTGGCCTTACAGTATTACAAATGTTGCACCACAGTAAGGTAATTGTTTAGCTGAGGGTTTGAAAGTCATTGAACATTTTCTCTTTCATTTTTGTAAAAAGCTTATTTTTTCAAACTATTAAGATCGTGTAGTTGCTCAGTGTGGGAAAGGGGTACTTAATTGCAGCAGTAAGGGACACAGTAAATAATTTTAAGTTGTAAATTCTTCCATCCATCTTGTTCATTTAAAGAGGCAGTGCCCAATGATGTACCTTTGTTTACATAAACATCTTGAGTATTTTTATGTATGTGTTAATAGTGTTTTATTTTTATAAATAAGCCTCAATCCGCTAATTTTTTAGGTAAAATAAGTGTGTATTTGTAGCTCATTTGGATAAAATCACGACTGGCATGCAGGAATCGATGGTTCAATCCCCAGGTGATACCTATTGACATAATCTAGGCAGGGATGGCTGGGAAGTGCAGGTGTGGTAAACAGAAAATTGATCAGATGGCCAAGCACAGCATTGACACACCGGAATTGATGATATGAACCCAAACACTGATACTTGCAATATGCTACTAACATCATCTAGACAAGGAACTGGCTGGAACTCCAACTGTGATGAATACTGCAGGAAGATCCACAATATAACCAGCAATTAACAACATCATCTAGAACTCAGGAAATATGAGAGAAAATGAAAGAAATGTCAGCCCGGCTCAGACATTGCCCAGCCAAGCAAGGTCTGTGCCAGGTGCTGAGAAACCCTATTGAAAATGGGCTACTGGACCAAGATGGAAATGGACTAGAGCTCTGTAGGAATGCTACTATTCAAGTAATTCTATGCAGAGAATGTTGAGTGTTTCGAAACTCACAATCAAGGCTAAATAACTACCAGAAAAACCACGGGAGAGCCACAACATCAGATCAGAGATAAGGCTATACCACACTCCCAACCAGAACTTGAGAACACAGTCCCAAATAGTCCCACTGTTACGTTGAGCGAAGCAGCAACTGATCTGAAAAACAAGATCATGTCTAGAATGAACACCAGGTAACCCTGACACCAACTACAACACTTAAGTGAAGTACCATTTGAAAGTCTCCTGGAACCTGTAAATGTAGCATTGCCAAGTCCTACCACAGAAACCAATGAACTGGTTTATGCTTCAGCAGAAGTGATTCTTGAAATGCTTGGCTATAAGAGCAACCATAGGAGAAACAATAAACACCATGGAAGCAATGGTTGGAGGCTAAGATCCAGACAGCTCAGATGGAAGTGAGTACAATGACAGAGGCCCAAAGAGGTGCAATGAAAAAGATACAGCCAGATGCCCATACCTGAAGCACTGGAAACTGCCAAACAAAGGCTCCTGGCCTTGAACAGTCGCTTAAAGAGGTACACAAGAGACAGTGAAGCCAGACGGATAAAAAGGCTGTATGCTATGTAACTCAACCTGTTAAAGCGTACGCTCAGTGACAGGGTCAAAACAACGGTCAGACCCACCAAGGCTGGAAACTGAACACTACTGGAAAAGTATATTGGAATATATGGGGAAACCAGATACAGCACATAACAGCAATGGCCAATGGTTGGTCTCTCTGAGAAAAGAGCACAGCAACCTCCCTGAACAGAATCCAGTAACCATCACAGTGGCAGACATCCAAGAAATTTCTTCATGTATGAAAAACTGGACAGCACCGGGCCCTGACATGATACATGCATACTGGCTTAAGAACTCACTGCACTCCATGAGCGCCTGGCAGCACAAATGAACCAGCTGCTAAGAGATGGCAATCACACGGAAGGGCGAACCATCCTGATCCAGAAGGATCCCTCAAAGGGTGCAGTCCCATCGAATTACCGGCCAATAAACTGTCTCTCCACAACATGGAAGCTCATGTCAGGCATCATTACAACCAAAATACATCGGTACATGGATCAATTCATGAGCAACACACAGAAGAAATTCCAGAGGAGCTAAACACCAACTCCTGGTTGATAAAAGAGTCACCCAAGACAGCAGGTCACCACACACCAACCCGTGCACAGCCTGGATTGATTACAAGAAAACCTATGACTCAATGCCACACACCTGAATCACTGAATGTTTGGAGCTGTACAACCTCAACAGGACTCTAAGAGCCTTCGGGAAAAAACTTAATGAAGCTTTGAAAAATCACCCTTGAAATCAATGGCAAACCAATTGCACAAGTGTCCATCAAATGTGGCATATACCAAGGAGGCCTGCATAGGTCTGAACCCCTCAGACAAATAATCTACAAGACTGGCTATGGATACCGACTCAGGAATGAGGCAACCATGAGTCACCTCCTCTGCATGGATGCTCAAGGGAGATCCTCATGGGAGGACAAGTCACTGCATGGGATATACCACCGAACCATAACCAAAGTGTCTGATATCAAGAAGTCCAACAGATGGATAGAAAGGGCTGGCCTACAGGACAGCACAGAAGGGCTCATCCTGGCAGCTCAGGAACAAGCCCTGAGTACCAGAGCAATAGAGGCTCAGATCTACCACACCAGACAAGACCCAAGATGTAGGCTTTGCAAAGAGACGCTTGAAACAATCTAGCACATAACTGAAGGGTGTAGGATGCTGGCTGGGAAAGCATACATGGAGCACCACAACCAAGTGATTGGAATAGAATACAGGAACATGTGTGCAGAATATGGACTGGATACCCCAAAGTCAAAATGGGAAACACATCAGAAAGTGGTAGAGAATGAGAAAGCAAAGATCCTGTTGGACTTCCAGATACAGACGAACAGGATGGTAATGATGAACCAACCAGACATTGTAGGTAGTGGATAAAGAACAGAGGAAAGCTGTTGTGGTGGATGTGGCAGTACCAAGTAATGGTAACATCAAGAAGAAGGAACATGAGAAACTGGAGAAATACCAGAAACTCAGGAAAGAACTGGAGAAAGCTTGGAAGGTTAAGGTGACAGTAGTAATTGGAGCACTCTGGGCTGTAAACCCCCCAAATTGGATGAGTAGCTACAGCAGATCCCTGGAAAGGCCTTAAATATCTCAGTCCAGAAAAGTGCAGTGCTTGGAACAGCTAAGATACTGCAGGACCCTCAAGCTCACAGGCCTCTGGTTGAGGACCCAAACTTGGAGTGAGGTACCACCTCACCAAGGTGAGAGGGGCTTTTTTTTTTTTTTTGGTAACGTTAATGTGTGAATGCACGCAATTAATTTAAAAAAGTTAACCCGTTAATATATATTAAGGCTGATCAATTACACTCTGCGACGCAACTGTCTTCCGCCACTTCAGGCTTTCGCGGTATGCGTCAATCTTTGATAATGCACACTTCGTAGAGCACAATTCCGCTTATGACACGGTCACTTACAAAAAAATAATATTCAATCAATTTTTAGTACTTTATTCTTGTTAGGTTTGGATTGCTTTTTCACAAAAGGCAGACAATTTGATGCGTAATGCGGCCCGTTGTCACAGTATCACAATACGTTGCTGGGCCAGCAGGCCTTGACTGCAGTGGCAAAGGAAAGCGATTTATTTGCTGATCTCCACAATAGGTTCAATAAAGCCTCAGCTCAGGGAGAAAGTTCACCTCTTACCGCTTGTTTTTGTCCAGATCATGAAGGTAAAGTTTGATTTGTAGAAGCCTGCACAGATAGAACATTGAGACCAGATCTTTTTCCGGAACACCCAGCAGTCAATCAGAAAAGAGTTTTCACCCAGAACATTTAAAGTGCAGAAACACAATATTTGTTTCTTATGGTTGTATATCAGCATTTTTGTTTTCTTGGAGTACTACTGCAGACATTAAAGTCTTTAGAGTTCTGCTTATCTTACTGTTGATGTGTTTTATGTACACAAATTAAACTTCTGAGTTAACACTTTATAAATGTAATCATTTCAGACAATAAAAATGAAGGAAACATTTTCCCCCTTGGACTTTTGTTTGTTCCAAAGCTGCAGATTTGTCATGAAAAATTTACCTTGTAAAACATTGTGATAAATTGTGATTTTTCACAACCCAAA
>BSAI01000012.1:5711165-5825486 GCA_036245035.1 Adrianichthys oophorus
CAATAATTCAGCGTCAGATGTGCGCCCTGGTGTTGCCTGGTGAGTGGTGACATCCCAAAGATGAGACTGCTGAGGTTTGATGCCTGCTGACAGCACGCTCCGCTGATAGTGCTAACTTACTTGACAGCAGCTTGATGATGTTCCACCTCCCTCTGTGGCCTCTGCTGATCACCGGCTGCTCCCTGTAATAACCGAATCCGATTGCAGCTGTTTGCTGGCACTGTCCCACCACCACCTGCTGGACTCCATCAAGAACATCCTTTTTCTAAGGCCGGACTAACACGGGCTAAACACACAGGGCTTCTTTTTTTCTGGTGATCTTTGGACGTTTTATCTGTGCTCTCACCATGATTGGTGTTAACAGCCTGCACTCAGTGGGGCGCTTACGCTCACGCTCTCTTTGCACTGTGCGCTACGGAAGGGACTTCCGGATGATGGACCCATTTCGTTATCCCAGAACGCCACGCTCACGCTCCCTTAAACCGCTCGTTTTTCCAGACCTCCTGGGCAAAGCTCAGGATGGGCAGAACCACCCACAAGCCAGGAAGAGGAGGAAGGTACTGCAAAGTATTTTCCCTTTCACCATCATGAGTTCATCTGAGTCTGAAGTTTTCCAGCTGGCATTATGGGGTGTTTGGAGGTTTTGGTCCGTTGCAGCACTAATTCTATTTCTTTAAAACTGCCGAAGCCAGTAGCTGAAATAGACAAGAGCCTCCAGACTGATCAGGCCTAACAGATGTATCTTCAACCTGTCAGGATCCAGTGGTGTTTGAACCCAAAATGCACGAGACCAGGCTTGATGGCAGGGACATCCATCCATCCATCCATCCATCCATCCATCATTTTCTTAAATTCATTTTCTTTCAGGGTCACGGGGTTGTCAGAGCCTAACCTGGCTACTGTTGGGCGCAGACGGGGCACACCCTGGACAGGTCGGGACAGGTCGCCAGCCTGTCACTGGGCATAACAGGGACTTACAAACTTCAAGATGAATTAAAAACTGGACACTTAGATACACTGAGGATGATTGACTTAAGACAATCAACTGTTAGAGTGTAACAGGAGGAAAAACATATGACAAGAACCAAGAAAACACTAAAAACAAATCAAACTACAGGGTGCAATCCTCAAACAACTTTATTTTACTGTTTAAACCGTCAAGTCTCTCTTTCAGGGTTTAAAAAAAGGATCATTTTGTCTTTACTTGTTGCAGAATCAAACATAACTGAACTGTGACAGCAATCTTTTTGACATGGGTTAAATAAACTAATAATATCCATGTACCTGATCTAAAGCACCAGAATACAATATCAAACAAATCTGTCATCCCTATGGTTCTTTGCCTTGTTAGACCTGGTACGTGCACCTACAAAAGGATTTCAAGTCTTTTTAGCACCTTGCTTTTGAAATAAGCAAGAAATCTAAAAAAGAAAAAAAAAAGAGTACAAACCAGCTTTGGTGTCAATTTAAGCCTTAACTTGAAAAAAAAAATGCATAACAAGAATGAGACACCAACATTTAAAGGCTTTGTGTGTTTAATTTATTTAAATGAAAATAATAAATGAAATTATGAAACACACAAGAACTGAATTGAAAACTTTAATTTAGTTATACTATATATATATATATATATATATATATATATATATATACTATAAACTTATTCTGCAAACTCAGGTTTACACTGAGACATAAATGTCTAGTGAGAGTCCTCTGACAGGGGATCCACACGCTCTTAAAAAGTCTTAAAAGCATTGAATTTATGAACTACGGTGTAATATATGATTATAATAACACTTTTAAAAGCTTTTAAAAGTTTTCAATTTTGGTATTTGAGCCTTAAAAATTGTGCTGTTGAAACTTCTCAGTTTCACATTTCTGATTGAAAATTAAAATTTTCAACCATGATTATTTTTATCAAATGATGTAAAATAAAAACCTCAAGAGATGGTTGTGCACCAATACGCTCACTGCCCACCACCAGTTTGAAAAAAAGAAAGATTAGTATCACAGCACAGACCAAAAACATCAAGTATAAAGTTACAGTTTTGATCATAAAATGGGATTAAATGAATAAAATAATGAATTTGTTAAATAGTGAATGAAATGGAAAATAGACCACGAAATTTGACAAATTTTTTTTTATATGCATGGCCATAAAAAGGTCTACAAAAACTTTCTTAAGAACCCTGTTAGATTAACATAAACCAAGCTTAACTCTTTAAATTGGGTTCTATCAGTGCATGTGAAAGTTCTCTGAGGTGAGTTGGAGTTCGTCCACCAAACGTCTGACTAGAAAATGCACCATGCAGATTTGACAAAACATTCTGCAGTTATCTATTGTCCTTTTTTGAGCGCTCACGCAGGTGTACTGCTCTGGCGTTTTTATTTTCTTTCATCATTCTCTTATAAACATCTCTCTTTTTTTGCCACTACTTCCGGGTCCGTTGCATTGTTTAGACACTCCGCTGTTGTCGCTTGGCCAAATAAAAAAACAGAAAAAACTGCTTTAAATATATTTATTTCCCAGCAGAGCAACGGTAGATCATTTTCCTGCCATGGGATCAATAACACTCTCAAAAGTTTAATTCTATTGTCGTTCACAAAGTATTAATTTGTGCACAACTTTCTCTTCATTGAATAGAACTTTTTCTTTATGAATCCGTTTCTTATCGACAGTTAATTTTACCCCGTTTTTCTTTTATTTTCAGTTTCCTCACTTGGTAATCAAAGTCTTAAATGGACGGATTGCTGCGTTAGTACAGGTTACACATGAGGATGACTGAATTTAATTTAAATTTAATTTAATCACAACAAATCTAAAATTCACTAAAGCAGTAGAAAATTAGCAGCAGTTCATCAACTTCATAAGCTCTTAGTGATCAGTCCTGATGATGCATAAGGAACTTGGAGCTAAAGAAGGTGGTAAAGACAGCCCATAAGAGCCTCGTCCATCAGCTCATTTGTCACGTGTCCATCAGCTGCAGCCACCGCCTGGCGCTGAGAGCTGTCATATGTCAGCCTGCTTCTCTTCAGTAGACTGACTGTGAAACTGAGTTTCTGTAGGGCTTTCAGCAAACATGGATGGAGAAATTTATAAAGGTCCTGATTGTCCATCAGAGCAAAAGAGATCATTTGGAACTGGAAGTGTTGAGTCTGACTAAACCCTGCCTAAACTTCAAGCTGCTGCATGTAAAACTGAGAAAACTTCAAGTAAACGTCAATTAAACTTACCGGTATACATAAAGATTCATCAAAGTCCTGCAGAACAAACAAGACTAGACTCTATCATTTGAAAACTTTGATTAAAGATCTAACTCAGTAACATGTATCCTCTATTGCTGATGCCAGTTAGGTTGATGTTTCAGACAAATCATGCATTTTGTGGTACAAGCACCAAATTTGGCTTGGATGTACCTTACTTTCATTCAGAAAAGCATGTTAGAAATCCAAAATGGTGGCCATTGGTAAAGATGGCTTCCATACATTCAATTGCTACAACAATATTCAATGTCTATCAACAATATGGGCTGTTCATGCACCAAATGCAGGCTTTAAACTTGAGGGGTCCTTAAATGACACTGTTATATGTATATTATATGTATATTTTGAAATCTTGTTAATGTCGTGGCTAATGCTTTTCTGAAAGAGGGGATCCTGAGGTCCATCCATGCCAAATTTGGTGCTTGTATCACAAAATGCATGATTATTTTAACAATCGGCTCCACTACTAGTTTGCTTGTTTGAAACGGGCAAATGGGAAAATTATTCAGCGTACAAAATAATGTGGATCTAAAAGATACTGTTACTGTTATTTAAAATGTTTTTCAGCTTCTCTTGTCTCCTGCTTCAGTCCTGCTTGTGACTCCTAAAGCTCTGGTCAGATCTGGTGGTTCAAAAATAGTTCCCAGTCCTCATTCATCAACTATTGAAGAGGTTTATAGATAAAGCAGCGATGATCCCTAAAGGAAGGCCCCTGCCTTTGTCCCTGCACTTAGGAACATCAGGGGAATTAATTAATTGACAAAAAGAACTTTAGGCGCCTGTAATCTTTCTTCTTCAACTCTGCCTTTTTAATTGTTCCAAAGGCTGAATGTGCGCCAACCACCCTGGATAGTTTGGACACATTTCTGATTTTAATGTGGCGCCTGGATTCAGTTCTCATTTGTAGTTTGTACGGCTTTTTTTATTTAGTCGCTGTTATTTCTCTGCTACAGTTTGATACCATCTTTCATAATCTTCTGTTTATTTTTTTTCGGTTGGACCTTCAATTTCTGGCATTCTTGCTGTTTGATGGATTATTATCCACACGCATGCCTTCGATTATCTCCATTTGAGACCCAAACAACTTCAATCATGATGTTTAACGTATGACGACGGTTTGCTGTTGTTACTAATAAACTAATAAAGTATCAGTGATGTGAGATGTTTCACAGGCCCACACATTTACTAGGTGTGTTGATCTGACAATTGAGACTTTAGTGCATCACATTTGTTAACTTTACTTATCGTTAAAACTTTTTAAAGATTTACTGTGTTTTAATGTCAAATGAAAGTTTGCTAAAGGAAAAAAAGTCTTGACTTTATTGAAACTTACATCAATGTTTTCTCCAATAAGTAATTGATGCTATTGATGCAAATATGCATCAACCTACTTCTGCACCAAACTTACCTTAATTTAGCAAAAACAAGTGAAAACATTTTTTCATAGCTGGAAAAAAACTCGGGGGTCAAGGAATTAAACAAATATTTATGAAACTGGAGCATTTCAAATGCATGTTTTAAAAAAGATTTGTTATTTTGCTATAAACTTAAGTCCCAGAAATCAACTTTTACATGTTTTTTTTATGTGGTACATGCCTTTTACTTGTTCGTCTGACATGAATAAAAGAATCCCATTTTAAAACAAAGGGTCTCCAAACACAAGAGTTAGTTTACCTTTTTAAAATTAACCCACATCTGCATGTTGTTCACCTTTCGGCACATCCTGGCAAAGCTTGCCACAGTGCATCAATTTTCACTAATTTGCGCACTGATTTGTGGCAGACTTTGACTCCATATGCCCTTCATGACATATTTTATCAGGGCTGGGGACCAGCACAGGAAGAACCAACTCAGGACCTCTTGTGGCCACATCTGCATGTACAAAGTGATTTTCTGTATTATTTCAACATATAATCTGGTGTTGGTGTAGGCTTTAAAGATCCACTGATGATTTTGGAGCTTTTAACATGTTTTTGTGACGTTTTTCTGATGATAGAGAACATAAAAGAGAAAACTACGCTCAGAATTGCATTTCTGAGGACTTCTTTATTGAAATCGTTGGGAATCAGGAGCAGAAGAAAAATTGCTGTTTGAAAAAGGTCGTATTTGTGACGTAGAAAATTTGCTGGGCGGGTCACAAGCTCCCTGCTCCGCTCCATTCTGATGCATTTACTTGCAGACAAATAGATCCATGTATGTCATTGTTTTCCCGTCTGAGCTGGCATCTGACTCAAAACTACACTGAATAACTGAATGGCTCTCATAATGGTCACCATTTTTGTTGCACCGCTATGTTATGTTGCGGTTGTGAGGGGCTGTAGTCTTGCAGGAGAGAGGGTAAACAGATGGATGATGGGAAGTAGGGGTGGGCATACTCTGTCCCCACAGTCCCACCCACAACTCAGGGGCTCCTGCCTCTTTGCAGAAACTATTCTCCAGATAACGTTTTATTATTATTATTATTATTATTTTGGCTACAAACATCAATCATTGTTAAAAGGGAAAACTTTTACAATAAATCAAAAAATGATCAGAGGGGGACATTTAGGTAAATTGACAGTGTTTGTTTTTAATGTTTACTATCAGATTGTACAAGAACTATATGATTAGAGACATCATATTAAAATTATGCAGTCATAATCATGTAATCATGTTGGTTATAAATATGAATAGAGTTTAGCCTATCTGTGTATAATTTTGTACATTTTTTACTCTTCTGCCCGCTGGGTCAATGCATGTCTAAATTATTAATTGCGTGATTGATCTGTTTGTCTGGGCGCTGACAGTTCATGCAGTTGAATTGGGGTTTTTGTGACTGATTCGTTGGCCGGGCAACGGAAGGGTTTTCTTTTTCAGAAAGAGCTGTTGATGGAGTGATTTCTAAATACAGTTGACTGAATGCAGCCGTTGTGCTTACTGTGCATCTTTCCAGGAAACCACAGCAGGCCAGATGCCATGTGCTTAGAAATACCAGAATAAATATGAGTGCTGCCAACATCTGTCTGAAAATGTGTTTTCCTCTTTTTTTCTGCAGGCGCTTTACAACTCAATTAAGAATCAGAAGCTGCAGTGGACACTGTGAGTATTTTCAATAACTGATGTTTTTTCTTATGCACACACAAACACAAATTGGTATTGATTAACTTGCGTTTCTTAATGGTGTTGCTTGGCATGCCGAAGCAAACATTAATGTGTCAAGGGTTGCTATTCTGGATCTCAGCTCCAGAGAGCTTCAGAGATGCCAATTAAGTGACTAGCTTTTCAAGCTTTGTTGCCATAGTTACGGCACCATGGATACGACTCCATAGCTACCACTTTTCGCTCCTGTGTTCTGAGCAGCAAACACGCCATGCACACACACACCAACACACTTAGCAGCAGATCGACGAACTGTACATGTAAAAATACACGGGGATTTGTTTTGCATGAATACCCTGTCCTCTGCTCGCACAAACAGCACGAAAAAGGAGGGAAAAAAGAAAGAGAGCTCCATTTTCAGATGGCTCTTTACCTGCATCCTGCACAAAGGTGTGACCACAGCCTCCCACTGCCTTTCCAAAAATAGCCTCAGCAGCAGCAGCAGTGCTCCTGAAAGCGGCTCAATAAAAGTGGCCAGAGGAGCAGTCGAGCCCGAGTCCGCAGAGAGGCAGGCGATCCAGTTCAAACAACTCCACTGACATATAGACAGCTATTTAAAGAGCACATAACAGTGCACTGGGGACAGAAAAGATGTTATTTTTAGACCCATAAACACCATCGGGTGGAGAAGAATGTCCCCTTAGAGCAAAGCCAGTTGCAGGTTAAAGCTGTCAGCAGCAGGCCTGGGTTCAGTCTCACTATGGGATGCAGGAAGAATATCATCAGGGGAAAGTCTGGGTGTGCTGAGAGTTTGGAGTGTCATATCCCTCAAAGCCCCTAAAGTGCTTAGAAAATCATCCTATCAACATATCAATTCATCTTCTCATTTGATCTTTTAGATATGTATTATACGTTTTATGTTGAATGCTCTTCCTGAACACTACCTTCTGTATTTAGCGGGCTTGGGACAGGCACAAGCAGGACACTGGTTTGTGCATTTTTGAGGCTGCTAAATAGATGCTGAACTCACAACAATCTGGGGTTAATTTATGCATATGTGGCTGCAGTTTAAGCATAATAAAGCAACAGCAGCATCCACTTGCCATAATACTATGTCTTTAAAAACAAAGACATCACATCTTTGTGGAATATCTGTGGTTCATGTGTGTGAGTGAGTGGATGTGTTTTTTTCATGCACCACAACATGGGCGATGGTTATGGACAGAATAAAGTATCACCCCAATTTGAGTCTGCGTAATTCTTGATTTGTAACTCATGCAAAACATTTTGTGCATAAGTACAACAGTTACAAAATTACAAAAACTGCAAAATACAATTTACACATGCCATCACAAACGAGCAGACAGCTGGTTCCTGCACATGCAGCAGGTTTTATTGACTCAGACTGACAGGAGCAAAGCTCAGCTAAAAGGCCACCAAACTAAACCAGAGTCAAAGTCCAGGAAAGGTCTGGGCAGGTGGCAGAGTCAAATACGAAGCAGGGTCAGGTAAATAGGTAATCAGATCAGGATGAAAGGCTCAGTATGCAGGCTGAATGGCACAAACAATACTTCACACTGAGCGTGGCTCTGAGCAGTGCTTAAGTTTCCTGTGGCTGATTAGCAGATGAGAGTCAGGTGGGAGACATCCAGACACTGTGTGCTGGGGTTGATGGGAGAGGAAGTGTCAGTATTCAGGAGATGGTTCCCGCCGGTGACCAGGGAGACAGAGCTCAGACTCCTGACACATGCACAACCTAAAATTACAACAGCTTGAAACGAACTACACACGCAAGTCTTTAAAAATTACGCATGACTTGCTTGTTACGCACATACAAAATCGTATTTACGCACAAGTCTATTGTGAGACTCTTTTCATGTCTCCAAAATTCGTGCGTAAGTGATGTGTTGAAATGCTGCTAGAATGTAAAGTAATGTCATTTTGTAATTTGTATTTTTTTTTTTTTTGCACTTATGCATGAATGTATTGTATGAGTTACACATCATGAGTTATGCACACACAAATCGAAAGTTTCGCACAAATCCAAAGTTACGCACTAATCAAGAATTACGCATGTACAAATTAAGGTGATACTATATTCTCTTTATGCTGTTCTCTCCATAGATGATTGCTATTTCACACCCCCGCGGAGAGAAAGCATTGCACATGGCCACTGTCAGCACCCACATGTTCTCCACAGTGCAGACAAACACCCCGCACACATGCTTCCTCGTTCAAACGCGGGGGCGGAGGGCACAGGGAAAGGTGGTGGGCAGTGATCTCTGAATTGAGACGCAACAAGTGGGGATGCAGGTGGAGGCAGATCCCAGGTTGGTTTGGGAAAGCTGCAAAAAATGTCAGTTTGTCACCAGATATGACAGGAACCTCCAGTAGGGAGCTCAGTTTACACCACGTTGTACTTTTTTTTCACCCATCACTCTTGCATGTCTTTCACCTGCCTTTTTTTTTTTTTTTTTTTGGTGGTAGTGGTGGGGGGGTCTCTAGAAAATTGATGCCAGGAAGCCTTAAAATTCCCTAATGTTCACAGAAACAGTGTGTTTGTTGTTTGGCTCTCTGTTAAACAGTTGGGAAATGGATGGGCACAGATTCAAAGTCAGTTTTCACAGCTATGACTGTAGAAGTGTTGTGTAATAATTATCAACATTTTTTTCTTTTAATATCTTTCAGACAAATAAAGGCTGTGAAAATAACTAGAGATGTGTTTCTTCCTTTGTGTCTTTAGTCGTTTGAAACTTTTTAGGTCAGATAGAAAAGGTTTCAAGCAAGTTACTTAAAACCCTTATGTGATGTACACACAGGCATGTGGCGCACTTAACATTTAGCATATGGTGTTCCCACTGGATAAGCATGGAGGGGCTTCTTATTTTTTCTTTTTCTACTGTTCATTAGCGCATGACCGCCACCTACAGTTGGAAGAGACTTGGTGCAGAATGTCAAAGTGGTTCAAACCACATACATCTGTCTCCAGGCTCTTTTCTTTCACTGCTCTATTCTGATATACAAAAGACTTGGTGTCATGAAATTCCAGTCGGGCACAAACTGCAAATATTAATTTCTCCTCTATGATCCATTTTCAAATGGTTGGGTCTTTAGTGAATTAAAAGGGACGCTATCCATACATCTCTACCAAATCCAATTCCCTGATTAGTTCAAGTTAGACCTGGTTTGACCACACACGTTCAGATGCTGCATGTTTTGTACATAGAACCTGAAAAAAGTCTTAAAAATATGCGTAGCTATGTGAGACTGCAAGAATTATAAATGCAGAAGCCAAAAACACACATTTTTTACATGGAAGTGGTCACTTAAATGCATGTTTCCGAGAGCGGTGTGAATGTAGCTTTATAATTTCTGAACTCACTGGTGAGTTTGACAATCCCTTTGGTTTTACAATGACAATGAAATGACCTCGGTTAGCATTGTTTTCATTCAAAATGTATGTGACGGTTTCAAAGGATGTAATCAGACATTCGAGCTGGTCTTGGTTTGTTTCCAATCAGACTGAGCTTCAGTTTGCTCTGAGATCCCTCAGCCTGAATACAATCCATTCTCGGAGTGGAATGACTGGACCAAAACGGCCATCGTAGCTGGCAGTCATGTGATGTAATCAGAGTAGGAATAATACAACAGATGAGCCGCAGACAAATGTAAAGTAACGACTGTTGTGTTATCAAACTGAAAAAAAATACTCCAACTTCTTACTCGTTAGAATGGTTATTTTAACACTGCTAAAAAACACTTCACACGTGCCTTTCTGTGTCTTGTTACAGAACTGCTGTAATGTCTTCCCAAGAGCCACCTTTTACTTAACAGAATTCTCTAAAAGAAATAATGCCATAACACCACAACAATGAGACACAGCAACTCATTGAAATGGGCTGGATGTTTCTGGAGGTTTATCATTATTGAAAAATCTCCAGTGATGAATGGTCGATGAATGCAGGCTCAGTAAAACAACGGTTAATGTGATACACAATGCTACTCACTATTTTACTAACAATCTAGATGTCATAAACACTTATCTTCCAGCATGCCTCCACCGTACCAAAGCAGCAGTAAAAAGTGTTGTACCTGATGCTGAGAAGCTCAAAATTGATCAGTGAAATATAGTTTGAATCAGTGAAATATCCCAAAAAGGATTGCAAAGCACAGGACTTCCATAATTTCTGTCTCTGGCTGCTTTGCCCCTCCCTCATAACTCCTGGCCAATGAGTGAAGAGATCTATAGTCACATGGTTTTATTTACAAGTTTTTTTTTCTGAACAGGAAAGTCTGTTTGACAGCAGTCTGAATACATTCCAAACACAAGGTTCAGGACTCAATCTGGACCAAATTAAATGGACTTGGTCTGGACCAATGGCCATTTCCAGTCTGAATACAAAAAGTTTTTAGATTTGAAATTGTGTGTTTAAAAACAAACATAACAACCCTTTTGATCCATAGAAATCCTTGGACTTTTGAGTAAAGCTTCACCTGTTTTTTTTAGACTTTATCACATTGTTTTGATCTTGTGTTTGCTTTGCTTTGGATATATATAATTTTATTTTGTCCCTACATGTTTGATCTTTTGCTATAAAAACATGAAAACGGTTGGATCTAAACTTTACTGATTTTTGTGGTAAAAGAAAACAAAACTGACCACTCAGAATTTAGGTTTTTGGACAGTTTCAAGTTCTTTGTGTAATTATTGTGTAATACAATAAACGTTGATCTGTAAAAAAAGGATCCGAGGTTGTGCTCAAAAGACGGACATCAGTCATTGTCACAAAAACAGTTTTAAAGATAAATTAATCGAGCATATTGTAAAGTAGAAGTAGAAATAAAAGCTCAAAAAGGCCCCAGACGGATAAGGTTAATGGAGCCAGCAAGTGGACAGAGCACTTCAATAGGTAGACAAAACAGTTTTGTGTTTTTAGCACTTTTAAAAAAATCCAAATTAGGATTTTAAGGAAATATGAATCTACGGATGGCGGTGGGGTCTACAAAGTCCAGTTTTCAAATTTTCCCCTGCCTCTGATTTTGGAGATTTTTCATTCATTCATTCATTCATTCATTCATTTTCCAAGCCGCTTTATCCCTTTCGGGGTCACGGGGTTGCCGGAGCCTAACCCGGCTACTCATGGGCGAAGGCAGGGTACACCCCTGGACTGGTCGCCAGTCTGTCGCAGGGGCCACAATAACACACCCATGCACACTCACATTCACACCTAGGGACAATTTCAAGTAACCAATTAACCTATGAAGCATGTTTTTGGACGGTGGGAGGAAGCCGGAGTCCCCGGAGAAAACCCACGCATGCACGGGGAGAACATGCAAACTCCACACAGAAAGGTCCCCCAGCCAGGACTTGAACCGGGAACCTTCTTGCTGTGAGGCAGGAGCGCTAACCACTGCGCCACCGTGCAGCCCCTTGGAGATTTTTCTATAATGATAAACCTCCAGCAACTTGTTGACTCTTTTATTAATGTTATCCCTCCCTATTTCTTTAATCATTCTCCCACTTCTTCAACCCTTTTTTAAATACCCGTATCACCCATCTCTAGCAGCGCACTCTCCTTTTTCTCTTCTCGTTTCTGTTCGGTCCAAAAAAAATTTATACAAAATACAAGGGGAGTTTATACAAATACACACCTTGTGTGTCTGAAGCTGTTTTTTATTCTGGTGGATTAAAATTCTCCTTAAAGGATATTCCTCCCTTCTCCCTGTGAGAGAAGAATAGTCAATGAAAGCCCCTGTGAGGGAAGCAGTGCATGGCTGGATGGAAGGGTTTTGTGCACGAGTTGCTCACTGTTCCCTTTCACTTGACTGTATTTGGAGTTCCTTTGCCATTTGGTCCACTGTCTCAGCGTCACAGGTGAAACTTGGCCAATTTGTTTCCACTGGCAACAGATGCAGCAGCATCACTACAAAACCACCCAGCATGCACCTCCTTAAACCAGTCTTAATGCTTACTGTGTTTGTTGTTTTCTACTATTTTCCTTTTTCCATAATGTTTTCTTTGTTCTACCATTTTTTTTTTTTTTGGTCATTTCTTATTTAACGTTTAAACTGTCATTGCTGAATTTGCTGCCAATATATTTTCTTTTGGAAACTTTATTTCTTTTATTTTGATAGTTTTTCTTTTAAAATGCTGTCTTTGTCTTCACCTTTTCTCATCAGTTTATCCTGTCTCATTATTACTGTTAAATCTTCCTTTAGTGCTGTCCTCTGCCTTCACGTCTTTGCTTGTTTCCTGGCATCTCCTCTCTTGTCCTCCTTTTGCTCCCTCATCTTTTCTCACTGTGTTGATGTTCTGCCATCTGTGAAGGATCAGCTTTGTCTTTTTTGTTCCCCCCTCCATCTCCACTGTCACTCCTCTATCTCACACACACCCCCACCCCCGGTCTCCATTTTTTGTCTGCGTGGAGACGGATGGATTCAGGCAGTCCAGCAGTTACCAGGCAACAGCCTACATGCTCATTGGCTCTATCCCTGCCTCTCTTTTTCTCTCTGAAACCTGCACGGGGGTTAACTGCTGTCATGTTCCGTTGGTTACTCATGGCATGGTGCTGGGGGTGGCGGGGGCGGGGTATCAGCCATTTTCTTTTGTCAGACCAAACTTTTGCATGGGTCCTGGCTGCGGTTAACAAGTGGGAATGCCGCGTTTACCTGGTTGGCAGAAGCTCCTGCTGTTGCAGTCTAAAGCTTCTGTCATCGGCTAATGAGACAAATCCCTTTCAAAACACAAAAATATGCATTCACATCATTGTAAAGGTTTCTTTGAAGAAAGAGGATTACCACTTCATTGAGGAATGTGTAACACATTGTCATATTAGATCATTTTCATCATTCAAACAAAAGAAGTTAAAGTAAGACGGTTCAAAGGATGCATAAAAGCCTTATAATATGATCATTATTATTTAATTTCAAAATAAGATGCTATTTGGTTATCTATTATTAATCTATTTCCTGGTTACTTTACATTTTATTATTATTATATATAGTGTATATAGACAGTATATACAGCATTTACAGGTACATCTACATGCACAACTAAATGATGTCATTATTATTGCTCTTAACCATAAATACATAGAAAAAAACATACCAGTATTTGTGCTAATGCATTCAATAGATAACACATTTAAATCATTCAATGTGAAGTTTGTCCAAGAGAATTTAATGAATTGCTTGAAAATAAGTGGGAGAAGGCAAACATACATTTCCACCCCATTATGATAATCCCGCTCCAGTTCAGTAATATAATTTAATAGGGGTAAGGTTGTAAAAGTTAGCTTCTTTCCTCTTCCTCTAAGTAGATAAAAGCATAAGCATTAAAGAGGTGGGAATGTATATGGTATAATATACTATAATATATTAGGCTTGAACATATATGAGGCTTTGTTTTCAACACTGTGAGTTTATATGCAGGGAAAGTATGCTTTG
Organism: Adrianichthys oophorus; assembly: GCA_036245035.1. Taxonomy (NCBI): domain Eukaryota; kingdom Metazoa; phylum Chordata; class Actinopteri; order Beloniformes; family Adrianichthyidae; genus Adrianichthys; species Adrianichthys oophorus. The sequence goes on from BSAI01000012.1 coordinate 5,724,954, forward strand.
TTATTGGATAAGTAAAAAACTTGACAGAAGTGACACGATTGGCCAGCTTAAGTGTTCCATCACAGTGTTATGTAAAATGATCCTGAACTGCTTTTTATGAAGTCAGTGTCTTTGTCAGCACTGTATGACTCATCTCTCCATCTCACCATCACTTAAATTTATACTTGTCCAAAAAAAAAACTTTTTGTTCAAGTCTTAGTGATGTATTTTTGAAGTGGTGATGTGATTGGTTCATAATTTAACTTTGAATTAGTCTCAATGGAGGGTCAAAATGATTTCAACTGAAAGCAAAGTCATTTGGGTAAATATAAAATGTTGAAGAGTGGTAAAACAACGAAAGAGTAACCAGATCTTAAAAAAAAACTTTAAATGCACAGAAGTAATCAAGCAACAAGTATGATGATTAGATTGTAGCCGTTATTAACGGTAAATCATTACGATTTGTGCTGCTGACCCCTTGGCCAAGTCACCCATAATAAGAGATTTCAGTGAGTCTTTGTCTGGTTAATTAAATGTTAAATAGATTTAAAAAAATACAGGACAGAGACTTAAAGCAGAATTTAAAAAGCATAACAGTTTTATAAAATAAAACAAATGTTTAATTACACTGTATGTAAATTTGCATTGACAAGGAATTCATATATTCTTAAGGAGACACTAACTTCTTAAAAATAACTTTTTGTTTACCTTTAATAATTAAAAAAAGACACAAATGAAAAACAAAGGTAAAAAATAAAAAATGGCATTTAGTAAAAAAGTCGTTTTATATCAATAAAACATTATCAGTTTTGTCATTGCACCTTTATATAAAGTGTATTAAGTCTGACCAAAAAAACCTTTTTGTGAGATTTTTTTTGTTTTTGTCTAAATCAAAGACAAGGACGTGTCCTAAAAATCTAACACTTATCATCTTAAACTTCTTAATGACCACATTAGTTTAAATAATGGACAAAGTTGTTCTTTCTGGTGTTTTATTTTCTACGTTGATGGCAAAATATTTTTTAATTTTTTTTAAATTGTGTTGAAAGATGAAATTAAAGCAAATGTTCAGATAAAAAAATGTCTATCATTTACTTTTTATAATTCTGTTTCTAAGCTTAAACAACTGTTAGGACTTCATCTAAACTATTTCTTCAAATGAGAAAATCTCATAATTTTGTTAAGACTGTGTTGTTTAACTTTAAATGGGTAGAGATTTTTTTTTCTTATCCATTTTTTGCTAAATTTTGAAACACCGTGAGCTTATTTCTGATATATTTACCTTATCTGTTCCTGTTCATGTCAGTACTAAGTTTATCTAATCCATCAACTTGTCTTTTACATTATTTTTTTGAAATGATACAATGCTTGGTGATTGACATTATAACGATTTTTCAGTTACCTTTAATTTTCCCACCATATTTGAAGCAAAATCTACCAATCATTTCTTTTATCTGTAAAATTCCTTAAATTTATACATAAAAAATACTGAATGCAGGAGAGCGTTTAGTCTGGTTGTAGGCTCTGTTGCTCTGAAGCTCTTTTAGTTTCATAAAGGAATGAACAAATGGTCCGAAGTTTCTGCAGTGGCCCTTTTCCATCTTTCTGTTGGATTTGACACCACTTTTTAGCACAAAAACTGACTGTTGAGGTCAAGAGTACCGCTTTGAACTGGTTCCACAGGGTTCTGGACCTGGTCCAATAATGTTCTCCCTTCTCCTGCTTCCTCTGTGACTTCCAGTTTTTTACTTCTGACAATACTCAAAGCTTAGTTCATTGTTCTTTGCTTTTCAGCATCAGATGATATTCTGTAAGAACCTTCCTGTTTCTTTGGATTTTGTGACAGCCACAACTACTTACAGAACTGTTGGATATGCATTTGCTTTTAAAATTACTAGATTAAACAGGCATCTACAGTTCAGCTTTATTCACTTCATATTTTACAAAAAAATTACATTTTTTAATTAGAAATGTTAATGGTGTAATTTGTTTGTTCATTTATTCCGTAGTTATTCAATTAGGATTCAAAGCCTGCAAAATACCTGTTGTGCCTGTTGTGTGATTGGCCAGTATAAAACTTAAATAACTTGCAATAAAGAAAAAATTTCCATCAAAAAAAAGGATTAGCAGGAACATAAAGGTATCAGAACAAGAATGGTTGTTCTGACAAACAGAAAAGCTGTTTATGTCTCCATAGACGTCAATGGGATTTTGGCTTCTTGGAGCCAGCAGGTACTTTCCAGCCCAAGGACACTTTGACACATGGGTGGACAAGGTCTAATTAGTAATGACGTATGGAGTTACATAAAAACCCAGCTTACATGGAAGTGTGGTAGATCTTAATTACTGAAACTGCAAAAAAGCTTCATTTCAGTATTTCAGTTTATTGGTGTTACTGTGTGTGGAAAAAGTAGGTCAACCCTCTTTAAAGATTTTGTGAATTTTTTTGAATGAAATATTAAAAAAAAATACCAAGCACAGCTGAACTACATCATATATTAATATTTGTTTTTTTTGTTTTTTTTGGAAGGGGGGTACTCAGGAGTTTATGCACAGCTGCAAAAAGTTTCTGATTTACATGACTTGTTTGGTCAATTTGCAAAGATGGAGCTTCTTCTCTAACAAAAAGTAGGAATTAAGGGTTTGGAAGACCTACTGTAGGAGCAGTTGGATACAATGGCTTGCAAAAGTATTCACACCCCTGAACTTCTCCGCATTTTCTCACATTATGACCACAAACATAAATATATTTGATTGGAATTTTATGTGAAAGACCAACACGAAGTGGCACACACTTGTGAAGTGGAAATAAAATTATACAAGAGTTCAATTTTTTTTACAAATAAAAACTGAAAAGTGCAGTGTGTAAAAGTATTCAGCCCCTTTTCTCTGAGTGCATCAATTGTCTTCAGAAGTTGCTTGATGATTGGTGACTGATCAAATCTTGATTTAATGACTTAATAGAGTCCACCTGTGTGTCATTTAATCTCAGTGCACAAATCCTGCTGTTTTGTGACAGTCTCTGCGGTTTTTCAATATAATTTTGGGGAGAAAACAGCATCATGAAGTGTAAGGAACACACCAGACAGGTCAGGGAGAAAGTTGAGGAGAAACTGAAAGCAGGGTTAGGCTAGAAAAAGATTTCCCAAGCTTAGAAAATCTCACGAACCACTGTTCAGTCCATCATCTGCAAATGGAAAGAGTATGGAACAACTATAAACCTACCTAGACATGGTCGTCCACCTAAACTAACAGGCAGAACAAGCAGAGCACTGATCAGAGATGCAGCCAGGAGGCCCATGGTGACTCTGGATGAACTGCAGAGATCTACAGCTCAGGTGGAGAAATCTGTCCATAGGACAACCATCAGTCGTGCACTGAACACATCTGGACTTTATGGAAGAGTGGCAAGAAGAAAGCCATTGTTAAAAGAAAATCACAAGAAGTCCAGTTTGCAGTTTTCCATAAATCATGTGAGTGACCAGCAAACGTGTGGAAGAAGGTGCTCTGGTCACATGAGACCAAAATGGAACTTTTTGGTCTAAATGCAAAGCGCTATGTGAGGAGGAAATCTAACCCTGCACATCACTCTGAACACACCAAACCCACTGTCAAACATGGTGGTGGCAGCATCATGCTCTGGGGCTGCTTCTCTTCAGCAGGAACAGGGAATCAGGTTAGTTGATGGGAAGATGGTTGGAGCCAAATCCAGAGCAATACTGGAGGAAAACCTGTTAAAGTCTGAACAACACTTGAGACTGAGGCGGAGATTCACCTTCCAACAGGACAACCACCCTAAACATAAAGCCAAAAAAAAGTTTAAGAAAATTGAACTCTTGTGTAAATTTCTTTTCATTTCACAATTGTGTGTCACTTCGTGTTGGTCTTTCACATAAAATTCCAATCAAATATATTTATGTTTGTGGTCATAATGTGAGAAAATGTGGAGAAATTCAAGGGGTATTAATACTTTTGTGAGCCACTGTAGCTCAGTATGCTGTGTGCAGGACTGACGCATTGAAAACCAGGGTTTGTTTCCCAGGATGCGCAATAAGCTGAATCCAGTGTGGGTCCTTGAACAAGACCCTACTGCCTACCTATACCTATGTAGCGGGCCCAGGTTTGCGTCTTCTGTGCCAGTCCCCAGCCCGGATAAAATACAGGATTGTGTCAGGAAGCGCATCTGGCATAAAACTCTGTCAATCCAAATGTGTGGATTAGTGAAAGCTCATTGTGGCGACCCCTAAGTGGATGTGCCGAAAGGGGAACAACACTTGACACATGCCCAGAAACACCTCAGATTTCAATAAGACAAAACAAAAACACTGAGAAGAACTTACTTATTCTGCTTTTGGCAATATTGTGTATTTGTGTTGAATTTTGAAGACCTTTTCTTTACTGTCATTTAAAAGTTATAGTTTTCCCTTTTGTTGCTGAAAGGAGGAGCATCCTGTTTTGTTGGACCTGCATCTCTGAGAGCACTTGATTCCCCAGGGACAAAAATACTCCCAGATTTTCACCTCAATGCTGGAACACAACTGGTGGTGTAACTCTTTTTCTTGCAGCGTGTTTTGATGTGGACCATCAAGTCTTTCTCTGGAGACTGAAAAGAAACAAAAGAGAGGAAACACATTTGAAGCTTTGAAGGCAACTGTGTTCTCTTTATTGTGGTTGTAGTTTTTAAATGTCTTGAAGAGCAAAACCGGAATTAGACATGGGCTTATGACTTGTGTTAAAGTGAGAGTGTGCAAAATCTTCTGAACCACTTGTCCCGCCCTCGCTGGACAAGCAGAGTGAGAGGCAAATGGACAGGATGGATGATGATGTGCTAATTCATGTTACTAATGAGAAATGCCACATAAGTGTTAACCATCATAGCATCATTTTTTTCCCTTATTTTTTAATGACTCTACAGGGATGAAGAAGAGCTGCGGAAGTCATTTTCAGAGCTCGGGGACAGCCTGTGTGAGTCCGACACTTCCAAATCGATGAAGAGGGTGAGCAGCAGTGGAAAGTCCCTGTCTGATGCCACACAGGCCACTGGAACACTGCTGTACAAAAACGGCTTTCTAGTTCGAAAGGTCCACGCCGACTCAGACGGAAAAAGAAGTAAGAGTTTGTACTTAATTCATATTTAATTTCTGTCTTTAAAAATATAATTTAGGAAAATATTTCACTTTCAAACAACTAAAGAACTTTTAGGCTCCCCAACATAGGAGCCTCGTGACTTACCCAAAATGACAAAGAAAAAGCAAAATAATAAAAGCATATCTACTTTTCTCTGTCTTAGATGTTACCTGACGTAATGCATTTTTTGCATTCAAGTATTTTCCCATATTTGTAAATTATACACTTGAACCTTACTTTAGTATCTTTCTAGTATATTCTACAGTACATTTCTAGGGTAAATAAAAAGGCTCGCCTTTTTTTGTAGTATTTTAAAATCCAAATATTCGGCAGAGTTTATTTCAGGTTTGAAAGTTGCTTTGCCAAAGAAGTTGATTTCATTGGTTTGCAACTCATCATAATTTTCATGTGTCTTCATGTGCACACAACTCAAACACAAGTCTATTTATTCCTATGGGATGTCCATAATTCACGAGAAATGTAAAACTCTAAACCTTTTTGTATTTTATGCCACCAAAATCAGTGAAAAATAAAAGAAAGAGTCAAGATAGAAAAAAATGCTTGATTTTTGCAACTTACTTTAGAATGGTAAAAGGCGTATACTTATATAGCGCATGATTTTCTTTCATAACTGCTTGGGTGCATGCAGATGCTGTTCTGAAGTTTGATCTTCTATGGTGTTTTTATTGAAAAAAGAAAAAAAGTTATTTGCACCTGCTGCACCTGCTGCCTGTGTGACATTGGTAAGCATGTTTGTTTGTGGAGTAGGGAGTATGTGTCATTGACTCTGCTGTAAATACTGAGCTGTTTTCAAAAATGATAACAGCAACAGATGAAATCCCTCAGACTTCAGGGCAGTGCAGTTAGAAAAAGTCATAGCATTGCTAGTTGTTTCCGATATTAGATGCCACCTGCACTCTTTATTTTGAAAGCTAGTGAATGCGTAGTTCTGTAACTCTGCACCTTCTGTCTTTTTTTCTCACAGCACCACGTGGGAAAAGAGGCTGGAAAACTTTCTATGCCATCCTCAAAGGACTAATTCTTTACCTGCAAAAAGTATGTTTGCCATGTCTTCATTATCAATCAAGTTTAACTGTTTCATTAATTCTTGACATGTCTCCAGGAAAAGCAATGTGTGCCACCACTGTGACAGCGGACAATAAGAAAAGTTTTAAAGTAGATATAGACACATATAAACAATTATATACAGACACACATACCTCTTGGTACATTTCCATCTACAGTACAGTACTGTCAAGGCTCAGCCATCCATTCACTCATCTGACCACCAGAGGGAGCCCTCTCCTGAGTACTGACAGATTCATGCACCTCCCTCTGTTCCTGATGTCAAGAGCTGTTCCGCATAACCATCACTGCTGTATATATTCTTTTACTTTTTTACTTCATCCTGCCTTGCCCTTGCCTGTTAATTCTCGCCATTAAATCCTGTTGCATATAGATCCCAACGCCTCACCGTCTTCGTTACAAGTACAAACAAATATTTATGATGCTAATAAAATTACTCTTTGCTATAAATTGACATTTTTGGACTTATAGATAGTGCATGAGACAATGAATCAATTTAAAACTAAGTTTCCCAAATGGACTTTAATTAATTGCTTGAAAAATAGTGGGAAAAAGTGAGTTTATATAATCCCACCCTTATTGTGCTTTCCTTCACTTGGTTTTTTGACATCTTTTCTTACACCAACCTAATATTAAATCCATTAAAAATAAAAATAAAAACCTTTTGCAAAAACAAAAAAAAATGAAGTTTTTGGATGATTAAGGAAATTTAAGAGAAATACAAAGGAAATACAGAAGCAGTTTTTTTTTCTTTTTTGGATTAGTCTGTCCACTCTTTCTATACACATCACCTTATTTAGGATCAAGCATCAGCAACAGAGTAATAGTAACTAAATATTATTTGTGTTTATAAATAGAACTTTAAATAATTAGTGTTTTATCATTTGAAAAAGTGAGCAGCATTGATCGTTTTGGACTAAAGTTCCATATATAAAGGCGTGTTAACATAACATGAAGACTGTTGTGTTTTTGAAGGGTCTTGGTGATTCCTTAGGATTTCTATCATGTGATTCAGCTATTAGCTAACACTGAAAAGCTTTCATTTTTGTGTTAGAGCAACAGCATTTAGTGAGCCATACTTTTCACATTATTAATAATGTTTCATTCATTCATTTCATTCAACGTTCCATGGTCACTGCAGACCAAGAACATGAAAGATTTCTCATATCAAATGCAATATTTTTATCAAGATTCAATGTTAAACCATATTATACTAAATAAAATAGATGGGGGCAGTTAAATATATGAATCTAGGTATACCTTAGGCTTCATACTTTGGTTTTGTTGGCTTAAATAAATAGTGAAAGACTAATGGAGAACTAACAGTAATCAGTGCATGTGTGAAACAGCGACTGTGTATGAGAACTGAACTGAATGGTCCCTTACCCCTGATGTTTGAAACAGGAAGTACCAGCTGACTCTAAGAAGCCAAAACCCCAAAGACTTTTACAGAGAAATAAACACATTACTCAGTCATTCTATTTGTCAGAGTAACCGTTCTTGCTCTGCCACCTTTTTTTAACATGTTCTTGTTACAATATTTTTTTATCATATCAAGTTATTCAAGTTATAAACCAATCAATCAGTTCACTAAATGTAGGTGGTTTCATGTTGAACGTTCGAAACATTCGATTGACTGATTCTTCCAAGCCTGCTTTCAATAGGCGTGTGGACTTCTAACAAGCCTACTCATGATTGGTGGGAGTGGTTGTCATGGAAACGTTGACTTAGACCGACCTGGATCAATTATTGAGTACAGATTATTTCTACTTCCAATACGGTGGCGTCCGTATCGAGAAAAAGTAAATACGTAATTTTCTTTGGGTGACATTACACTCCCTCAGTCCAGTTCTCATATACAGTTGGTGATGTGAAAGCGCATTTGTTTAGTTAGAGAACAAGATTGGTGGAATTTAGGCATGTCTTCTTAACATCCATAATAATTCTTTATGATAACAATCCTGCCAGGGGGAGTACCGGCCTGATAAGCAGCTGTCGGATGAGGACCTGAAGAACGCCGTGTCCATCCATCACTCTCTAGCAATGAAGGCGTCTGACTATAGCAAGAGACCCAACGTCTTCTATCTGCGGACTGCTGACTGGAGGGTGTACCTCTTCCAGGCACCGTGAGTCCACATGAAACACAAGCAGATTCTCTGAGTCCTACATATTCACTTATGAGTTGTAGACATGCAGCTGAATCAGTCACTTTGTGACAATGCACAACCAAAATAGAATATTGCTGAGAGTAAACGGGTGGCCATAGCTTATTTAGAAGGGAAAACGAATTGAATAATAACGAGGAATGATAGAAAAAAAAGAGCCGATGCCGCCTGAAGACAACCTCCCTCTTAAAAAAAGTGTTTTTTCTGCAGTCAGAGCTCCACTGCTCACTGAGGAGGGACGTGTGCCAGAGTTGGAAATTATCCTTCTGTTCATGGGGCAGGTTGATTCCAGTTGTGCAATAACATTGGAACTTGCATCTTTAATGAGCACTACTTACTTGGAAGGGATGTCTTAATCCCCCCACAGGCAAAAAATATGTTTCACTTAAAGAAATCTGCATAGAGGAAGAAAATACCCATCTGATCCAAAATCCTCATTTTGTAGGAAAACCCATCATAGCATCATAGTGTAAAGATCTCTGACATAGTTTCAAGGTAATTTTAATTTCTTATTTTTTTTTAAGATGGCAGACTGACTGACTGAGCTTAACTACAACGGAGTATTAGTGCCTCCATTAAAGAAAAAGATAACATATGAGAATAAAGTCGTAAACGCATGAGGAAAAAAAGTTAAAAATGTACAAAAATAAACTCATACAATTATGACCAAAAAATGTTTTGTAATTTTAAGAGGGAAAAGTCTTTGTTAAGTCGTAACTTTACAAAGAAAGAGCCATGCTTTTTCAAAAATAAAGTTGATTATGCCTCTGTCCACTTACGTGCCAACAAAATCCATCAATCCATCCATTTAAGGTGATGTCATAAGTCTTTAGTTTATCATAGGAAGCTATGTGTCATAATGCATTTGGACCTCAGCAACTGTACTGCCAACCACATATGTGGTACACCCGACGGAAATCCACTCCTTGTGGGTCAAGAATGTTCACTTTAAAACAGGCCCAGTTTCCAATGTTCTTATACTTATATAATGTTGACTCATGAAAAGGTTTAATATTTCCTTATTTGTGAAACCAAGGCTAAAGTAACGTAACGTAAGCATGCTCATGCAAGCTACGTCTCTCATATAAAAACATTATTTTGGTGCTTTTTGGTTGTTTATTTTTTTCTTAGTGAACAGCTGCATTTATCTTAAATTCTTAACTTATAAACTTATGAAATATAACTTTATTCTTGCTAAATTAAAACCTTTTTTCACATCATTTTAGAACTTTATGTTTTATAAAAATATAACTTTTTTCTCATAATTTTGTGACTTTATTCTCATAAAATGCTGACTTTTTTTCTCATAATGATGATGCTTTATTCTCGTAAGATTTTTATCATAATTTTACAACTTTATTTTGGTAAGGTTTTTTTTTCTCATTGTTTTAATACTGGTACTCATACATTTGTTTTTTTCCCTCTTGTTACACCTTCATTCTTGTAAATTTTGTAACTTTTTTTCCTTATAATATTATGGCTTTATTCTCATAAATTTACAACTTGCTTCTCATAACTTCACAGCTTAATTCTCGTAGATGTATTTCTTTTTTTATTTTTATGGTCCCAGCTCTGCTGGGAAGGTGATGGGCATTGGGTCAACGTTCCTTTACAGGATTAGCATAAACACAAGAAGAAAAACCAAATGTTCAGAGTTACACACCAGTTACCTGACCTTTAGAGGACGTTTTGTTCTTTTCAACCCTATGAAATAAAGAGGTAATTGTTTGTCTAAATCAAGTTTAGTTTTTAAAGATAATAAATTTGTCCAATCATCTACCAAATGCTTTTATTTGAAAGTGCTTACCATTTCCAAAAACAGCTTCACAGATGGCTCCCTGTGACAAACCATCTGTTGTGTCAGGTTAACGCCAAGCGTCATTCATGTAATCCCAGACTCCATTATGGTCCAAGTGTTTGGGGGCTCTGTGGGGGTCAGCTGATCTCTTGCAGTGCAGTTGCCAATTCGATTAGTTGTGTGTGATTCAGTGTGGCAATGTGCTGGGCTCACAGAAACCCCAAATCTGGCGTCCTTGGTCAAATAGTCTACAATCAGTGTCCAAACATTCACAGAGTTAAACAATAGTGTTGAGTAAATTGGACAGGGAAGGTGTATGCAGCAGGATTCAAGAAGAACCACATGAGTGGCTGAACCCACTGGAGGATGGGCTCCGTGCTCTAGTTGCAGCTTTCATTTGTCCCAGATACTGCAGCCCTCTCTCTGTGTTCTTTGTCTCTCTATCTCTGTTTCTCTCCGGAGGCTTCGAGCCAAAGCTGTACGATTCGATTGGTTGTTTCCTCGTGGGGCCCTAATAGGCCTGTTAGTGTAAAACAGGCCCTTTTCTTTCATGCAATAATTGACTCCAAAATATTTTTTCCTGTCCCGAGCAGCATCCTCTCATAATTATCCCTTTGATGTTCTAACTCAGCCGAATGAGGATGTTAGAGTACAGCAGCAAGAAACTGCCTTTTAGGACTGTTTTAATGTTTGTCCATGAATTACTCATCACAGGAATGCTGAGCAGATGCAATCCTGGATCACACGGATCAACACAGTGGCAGCCATGTTTTCTGCCCCTCCCTTCCCTGCAGCCATTGGCTCCCAAAAGAAGTTCAGCCGGCCACTGCTGCCAGGAACAATGTCCAAACTGTCTGAGGTACAGTCTGTGAAATTATTGATTCATTATTGATTAAATCCTGTCAGGAAAAATCAGGAAATTGATGTTTGGTTTGTGTGGGTCAAAACGTAAAAGACTTGAAACCAATCAGATGCCTTTGTAAAAGTATGTGATCTCACGTGCAATGTGTGTTTTTAAGCATTTGATTGACAGATTAAGTGGAGTCCACTGCCAACAAGCTCACTCCTGATTTGGCATAAGTGATTCACGGGTCACTCAGACCAGGTCCAACCAATCACTGCTTACTGATAATTTCAGGCTACAACTTGGTGGAGTCGGGCTGCACGGTGGCACAGTGGTTAGCGCTCCTGCCTCACAGCAAGAAGGTTCCCAGTTCAAGTCCTGGGGGACCTTTCTGTGTGGAGTTTGCATGTTCTCCCCGTGCATGCGTGGGTTTTCTCCGGGGACTCCGGCTTCCTCCCACCGTCCAAAAACATGCTTCACAGGTTAATTGGTTACTCTAAATTGTCCCTAGGTGTGGATGTGAGTGTGCGTGGGTGTGTGATTGTGGCCCCTGCGACAGACTGGCGACCAGTCCAGGGGTGTACCCTGCCTTCGCCCATGAGTAGCCGGGTTAGGCTCCGGCAGCCCCGTGACCCCGAAAGGGATAAAGCGGCTTGGAAAATGAATGAATGAATGAATGAATGAACTTGGTGGAGTCCGTATTGCCAAAAAAATGGCGACTGAATTGCCATTCATTGGAAGAGGAGCCGCCATCGGTGTGTGAAGTGTGTGTGAATGGATGAATGGGACCGTGACTGTAAAGCTCTTTGGGCCTTCAAGGAAGGTAGAAAAGCGCTACACAAGTATTCTCCGTTTACAATTTAATCTTGTTGGATCTAGAAGTAGACAATTTTCTACAAGTGATTTCACACTCGCTCTGTCCAGTCCTCATATACCAACACGTTCTCACTCCCTGGTCGTCACATACTGACGCATGGGTAAGAGCCCTCTGCATCACTCTTTGACGCTTTGGGGGCTCCCAACTCGTTGTTTTTGGACACACTGGCTGTTCCAATTAAGTCAGGAGTCCAGTTGTTTTGTCAGACACAGTAGCAAACGCAGACCGAACCTAGGGACTCATTTAGTACCAGTATTCTAGCCCGCTCCGCGTCCTGAACCAGTACTATGTTTGGAACCGGTACCAATCTGAATCTAGTACCAGGTTATGGTTAGGGTTGGGGTACCTGGTTATGGTTAGGGTACCGGTGCAAGCTGGTACCGGACCAGTACTGGTTTGCGGCCTGGAGGTTGTGGAGCCTTGATTTAATTGGATGCATCAAGCCATGCATCAAGATGTGACAACTTGGAAGCGAGAATGGGTTTCATAAACAGTCAATTCTTCTGACACCAGCTTCCTGTGGTCTTAACAGAAACTCTTCAACCATTTACACGATCCACATGAATCAGCTGATTCTGTCACGGAGAAAAGTGGGTTTGTGCTGTTATGCATCACTTTAGTGCATCTAGTGCATTGGATATTGGTACAAAGTCAATAAGAAAAGCCACTTCTCTCCACTTCAGAATCAGCTGATTTACACTGATCATGTAACTGGTCATTGAGTTATGGTGTGTCAAAGAGTGTGTTATTTAGTTGTCACCGGCAACATCTCTGGTGTTAAACCAAGATAGAGTGAAAAGCTCATAACATTTCACCAAAGGGATTTTGCTTTCAGATTTGTCTTGTTTAGAAGCTGCGAAATGGAAACACTATGAAAATTAAAGTGTTGAGTCAGTTGTCAAGTGCAGCCATTGTACATTGTTTCATATTCATGGTGTTGTTTTGAATTTGTGCCTTAAGGAGGAACAGATCAGATCCCATGAAGCTCGGTTCAGAGCCATCTCCACTGATCTGGCTGAACTACGCTCCTATCCTCCTGATCGCAAGGTCAAAGGACGAGAGCTGGAGGAATACCGCCAAAGAGACGAGTATCTGGACTTTGAGGTAAGCTGGCCTCAAGGACTTAGACGGAATCTGAATTATCACCCTACCCCTATGGCTTCTCCCCTGACATTTAGCACTCCAAACGGAGAGATATGGAAAAAAGTGTCTTTGGATTCAAGCTTCCCAAACAGGCACTACCCCTTGATGACGTCATCAATATTCGCCTGTCATCTACGCTAGTGCGTAGCTGCCAGCGCTCGGAAAATATATAACAACGTCGGTTTTATTACTTTAAAAAGTCATGCTAAAACAGCAAGTCATTACATACACTTAAATGTAAACTTCTGTGCTTCAAAGCACACCCACTTGAAGAAATAAGTTTCTCTCCGCGGCACAGCGTGATGCGGCTCACCTTACTGGGGGAGTGATACAGAACTTGAAGTCCCTTCGTTCTACCCTCAAAAAAAGGATTTCGGACACCCCTCTCCCTTCAAATACTTGTGCAATTAAATGGGTAGGGAGAAGCCGGAGGGTTAGGGTAAGAATTCAGATTTGGCCTTAGCTTCTAATAACTTAACCCTAGGTAACTATTTGTATCATATTTGAAACACACATTTCTGAGACCCATATTACGATACCCATAGTATGAACATATTTTTTCTAAAAAAAAAAAAAAAAAAAACATTGGATATAACTTGGCTAATGTTTTCTAACCTGTAGTTCATCATTTTTCCTCTGGAGGCAGTAGAGGGGCTTTTCTTCATTTTAAAATGGCTCCTTCTATGAAATCTCAAAAACATTTTGGTGAGAACAAAGTTTTGCTAATTTTCAAGACCTAATAATAAGAATAGCTCATTTATTGTTTTTTTTCTTTTTATTCCCACCAGCTGTATTGAAACAAAGCAAATTTGTTGATAATTGTATCTATATAATGTTAAAAATGTACAGATCAAATTTGAGACAGTGGGTAAATAAGGTGTTTTTCTTCTGAACACTCATGTAAATATTTTATTACTGTAAATATTTTATTGTGAACAAAAACATACTAAATCACCTAACATATCATAATTGATGTTATCTAAAGTTCATAATATATATACAGTAAATTTTTAAATCTCAATTTAAAAAATGAATTATCTGTCAGTTCTTTGATGCAGAGGGCTTCACAGGTTAAATTTAGCCTCTCCTTTTTCTTTCTCTTCTTTATTCTTCAAAAAGAAAACTCGATACGGGACTTACATCATGCTGTTGAGAGCGAAGATCAGAAGTGGTGAGGAGGACCTGGCCTTGTTTGAGTCTCTTCTGCTGGAGGACAGTAGTCTGCAAAGAGCGCACTCCAGCCCCACGCTTCAGGACAGTAGCCAGGCCAGCCAGGTCAGCCAGATGAGCAGCTCAAGGGATGGAGCTAACAGCAGCAAAGCAAGCGGCTGCAGCACCAGCAAGCCTCGACAGGAGGGCCAGAGACACAGCTACAGACAAGCTGTCAAGAAGTGAGGCGTGGCGGGGGCACCGGGAGCAGCGTGGCGTTGCACTACAACAGCAGGCTGTCTCCCTGCATTGGTTTTATTTGAGGTCCAGGAGGGTTTGGAGCTCTGATTGAAGGGGGAACAAGTGAGCGGTTCCACACCCCACATCCTCCCCCGATCATGACGCCACACCCAGCACCCTGTCTTCTCATCTAACCGAGGTGCAGATCCTGTGACTGGCAGGAAGGCTGAGGAAACACCAGCGAGTATGTTGGTGCAGGAGGTGGGAGGAGGAGCTGGGAGGTCAGACATCTGCAGGGAAGACGTGAGTTTGAGGATGCTGGATGCAGCAGAAAACTGCGCAGAGCGAAAAAACTGGGTGCTCTCTGACAGATCAGGGAACCACATTCAGCAAGCTTTCTTTTCTACCCGTCTGTTCTTTTAGGGCACCTCTCCAGCCACGTTTTCCACCTTCTTTCTAGATCTTTCTCTCTTATGGGACCAAGCACATTTACACAAAATCGTCGTGATGATTGAATGATTTGATTTTTCATTTTAGTACTGATGTGCAGCTTTGGAAAAGACTTACAAAACCTTTGTTTAGGATTTTGGGGTTTTCACCTCGTCATTGCGATGAGTTCACATTCCACTCAAGAGTCGGAATTTACAGCTTTAAGCTCAGCATGCTCCCATAACAGGCAATGCTGTCAGCGGGGCCGAAGTATACAACACGGTGGTGCAAATCCTTCTATCTCTGGTCACTGATAACCAGTTGGAGGCATCAGTGTCATTGAAGGTTCACAGTACTCCTGATATTCAGACTGCATTTAACAGAAACTCTTCTTTTTACTCTACTTGAAGATGTATTTTACAATTTGCTTTTGCTTCTGTCCTGTGACGTGCATAGGTTCTCTTTTTTAGAGAATGTTGTTTTTCTGCAGTGAGCTGCATGCCTGCACCCGGCACTGCTTCTTTTAGGGCTTTTACTACTTCTAGGGCAGAAACTGAGGGCATGAAAACTGCTCTTAGGTAACATTCTCCTCATGCCGCGGCCATAACCAACATCTGTAACCTCTGTCTGTATGTAGGATCGCTTAATTACAAAAACCCTGTTTCAACACTCACCGGGCAGACCCTGAATGTTCTTGTTTTTCAGTATTTTGAAGTATTTTGCTGTCATTTGTTGATGTTAAACCCCGCCTCTCTGTGTATTGCAAGTGTATGATCAAATATGAAGATGTTAAAAGAAATATGTTGCTCTTGGTAAACATCCAGGATATGTTGTATATAATGCACTGCCTGCCTATATTGTAGGATATATGACAGTATATTTGCAATATACTCTGCATACCAATGTGAACATGCATTAGAAACACACGAAGATCATTTTGTTTTTGCTTCGTTAGCCCCAAAAGCATTACACAATAATCCTGTTTTATGTTTTTTTTCACTGTGTAGTACATTAATATACTGTTGTAACCACTATGTACCTATCAAAGATTAGTAAGGCTGTTTTTGACAGCTGTCTGCTACGTGGTAGTGTCAAAAAACTAATGTTGTCAGCTGCAGTGGAAGTGAAAACCCATTAGCATGATCTAAACTGGTTTGGGGTTAGTGCTGTAGAAGCGTAGAAAGCAAAAAAAGGAATGTGAAAATGGAAAAAAAGTAGGAAAGTTGAGGAGTGTGTGTACGGGCTGACTGGTCTCATTGTGGACCTACATTACATTTGCCAGCCATATACACCTCACAGCATCAATGATGCACAGCCATTCTATACTCAGGCTTTAAAGAAAAAAAAAACAAACAAAATAAAAAAAAAAAAAAAACTGGATTAGCTGCAGTGTCAGCATCCAACCAGCAGGGAGAGCTGTCAACAACCACTTAGGTTCCTTATTTCAGCCATAATCACACCTGCTGCACCTGCAGTGAATATGCACAGCATCTCCCACTCACCTGAGGAAAAAGGGGGGCTTTTGTAGGGCTACTTGGAACAGGACCTGTTCGTATCGAGTCTGTCTGTGAGCCCGAATGTGTTTGAGCGTGCCACAAGCTAGGACTGTGCTGGATATGCAGAGGTGAACCAAGACTGTTTGGTTGTTTGTCTGACTTCATCCAGCATCAGCTCCTTTGTTTCTGCTTCAGAGTACGTGTTGCTCCTGTTTGTATAGTTTATACAACTAATGGCTGAATATCGATGCTTGTCTGTCAGTCCAAGTTATGTTTCTGCAACTGTGTGAAGCCTGTAAATGCTTGTATTTTAAACCCATTGTTTTTAGTTTACATCTTTCCAGTTTTTTTTTTTTTCTTTTTTTCATAGTAAGGTCTTATTTTTGTCTCACAGAGGAGTATAAAGTGTCTTTGACTCTGGGGCTGGATGTCAAACAAGAGAATGCAGATTTATTTACTTTTTTTTTATTCAAACTGTTCCAGAGTGAATCTTGAAAATATGACAACTTGTAGCCCCCTTATATCTTAACCTACTTTTATTTTTTGGTTCAGTTTGAATTATTTCTCCCTGACATACCGCTATTTTAAAATGTCATCCAACATTTATTTTGCATTTTTTTAACAATCAATTAATCATTGTCTGCTGCTTGCTGTGCTGCCAAACATTCTTGCTTATTTATATTTTATTTTGCAAAGTCTCTAACATAAAAAGAACTGTCTATTTTTAAAAATTGTAGCGAGAAATCCTAATCTAATCTGGTAAATGGCATATACTTGTATGGCACCTTTCTACCTTCCTTGAAGGTCCAAGGCGCTTTACAGACACAGTCCCATTCACACAATGATGGTGGCTGCTGCTGAACACTGGTGCCAGCCTCCCACCAGAAGCAAGGTGGGGTTCAGTGTCTTGCCCAAGCACACTTTGACACTTTGACGGGCAAGGCAGGAATTGAACCTGCAATCTTCCAATAACAGGTCAACTGCCCTACCGCTGCACCACGGCCGCACCGTGCTCTGTGGTGGCTGACTGGTGCAGGAAGACATTAATTAACTACACACGGTCGACTTAAAAAATCAATGTTACATTTAAAATGCAATGCATGGTTAAAAAATAAATCACTTTTTGGGCTGCAACCCAAAATTTGACAAATAAAACGACTAAATTAAATTTTCTGATACTAAAAACCAAAGTAAAACGATGAAATAATTAATTTCTTTCCTTGTGTCTTATGCAATTTTTTTTTCATTTTGTAGATTTTAAATCAAATGAGAAAAACGACTTCATAAAGCCAGCAGTATGAGTTTTAGAAAAACATACAAATGCTGAGTAAACTCTGACCCAAAGAGCGATAAGAGTGATTACAATAGTTAAATCAGACTTTCTGAGCTTCCCTCCATGAGTTCCTCATAAAGCATAAACTTTACTGATTACTATCAAAAGGGAACTTAATTAGGCAAGTTCTCTGCTTACATCAGAGCTGGTGTTGTGCTGTGTTCACAGACCGAGGATGCTTCTTGGTTTAAGCAGCAGCGGGTGCCTGAAGCTTGCATCGTCTCCATCTCTCATCTGCTTCTTTTCTGAATGTAAATAAAGCATGGGATGTTATGGCCTGCTTTTGTTTCTATTTCGATTTGAGTATTAAATGAAGGGTTAATATATAAGATAGGTCAACCTGTTTTCCTGTCCTTAAGCCCATTATCATGTTTTTTTTTCTTTTTCCAATCAGTGTGAACAAAGGATTTGGCTATATTTAATGCTGTTATATACTGTTGTGTTTTAGAGAATCCAGTCAGCTTAATACTGATTTTTTTACATGTGAAGCTCTGATGGGTCTCAGTGTTTTTTAGACTGGCGCTGGTAAGGTAATGTTCATTTGAACATACAGTGAACAACACACATACATACAGTGAGTTACATGTATCACTGCCGTGTTCAGACTCACCAAGGAAATGTTATTTGTGAGCTTCTCATTTAGAGAGGCAAAAAGGATCAAAATAAAGTGATTTGAAGGTTTTCTGTGTCAATGCCCAATTTGTTTATTTGTTGCCATCTGTCTGGTTACATTTGTGCCAATTTGCGAATCATTTAGTCTTTTTCTAAAATGCACTTCAGAAATACACAAGGTGAGGCGGGCACACTTGCCTCAAAGCAGAGGGTGCTGGTGAGCCCGGAGAATGTGACACCGCGGCTAAAGAATAATAGAATTAGCAGTAGCAAGTCAGGTGCAGCAGACAAGTTGCTCTTTAATATTGTTTAGAATCATTTTATAAATGAGGATCATATTTTTTGTTTATACACATCAATGGTAGTGATCTCCACTGAGACAGAAAGACTTTTCAAACTGAAGAAAGAAAAAGAAGACTTCTAAAAAGAGGTTATTAATGCATTTCTTCAGAAGGAGCAACCACAGGCATAAAACAAGGGAGCGACACACAGGCTTCATTTATAACTAAAAGTAAGTCAATAATAACAATTTGGGTGATTTTTTTTCCTCTCTGTTACAGTTTTTAAACTGAAGAATAATGTTGAAATTTTAAACAACACACTTTAACTGCTGCCAATCAAATGGTGCAAAAGCTTCTCTGTTGGGTTAACATGTTTGTAAATCTGACTGATGATGTCAGTGCCTCATCAGCCGTGAACTTCACCCCACGTCACTGCTCACCATGAATGGCTAACGGGCAAATAATCCTGATCCAGAAGGATCCCTCAAAGGGTGCAGTCCCATCCAACTAACGGCCAATAAACTGTCTCTCCACAACATGGAAGCTCATGTAAAGCATCATTGCAACCAAAATACATCGGCACATGGATCTACACATGAGCAATGCACATAAGGGCATTGGTAAAGATTCCAGTCGAGCCAAACACCAACTCCTGGTTGATAGAACAGTCACTCAAGACTGCAGGTCACGACACACCAACCCGTGCACCGCCTGGATTGATTACAAGAAAGCCTATGACTCAATGCCACACACCTGAATCACTGAATGCTTGGAGCTGTACAACCTCAACAGGACTCCAAGAGCCTTCATAGAAAACTCAATGAAGCTGTGAAAAACCACCTTTAAAACCAATGGCAAGCCACTTGCACAAATGTCCATCAAATGTGGCATTTCCCAAGGAGACGCTCTGTCCCCACTGCTGTTCTGCATAGGTCTGAACCCCCTCAGCCAAATAATATACAAGACTGGCTATGGATACTGACTCAGGAATGGGGCAACCCTCAGTCACCTCCTCTACATAGTTGACATCAAGCCATATGCTAAGAGCGAGCATGACGTTGACTCCCTGATCCATGCCACCAGGAGCTACAATACTGACATTGGGATGTCATTCGAGCTTGAAAAATGCAGTCAGATGGTGACACAGATAGGCAAAGTAGTCCACACTGAAGGGGTCTCACTCCCAGAAGGAACAATAGCAGACAATGAGGACAGTTACAAGTACCTTGGAATTCTACAGGCAAATGGCAACCTGGAGCAGGCAACAAGGACAGCCGCAACAGCCAAATACCTCCAATGAGTAAAGCAAGTCCTGATGAAGCCAGCTCAACGGCAAGAACAAGACCCGGGCAATAAACAGTTATGCACTGCCAGTCATCAGATACCCTGCAGGAATAATCAGATGGAAGGAAGAGATCCAGACCACGGATGTTAAGACATGAAAGCTCCTCACCATACATGGAGAGTTCCATCCCAAATCCAGCACCCCGAGACTGTATCCTAGCCGCATGGAAGGAGTCCGAGGACTAGTGAGCGTGGAAGCCACTATCCAGGATGAAACATCCAAGATGCATGAATAAATCAAGTTCAAGGCCCCAACTGACAGTGTGCTCAATGAATGTTTCAGGCAACGGACAGCAGAGTGGTGGAGGACAGATCCTCATGAGAGGACAAGCCCCTGCAAGGGATGTACCATCGAACCATAACCAAAGTGGCTGATATCAAGAAGTCCAACAGATGGATAGAAAGGGCTGGCCTACAGGACAGCACAGAAACACTCATCCTGGCAGCTTAGGAACAAGCCCTGAGTACCAGAGCAATAGAGGCTCAGATCTACCACACCAGACAAAATTCAAGATGTAGGCTTTGCAAAGAGACACTTGAAACAATCTAGCACATAACTGAAGGGTGTAGGATGCTGGCTGGGAAAGCATACATGGAGCGCCACAACCAAGTGGTTGGAATAGAATACAGGAACATGTGTGCAGAATATGGACTGGATACCCCAAAGTCAAAATGGGAAACGCCTCAGAAAGTGGTAGAGAATGAGAAAGCAAAGATCCTGTTGGACTTCCAGAAACAGACAGACAGGATGGTAATGATGAACCAACCAGACATTGTAGGTGGTGGATAAAGAACAGAGGAAAGCTGTTGTGGTGGATGTGGCAGTACCAAGTAATGGTAACATTAAAAAGAAGGAACATGAGAAACTGGAGAAATACCAGAAACTCAGGAAAGAACAGGAGAAAGCTTGGAAGGTGAAAGTGACAGAAGTGCCCATGGTAATTGGAGCACGACAGCAGATCCCTAGAAAGACCTCAGACATCTCATTCTAGAAAAGCGCAGTGCTAGGAATAGGAACAGCTAAAATACTGCGCAGGACCCTCAAGTTCCCAGGCCTCTGGTAGAGGACCTGAGCTTAAGGTGAGGTACCCCTCGGCGGAGGGTGAGAGGGGCATTTTTAAATCATATATATATATATACACTTACATAAGTATATGCAGGTATCTTCTTTTACATTTCTATCTTTTTTTTTTCAAAATAAATCACAGCTAATCATTCAAAGTTTGATACATCCATGCATAGACATGTTTTTCTCTTTTGTTTCTCTTTATTCGTATTTTAAATGCAAATCCAAGCTTGCTTGTGGAACTATTGTGTAATATTTTCATTTCTGAAGAAGTTTAAAAAACACTGTAAGTTTAAGGAAAATGAACTTGGAGCATCAACTTCATTTAGTGAATAATAGAAGAAAGTGTGGGATCAGACTTGACAAAAAAGAACCACAAACCAAAATTCAGGAATCTATACAGTGTACTCAGTTATGTCATGTGAAAGCCTGCATTCCTAATTTCATTATGGCATATTTATTTTTATGGATGTGGTAATTATATACATGAAAAGAAAAAAATCAATAAGATAAAAAAAATATGTTTTTGAGGGACATATTTATCTCATCATAGATTTATGTTTTTTTTAAGAGAAGATGTTGCATCTTTTAGCAAAGCAACACTGCATTCAAAAACAGAAATATTAGACTGCTGAATTTACCTGCAAGTAGTCTCATGAATTCTACTATTTGTTAGGATCTTTCCCGAAAAAACGAAAAACCTTTTAGTTTATAAAAAATCTGCACAATACAAAAATGTATTTTTGATTTTGATTTTTGCTGTTTATTGAACAACCAACAAGAATTTTTATTTAATTTAAAGTCTCAATTTTTCCATGAATGCTTTGCTACAAATATTAAATTATATGAATCTAGTATTTATTAACATTTTGCAGAGTATTCCACCTACCCCTAGAGACTGTAGGCTATAATTTTCCGATTATGCCTAACTGCGTGTTCAAGAATCGAGGTCTGGAACGATTTTGAGGTTTTTCCACCAAAGATTTATTCCTGACATGAAAGTGCTAATGACAGAGCTCTGGGTCTTCAAAATGTCCCTATCTGCTACCGTCTAAATGGACGTTCTAACACCAGGCACAATGAAGAAGACATCCGCTGACCCTTGACCCATCAACTTAAACACAATGATTATGCATAAGCAAACAGTAGGCTGGGTCCTCCCCTCCGATTGGTCCTTCTAGTCTCCTTCCTCACTGGTAGTATCTTGTGGACTCCTTTCCCAGATGAACTGTTTTTTTCCGCTGGTTTGTGAATCCCATCCTCCACATGAGCTGGTTTACGACCCAACATTCCTTGACACCTCTGCTCATCTGAAACGCAGCTCCAACCGCACTTCTCATCAAAGAGCAGCTCAGACCTATAGAATCATTCCAACCTCTGTGGAGAATCAGAATTACACAGTATGCTATGCAAACTACAAATTCATTCAAAGTTTTAATCATGAAGCATTTCAAAATAAAATAAAGCAAATCAGATTATGTTAAATTGTATTGAATTGGAAACTGCTTCTTTTCTTCAAGACTTAAGTCATCTTTCAGTGCTGACATTTTTCCATCCCATAATTAAAGTATTACAGTATGAATATGCAGGAATGCAGATCCTGGAGGATGTGAGGTCGCCAAGGGAGATCTTTTTTCTTCAACCTAATTTTGTTCACATACCAAGTTAAGATTGTCTAAGCGATGTAATAGACCTAATTCAACTCAAACACAATAAAGAATTTTCTTTTATATATGTGCTCCAAACTGATGGCTTGTGATGTACACAGGCTGCAGCTCAGCCTTCACGCTGCAGCGCTTTCACACAGACACAGCTGGATCCACAACATCACTACGCTTCACTTTGTGCTCCAGATGTGAACAAGTTTACCACATTCATCATATTTTATTACAGCTAAAAGATAATCATCAACTGATCAAAATAACATTTTAGAGTTGTAATTAATAAGTAGTAAAGGAAATATGCACTCCCAAAACACTTCCCGGTATGTTATTTCTTTAACACAATTCTTGGGTTTTTCTTGTTGGGATATATATTCTGGGTTGCTTTTTGGAGCAATAGTAATTTTTTGTGTTAAAGTGGTTAAATTTTAGCCTAATGTATGGGTTAAGGACAAAAATGTTGTTCTCTTTAAACCTCAGAGTTGGGTTAAAAACTATGAAGGTTTAGGAGGGACAAAAATTAAATCAATATGAACAATATGAAATCATTAAATGAAAGTGTCAATAAATATTTATAATTGGCATTAAATATTTAAAATTGGAAATCAATAAATAAATGTTTAAATATATGTGGCATTAAACTATTAAAATGCCATTAAAAAGCACATTTAAACATTTAATGACATTTATTTCATTGTCCAATGTAGACTGAAAGAGACAAATTGAAATAAATATGTTTAATATGAAATACATAAATAAAAGTGTCGATAATTATTTTAAATTGTCATTAAATAAATAAAATTTTAAATCAATAAATAAATGCTGAATTATATGTGGCATTAAAATATTAAAATCGCCATTAAAAAGTACATTTAAACATTTAATGACATATTAATGTATTTAATGGCCAGTGTGGGATGGAAGAGACAATATTGAATAAATCTAAACGCCATGAAATAAACCAGTAAAAGTGTCAATAATTATTTAAAATTGGTAATAAATACCTAAAATTGGAAATCAATAAATGAATGTTGAAAGATATTTGGCATTAAAATATTAAAATTGCCATTAAAAAGCACTTTTACACATTTAATGACCTATTTATTTATTTTATGGCCAGTGTGGCCATAAAAGAGACAAATTGAAATAAACATTTTAAATATCAAATAAATAAATAGAAGTATAATTGATTATTTAAAATTGTCATTAAATAATTAAAAGTCTCGTTAAATGTGGCAATATTTCATTAAAATAATATTTTTAAGTATTTATTGACACATTCATTTATTTCTGGTTTTAGTTATTTATGATTTAATGCCGCATTTTACGATCTGGGTCACACCATTTGTTTACGTTCTCTGTCAAACTGTCCCATCAAACTCGGTGGGCGTGGCTAACTCAGATCACGTTGGCTCCATTTTTCTGGCCTGGTCTAAACCTCATCATGGAGGCTTTCAGTGACGGGAACTTTTGTGATCTTTTTTAGCGGCATAGCGAGAATGTGAAAGCAGGACTTCTCATCTCATAAAACTCAGGAATGTATTAAAGTTTTAAAGGTTTTGTCTGGCACCTCACACACATTTCCTTCTCCAGAATTCCGAATGTTTATGGGTGTGTCATTGTGGCCATGTGACAAACTGGCAACCTGGCCTGGGTGTACCCTGCCTTCGCCCACAAGTTACCGTATTACGCCTGGTTCACACTGGACACGGAACGGAGTGCGCTTCCATTCGGCGCACCTGTTAACCTATGGTGTAGTTCACATCAGACGCGGAAGCGCCGCGGACCTCTCTGGTCTGTTTTTTCCGCCAGCCGCGAGTGATCCGAGTCAATACTGGCAGGAAGTTATGCCTAGACACACGACAAAATCCGTTCAATTTTCAAAATATAACTATATTTTCACAATAAAACACAATTGACAAATGCGATCATGTATTTGTTTCTAGACAGACAGTAGAGTTGAAAATAAAAAAAACACAACACACATAAAACAAATAGACATATACAGGACGAGGGGTGTGGTTTGGGTGTAAAAACACAATCAAGAGCGAGAGGCAGACAGCAGTTGACAAGTCAGAGTTAATTGTAGAAGTGGAGAAGTACAGAGAGTTGAACGACCCACAGCACATGTTCTGCAAGGTCTAAATTGTTCTAAATAACCACAGCTGAGCAGAAGCGCCTGTCGACCGTGGAAGGAAGATACGCGTCTGGTGTGATTTGCGAGTGAAAGCGGAGACTGCGCGTACTCTGTTCCACGCCTCCGCTTGCAGTGTGAACCAGGCGGCTACAGCAGCCCCATGACCCCGAAAGAGACAGACATGGGTTTAGAAATTGATGGAATTATTTGTTCTATGAGATATTAAAAATATAGGTTTTAACCAAATTCTTTTAATTTAGGCTCCAGTTACACTTTAAATATACTGATAAGTATTCGTTCATTATGTGTTACTTTTAAGATCTACAGATTTAAAGTCTCTCGGGGCATCTGTCCTTCCCTTGACTGTTACTCCAAAACTGAATAGTTTCAGACTATTGAGTGTAACAACATGTCTCCAACACAACTATGTTCTTGAACGCAGCCTGATTTCATTTTCAAGTTTCTCGTGACGTATATCAGTGGAAAGTACACACAGCAGCGTCGCGGTGCTGCAGAGACCTGGAAACAACTAGACTCTTCGCGTCCGCGTTTCCAGTGAAAACGGCTAATGTCAGTCTCTTAGAAACCCGAGGTAAGTCTCAAAATGCTCCTCGCCCGTCTAGGAAATAAAAATCAGAAGGCGTCCACGAGGAAGGCTTCATTTCCCAACATTCAAAAGCTTGTGAATGACTCTGGCTATTTCCTGGAGTCTGTGGGGATGTCGTTGGTTAGCTAGCTAGCTTCATTTTGTTTAGCAAGTGTTCCTTTTACAGTTTCGGTTATTTATATTCACATAGTCATTGTTGGGTTAAACAGACCATTTCGCTAAATACGAAATGTAATTGTGTAAGATAGTCATGAATATATATTTTTGAAAATGTTTGTAATGTAATTGGACGTTATCTTAGTTGTTGTTCCGGGATGTATCCTGGGCCTTTGTCTGATACAGATGGATTTTTCTAGGAGGTCGGAGGATAAACCAACTTTCATTTTCCACTCCACCTCCCCCCAAAAAGACCTTTTTTAGGTGATTTTTTAAATGTAGATATTTGTCAGTGATTGTTCGTATTTTTACAGCTTACATGACAGCGATGGAAAAGCCTCCGTTCAGGCAGAACATAAACTGCGGGGACTGGGAGATGAAGGAAAGGCTGGGTATGGGGGGGTTTGCCCATGTTTACCTGTACCAACATCGTGTAAGTGTGCGGCACCTGAATCCCACTACCACCACCACCCGACCCGACCCGACACCAACGTCATACAAATACACAAGCCTTACATTTAATACTTTAAGAGGACAGTATTCAAAATGTAGTCGGATGTTGACTGTACATATTACTGGACAGGCCTGACGTACAAGATATATGTTATTCGACCCCCGCCCCCCTAAGACAAAGGGAAAAAAAACAAAATACTTGTGAAATATAAATTAAACATATATGTAAAGTACTTTGCTTCATCTAAGATAAGAGCTCTTGGTAACGTCCTGCTTGTCCACAGATATACATACTTACACTAACTGGAATTTGCTCTGCTCTAATTTTCTTTGTAATCAGAAAAGGAAATGTTTTTTTAAATAATTTCATTCAAATCAATATCCATCCCTAGCAGCTTTATTCTTTGTTTGGGTGTAAAGAAGGTTTTAAAATGAACAAAAGGGGACATTTTTACTATCAAGTTGTTAATTTTTATATTAGTGGGGTTCCTGCGAGCTACTAAAGACTCAGATGTTTCCAGATCTACAGCTAACTTCCAGAAAAATTAATTTATTAACCAAAAACTAACCCCTCACCCCCCTAAATTGTTGTCATAAAAGTACTCCAATGTGTGCAACTGTCTTTGTGAAATGTACAAAACACAAAATAAGTGGTCCCCAACCCCCCAGTTGCAGACTGGTACCAGTACATGTGTAACTTGGTACGATGCTGCAGACAAAACAAATGCATACATTACAATTATTAGTACTTTCTTTTTCGTTTTCCATATTTTTTTATTTTTAATGACGTTTTATTTTGAAAAACTACTGGCTTCTGTCTATGATTATTAGCTGCATGGACTCTAAAGTTAAAAGCCCCATACTAACAAGGTAAATAAAAAAATGGAAAAAAAAAATAGGAAAGTTAGGAAGAGCCTTCACCTTCAAAGAAAAATAAATCTTTTATTTAGAGACCAAATCAGGAGTTTTCCTCGATATATGGATTTATTGAGATATTTGTTGTTCCAACGTACCAACAAAATCTTGTCTGATCTTAAATCGGTCCATGGCCTGAAAAAGGTTGGGGACCACTGCACTAAAAGTCAGTAGGATCATCTTACTTTGTTCAAATCCCACCTGTTGTTTTGAAATTGAGGCCCCAAACTTGGAAGCCCCAGTGAGACACAATCACTGATCACAGCTCTCTGTCTGGCCACCAGCTCGCCTCACGGGATTCAGCATACCAAGTGTGATCCTCCAGCTCTATGGGCTCTGCGACAAACTGTCTGGGGTGTACCCGCCTAACCCAGCAGTAGCCGGGATGTGTCCAGAAAACCTAGCTGCCCCAAAAGGGATACAGCGGGTTAAGGAAATGAATGGATATTCTGGGAAATTATGGACCTACATTGGATATGGTTTCTACCCGCTGTCGCAAAAAATGTAAAGTTCCTAAATTTGAGTTTCTGAGTGGTTGACGTGACCTTCCCAAAGTTCAATTATTTTTTACATTCGCTCACCGCTCAAATCGTGCCACAGGACCTTAGATTGCGTTTGCACCATTGACAACATTGAAACTGGCACCTTTGCCAGTTCACACGGAATGCAAATCGCATTCGTTGTGAACATCTTTAGGATTCCAAGAAACCTGTTTGCACTTTAGCCGTATTTACACCAAATTATTATGCATCTGACATTCTGCAAAGAAACTTAAGTAGAAACTGTCCAAAAACTCACAAGTTCAATGAATGCAAGAATTGTGAAGCTGCTATCGCACAATCGGCCTTATGTAAAAGTAACTTGACCTGTTCAGATTTTTTTTACTAGAATAGCTTTTGATTTTAATAAAAATGACCACCAAATGCTACAAATATAGTAAATGATCATTTTCACCTATAAAAGCTTTGAAAACTCAGTTGTACGTAATAATATGGAATGTTTAAAATGTATTTTTTTAAAAATAGTGTAGGAGCTGTGCGTGATAACATTTTAGTTTTATTCTAATGTCATTTGGTTCAACTGTTAAGGAAATGAAACATTTTATTTTTTATATAATCAAGGTGATGTGTGCTTTCAGTTCACTCCTCCATTAAACAAGTGTAATATTTACAACTCAGTAGAACTTTGTTGTTTAATAATTTTTGTTTTGTAGGAAACAAATGTAAAGCTTGCAGTAAAAATGTGCCGCTTGGAGCTCACACCAAGAAATAGAGACAGATGGAGCAGAGAAATCCAGATCATGAAAAAGTTTGTATCTAGTTTTTTTCCCTCATGTTTTTAAAATCAAGTGTTATTTTTAGTCAGCAGTAGTAGGGCTCTGTGAAGAACTGCGCTGTCATTACAGTGTGTCAGAACTTCTGTTTCACACTTACTCAGGCTGAATCACATCAACGTGGTGACGGCTCAGGATGTTCCAGAGGAAATGAAGCACATCGCCTTAAATGATCTTCCACTGCTGGCTATGGAGTACTGCTCCAAGGGGGACATGAGGAAGGTGAGTTGCTCCCTGATCCTCACTAAACTGTGCAGAAGAAAGCTCGTTTTTTAACCTCACAATAAGCTGTCTAAATGCAGTTTTCTGAACTGAAAAATCCCGTTTTCTGTTTTCAGGTGTTAAGTAAACCTGAAAACTGTTGTGGTCTGAAAGAAAGTGAGGTGCTTTCTTTACTCAGTGATGTGGGTGAGTCTGCTGTTGCTAAGCTTTACTTTTGCCTGTTCCTCAGACACTCACATGTGAGCTAACAGGATTTCCTATCTGATTCAGGATCGGGTATTCAGTATCTTCATGAGAACAAAATTATACACAGAGACCTTAAACCGGAAAACATCGTCCTGCAAGACATCAATGGAAAGGTGAGACGCTGCTGTTTGATTTTTGAGCGGTTTTTCTGTTTGCATGAATGAAACCTTTGTGGGATATTTTCACTGCAGCTTGTTCACAAAATCATTGACCTGGGCTATGCCAAGGACCTGGACCAGGGCAGTCTCTGCACCTCCTTTGTTGGCACACTGCAGTATTTGGTAAGAAGTTAATGTTAGTAATTAGTGATCATAGCGGTGTTTTGCTTTTAGACCTAAGACCTTTTCCTCTTCAGGCGCCTGAACTTTTTGAGAACAAGCCATACACTGTCACCGTGGACTACTGGAGCTTCGGCACCATGATCTTTGAGTGCAGCTGTGGTTTCAGGCCCTTTCTGCACAATCTGCAACCTGTACAATGGTGAGATGGCCAAATGCGCCCAACATGAATGCGTCTCTGAGAACTTCTGTAAACTCTGATGATCTTGAGCTGATTGAGCTTAGACTCCATCTTAGAATCCACTCTCTGAGTGGATTTAAAGGGCCAATACCATGTTTTTCTTAAGCCTTTTATAGTAAACAATATCCATGAATATGATTACATATTACCTTTGGCACACTTAAGAACAAATAATTTATGAAATATGAGTTATTTTTGTGGACTCTTCACACCCGGAAGTAAAATGATTTAATCTTTCGCTGCTTGTGGGTGATACCCAAATCATGACGTCGACCTAGAGCCGGCCTCAGCAGCGCGTCTACACTTGTCCGCTCATTAAAACCAACAACACCAAACTTTTTTAAAGATGGATGTGCATGTTGTTGAGCCTTATGCTGCATTCACACTGAACGCGATTTAGTCTCGCCCCTACTTCGCCACTCGGCAAATTTGTTACTCGCCGCGTGGCCAAAAATGTGTTCCCTAAGCTCGCCGCCCCGGGCGCATGTGGGAAGATCTGCCAGCTAACGCTTTTATCCTATTCACTAAATGAAGCGGTGTTTGTGTATATCTCTTTAACAATGCATGGAAGACACGGGTGATGTTTAGAGATCACTTTTTTATTTTTTGAAGACTTCGGTGATTACGTCTCCATGTAGATCGCGGGCCTTAAAAAATAAATCAGCAAATATATAAACCATCTACCCAGAAAAAAGGAAAAATTCAGTCATCAAATAGCAATTACTCCTCATTAGTCGCCCATTCTTGTGGCGACAACGGTTTGTTGTATGCTTGTAATACCAACCTGTGTCTGGATAACGGCCGCTTCTGCTGTGTTTCTGTCTCTCTCTGACCATGTTTGAAGCTTGCTGTCCCGCATTAACCCGGGAGAGCAAAAATAAAAACAAGACTAAAATTTGTTGAATTAAGTTTTTTTTATAGAATTGTCTCCATGAAAATAAGAAAAACATCCTAAAGTTCGGGAGGCCCGAGCAAGCTGTCTTTCCATCCTGCAGGGTATCTCTGTATGGCTGCCAGCTGTCTCAGTGTAGCCGGCATAGTGAGCGTGAGCGCTCCAGCTCCATGGGCTCTGCGACAGAATGTCGCCCAACAGTAGCCAGGAAGGGTTCAGGAAACCCCGCTGCCCCAAAAGGGATACAGCGAGTTAAGCAAATGAAATCCAAACCACCATATTGGATGTATATTCTATTCGCTGTCACTGAAAACGACAGTTGAGTCACTGATTAGTTGAGAGTTTAGATATTTTTTTCACTGTGGCTTGCTGCACCGCTTGAATGGCGCTGTTGCTAGACCTTCGTGCCGGCCGCTCAACTCGCACCCCAGAACCTCAGATCCCATCTAAACCATTGACTTAACATTGAAACTGGCCCCCTCAGCTGCCCAAAATGCGTTCAGTGTGTAAGCACCATTACACTCTGGACCCACAATCCGATCCGGAATTTACATACGCAAGGCACAACGTGTTTTGAAATGTAGCATTAGCTTGCGCATTATCTGCTTTTACTGTGTAATTTCAGCTAGTTGTGTGATTTACTTACAGGTCTGGCATCTTCATCAGACTTGATTGTAGGAAGGGCGCCAGTTCTGAGGATCAGTCTCCCTGACAATCCACTTTGAAACAGGCCACGGTTAACAAAACAGTCATCTGTGAAGTGGTGGTCACAGACAAAAAGTTGCTGGCTGGTCTGTTGCGCGATCCTGAAGGTTAAACTCCAACCATTTCTGATGAGCAGGCTCTTTTTTGGGAAGGCTGAACAAACACCGAAATCTCTTGCAGTCTAAAAACATTTTCTCCACTTAAAAGACAAGCATTGCAAAAAAAAAAAAGAGTAATTGTTTTCTCTGCAGATCAAGGGGAACCACTTCTTCTGTGCAGCAGAGGCTGGTGCTTGAAACAGCTCTGACCTACTTCTGGTGGCTAACGTTACTCACATCTAGCTCCACGGGGAAAGTGGATGTATGTTTGTGTTAGCCTGGGGGCAGGGCTTGCAGTGCAGACTCTTCCTGGTAGGGGGCGTCTCATTGGTCTACGTCACACTGGAGGACCCGCTCATTTTCGTGGCTATGGGAGGGGCTAAGAGTGGTGGTTTTTGGAGGATTATTAAAAAATGCGTAAATGGATCAAAACACCACACTGAGATTCTCTATAGTGAGGAACGAACAGTATAATACTCTTAAAAGCTGAAAAGTGGATTTTTCATGGTAAAGGCCCTTTAAGTCTGTAGCAGATTACATGGGAAAGCTCCAATTACATTATTTCTGTAATCTGCTTCACACACACACATATATATATATATATAGTATAATAAAGTATCGTTTTTTTTTCTTTACATTTTTGGTTGCTGGTGTGCCTTGTGATTTGTGTCAAGCAAAATGTGTACCTAGTCTCAAACAGCTTGAAAACCACTGGTTTATACCACAGCTGTAGCAGTAATGATAATGTCAGAAGTGTGTGATTTTATTCTTTATTGTTTTCTCCACAGGGCCAGCAAAGTGAAGAATAAAGGTCCAAAGGACATCATGGCTGTAGAGGAGCAGAATGGTGAAATCAGGTTCTCCACTCGCCTCCCCTACCCCAACAATCTCAGCAGGTTAACACTTAAACCAGCTTTAAAATCAAATTTGATACCTCGTGTTTTCTGTTTGTCCCAGTCCTGCTGTCCTTAGAGGTAAAAGTTGGGGCGGCTGTGGTGCAGTGGAAAGGGCAATCAGCCTGTGATCGAAGGATTGCAGGTTCGATTCCCGCCTTGCCCGCCCATGTGTCGAAGTGTCCTTGGGCAAGACACTGAACCCCACATTGCCTCTGATGGAAGGCTGGTGCCAGTGTTTGGCAGCAGAGCCACCATCAGTGTATGAATGTGTGTATGAATGACCGTGACTGTAAAGTGCTTTGGGCCTTCAATGAAGGTAGAAAAGCGCTATATAAGTATAATCCATTTAAAAAGATGCTGAACGTCCTGACAGTGAACTGATGCAGGGGCTCTCTCTCTCATGTGTAGGACGCTGCGTGAGCCGATGGAGACTCTGCTTCAGCTGATGTTGAAATGGGATCCTGTCCAGAGGGGGGGCAGAGTCAACTCTGACACAAAGAAGCCAATGTGCTTTGAAATGCTGGAGCAGATCCTCAGCATGAGGGTGAGGGTTCTGCGTTATGCTGTGTAGTAGGACGGCATGTTGTTGACATTTTTGAATGAGAATTATTCAGATTTAGGAAAATTATCTTTACTATTTACTAAAAATACTGAATATGATATTCAGTTTGTTCTAAAGGATGCAGCATTGCAGGATCTTCTTATGTTCAAGTTTAACGGGGTTTTTTTTGTGTTTTATTACGTTGTCAATGCAGGTCGTCCACATTCTGAACATGACCACAGCTAAGGTCCATTCGTTCCAGCTCAGTCCAGACGAGAGTCTCCACAGTTTGCAGAAGAGAACTGAAGGAGAAACCAAGATCGAGGTGGTCAACCAGGAGCTTCTGCATGAGACGGGCGTATCCCTGGATCCCAGGAAACCTGCGGCACAGTGCGCTCTAGATGGAGTGGTGGGTTTGACCTATGCATCTTTTTCTTTGTTTCTTTTTAATAAGTAGAAGACAGTCTGCTTGCTTTTATAAGCCAAAATAAAACACAAAGGTTGAAAATTATCTTAAGAAAACACAACTGCTAAAAAAGAATGCAGTTGATTTTTAAATTCAAAAAGCATTTCATTTAAAAAAAGTCTAAATGTGTTTTTTTAAATAAAATAAATGCTTAAAGGTTTGATATTCTATATGAATAAAAATGAATGCCAGTGTTTGGAATAACTTCTTTTCAAACAAGTTCAATCAGTAAGTTCCATTAAAACCTTATCACATGAAACATTTTTTTCACGAAAGTTCTTGATGACTGATGGTTTTTTTTGTGTCACAGAGAGGATGGGACAGCTACGTTGTGTATTTATTTGATAAAAGCCTCACCAAGTATCCTGGCTCCGTCAGCGCCAGACGAATACCTGAGAAGGTTAACACTATAGGTGAGGTCATTTTTAATCTACTGTTGATGGTATCAAGCACTGCAGATATTTTACTGTTTTACTTTCTTTTGTCAAATTATTTTTGCAGTTCAAGAACCCAAAACCCAGCTGCCTCTGGTGGTGCTGAAGAAGGTGTGGAGTGACTCGTTGAGCTACATCTGCGGCCTAAAAGAGGATTACTGCAGACTCTTCCAAGGACAGAGAGCTGCCATGTGAGTGGCAGCATTTATTCAGGATGTCTTCACATTTCATTGGACGGGAAGAAGTTTGAGTGCATTTTCACGGGTTATCAACATAAAAAAAAAAGGAAGCAAACACTGAATTTAAGTAGAAAATAGTCAAATTATCTGCTCGTACAGCAAGTCACTTACTTAACAAGAAATATTTTAAAAATAAATCAAAAAGATTCAAATTAGCTGAAAAAGCTAACTGTAGGATATAATTATTTCAAATAGAATGTTATACAGCCCAATAATACGTTTTTTTTTGCTAGTTCTAAGCAAATAGTTTGTATTTCTTAAGTTTTTATGGACCTTATTAATAATGACAGTGACAAAAAACTAGTGTAATAACTGGAAATTACTCTTTTTATTAATGATTTCCTTATTTCTGGATGAGACAAAAAATTCTGGACTGTTCTGATTTGAGAAAAGATTAGAAAGATGTAAAGAGAAGTTAAAACCACTTCAGACCTGTAGTGTCTGAAAACAAGCTTTTAAATGTTGTTTTTGAAGTGTACTGCTGGGCTCATCACAGCAGTTTTTAAATTTGACATTAGAAAACACCAAAAGCAGCAATAATGAAAAACGCAGTAAACATTTGTTATGGATTTTCAAAGGTAAGACGACTAAACCCAGAAAAAATACATAAGATATTTAACTTTTTCCACCTGAAACACGTTTTAACCTCTAGAAAATGAAGGAGTTCATCATTTACGTGACCTTTTATTTAGCCAGCAAAGTGGCCATCTGAGTGTTGGTGCAAGCCTCTCTTCATCACTCGTCTTCGTTCTCCTGCAGGTTGAGCCTCCTGCGCTTCAACACCAACCTGACCAGGTGTAAGAACAGCATGTTCGGCTTCTCCCAGCAGCTGAAAGCCAAGCTCGATTTCTTCAAGAGCAGCATTCAGTACGACCTGGAAAAGTACAGCGACCAGATGCACTGTGGAATCTGTGAGTGTTTGATCATCTTTCTGTAATGTAAATCAGCTTTTGGAGCCCTGAAACATGTGGTGGCTTTTCTTTACCCAAAGCCTCAGAAAAGATGCTGAAAGCCTGGCAGGAGAATGAGGAGAGAGCGGCTGCCTTTGCACAGGTACCTAGACTTTAAAATACTTCCCATATATATTGAAGTCATCTGTTGTTAAGGAAAGGTTTTCCCTCCAGGTGGCAGAGGTGAGTCATTTGGACGATGAGATCATGGCCCTGCACTCTGAGATCGTGGAGCTTCAGAGGAGCCCGTATGCTCGACGCCAAGGAGACAAGATGGAGCAGCTGTGAGTCGCTACTTTAAAAAAAAAATATATATATATATATATTAAACATTTTATTTAAAAGTAAAAATTCAAATACACCTTTTTTCTTTCAGAGAAGAAAAAGCGATTGAGCTCTACAGGCAACTAAAAATAAAATGCAAAAGTAAGAAATGCTTTCAGCTTTTTCTAAGTTAATTGATTTAAGAAATCAATTTTAAAAAAGGGTTGAGTTTCTGATTGTTTGGGTTTGGTATCATTCAGTACCGGACTCTGATATGAGCAGTGACAGCTCAGAGATGGTGAAGGCCATCATCCAGACGGCCCAGAACCGAGACAAAGTCCTCAATGATCTCTACACCCATCTCAGGTTTGATCTGAAATGTTCCCCCACAGCAGCAGTTTCAGGTTTAATCTGGCTCGATCTGCTCATCCTAATCTGATTTGCTTTCCTCTGCAGTAAAATCCTGATTAGCAAACAGAAGATCATCGACTTGTTCCCACGCATTGAGAAAACCTTGGAGAACATAAAGGATGCTGACAACACGGTGATGCAAATGCAAATTAAGAGACAGAGGGAGTTCTGGCATTTACTCAAGATCGCCTGTGTAAGCTGTTCTTCATATCTCATTGTTCTGAGTGTTGGGTTTTCCTGCAGCTTTGCTGAAGTTTACAGGTTCATGTGCAATTCTCTAATCCAGATTTTTTTTTAATTGAAGGGAATTAACAGGTGATATTTGGCTAAACTAAGAAATTAGGATGTTTATTTAATTTGTCCTTGTCTTCTTAGTTATTTATGATTTGAAAAGTTGAAACAGACGGACTGTGTGCAAAAAAAAAAAATCCCCCCAAAATGTGAAGGAAGTCAATAGAAAAACAGCCGAAATACTAGACAAAATGTGTGTTGTTTTTTTTTTTAAATACTTTGTGGACATCCGAGCGTCCTGGTCTGCATTCTCCCCCACTTATGGACAAAACCAAACTCCGACTCAGAGTCCATCTATCAGCTTCACAGCGGTGGTCTGTCTGTCCTTCAGGCCCAGAACTCTTCACGGAACTCCATCGCCACCAGTCCGGAGTCTTCTAACCTGCTGCAGGTTTCTCAGTGGTCACAGTCGGCCCAGCCGGTCAGCTCCCCCCATCCTCTCGTCTCCCTGCCTGGTCCAAACGACAGGTAACTCACTTATGGTTGTATCAATCATTCCTGTCTTTGGACCTTCAAAGTAAACTATATCAAACCACACAAGCTGTTTGACATTATTCCATAAAAAACTGAAGCTCTTTTATTTATTTGTGACTGTCAAAAGAGTTTGTGTCAAAATTTTTACCTTCTTCCTGACTCAATGGACAAATCAGGTTCTCCAGTCCTGGACCATCTTCTGTTCTTTCTGGTTAACCACCTCATTTCAAACCATCCCTATTGATCTGAAATCCAGTCGCATGGTTTGGGTTTGCATGGAGTTTTAGCTCACTTCAATATTTTTCAATTGATTTCAGTTTGTGGAGAGAATGAAATAGATTTCTCTTGAATTCTTTCTGAAGGACCGATCTCTGCAACTTCAAGTCTGTTGATTAAAATCCAGACAGATGTGATTAAAAGATGTTGATTACCTGTAAAAAAAAACAAAAAAAAACCACGTCATTTATCCTATACTCTGTTCAAGTGAGGTTGCTACAGTTAGTTCTATCATCTGTGGTCTTTCTTACTCAGATGCTGGAACATCTTTTCATTACAAAGTTTTTGACGTTTAATCCAAGTTTTCCTTCTTAATCTAACTCTGAAAGGACAGAGGCGACCGTCATATCTCTGCATGTCTTTCCTTCAGTGATGCTGCCCCCCGCCTGCTGCAGGAGAACCAGAAGTACCTTAGTCAGCTCACCAACTTGATGCAGGAGGCTGCTGATGATCAGGCCAAAAGTATAGTGGTGAGTATCTTCTTTCCAGGTTTATTGCTATTTTTTACGCAGTCACGATTTGGCAAAAAACACTGATGCAACTCGGTGTAGTCAATATTTACCAAATCACTTCAAAACTCCTTTTGGAAAGCACAAAATCCTTTTTTTTTTTGCACATTTACCAAAATGAAACTCCTTTTTCCAGTAGATCATTGGAGAAAATTCAACCCTTTAAACTTGCTTTTTGCTCGGTTCTATAAGAACAAGGTTCTGCAACGTGAGACTTTGGAGCCACGTGTGGTTCTTGTCCCCCTCCATTGTGACTGGTTAAAGACAAATGGAAAAAATTACAATTTAAAAAAATAACTGTACGATTAAAAACTAACTAAGTCGTTTTTCACGAGGTAGTAAAGTAGCATATCATTTTGTGAGGCTCCTGACTACATTACCCATATTGCTCTAACCATTCTTCAATCAGTTTGGCTTTGTAGTTTTGTGCATTGTAATCAAGCTAAATTTTGACAGATTTTGGAGAACCATGTAACACAGAAAATCAAAGCGTCAAAGCAGCTTCACAACCAGAATTTATACGAGGTGCACTGGGTCATAGGGCAGTTTTTTGGGTTTTTTTTTTTGTTTGTTTGTTTAACAAAATTAAATGATTTTAAATTTGCTTTATGGTTCAAATGGATCAATATATTAGTGCTTATTTCATTTTGGTTTGTTAGATTCATAAATTTCTGTGTGAAATGCACCACATATGGTAAAATAAAGATTTTTTTAAATTGGTGCTGACATTGCACTACTGCATTCTTCTGCACTGAGATGATCCTATATGACACAGGATGTCTTTTATTTTGAAAAGTCGTCATGTGAATTACTGTCAAAAGTTCTAAACTATTTCATATTTTGACAAAAAGCTATTTTAAGTTTAAGCCAAAATGCATTTCATTTACATTTATCATACTAGTAACAATAAAAAAAACAGTGTCTAATATTTCTATAGAGTGAATTCAGACTTTGTAGCTCCTTTTAGGTTTTGGTCAATGAGAAATCGACTCAAATGGCTCTTTAAATGTTATAAGCTGCAGACCTCTCTGCCTGAGAGGATGAAGATGAAAGGTTTCAGAGGGTCGTTTTTTTTTTTTTTTTTTTTTTTTTTTTTTTTTTACTTGCTGTATGTATGGATGTATGTTTGCTAAACAAATGAGTAATATTAGTTTTTGTGCTTTTATCTTTTTAAGGACCAAGACTGGAGCTGGACAAAATACGAATCTTTATCTACAAAGTTAAAAAAGCGTAATGCATAAACCCCTTTTTGCCCCCCCAAACTAACACTAAGGAGTGTAAAGTGTCTCTGCAGCAGAGGGGAGGGACGTTGTTGATGGACTGGAATATCCTGTAAAAACTGATCCTCCTTTAAGGGCAAAGAGATGGTTGCTGATGTTTGTCCTCTCATCTTCACACGGAGGAAGAGCGGTGAATCAACGATCCTTACTTTATACCAGAAAACGATCAGCCTTCCTGCTTCTTTTTGATTTGCTGCTCAGTTTTTTCTCATAAGCCCAAACATTCATGAAAACAACTGGGTTCCAGTACAAATGTGGGAACTGGTTTCACTTTGGCACCACAACAGGAAACAGGAAGTGATCAGGTCAGAAGTGGAGTGGACTAAAGATGGGGGTGGGGGTGGGGGGGTGATAATAATCAAGCAAACTGCACTTTGAAACTCCCATGTAGCTTCTTTGTGAAGAGAACAGTTGATTTTACAGAAAAGCGTTTTACTCGCCACCAATTTGATGTTTTCCTACAAACATTTTGGTTGTTGAATTGTCTGTAAAAGTTTTGGGGTTTTTAATTTGAAAGTCTTCTATATAACAAGCTTGATAGGTGGCTGATATATGGCTGGCCATAATGTTTGTACAGTGTTCATACTGTCTGTATATTTTAATGGTTACACAAGGTTTGTTTCAGTGGATCTTTTAGGATTAATCCAAACAAGGAAATCTGTTCAATTAAAGTGTTTTTACCCAAATAAACGCTTTGGTTTGTTTTTGTTTTGTTTTGGTTTGTTTTTGACAGAATGATAATCAAATTTCCGTTCAAATAAATGTATGTACATTTTTTTTAATTAAGTTTAATCCTTTGCAGGTTGAGATTTTTACTGTAACGTCAAATCTGAGACTTAATCTCACTCCTGTCGCACAAATGTTCTTGTGATGGATGACAGAGAAAAAAAGCCTTGCTTTGATGGATGGTTGTTCAGGCCTTTACTGATAATCAGTTTTCTTCCTCTTTTAATCTGAAAGTCTTCAATTCTTACTCTTGAGCTGCTGGAATTTGATTTATTTAAAAAAAAAATCTGCTGCAGGAAATATCAAACACTGAGTGGAAGAAATGTATCACAGACACAGAAGACCCGGCATATTAAAATAAATAAGGGTGAATGTAGTTTAGTTCTGGTTATTTTTGGGCCACAGAGTCAGGAGCATGTTCAGATGCATTTATGAAATTAAAGTGCAATGCCAGAATTTATCTTTTTATTTATTTTTCTTCATTTTTTTTCCTTTACATTTGAGTTTGTTTGCATCTTCTGCGTTGAATTTGTCTATGAATGTTCAGTTTTTCTGTTGTGTGACGATCAGATGTTTACCTGCTAATAAACTCTGTGACCTCAGATACTTCAGATGTGGATTTACTATTCCTACATGTAGCATCAAAGCAACACTCGACTGTCCTTGGGTTTGATAGTCGATCATTTTACTCACACTTCTATATGACTTACGGAACCGTAGACATGACAAAAAATCTAATTGTTCCCTAAAATGTGCTTTTTTGGCAAAAATTAGCATTTTTGTGCATCTAAAGTAGTATTTTCCATCCATCCATATTCTCTTGCTCGTCCAGAACCAGGTTGCAGGGACAGCAGTCTAAGTAAAGATGCCCAGACTTCCCTCTCCCCGGCCACTTCCTCCAGCTCTTCTGGGGGGACCCAGCTCAGCCCGGGGCCGCAGCTCACTTAGATTGCCAATACCTGTCAGCTGCCTCTTCTTCAGCTTGACGGTATCCCTTACTTCTGGTGTCCACCATCAGGTTCATGGGTTGCTGCCACGACAGGCACCAGAGACCTTGGAGATGGAGAACATGGTCCATTCAGACTCAATGTCACCAACCTCCCTCTGTACCTGGTTAAAGCTCTCCCGGATGTAAGGGATAAATACTTCCCTGACGGAGGGCTCAGTCAGACGTTACCAGCAGACACTCACAGTACGTCTGGGTCTGCCAAGTCTTTCCAGCCTCCGGAGGGTGTCCTGATGCCAAGTGTATTGTTGGACACCCTTGTGTTCGAACACGGTGTTTGTTATGGACAAACTATGATGAGTACAGAAGTCCGACAACAAACACCGCTTAGACTCAGATCAGTGATGCCGTTCCTACCAATCACGTTCCTCCAGGTGCCGCTGTACGTGGGCATTGAAGTCCCCCAAGAGGACAATGGAGTACCCGGTTTGGGCACTGCCCAGTACCCCTTTGAGAGACACCAAGAAGGCCGGGTACTCTGAAATGTTGTTCAGCCTGTAAGCCAAAACCACAGTCGATGAATGATGCAGCACCGCTACTTCCTTTTCATTGTTTCATTTTAAGACTCACTCTGTTCTGCAACTGTGCTGGGGCTCATGAGTAAGACAACACTGGCTCGCCGCCTCTCACCATATGCAACTCCAGAATGAGTTCAACTCCTCTCGAGGGACTGAGCTTCAGATCCCAGTCTGTGCGTAGAGGTGAGCCAAACTATATCTAGTACCTCTCAACTTCCCGCACGAGCTCAGGCTGCTTTCCTTCCAGAGAGGTGACGTTCCATATCCCAAAAACCAAGTTCCATGAACGGAGTTTGGACCTGCCTTCGACTGCCACCCGAACCGCATTGCACCGGCCCCTTATGAGTTCTGCTGCAGGTGCCCATGGAATAGTGATCCCACAACATTTCTTTGGGCTGGATCCAACTGTGGCCGGTGGGAGCAGCCCTGATCACAGGTATTCACCTGGGGGCCCCAACCCCAGGCCTGGCTCCATTGTGGGGCCCTGATGACGTCAATCTGGGTGACATAAGAGAATTTTTGTTTGTACTTCTCATAAGGGTTTCTGAGCCGTTCTTTGTCTGCCTCATCATCCAGGAACTGTCTTGCATGGCAGACCCCACCAGGGCCAAAAGCCCCACATAACATAGCTCCTGGGATCACTCAAACCCTACACTGCATTAAGGTGGCGGTTCACGGAGAAGTAGTATTTTGCAAGTACAAAATACTAACTTGTGCACACAAAATGCTAAAAAAAAAATACTACTTTGTGAGGAAAAAATGCTAATTTGAGATAATTATTATGTTTTCCAATGTCATAACTTATGTTGAGGGCTACGTACTTTAATTATATTGCATAATGTGAATAATCTACATATGTTTTTTTAATTTTTAGATCAGGTTTTTAGGTATTGCATATAAAATATTGTTTAGAAATATTTGCAAATCATAAACTGCTTGTGTCTGTTAAACAAGAAAAGAAATTGAACTAGCTGCACTGAGCCCTGATTCATGTTAAAGGGCTCTCCTTACCAATTTTTAACCCTGTAAATCCCACTACCACAAAGCATTGACAGAAAAAAAGAAGTGTGTGTGTGCGGGGGTTAAACCCTTTGATAAAATCTACAGAAAAAAAAATCAAAATGATTTTGTATGATATAGATAATATCAATTATGCCATGTTGGGTTATTTTTGCTCACACAATGTTAGTTTAAGATGCAAAAATGTTGATATGAGTGTTCATCGACTCACATTGGACGACACACATTTTTAACATGGTGTAACTGTATTAAAAAAACTAATTATCAACAAATTTAGCATTCTTTCGATACATAAAGTAGTCATTAACAAAGTATAGCAATAGATTAGTTATTTTTCTCACCATAAAGTCTATAAAACTTTTCTCACCAAAAGTAGTTTTGAGATTACATGGAAGCAGTCATTTTTAAATGAGTTGAAAAAGCCCTTCTACTGCCCCTAGTGGAATGATGATGAACAACAGGGAAGAAAACAAGTCAAAATATATGGGCTTTCAAATAACGTTTGTATAATGCTGAGACAGGAGTCTCAGAAATGTGTTGGTCAAATATGATAGGAATGGTTTTCAGAGGGTTAAAAACTTCTACTTCTTATGTCAAAAGTCTTCCAAAAATTGACTTTTTTAGTTTACAGACCAAAATTAAGAGAGTTAACATTCTCTGCTACTACTACTACTAGAATACTACTAGAGCTTCTCTGTTTTTATCTGTATCTTTTGTTTCCTGTAAAACCAAAAACTGATCAGTTCAGAAATCCTCAGATGAGTTCAGGAAACATGTGTTCATTTAGTAGTTAATTTCTTTTTACAAGCTGTGACTCTGAAAACCTTTTTTCTTGGAAATACGGATGCAGATGAAGTAAAGGAGTGGACATGACTCGCATCCAGTGAGCCGTGCGTCAGTCAGCAGTCTGCAGAGGAATTCATCCATGTCCTCCTTTCTCAAGGCCAGACCGAAGCGTTTCCTGACTCTTGAGCTCAGACTGTTTTACTGCCTGAGTCAGGAAGTGATTAGTCAGGGGGGAGCTGCAAACATTAAGGTCACTTGATTTCTCTCAGAGGAGCTGTAGATAACCCTCAAACTGCAGCCGTTTGAAATCATAATGCTGCTGTCATCAGCTGCAGTTTTGAGTCTCTTTTATCTAAAATCATCAAATTTGGATTTTTCTGAAAATTTAAACCAGATTGTTTGATTTAAAATCCCTCAGGCTTTAGATGATTCATTTGATCATCACTCAGCATCTCCTGCAGGATCAGTAAAAACATAACAGCTGGAAAACAAGCTGTGCTGCTTGTAAAATGCATTACAAGCTGTTTGGCTCATGAATCAGTGAATCAGAGGAGCAGCCAACATTTTACAGCTCAACTCCTATTTTCTGAGCAGAATTCAGATGAAATATTTATGAGGGCGTATCTAGTCTTTGTTGGCTCACAGGGGCGTGTCAAACAAAAAAAAGGTGGACAAGGGAGAATTTTTCACTTTTATTCAGACATTCAGAGCAGAAGATGGAGGTAGTGTAATCTGCTGATAAAAAACAATCCCACAATTCCCAGCAAAAAACTTCTTATTTGTCTCTGTGTTTACATTCAGCCAGTCTTTAAACATCTTTACAAAGTCAAATCCCATTTTATACTTTAAAATAAAAAAAATGTTTCTAAAAAGTGAAAATCCCATAACGAAGTACTGTTTAAGAGATCAGTGCTTTAAAGAAAAGTTCCTCAAGGCTCCTTCAGACCCCACCCCATGGCTGAAAACAATGTACCATGTAATGAACTTTTTCAACATCTATAAGTTCAATTTATAGATTTTCAAGTAAGAAACCACAAATACTGACTGTATACAAACAAAAATACGGGACATTTTGAAAACTTCAAATGAGACAAAACCATTTTTTTTAAATTTCTTAAAGTTGTAATACACACAAAAATGTTTTATTTGTTTAGGTTTTTTTGCCCGTGAAACCCAGCTCTGGACTAGCTTCCTTCCAATAAAAGCTGAATGATACTGCTACTTCCTTCTTATTGTTACATTCAAAGACACTCTGTTGAAAGACATGCTTTTGGTGTTTTTAACGTGTTCTTGTGGCTTTTTTCTAAAGGTGAAGGACATATATAAGGAAAATTAGGCTTACAATTGCATTTCTGAGTATTTCTTTATGAATCAGGAGCAGATGAAAAAGTGGCATTTTAAGAAGATTGTATTTGTCATGTAGAAAATATGTTGGTTGGACCACAAGCTCCTTGCTCCAAGCTCTCAGCAACTGGGACGGGAATGGGGGTGTGGTTTCTTTGCAACAATCCCGCCCATAACTCAGAGGTGAATTTCTAATGAACTGCTGCTCTACAGAAACTGAAAACAACACAGATTTTTAGATTTTAACTAAAAACTGCATAAACATAATTAAAAGACCACTGAGAACACTTTGACAAAAGATCAGAGTGAGACTTTAAGTGCAAACAGTCAGTTTAAGGGGAGCGCTGAAACATCTGACTCACCAAAGTCACCAAAAGTAACCTCGACTGTGGTTTTTATTCACAGCTCCAAGTCAAAAACACCAAGAACCAAAACAACTGCAGGAGACAGTAAAGTAACAGAAAAGTAAACCAACAGAGAACATCTTAGTCAAACCAGTAATTCAATCAAATTGTACATTCAGTTGTTTTTATGTTCTAATTTTAGCAATTGTCATGATTTTGTACGTTTTTAAAACATGTTTTAGGTTGGAAATGTATTTCTTTGAACAGAAAGAAATGAACGCCTTTATCTGTCAACTTTTAAAATAATTAATTCTATTTAAGGCTTTACTATTAAATAAATACACTGAAAAACAAAGTTTGAGTGTGTGAGATTTGGTTGTGTGTGGGGTTTTTTGTTATTTGAGTTAGACGTCACCTCAAAAATGGAATTAAAAGTAATGAATGTGTTTTTTGCTTCAGATGATCGAAACATCCAAGGTTTCTTGACTAAATATTAAAACTTCAAACTGCAAATATTTTAGAAGAAATATTTTCTGACCAAATTTGATTTTTTGACT
Organism: Adrianichthys oophorus; assembly: GCA_036245035.1. Lineage (NCBI taxonomy): Eukaryota > Metazoa > Chordata > Actinopteri > Beloniformes > Adrianichthyidae > Adrianichthys > Adrianichthys oophorus. Next base: position 5,769,199 of record BSAI01000012.1, read on the forward strand.
GCATGGATAAACACTAAAATCATTAAGTTAGACACAAAAAACCTAATAGCATAAATATAAAATCTAAATATCTAATCTAATCTAATATAAATATAAAAGTGGCTCCCATGTTATATGCTCATCTGTACATTGATCACATTGCAGATGAAAGGAACCTTGTAGTGTTTATATCCAGCAGTTTATCATTATTATTTTTAGATTTGATGGCTTTGTGTGCATCTCCAGCTGTTTTTGATTTATATAAGTTAACATAAAACATCAAAACATTTTTTGCGTTTCCAGGAATTAACCAAAAATCTAAGCTGAGTAACAGCAGAACCTGAGCTGGATCATCTAACTGAGTTTATCAAACTGTAAAAGAGAAACTTTTTGAATATAAAATGTTAAACTACAAGTCTCTTTCCAGTAGCAGCTGGAAAGCTGCAGAGGCTGTCCGTCAGTCTGCGGTGCAGCTTTCATCTGCACGGTGCTGTTAAAAGGTAAACGTGTCCACAGCTCACTCAGCAAAACTACACGCTGGATTCCTCCTCCTTTGCACCTCCTGTCCCCGTTATGAGAATTTCAGGCAAACTTTTGTGGTCTGGGCTTCGCTGGAAGCTGAGGAGGACTGAAACTGGGCTTCATGTTTCCTGCTGGAGGAGGCCTGGGTTTGACTGGAGGAACAGGTGGAGGATGAGGTTTGGCTCCTTTCTGCTAAAAACAACAACTTCATATCAGACATTCATGCTCCTGAGTGTGGTTCATTCTGAGCTGTAGGTGTTCATCTTTAGTCTTTCTGAAAACAGGTTTGGTGTTTAAAAATCGGACTGATCCATGTAAAACTATAGGAAACACCAAGGACATCTGAACCACAAAAATAAGATTTTTGTGTTTCTTTGAATCAGTAAAACTAAATGGAAAATAGAATTCCCATTTACCCTGACATAATGAGAGTGTTTTGGTAAACATAAGGAACGTTGGATCGGAGCATTCTCCCTTAGATCAGAAAGGCAGTCACTTTAGTCACAGATTTTGTTTTTATTAAATCGTAAACTATTTTGGCTTTTCTTTAGATAAAAAAATACATAATAATGTATTTTTAAAAATGGTTACGGAATATTGAGGAAAAACACACATCCAGATAATTCAGCTGTCCTGTGTTTAATTCCATTTTTCTGACAAAAGTTACATCTTAAATTATACATTTTGTCACTGTTTCCAGAAAATGAATAAAATGCAGTCAAAATCACACAGTTATGCATCTGGATGGTTGAACCTCACAAATACTCACCTGTGTTCTGGTCAGATCTGGTAAAGGCTTGGATGGAGGCTGTGGTTTGGTCTGTGACAAAAAAAATCTTTTAGAATTTGCCTTTATTTACTAAAAATCTCAATAAACTTCTCATTTACAATAACATATTGAAACAATGTTTAATATTTTAATATTTTCATTTTAGAAAATGAAAGATAAAATGCATTTGTTTTATTTAAATAAAAATTTCACAGCTTTGCCATTTCTCACCAGTAATCATGAGCCTTAGTTTTCCATTGAAAGGCTTTCAGAAAGTAAAAGTAAAAGCTTACCGGTTCAGTTTCAGAGGTACATGATACTGAAGACACTTTTTTGGGAGGCTGGGAAATCAAATAAATGTAAAGAATGTTTTTATCTGTGTTTTTTTTAAAGGTGATCAAAGCTCTTGCGATGATGAGACCATTTACCTGTGGAGCAGCTCTGCTGGGAGTCACAGCTACAACCAGAGGACAGTGGGCCTGCGTTGCTGTGGACGCCATCAGAGTGGGCTGGCTGATCTGAGGTCGGGCTCCTCCCTGGAATGTCGGGTTCAGCTTGGAAGTAGCTGAAGGAACTTTCCTGAAAACAAATCAATGAATCAGCTGGAAAATGACATCAAAAACGAACCCTGTGAGAACCTACCTTTTTCTGGTGTGGTTGTCCATGTGTATCTTCTTACGGCACGCCAGCCCAACCGCCAGCACAGAGACCACCAGCAAAGTGGACAGAGCTGCACACACACCGGCTACTATCGCCGTGTGACCTGAAGGAGGACGGCCAAATGAGCTGTTAAAGATACACTGCAAAAGACCCTCTATTCAAGAAAAAAATGTCTTATATTCTGTCTTGCAAGAAAAATAACCTCATGAAGAAAGGTTTTCAAAAGCAAACTAATCTTAGTTTGAAAAAAACATGACTTAATGACTAGAATCTTTTTTTAAATGGTGTCTTTCTTACTCTATTGGAAGATTTTTTTTTGCTTATTTAATTTTTTTTCTTTTTAATTTGAAGACTTTTTGACTTGTTTCTAAGGGGAGCTGTTTTTGCAGTGCTGAAGAGCTAAGCCGGTGGTTACAATCATTTCCATTCTTTACCTTTTACTGGAATACCCCATAGGGTTAGCTTTTGTTACCACCACTCACAGTGATGTGCAGGCGTAACAGAGGCAGCAACAAATGCCCCACGCTTCCAGCATCATGAAATCAACGCAACTCTACAGCTAAAGAGCTGCTGAATAACTTACAATTACACACGTTTAAATCTGAGCGGACACTTGTCACTCCTACTTTGACATGAAACCTGTACAATAAATATTTGTTAAATATGCAGCATGAATAAAAGAGTATTACCAGTTCTTTTCTCTATCTGCAGTAGTTTCTCTTCACAATGAAGTCATTTTTTCTTCTTTCATTCAACTTTTTTTAAATCATTTTTTCCACCTTTCCATTTTCACCTTAGCAGGTATCATTTGCAGTTTGCTTTAAACCATTTTGAGGCATATACATGTGTTTGCCTTTTCCTCTTTTATTTAAAACACATTTAGCAATTTATTCCAGAATTTTCAGGCATTCTTGTGGCAAATTTTCAATAATGTTGTAATTTAATTTTCTTTTATTTGGCAGTTAATGTCAGGTTAACGTTATTAAATCCTCTGTTCAGCTACTTCAGATAAATAGGTATAAATTCAGTAACTTGGAAGTTTTAGCTGTTGTTTTAGCTTTTCTAGATTATTTTGAATATTTAAGCATACCTCTTCTGCTTTCCACATTTACCTGCTTTTTTTTCAGGAAATGCATTTTTTCCAGTTGTTGATTAGATATTTCCAACAAACTAGATATCCAATAAATATATACAATTATTGTAAGTGTAAATGCACACACAGCTGATACAAATAACAAAATATTAGAATAGTGCAACATTTCCTTACAATCATACAAAGTTAGAGCTTCAGAATGTAATAGTCTCTTTAAAAACATTTGGACATTTTGACATGAAAAAATTCAATTTTTAGCAAAAAAAAAAAAACCTGTTTGGAAAAAAAAACTAATCAGAAAATGGTTCTTGTTCTTGTCGTGTGACCCTTTTGCTCTGGCTTATCGCTATATCTGAAGAAACTAAAGATGAATTTTTTTAAATGTATGATGAGGATAAAAAGAGGAAGTTCCAGTTTATCTTCCTGCTGTTTAAAGCAGAAGAGCTGCAACATGAAATGAAGCAAACTGATAAAAGTCCAACAAATTGTATATTTTGATATAAATTTAAAGTCACATCTGTCAAAACTGAAAGACAGACGACGTCTGTCATTATTCAGTCACTGAAAAAACAAATTCTGCTGAACTGCATCAGGGAATGAGGCAAATATTGGTCTAAACCAAACCCAAACATGGTCCGAACTTTAGAAGAAATGAAGATTGTTGTTGTTTTTTATACCTTGAGGTAGATCTGCATATCGAATGTTGCAGTAAGGTGGCGCCCAGCCGGGATCACAGTGGCACTGGTTTTTGTGATTACACACCTGCAGATCAATGACACTTCAGTCAGGACAGATTAGAACCAAAGAGAGCAGAAAGAAGGAATGATTCTGACAGAATGTTGTTTCAACAGGATGAGTGCAGGAACGTCATTCTGGTTTCCAAAAAGATGCAAAACACTCTCAGTTCAAAAAGCATGCACTTCCAGAATCACTGTGGATCAACTGATGTTGTCAAAGCGTGGCAGAAAAAACAAACCAGAGCTTTCCAAGTCAGAACTTAAAAATTCAAAAATGCTGTAATGATGAGCACTTTAATGCAAAACAAGCCCTGCAGAACACTTTTAAAACAGGAGTTAAAACTTTGTTTGTAGACATTTCAAGATATTTTACAAAGTTTGAAATTGTTTTAACTTCTCTTGTTCTACATCTTTCCAAACTTTTCTCAAAATCAGCACAGTCAAGATTTTTTTCTCATTTAGAGCTGTGATTTAGAAATAGGAAAATATTATTAAAATGAGTCAAAATCTTTTTGCTCCAGACTCTAACCAATAAAAAAACTTACGTAAAAAAAGTCACATTTCACTGTCATTTTTGGTACAATTTTGGAATGTTATTTTAAAGCTTAATAATTGTTGAGGATTTAGACTGCAATTCCTTATCATTATTTTAGAAACAAAAATGTATATTTATGTTGTACTAAGATGGTATTCTAATTTTGGTCGTATTTTGTTCTAAAATGAGTCATTTTTAATTATTACATTAGTTTTTTGTCACTGTAATCACAATGAACTACCATTAGGTCCATAAAAATTCAAAAAATACAAACCATTTGCTTAGAACTAGCAAAAAAAATCTATGATTTGGCTGTATAGCATTCTATTTGAAGTAAATCTAAGAAACATTTGCTTTTCAGCTTTTTTTCCCCTTTCTGGATGCTTGTGTGGAACTCCTTGTTTCTAGATTTTGATTTCTTAATAGGAGATTTCTTGTTAGGTAAAAGTGACAGATAATTGGACTACTTTTTAGTGATTTTCTTCTTTTCTTATCTTTAGGAAGCCTCTTTTGCAGTGTAAGTGTAGTTTCAAAACCAACCTTTTCCAGATGTTGTCAGTTTGGGAAGAGAAAAAAACACTTTGTCCTGCTTCTCTGAAATCATATTATCTTTTCTTTATCAGAGCATTACTTACAGCTCCTATTTTTACATGTTTTTGTCTGTATGCCACATGCACACTATGACCTAACAGACAAAAATGCTATTATTAATGCATCTTGTTATTTAGCAAAGTAAAAGTCATACCTGAAAAATATTTACAGATTCCCAATAGGATAAATTATAATGTTAAATTCATTGGGTTTGTATCTTTAAAACATTTACAGTCAGCAAAAGTTGAATCTTTACGTGTAATCTGATCTGTTTTCAAACTCTGTTGATCTCCGTTTTTATGAAGTCATCTTCTGGGAAAAGGTTTTTCTTTCTAAGCTAACAGACTAAACTCTGGGCAAACTGCCTGCTTTGTTGATACAGAGCTACATACCAAGACAGCAAGAAAATAGGTCAAGAAAACTCTCAGACTATTTCAGCTTCAGTGAAAGAAAGTGTTGCAACTCCTGCAGAAAAAGGCACAGAAATAAGCTCAGGATTTTAGAGAACATGACTGCAACATCGATGTTCCTGCAACATGTGAAGACTTGAACTATGAAGTTTTATACTGTGCCAGATAGAGTGCAATGTTACTCTTCCTAAGTCAACATAGTTTTATTTTTTGGTAAAAAAAAACAACTATGAATTTGGACTGTATAGCTACAAGAATGTTCTTACCCCATTGTTGTTGCATTTCTTTGCACAGTCCTCCGTTTTTCCATAAACGCCATTGTCCTGACATCGATGATTCAAGCAAATCTGTGCAAATCATGTTTCATTCTTAAAAAAACACCTTGCAGTGTTTTAAAATGTGAGTTGTGTAAACTTTCTGTCCTGTGAGGGTTTTACCTTATTTAATCCACATGTGGCTCCATTTGGTACCATGTCCAGGTTTCTGCTCCGGTCATTGTCTACAGCAGCTTTACACTTTAAATTGAACCGGAACACATCATAGACAGCCACTTTGCCTGTGATGGAGTCACCTCCATTCACGCAAAACATTGATCCACACTTCACATTTCTACAAAGAAAAGGAAAGAAAACTTTAGAACCAGCAGTTCACACCAGTTAATATAACAAGCAGTGCGAAGGTCAGAAATCCATTCTAAACGTAGCAAATCCCACTTTTAAAAGCAAAAAAAAAAATCTGACAATATCTTGTTATGTTTGCTAATTTCACAGATGCCCCATGTAGAATGTATTTACTTAAAATAATAGTGTCTTCCATCAAATAAAGTAGTTAATCTAACTTGATTATTAGATTTAGCGTTTTTGCAGCACAAATTGGGCAGCACGGTGGCGCAGTGGTTAGCGCTCCTGCCTCACAGCAAGAAGGTTCCCGGTTCAAGTCCTGGCTGGGGGACCTTTCTGTGTGGAGTTTGCATGTTCTCCCCGTGCATGCGTGGGTTTTCTCCGGGGACTCCGGCTTCCTCCCGCTGTCTAAAAACATGCTTAGTTGGTTACTCTAAATTGGCCCTAGGTGTGAATGTGAATGTGAGTGTGTATGGGTGTGTGATTGTGGCCCCTGTAACAGACTGGCGACCAGTCCAGGGGTGTACCCTGCCTTCGCCCATGAGTAGCTGGGTTAGGCTCCGGCAACCCCGTGACCCCGAAAGGGATAAAGCGGATTGGAAAATGAATGAATGAATGCAGCACAAATTCCTTTTGATTGTTGTAAATGCTGAAACGTACTCTGCAGAACAGGGAATAGGGCCGGATTTATCCCTCCCACAGTTGGCGCCATCTTCCCCCTTTTTGTTGGAGTTAAAACACAGGTCAGGCCCCACTCTGGCACCTAATTTCAAGAAGCAAACACATTTTTTTTTAAATATTGAGATAGTAAAGCAAATATTCTCAGTCCAGAGTGTAGTATTCCTTGAGTGATCTAAACTGCTTCATGTAGCTGTGGACAGAAGACATGCCTGATGAAACTCCTACTTGAGACTGAGTTGTGATAAGTGAGGGCTTGCCTGAGATTTCAGAATTAGTGAAGTGATTTAGAGACATTTTTACTAAGTTAAATATCGTAAACAGTCAGGCTGAAGGGTTTTGTTTTGTTGGACTTCATTCACCCTAAATGCAAAGACTAAGAAAAAAATTGACCCCTATACCCATATACCGGCCAACCTTAGGATGAACTAGGGACATAATACAATTGATGCAATGGCCGGTTGCTTTGATATATAAACCAGCTCATAAGGTTCATTCATGCTCAGTGTTAACAGAAACACAGACAGAGCCTTCTATCCAAATCTAGTTTTAGAAACATCGAAATAGGCTTGATCTGGAAAGCATAGTCTCTATAGGAGACAGAGTAAAGTGAAATGAACTGGGTTGTGTGCTAAGGACCTTCCCCAAACAGCCTCCAGCAGTGGTGCTCTCGTGTGGGGCAGTGGCCATTGAAGCAGAAACTCTGCACCTCATGGTAGCAGGGTTTGCCGTTCATCTCAAAGGCGTCTTCAGGACAATCCTGCGAGTCTCCTGTGCAGTATTCCGGCAGGTCGCACTCGCTGGCTGCCGTCCTGCACACGCTGCCCGTCACTTTGAACTGTGGATTGAAGTGCAGGCCGTGTTAAAAAAGACATGAATGTTGTTCTTTTTTTATCATCACTATCTTGTTTATTTATGTGAGACTCTTCAAGTCTTTGAAGCTGCCATTGCAGGAATGCTGTGGTAAATGAAACAACATCGGAAGACCATCACCCTCTGTTTCCTGTAGGCATGTACAGAGGGTTGGTGCTGATGTCCATTGTTTCTAACCAGATGACCTTTAAGTATGTATGAAGGGGATCTCTGCTGTAAATGCTCGCTAGACTGTTTTTAATCCAAGCTATAAACACAAGTGAAAACAACCATGCCATATTTGCTGGGTTAACTAACAAATCATTTACAAGTACTGAAAGTCATTATTTGAAAATATGCTCATTTTTGATGAAAAGGCTTCCAAACTTTGGGTCATGTTGTGGAAGGAATTTTTTATATTAGTTGTCCATTGAAATCTATTTTAACGAACCGAGTGGATCAGTAAACTCATCCATGAAGATAACTGTAGTTACTGACAACTATTGGCCATCTTATCAGACAATGTTTTAGTCCTGTTCTAGTTTATGAGCTGGCTCATAGAAACTGCAATGGATTCTGAACTTTTCCACAAAATGGATGAGAAACAAACTTTTGCCTGTTTTTTTTTTCCAGCTCCATACTCAAACCTGGAATAGTGGAAGTTCTTGGAATCATGGACAAACTCACATCTCACTAAATCTAAAGGTTTGGACTAACAACAAAGCCTATTGGTTTGGAGCTAGCTCCAAGTGTTGGTGATAATTTATTTCTTGCAGCCCCAATATCAAGAGCAAACCTCAAACTTAGTCAGCTGTCTACATATGAAATTTGTTTCAAAAAGGAAGGAAGCAACGGTTAAATGCAAGATAGCCCATATCTACCCGCAAGGGCAGCTGTGACTAAGCCCTTTTTTTTTTTTGGTAAAAGGCTGCATGGTGGTGCAGTGGTTAGTGCTCTTGCCTCACAGCTAGAAGGCCTCCGGTTCCAGTCCCAGCTGGGGGACCTGAAACAGCATTAACAATGGGGGACCTTTCTGTGTGGAGTGTGCATGTTCTCCCCGTGCATGTGCGGGTTTTCTCGGGGGACTCCAGCTTCCTCCCACCGTCCAAAGACATGCTTCATAGGCTAATTGGTCACTCTAAATTGTCCCTAGGTGTGGATGCGAGTGTGCATTGGCGTATGATTGTGGCCCCTGCGACAGACTGTCCAGAGGGTGACCCCTGCCTTTGCCCATGAGTGGCCGGGTTAGTCCCCGGCAGCCCTGTGACCCCGAAAGGGACAAAACTGTATAGAAGATGAATGAATGAACTTTTTGTAAAAATAATAAACTTTGAAGTAGCTTCACAGCCCCATAATGATTATATTGATTTACATGGATTATTAATGACAAAACAAAGTGCATGGATGGCTCAGTTGTTAAGTGCAGAACTGGCACACGGGAAATCAGGGTTCGGTTCCCAGGAATGAGCCTCATCCAGTGTGGGTTCAAGACTCCCTGTGCTACTGCTTAACCATATAGTGACAAGGGACCTAAGTCTGGATCTCCCTGTGCAGGTCCCCAGTCCAGATAAAATACAGGGTTGTGTCAGGAAGGACATCTGCTGTAAAACTCTCTGACAACCCACCTGTGCAAATCAGTGAAAGCTGATTCGCTGTGGCAACCCCTGAACAGCTAAGTTGAAATGTGTAAATTAATGAAAAAGCAGTACTCTTGCTCATCAACTGGCTGTTAACTACTATTGCCATGTGCACCTTGAACTCTGCTGGCGTTAACAAGATGGGTATTAACTACTTATTTAGAATAACTTATTTGAGGGATGCATCGTGATGTCCTTGTTGGCAGATACCTGAGTTAAGAGTAAACCATCAATATGATGGTTTACTCACAGTAAATCTTACAAACAGTTTAGCTTTGACTGTTCAACCACAATCAGCGCCTCCAAAGAACCTGCAGAGATGTGCGTTTCATATTTATTTCAAAACATAAATCATAGCACTAAGAAAGGAAGAACTGGGCTTAATTTGATTAATGAACAAAAGCAAAGGTTTAAGTATTGAATGTCTGTCTCCACCTTTTCCAGTTGAAGTTATCGGCATGTTGGATTCTTACAAAAATGTCAAAATAGTGTTCCTAATTTAATTGACACAAAAGTGAAAGTAGATTTGTTTGTATAGAATGTTCCAGTTTGGTTTAAATATGTCTAAATTATGTCATGATATTTGAAAATACCAGATTTGACATGTTTATTACATTTTTCGTTTTTTGATAATAAATCAAACATGTTTAGTGGTACTCAGTCCTTAAATTATTTTTTCCAGGTTTTCACATTTTTCCAAGTACTTTTTGTATTTGTTTTAAAATAAAGTCACTCCAACTTGAGTCAAATTTTTGGATTCTGTTCATTTCACAGATAGAAAAACACAGGCTTTGTATTCATTCAGTACCTGACAGTTCTCACAGCACTGTCCGTGAGCGCACAGGGATCCTACAGTGAGACGGCATGTTGATGCCTCACAGCAAGGATTGTTACATTCCTACAAAGAAAGCAAATACATTGGTCTGTAGGACATAAACTTCATTAGGATTTTATTAGTCTGGAAAATTGATTAACTCAGTAAAGTTTACGCTCCAGTTCCAGCTTTTCCTTTACAGAGAGAACCCTAAAACATAAAACCTTGGATATACTCGACAGCCTTTTACCTCTGCTGTGCCACAGTCGCACTCCTCTCCGGGGTCTAGTATGGCATTACCACAGCGGGGGCCCAAAGCGATGCTCTTAGCAGAACCAGGTAGCTCCAAGCAGTTAGGCTGAGCTCGAAGCATGAATTCATCCAGCTGCCTCAAACTGCAGCTGCTGAAAAACTCTGGAAACATCCCACCTTTGATCCTGAACACAGAGAGCAGAACAGTCAGAGCATGCCTGCTGCGTGTTGAATTAACAAAATTGAGTTACGGTTTTCTCAGAAACATGACCTACACCAAATAGAATGAATAGATACAAAAAATACTGGGAGAATGACAGACAATGTCGAACTTCTTACTTTTCTGTCATCACACAGTTTGTGCTGCTGTAACCGGAACCACACAGACATCCGTCTGCATCGTGGGACAAGCCAAAGTTATGTCCCATTTCATGAGCAATGGTGGAGGCGAGGCCCATCAGGCTTTCATGGTGGTCCTGGAGGAGAGGTGTAGCTATGTGGATTCAAATCCTATCAATCGTGATTACCGCAGAGACATAATACCCACCTGGTTAATGCCAGCAGAGTTCGGGGTGCACATGGCAAACTTATTTGCTAGTCCCACTATGTCCCCTTTAAAGTCCGTTCCCCTGGCAGAGACAGAAGCCAGAAAGCGTGAGCTCCGGCGCGCAGCAGCCCTACATGCCTGTAATGTCTGCAATGCAGTGCTCACGTCACAAACTGGGCGTTGTCATGTTTCACTCTCAGGAGGAGGTCAGACTGACGCCATGACAGGAAGTTGTCCAGAGTAGTCTCTTCATTCAGATCCACATTGATGAGATCTCTGTTGGACCAAATCTCCAGGCCCACCAACACAATCCGAATGTTTAGACGTCGGTACAGCTGCAGTTGGAACACTGGGTTAGGAAGTGACTGAGCACAGACACCTTCAACAGATGAAAACCACTTTACCTTATCAATGTGATTCACTGCTAAAAGAATCCGCTGTCGAGTTTCTTTTCCATGTCGATTGTACTGCAAATGGATACAAATGGCATCAGATTTATGTTGAAATACAACCAGTGTTGTCATGGAAACATTTACCTCAGCATTGTCCGCAACCACGACCAGTTCAACAAACTTTGGTGGATCGGAGATGGATTTTGACTTCTGAAAAGAACACAGAACAACATTGAGTTGATTTAAAGTCAGAAAGATGTCGAAAAATGAACTGCTCATAAACTGCTCATGCAGTGAATTTGCATTTTCAATGGTTCAAAGCCCTGAGTATACACACAGTACACAGAGTTCTTGACTGAAACTTCTAGTGTGAAACCATTCAGAGGTTTGAACGAGCTGGGATTTTGATGTTTTTGTTTTTGGAATTCTTCTGCCTTACTGCATCTTTGAGCGTAAACTTGACCCCTGCCAATTCCTCAAAAACTCACCGAAATTTGCACACATCTAGTACCCGGTCAAACTGAATCTGAGGCAAAGAGAACAACCCCCACACAAAATGATGACATCACAGCTGGAGAAACCAACAAAAATGAATGGTGCCAAAATCTCTTATAGGGAATAAAAAAAAGTTTCCAAATCTACTAACAAAACTAAAACACACGTGTTGGGGATATCCAAAGGAAGTTTAAAAATGATTATGGGATGGCCATAGGACCTACAGCTTGGAAGCCATTTTGTGGCAAAGTGTAAAATTTGGCGATTTTCCCACAATTTAGGAAAAAAAAATGTTTTCAAGCAATCTTCACAGAATTTCACAACACATGCCGCCAGATTAAATCTACAACCAAAACCAAAGTTTTGTTGACCTTTGACCTTGGAAAGAGGCCGCCACATTGAATATCATATTTAGTACCAGCTACAAATGTCCTCCTAGGGATTTTAATGTATCACCTCTTCAACTCCTGGAGCATCATTGGGAATCTACTTGGAAAAAAATATTTTGGAATTAGAAGTTGCAGATTTTGAATGGCATTACTGTGGCGAGCTCGAGAATGTAGTGTTTCCCTGTTGCTCGCACATTTTTACCGGCATACTGTTACAACTTAATAGATGAATTGTTGGTTCAAGCTGAACAAAACGATATGAAACAATGTGAACTTCTGACTTCTGACTAGCTTCTATTGCACAGCACTACCATCAAACAGTCAGCCGATCTGATCCACTCTAAAATTGGATTTATTTGGATTAAACCAGTTAAAAGTATGTTTTTTTTGGCATTTCCTGCCTAATCAAACCAAATCCGCCAGACTCTCTTAATAAGAATGCAGCTGGAACAAAGCCACCCTGTTCTGACGTGCATCAAATCTCTTCACTAATGACTGAAAGGAAGATAACATTTCAAAAAAGGCATGACCACGCACTGTTAGGGATTCAAATTTAGTAAGACTTGTTCAAATAAGATGTGTGAGAACATGTCTACAGTTAAACAGGCGCTAAGGCAGGAGCGTACCCATGATCTGGACATTAAGAGGGCTGCAGGTTGCGGGCCCTGCTGCTTTCTGTCCTCTGCAGATGTTTTGAAGGCACAGGTGGAGCGATGACCAGAGCTAAGCTTGAGCTCATCACTTCTGTAAACTGCATGGTTCTCCTCCTCGGTCTGACCAAGAGGCTCGATCAGGTACAGCTCCTGCTGCGCTCTCAGGAAGCCGCTGCCCCCGTGACAAGAGAGAACCGCAAAGGGTTATCAACAAGTTCACAAAGAAGAAAGTCAACTTTGCATAACATCAAGCTTTATCCTGTACAAATCTAAGATCTTTCTGTGTGTGTGAATGCAACAGAACAGTAGAGGAACAGTAAGCAGAACATTAAGAAGGATGTGGAATGTGAAAGAATGTGAAGCACCGACTCGTCATCATTACCAAGGAGAAAGCTCAAACACAGTAAAGCAAGACCAGCTGAGAATTTTTCAATGGAAACCTCTAATTTAACGTAAGAAGAAAAAAAATGGAAAGAAAATGCAAAAAAAAATGTTGGATTTTCCTACCTGATGCCGGAACATATCTGCACACTCACAGAGGAGTCTTCCTCGCCTTGAATGTGTCCGTGGTAGAAGCAGTGCTCCTAAACAGAGAAGACACAGAGGAGGCTTCAGGCTCCAACCACAAAGACTCATTCTTGTTTTGTAATGTCCAAGAAATCAGGAGTCACACGGAGCAAATCTTTACCCTACGAGACTGATGACGCTGGAAAACAGGCAGATTTGATGATGTGGGCTAAGCTTTTAATTAAGTAGAGCAAAATATGGTGTTTCAGTTAAACGAAGACAGAAAAACAAACATTAACATTCATAAGAAAATAATAAATAAATAAATAAAATGTGAACAATGTGAATACAAGTACCAAAATTAACAACCATTTTAAGCCTCAAACAAATGTGACTATGTTTGTTTCTTTCCTGGATGCACTGAATCTTTAACAAATGTGAGTTTAGATGTCATTTTTTACCTTTTTATTTTAGTTTAAGTTTACTAAGATCAGTTCGATTTGTTTTACTATCTAAACTAGATTGATTTAGGTCATCTGAACATGTAAAGGTTGAAGTCAGTAAAACAAATGATGCCAAAATATACATATTCTAAAAAGTGCTTAAACTCCAATCTTCATTTGATCTATTTTCAAAGAGTTCCCACCAGAGGTTTTTTACTTATGAATTTGCCATTTTTAGCCAAATTAAAAAAACCTTTGTCATTTTCTAAGACATAGTCTCTGCAGAGCGACAGGAGTTCATTGGACATTCATTTCTGAGTTGTGGGTGGGAGTGTTGGCGCAGAGTAAGCCCCCCTTCCCATTATCAATCTGTTTACACTCTCCTGCTAGCTTACAGCCCCTTACACCCCCAACATAGCATTCCCAGTGCAACAAAAATGGCGAGCAATACTGGATACATCCAGACATCCAGTACAGTTTTGACCAAGATACCAGCTCAGACGAAGAAAACAAAGACGCAAGTGCAGCAGAACAGGAAGCTTGTGGCCCGTCCAGTGAGTTCTCTACATCACAAATACGATTTTTTTAAACAGATTTTCCTGTCTGCTCCTGATTCAAATTATTTGAATAAAAAAAGGCTCAGAAATGCGATTTTAAGTTTGATTTTCCTAATATTTGTCCTCCATAATCAGAAAATTTCCAGAGGAGCATGTTAAAAAATGTCATCAGAGTGGGTTTTTAAGTTTATTTTAACAAGTTTATTAACAAAATATACATAAGTAATAATAGATAATTAATAAGATAATGTCACCTCTTTTGGTGCTGTTGTGACCCTTTTTCCATTCTCTGTATAGAATGTTTCAGTGTAATTTCTCCCAATAAGATTCCTGATAAATAAAGGGTAAAAATGTTAACTTTTTCACATTAATATTGTGAAACAACAAAAAAAGTCTGATTTTCACCAGTTTTTTTCCAGATGAACAGTCCGGTTTTTCCCTCCGATTGTCAGATCATACTGAAGTGTATCTGGACAAATCTGAAGGAAAAACAAAATATTAAGACTAATGGGGGGAGTATTGCATAAAACGGGCAAAGGCAGAATAATAAACAAGAGAAATGAGTGGTTTGAAGTGGAAAAATGTTGAAATCCCTGACAAAGTATTTTTGCTCAGGTGTTCTTTACCTGACCGGCCTGCAGGCTCCTCCTTTGTCTGTCATGACGTCGCTGTGGTCGGACCACCTCATAATTCTGAACGTGAGACAGCAAAACCCCGCTGTGCGCGAGGCAGGCTGCACACAAACGTTACTCAGCATATGGCAGACCGTACCATTATATTTTAAATGTTTGCTTTAGTATATATTAATAATATAAATTTACTTGTATTTGGCCATTTTTTGCCAAAAACTGATATAAACTGTGAAACATTTAAAATACACGTTTGAACGTGTAAAAATAATAATAATAATAAAAAATACTTTAACCCGTAAAGAAGCGTTATCTTAAACAATTTCCGTTCACAAACATACAAATATCTGATAACAAGTATAAATTGTTTTCATATTTTTGCTGTTAAAAACAGAAAAAAGTCTCACCGAAGACAAAACACAGCGGCGACACTTTCCCCATCATGACGGCGCGCTGCTTGGTCTCTGCCAATGGGCGGAGCCGGCGATCCGCCTGTAAGGCCCCCCCCCCGTGACTCACAATTTCACGGAAAGAAAACGATCATCACCGCGAGGAGACGTGGCACGTGACAGGAATTTCAAAATAAAATGCGTGAAAAGTTCTGAAATAGTTTAAGGCGCAGAGCATTTGATGTCTGCAACAGTTTAGCACCTAAATGCCAAGATTTTACCTGCAGTTGGGTGCCTCTCCACAAATGAGGCATTTATATGTTTATTTGTAAAACGAGCACATTTATGCTGTCTCCCTAAAAAGAGATATAGAGCCAGTTTGAAGCGTTGTTTTAAATTAGGCAACTATATTTAAAACGTGATTCACAAAATATGACTTCAGACACAAAAAGGTGCTGATTCTACCATCATTTCGTGAAAAACTGAAATAAATAATTAACAAACAAATAACTAGCTACTCTGTCCATATTTTCTTTAGGTCACTCTTCAATTTGAAGTCCGAATAAATAGGCGTTTGCAACCATCTGTTTATAACATCAAATATCTAGATAGTTTATTAATCATCATGAAGCTGAATTTATCTGGGGTTTAAATTCTGGAAAATCTATTGTCACATTCTGCTAAGTCTAAAAGTTAAACTATTAGTTATGCAAATACTGTTATTCCAAACTTAAAAAACAATCTTTAGGATAAAAATATGAAATATTTTATTTAGAAATGCACAGGCATAATAAATAAAGGCAAAACAAAATTACTCCATATTTTGCCTATATTGACAAAGATAGAAATGAAAAGAGTTAAAATGAAAATATACTTCAAGATCTGCCATAGCTTCCTCTTCTAAAAAAACATCCCAATAATGATCACATTCCATTAACATATTAATCAAAAATGTTTAATTTGTGTGTTTTTTATATAGCAGGCAGAAATTGTGAGAAATCTTTAAAGGCTTTTTGAATTAATCTACTAAGGCTATTGGTTATTTTAACAAGCTTTGAGGCAGAGCCTTCTTTAGCCTCTAAACCACAGTACTGGCAATAACCAAAAATTCTTATGTACTCTTCAGATCTTATTGAGATACAAACATACTTTTGACTTAACTTTTTTAATAGATTATACAACAAAAACTAAACTAATGCTTTTATTTTGAAATTAGTCATCTTGTTTCCAGTAAGACAACAGTTCATCTTAGTTATGGACCAACTTTCAGACAACAGTTAAAACAAAGAATGCCCAATTCATTCTTTAAGTCACAAATCCATAAATAAATAACAACCATAACAACAGAGCAGTTAGGGAATAAATATGCTTAGCAAATGTACATTTTAATGAAGTTCAATACAAACTTTTTAACTCCAGAGTTGAGAGAGGCATCAATACAATTTTGTACACACATCAACAATAATGAATACCAGACACGGTTTATAAACATTATCTACTTGCTGACTGTATAAACAACCTGCAGCTAGAGCTGCCTTCTGTTGTATGACACCTTATGAAACACAGTTGAGGTTTATGCTGCTGCTTTCTGACTGCGCTCAATGGCCATCCTCTCCAACCGCTCAGTGTAGAATCCATTGAAGTCCAGCCTAAAAAGTCATATTCAGAAAATACCCTTTTAATGAATGTGTCAAATGGATTAAAACAAACAATAATGTGTGTAAGAAACAAGATGTATTATTATTAAACATTTCAAATTCCTAAATTTGAAGCCAATTCCATGGTACCAAATGTTGCAGTTCCTGAAATGACCACCAGGGACCAAAGGGAGTAATTTCCCAAGGGCTTTTATGTTGAAAAATTCAACCAAAAAGGAATTCATTTTCCTTTTTCCTTTTTACACCCTGGATATTTTTTGTATGTTTATTGCTAAATATGATATTCCTAGAAACTTTTGGATAGTGTATTTTTGAAATGCATGACCAAATTGCATATGAAAATGACAGTTGTAAAATAAATTTTACGTGTAAAATTAAAATAATTAGATAATAATAAATTAAGTTCAAATACACTGTAAAATGCAATTGCTTTTGCTTTATTTAAGTTTTAATTTAAATAATGTAATAATGTAATGTAATGATGTAAGATTGGATTACATATATTTTCACAATGAATTCTAAATTACAAAATTAATTTTCAAATTACAAATTGTCGATTGATGATTCAATAAGAGTTTGAATCATGGGTGAAAAAAACTTCCAAACAAAAACATTCAGAACCACATGGGAAATGTATCCACTACACAAGAAGATCTGAAAAACAAGCTCAGAGCTGTAGATGAGTGTTTCACCTGTAGATGATGCTGATCATGCTGTGCTCACAGTCATTGGTGCTGTAGATGCTGAGTTTGTCCAGCAGGTCCAACAGCAACGTACTGAAGTTACTGTCAAACTTGCTGATGGTGGCTTCAAAACCAGCGTCAGACTGCAGAGCATCCACGTGTTCGGCTGAATACTGACACAAATAAGAAAACATCTGTCCATAAAGGGGGACCCGAGCCTGTCTGAGTAGAAAACACTTCAGAAGACCAGACATTTAAAATACCTTTGTTGTGAGCTTCTTCTCTGCTTCACTCTGAGTTGGAGCTTCATTCATTGACCCCTGCTCTCGAGACAGACGCTCCAACCTCATGCTCTGGGTGAACCGCTGCAGTGACACAACTAAGACATCTTGCTTTGGGTTTTTAACCATTTTCCACATGAATGCATGTCAACATATAAATCAAACTTTGAAAATATTGTAAAAGCTTTTATTTTACATCTAAATCTTTCTTAATGTTAACTCAAACATTAAAACTACATGAATCAGGATGCAGTTGGATCTTTTCTTATTGTAATGTGAGAAAAAATATTTCTCTTCTCAAACCTGCATGCAGTTTGTGAACATGACACAGATGGTCATGAGTTTGGAGAAGATCCTTAAAAGCTCTGGGTTGGTCAGCATGCAGTCCTTCAGGCAGTTGTCCAGAAAACTGGTGTGGTGGCACAGCACGTCGTCTATGTTGGAAGCCTGGTGAAGGAGAGCAGACACATTTTAGATCCAAAAAGCTGGAACCATCATGTCTTCCTGCAGGCTTCTTCAATCACCGTTTTTAGGTTGTTCTCCATGATGTGCCATGTGGGCTCCATCACCTCAAACATCATGTAGTACTGAATGTTCTGCACAAAGTTAAGCATGCGCTGGCGCAGGGCGAACGCTGCTGCAAACCTAAACACAGATTGCACAGTTTGAGGACGTTTCCTGACAGAAATGTAGCTTCAGTTTACATTAAGTGATGTCAACTCACCATTTGGCACAGTGCAATGAGTACTGCTTGAAGTCTTTATTGCTGATCCACACGTTGCAAAGCAGCCGCTCCACATGTTTGCAGAAGAACATGTGTCTGAATAACATCTGGTATCTTGTTAGTGCTTTTCTGAACAACAAACACACAAACCTGCAGTTATTGCTAAAAAAATGTCATAATTTATTGAAACAGCATTTATTTGTATGCTGCAGAGCTTCAAATTTGAAACACTTAAAAGCAGCTGAGCAACAACTGTTTGGAAGCACCCCACAGCACTGCTCAAGTGAAATAACTAAAATCCAGCCTGTTATTTGATGCTCCACTGGCCTTTATCTGCCAACAGGCTTGTAAAAAATAAAATAAATGCTAAAAACAAAAACCTTCCTGCGCTTTGAATCTTAGTTGCACTACCTCTTCTTAACACATTGCCAGTGTTACCTTCTTTTGCTTTTACTTCATTTTACCAAACGTCAACTTTTGCCTCAACAGACTTAAGATAGGACAGATAAAAACAAAAAATATATATTTTCTGCTACTTTCTAAATATAATAAAAAAAAAAGTGAATTCACCATTTGAACAACTTTATTAGCAGCATCCTAGTAACATTAGACAGCCAGCTGGTGAATATTATGACTGAAGCTTTATTTACATAGGACTTTACAACTCCTTCACGAGTGCTTTACAATAAAAAAAGACTAAATAAAGTTTAAAATTAGCCAGATGAAGGACAAAAATAAAAAAACAGCCTAAAATTACAAATGTTCTTATTATTATGGTCTGTGGGAACAACTGTCGCAATAAATCCACATACTTGGAGGAAAGAATCCTGGTTTGAAGTCAAAGGCTTGTCTTCTGTTTCCTCACTGACTTTTTCTGCAAAAATAACCTTTCCAAATATGTTTGTTTTTTGCTAACTTTGCTAGCTTGCGGGTTTCAATTAAGCATTCAGCATTATTACGTGACTGAGCGACTTGACATGTGTCAAGAATGAAATGGATGTGGTGGAGAAAATCCAGCAGTTTTCCAAAATAAAACGTCCTACAGACTCAGGTTTTAAATAAAATAGAAAAAATGTAGATCCTATTTTTTTTTTCTTTCGGCAGCCTGGTACTAATTGTCCCATGGACTGGTACTGATCTGTGGCTCAAGAACCACAGGTTCAGACCATAATTAGAAGAATCCCCCATGAACTGTGGTCTCTCCTGGATCTCCCGCGGGGTGGGTGGGCAGTTGCCTGGGTGCTTGGCCGGATTGCCCAGCAGATGGATTTCCTCCATCAGTCCCACAGAATATATAAACTTATAAACTTCAAGCATCTTGTTGCCTGTTGCTTTAGGATTCTATCCCCCCCATTTTCCCCTGCCTTTGTGCATTACACCCCCCACCCAGCATCCCTCTCTCTTCTTCCCTCTCTTTCTTTTCCATCTGGTCCAACAAAAAAAAAAAAAAGGATACAAACATAATTTATATAAATAAAGTTTAGTCTAAATTACAAAAGGGGTTTATGCAAATATGCACCTTGTGTGTCAGAAGATTTATAACCCCCGATTGTAACAGTAAAAGCTGTCCAACACAAGAGGCTCTCAGCTCATTTCTGTTTGCTCAGCTGTTGGACAGGGCAAGTTTAAAAATAAAGAATAATCCCCATGAAATAAATTTTCATTTGTGGTTAAAGGGCACAAAGCACTGAACTGGACTGCTTTGCGATCAGCTGTAGACACGTTCCAACCAACCTGTTGATAATGAGCGAGAGCGGCCACTTGACGATGTAGTCAAAGGAGAAGGCCTCCAACCCGCTGAGTGCCGTGTCCATTTGCTCAGCATTGATGATGGCCTTCTCCTGTTTGGTCTCGATTGCCAGAACTCGTAGCAGCTGAGTGATCACATCGTGAGGCATCAGGTCAATCTGGAGAAAGAACAGCAGCGTTTTGGGAAATAAACAGACAAAGCAGCTGCCTCAGTATGGACAGAGGTTCACCCCTTCAGCACAGCGTCGTGCCCATTAGCATTACAAAAGCCCGAATATCTTGAACATCTTGAGAAGACCAAAAAGGTCTGGGACACAGGCTGAGAGCAGCCTCACACCTTTTATATTTTAACATATTTTGGCATCTGCCTTCTTTTTTTTTCTTTTTAATCAGACGGGGCGATTTTGAACTGGTTATGTCAGCTCAGATGCAGCAGTGCCGCTCTGTCTCCAGCATTGTCCGGTCACAGTGCCATGTCACACCACTAGTAACTAACTAGGTATGCCATTTTTAATGCATTAATAAGGCGCTAACGCAAATGTCTGTTAATGCTGTTAATCGCATGTTAAAAAATGAACGTTTGTCCTCCGTGTACCAAAACATTTTTTTTTTAAAAACAGCACGAGCACCTCAGCTGCTCTGCACGCAAGTATGACTTCAGCCCCTCCCTCCTCTGCTCATTA
This sequence comes from Adrianichthys oophorus, assembly GCA_036245035.1. Taxonomy (NCBI): domain Eukaryota; kingdom Metazoa; phylum Chordata; class Actinopteri; order Beloniformes; family Adrianichthyidae; genus Adrianichthys; species Adrianichthys oophorus. The sequence goes on from BSAI01000012.1 coordinate 5,790,127, forward strand.
CCGACATGGGGGGGACAAGTGACTTGCAAACATGCAAGAAAGTTTTTTTGTGCACCATCCTCCTCAGTCCCAAGTAAGCACATGCATCTTTAGCGAGGTTTCTGCAATTTACGAGTCCCAGAGGAGCTGTTTGGTTGGAGAACACCAGGATCAACTTTGGTTTTTATACCAATCTCGTGCTGCTTAACTGGGACTACCAACTATTTAACAGTCACATTTTTTTTTCTAATTGTACCTAACTTTGTTTTATTTATTTAATAAAACTTCAGGGATCTATTTATTTATTAACATTTTTACTTTTTTCTGGCTTCTTGACTACCAACAATTGGTGTCAGCCCTGGGGAAAAAACAAAAAGGATGGGTCAATCTCTACTCAAAATATGTTTGCCCCACCTTGAGGTCGTCTTTAAAGGGGTCCGTGTTGGCGGTGCTCATCCTCAGAGCCAGCTCCAGGAGAGCTTCGAGTCTGGGAGGCACAATATCATCCACTGGCTTCTTCAGCTCCTCCTCTGTCAGATCCATGAAGTGCACAAAGAAATCTCCTTTGTCCATCAGGAAGTAGTGCTTTATAGATCTGGGAAAAACAAAATTAAAATTGTTGTAATGTTACAACAATGTCAGCAGCAAAGCTGCAAACTTTTACAGACTTTACTTTTGAATTCTAGACTTTCTAGACTAGTTAAAAAAAGATGCATTTCAGGACAAACAAAAAGATTCACCTCAGACGAGAAACCAGCTCCTTCTCTTCCATGAGGAAGTCCAGGAGGACCTTGCTGGCGTAGTTATAGGCCTTCTCAATTTGCTCGACATAAGCCCGCTCCTTCAGGGTGTACAGAACCTCCTTAGCATCAGGACACGTCACATCTCGGCCGCACTCTCGCACCACGTTCAGGTATTTCCCTGCAAAGGGACATCTATAAGTCCTGTGCTTGGAAAGTCAATTCCCTCTTCCTGTTTGGATCTGTGTCCTTGTACCTGTGCTCAAAATTTTGTCTGCCATTTTCTGGAGAAAGGAGGGTATTCGATGCTGTACAATGGTGTACCTCTGATCCCAATACTTGTCATTATAATCCTCCTGGATCTTCTCCTTTTGGAGCTCGTGCTCCTCCACCATGAACTCACTGAGGAGGAGAAGAGTAGCATCTGTGAATGTCAGGAACCTGCCCAGCATTTAGACTTATACCTCTGAATGCAAACCTGTAAGGATCCTTGATGATGCCTCTGTAAATCCACTTCTCCAGAATTTCAAAGTACGGCACGCTGGCGGCTTTAGTGAGGTAGAGGCACAGCTCCTGCGCCTGGCTGTCACCTGTGTAGTTGAAGGTCCGGTCATGCAGAAGGCTCAGTGTCGCTCCACCCATACACTCTCCTTTGTCCACTGATGAAGCTGTAAATCAGCAGATTTCATTAAACTGCATCTGTATTCTTGTTTTCTGTCTGGGTAATTCTAAAAATCAAGAACAGCAGTTACTAAAAAAAAAAAAAAAACTGACTCAAAGCTACCCCAGATGGTTCAAATGAGGAGATGCTGCAGGTTCTGCCAGAAGAACCTCTAACACAACAAGAAGTAAAACAGTGGTGAGGGATCCACTATCAGTGTAGATGGACAGGTGAAAAAACATTTGTGTTAATTAATCAAGTGGGAAAGTCTTCACATCTGATTTGTACAAACTTTAGATGATCACTATATAGTTATCTTTTTTTAATTGAACGGTTGGCTAAGAGTATTTAGAAAAATACTGGTTTCCAACATCAACAAACCATTTTTCTGAGCAGCAATGACTACAAATCAAGCAGCTGTGATTTTACTAGTCCAGCACAATTCTTTGTAAATTTGGGGTGTATTCAGACTGTACACATTTGGTCCGCTTAAAGTGAACCAGAATTCGTTTCCCTTGATAATCCGGAACAAATGTTCAGTCTGCATACGCGCAAGCGAACCTTGGTCCGGGACCAGGAATCGTTCTCTGACCCATCTTTTAAGGTCGTCTCGGTTCATTTCCAATCAGACCGAGTTTCGGTTCGCTCTGAGATTCCTCAGTCTGAATACAAAACGCTCTGAGAGCAGAATTACTGGACCAAAACGGCCACCATAGCCGAAAGTCACCTTGTGTAAACATACTAGGAATGAAAAGCCCACCGGTGAGCCGCTGACAAATGTAAAGCATTGATTGTCGTGTAATCAAAGAGGAAATCATTGGTTTAGCTGTTTACTTGTTAGAACGTTTATTTTAACACCGCTGACGCTTCTTACATGCTTTTCTGTGTCTTGTTGCGTGGCACACGCTGCTGTGATGTCATCCTAAAAGCTAGCTTGTAGTTCAACAAGGAGACATCTTCTGAGTTAAAGCACACACGGAACGTCTTCTTGCCAGTAACCGTCTAGCAGCATTCCTTAGTCATTTCAAAGTGACAAGTAAAAACTGTTGTTCCTGACGTTCAAAACTGGTAATGGAAATATAAAGTTTTAATAAGTTAACCATCCTGGCGAGGACTTTGCGAAGTGCTGCACCTCAGACTCTCTTGATGTTTTGACACGCCTCATAGTTCCTAGACGATGATTGAAGAGATCTTAAGTCACGTGGTTTTGTTTACTAGCTTTGGTCTGAAACAGAAATCTCCGGCAGACGCCAGTCTGAATATAGATGAAACGCAATCTAACCTGAAACAAATTAGTGGACACTGATCGAACCATATGATTTTGCCAGCCTAAATACACCCTTAAACAGAAGTAAAATCACAGAAGTTTAAGTAAAGTTAGGTCTAGCTTGAAGTGTTCACAGAGGTAACATACCTTCAATGACGTTCACCAAATTAAAACACATTATAGAGCCAAAAGCTCTAATAAAATAATATTAATATATCTAATAAAAGTAAATCAGTGAAGTAAAAAAAAATTTAAATAAAATTTGTTCAGACTATTTCTGAACAAATTTTATTCTGCTCCCCTGACTAAACTATACAATTGAAGCGCACGAAGTTGTAGATGAGAGAAACCGGTTGTTTTTCAAAAGTAAAAGATTGTTGAGATTCAAAAGAAAAAACTGATTTAATTATATATTTATTTCGTGATCCGGTGCCAATTGACCCACGGACTGGTACTGGTCTGCGGCCCAGTGGTTGGGGACCCCTGGATTAGCTATTTAAACTCTTTTTTTTAAAAGAAAACAAATAAATGAAATGGTAAAAAGTAGAACTGCATCTTTTAATAAGAATCCTTGTAAAAAGATTAAACCTCTCATTTTAATTCAACTCAAATAATTCAGCCATTAAGTAAATAAAAGAAGATTGCATTCTTAAAATCATCTTTTGATCTATTGTAAAAGTGTTCTGCTTTTTTTTTTTTTATATTTATGCTATTTAGTCAAAATCAAAAAACATGTCTCTGAATTGTGGGCAGGACCCTTGGTGTGGAATAACCCTGCCTTCAGTTCCTCTCAACCTTTTGTCTACCCTCTCTCCGGCTAGCTTATAGCGTCTCAAAACCCCAACCTAACAGTGGTGGCGCAACAAATATGGCGAGCAGTATTGGAGCTATCCAGCCATACAGTTTTTAGGCAGATGCCAGCTCGGACAAGGAAAACAAATGGGTCTATTTGTCTGCAAGTGAATGCTTTGCAATGGAGTGGAGCTGGGAGCTAGAGGCCTAAATTCAATCTTTTTCAAACTGTATTTTTTTTTCCTTCTGCTATTGATTTAACATGATTTGAATAAATAAATACTCAGAACTGCAGTTTTAATCTTTTTTTTATACAATGACCTAGAAAACAACACAGGCTTTTTGATTTTGGCTAAAAACGGCAAAATCATAATTAAAAGACCACTGGGAATGCTTTGAAAATAGATCAAAAGATGATTGGAGTGGACTTTAAAGTCTGTTCACATTCACGCTCTCACCAATCGATGCCAGGATCTCCATAGTCCTCATGGTGGGCTGGATGTAGAACCAAAGCTTCTGCAGGGAAAGCAGGCCCTGACGCTGCAGGTGCTCCAGCTGAGTAATCAAGATGAGGTACTCCTTCATCAGTGTTCTCATAGCTGAAGTCAGCGCATGGTTCACCTGACCGTACTCAAAGGACGACTTCTCTTCAATGAACCTGCAGGACACAAAACAGCATTCTGCTTAATGTCTAAAATATTTGACAATAAAGTTCACAGAAACACCAAAATCTGAATCTACAGCACAAATTTTAATTTTCTATAATTAAAATGAAGGTTAAAAAAAAGAGCGATAGTCCTCAAGACAGTATAAAATACAGAAAAAAATACAAAACCAAACTGGTTTCTATAATAAAAAAATAGTACAACAATAAATTATTAGAGAAAAATAGAAGTAACATCAAAACAACATGGGGAATTATAAACAGGGTGTTAGGAAAGGACCAGACACTTGGAAAACTCCCAAACTATTTTGAAAAGGGTGCTATTGATTTATATGACACAAAGGATATAGCTGACAAATGTAATAATCTTTTTTTAGTGTTGGACCAAACTTGGCTAAAAATATAACAACCAATGAGGATCATGAAGCAGGTAAAAATATTAAAACACAATGCAAATAGCTTGTTTTTAAAGGCAGTCAAAAAAGAAGAAATAATAACAAGGTGAAGAAATCAGTGAATAATTTTGGATATGACTTTAATAAAAATATTATTAGATACGTTACACAACCACTGACCTATGTAATTTAACATTTTCAACGGGAATGATTCCTGATAGGATGAAAATTGCAAAGATAATACTTATTTATAAAGGTGGGAACAAACACACCATAATTACAGACCGTTGTCCTTGTTACCACAATTTTTCAAATTATTGGAAAAATTATTTGTAACCAGAGTGGACAAATTCCTAGACAAAGAAAATATCTTAAACAGTCAGTCAATAGTCAGTATGGGTTTAGAGCAAATCACTCCACAACAATGGCAATGATGGATTTAACTGAAGAAATATCTACAACAGTTGACAAAAACAACTCAGTATTTTTATTGACCTCAAAAAAGCATTTGACACCATAAACCACAAACTTTTATTGAAAGAAATGAGTAAATATGGCATCAGAGAAGTCCCCCTTCAATGGATAACCAGTTATTTAACAGACAGAAAACAGTTCGTAAAAATAAAAAGTCATAACATCCACATTAAGTTCTGTAACATGTGGGGTTCCCCAAGGGTCAGTCCTGGGTCCTAAACTGTTCAACATTTATATTAATGATATTACAAGTGTATCCAATTTACTAAAATGCATTTTTGTTTGCTGATGATACTACGCTTTACCATGTGGGTGATAACATAAAACAAATTAGTCAATTCAAACGGAGTTGGAAAAAACAAAAAAAATGGTTTGACTCAAATAAACTATCAATTAACTATGAAAAAACATATTTCATGATATGTAGCAATCACAATATGAATACCAATATCTCATTTGAAATCACGGGATTTCAAATAAAAAAATGAAGGAAATCCAGTTTTTAGGAGTAATTATATATAAAAAATTACCCTGGAAATCCCACCAACTGCATTGAAACAAATATATCAAAAAACAATAGCATTGTTGTATAAGGTTAAATGGTCATTAGATAAAAAAAATCCTTACACCTAGTATATAACTCATTGGTTGTTCTGTATCTGATATCTGTGTAGAAATTTGGGGGAAAGCAAACAAGACATCTATAAACTCTTTATACTACAGAAACAAGCAAGAATAATAATGACGGGAAGTAAAAATAGGGACCCTTCTACACCACTGTTTGTAGAGCGGAAAATAATAAATTAAAAGACTTAATAGATCATTCCATTTCAAAACTAATGTATAAAGCACATTTCGGAAGTCTGCCATATAACATACAAAAAAAGTTAGAAAAAAAGAGCAATTACAACCTACAAGGACATGAGATTTTAAAAACTAACACATTTAAAAGAAACATGAAGGAAAAATACAACTCAATTATTATATTTCAAAAAAACTGTGAAAAAAACAAATTCTCGGACGGACGGATGGATAGATCCACAAAATTTTTGTTTTTCAATAGTCCAATAAAAGTTTGTCTCAAATAATGGGCTCCATCAAATCTAAAGAATATTTCAGAAAAGCAGAATTTATCTGTTTCTCAGGGCAGAGAGGTGTTCTGAAACCAACGCTTACCGTGTTATAGTGGAGTAATACGATGCAACAGGCAGTATTCTGTTCACCAGCTCCTTTACGGACATGTCCAGCGTAGTATCAACAATAAAAGAGCGGTTCTGCCTCCCCAGAACGGGCTGAGCAGTGATGTCTCGCCCATCAACTCCAATCAGAACAAACAGTAGATCCTCCACCAGAGCTTGCTCTTGGGTTGCCAGAGGCAGTGTACCTGACCACACAGTGACATCCAGAAAAATGACTCTAAATTGAAACATGAAGCAGAGGTAAGACAGAATCATACTCTTACCGACAGCTACAGTCGGCTCTCCCGCTACAGGGAGACTTGTGATGAAGTCGCCTATGAGGGCTGGACGGTCGAACACCCAGTTAGGGAACACTGGATTTAGATGGGTGGGATTCTTCTTGTTATGTTTGTCCCTCAACATCTTCCTCGTGACTTCAGCAGGCTGCAGAAACAATGATGAGCAAAACCAGTATTTACCAAACTATGGATTTATTTGAAAAAGATAGAAAGAAAATTGAATATTTAATCTTTTTTCTATGTACATATGTATTTATCTTAAGCCACTGTAGTAAAAGTAAAAACTCTTCACCAGTGGGGCATTGGAGGTGGCCGTCACATTACCAAGCTTCTTCCGAAGCTCGTCCAACTCCTGCATGGACATCTTGGCACTCGACTGTGGAAGAGTGTAGCTGGTAGTTGTTGTTGAGTTTGTGTTTCCTGACGACTCTGATCTTTCTTTGGCATTCTGTTGCAAAAACTGAAGTGTCTAAAAAGGGGAAAAAGATTTTTAAAAAGACCTTATTTATTAGAGTCCCACTCTGATTATCTTTTGATCTATTGTAAAAGCGTTCCCAGTGGTATATTAATTACGATTATATCTTTTTTAACAACAAAAAAAAAAAAACCCTGATTCATTTTCTAGGACATAGTTTCTGCAGAGCGGCAGGAGTTCATTAAAAATTCACCTCTAAGTTGTGCGTGGGACCACTGGCAAAAAACAACCCCACCCCCATTTCTTTTTGTTACGACAAAGAGTTGAGCTTTCAGGAAAACTTAAATTCAGAAAATTACACTAAGATGGATCAAATTTTACAGTAAGTTTAAGAAGAATGTCACAGGAAAAAATTGGTTTGTTTCAAAAAGCTACAATCTCAGCTTGTTTATCTCTTATTCAAATTTTTAAAACATAAGAGCCCTTTGTTTGTCAAGGAGACTCACACGGCATGTTATGATGTGTTAGATGAAATAATCACTTCCACCTGTTACAAATATCAGTGTCTGTAAGCTTTGGCAGCACTACAGCATAAAAATAAACTATACATTACCTCTTTATCCTCACAGAGTTTGGAAAGCAGATACACTAGAGGGTCAAGGTTTCGAACATTTTTAGACTTGAGTTCTTCGTATTTCTTTAAGAAGTCCTCTGGTGTTTTAGAAAATTCTGCTAATTTGACCTGAGAGATGAAAGAGGAGAAATCAAACAATCATGACGCAAACATTACAAAACATGCACAATAAAACAACTACTACTCCTCTCTAAACCTTTGTTTTAGTGCAGCTTTGTTTAAATATAGATATTTTAGGGATGTATTTTGTTTTCTTATACCCCTTGGGGCTTTTTTTGATTGCTGTAAAAAGAAAAACATGATTAGATTGATATTACTTTATAACTTACTATTTTAAATATAGCATGCCTAAGTGACTGACCCACCTTGGCACTGTGAGCAGACACTGTGGTGGTAATGTACGGTGTCCTGTGCTTCTGCAGTAGATCTATGTAACCTTCTGCCCCATCACCTCCGCGCAGGTGCAGCAGGCTGAGCAGCTCGTTCACGTCGTGGTGGATCCTGAACTCACTCATGACTCAGTCAGCTGTCAGGAAGGCTTAATCATGTTGGAGCAGAGAGGAAAGCATCTTAGCTTCAGCGAAAAGCATCTGAGCTGCTCGTTCACACCGACAAACATCACCTATAGATTACTTAAGAGGTAAAATTATGATAATTCTTCAACATGTAGAAATATTGTTATTTAGTCTCTCTTTACTCTGATGCTGATAAAAATGTTTACCAGCAGGCTAACTAGCCAGCAAACTGCAGATGCTAAATGGTATGCTAGCTAATCCAAAACGCACGTGCGTAATTCATTTATATATGTGGATTTCGATCATTTATTGATATACCATGTCACGGTTTACATTAAACATTTATACAATTTCTGTACCTGCAGGAGTCGTAAAACCCAACTCAACAACGTTCACTGAAGCAGCCAGGTACCAAAGGCGCCCACTCTTGCTCAAATTCTTCTTCGTTTATTACGGTACGACGGCAGGGCGTTAGTCTGCCCCCTACAGGCTGGTGATGGGTATCCAAAAGTTGTTGATTTCTTTTTTCTTTAATAACATATAAATAGAATAGAATAGAATAGATAAATTGTAAAACAGACTCAAAGTCCAAATAATAAGACTATAGAAACAAACAGAAATTCATACATAAAAGGTATAATAATTATACATATAGAATTTCTGAGACATAAACATTTTTTTTAAATTTAAACACAAATAATATAAATTAAAAACTGAAGGACTTAAAAATGCATCTATACCAGAACCCCAGAATGGAAACAGATATTTAAGAATACGGTGCTTTGTATTGGTGAGAGCTAAAATAATTTCATTCTCTAAGGCATTGAGACATCGTATAAAACCATAATTAAAATGTTTTCAAAAGAGCCTAGAGAGTGTGAACACCAGCACCAACAAACAACTCATTAGCACTGCACCACTGTGGTCTTTTTTAAATAAAATCCTTAGGGCATCAATAAAAGCAACTTGTAACTTTTGCATGCTAGATGCCCTATAGTCAATCCACAGATGTGGCATGTACAAAGCAGTGCAGTAAGATTTGAATAAAATAATTTTAGCATTTGAGCATATTTGAGAACATTGTCAACATCATCAGTGATTAATAAATATTAAAGTGCAATTTAAATGTTTAGAAAACTTACTGCTGGTTGTGGCTGTGGGCCAAAGGCTGTTGCTGATGATCCAATCTCAATTGTCTGGTTAGCCATTAGAAATTGGGACATGCCTTGAACCAGTATAAAAACAAGGGCGACAACTCTGGCACAAATCAGTTCAGAGATTGAGCAAAATCCAGCTTTTATTTTGGTAGGCCACTTCCGCTTATCGACAAGTTAATTTGCATATAAACTAAATATTTAGCTCCAAACCTAATATTTAGTTTGGAGCTAAATATTTAGTTTATATGCAAATTAACGTATTAAATATTTAGCTCCAAGCTAAATATTTAGCTAAAAATTCTAAATATTTAGCTCTAATCTAAACATTTAAATTAGACTTTAATATTTTTCAATCAAACAAAGATTTAGTTACAAAACTTAAATATATATATATTTTGTAAACTAAATATTTAGGTCAGATCTAAAGATTTAGTTTGCAAACTAAATATATAATTATAAAATAAATACTTAACATAAAATTAAACATTTAGTTTGCAAACTATTTAATTATTATTAAATATATATAAACATATTTTTACAAATTTATTATTTTATTTATTATTTATTTACCAAGATATATATTTAAGTTTTGTAACTAAATCTTTGTTTGATTAATAAATATTAAAGTGAAATTTAAATGTTTATAAAACTTACTGCAGGTTGTGGCTGTGGGCCAATGGCTGTTGCTGATGATCCAATCTCAAATGACTGGATAGCCGTTAGAAAAACTCATCCAATGTTTTTGGCCAGAAGGTGAGACATTCCTTGAATCAGTATCAAAACATGGGCGACAACTCTGGCACAAATCAGTTCAGAGATCGAGCAAAATCCAGCTTTTGGGAGGGGGATCAGGGAGGGGTCGGGGGGTCTTAAAGGACCTCGGCCACTGTTAGAGACCGGCGTCTGTTACAACTAACACCTGTTAGACCGGGCTTTTATTAGAGACCGGCGTCTATTAGAGAACGGCCATTATTGGAAGATATACGGTACACGAATTAAAGGTGAAAAAGCACATTTGGAAAACAAAACCTCTCCTTTTTCCTCATAAAACAGGCAAAATAACTACAAATATTGCTGTTAAAATTTACTACACCGATTTTCACCAAGTCCTGGAGGATTGATTCTTCACGCTGCGCATGCGTGTTAGTTTATTTATCAAAATAAAATAAAATAGAACGTTTAGGAATTTTATTGATCCAATAATGTAAAAATTATCTTGATGGCTCTGTTGAAAATTTGATAAAATAGATTAAAAAAACAGCGATCTCCATCCGCATTTTATTGTTTTCAGGCTTCAACAGGCGATCGTGTAAACAATGCTGCAGAGGGTCGTTTTAAAACCAGAAGTGGTGGAAAAACAGCCTAGAAAGACGTAGCAGACGTAAGACTTCACTTTCATTCAGTGTAAAATAAAAACATGTCTGCTGAAATTAGTTGATAATAAGAGGATAACGAAACCAAAACGGCTAAGCTAACATGGAGCTAAAGTATGCTAACTGGCAGCTGAATATTGTGACAGTAAAAACAAAGAAAAAAAAAGAAAATTTTAAAAGTCAGTGAGATCAGAATACCTAATTATCTTTCAGTTTCTAATTTTTTTAAACTAGTGTTACGGTTAGCTTAGCAGTTTCAGTTATTTCCATCCATTTTCTCAACCTGCTATCCCCACGGTGCTGCCAGAGCCTGTGGTGGGTGTGGATGCCCCTCCTGTCCCGGGTTGCTGCCCGGCTAAGCAGGGATTCCCAATGCTAATATGCCACCGCTGACCGGTGTTGTGCCAAGGTAAGTTCCCCTTGCCAGAACGATGTCTTACACTGGGGAAACAAATTCTGGAAGGGGAAATGTATCTATGCACAACACCAGCACGGCAGGCAGTGACAGTGTGATAGTGGAACGGCAGCTGCACAGAGACAGGGATGCCTCTGCCGCCTGCTCAGGCGTTTTTATTTTCTTTAATCATTCTCTTATTCAGGTGTGTGGCATTGAGTCATAGGTTTTCTTGTAATCAATCCAGGCTGTGCACGGGTTGGTGTGTCGTGACCTGCAGTCTTGAGAGACTGTTCTGTCAACCAGGAGTTGTTGTTTAGCTCCTCTGGAATCTTTACCAATGCCCTTCTGTGCGTTGCTCATGTACCGATGTATTTTGGTTGTAATGATGCCTGACATGAGCTTCCATATTGTGGAGAGACAGGTTATTGGCTGGTAGTTGGATGGGACTGCACCCTTTGAGGGATCCTTCTGGATCAGGATGGTTTGCCCTTCCGTGTGATTGCCATCTCTTAGCAGCTGGTTCATTTGTGCTGCCAGGCGCTCATGGAGTGCAGTGAGTTTCTTAAGCCAGTATGCATGTATCATGTCAGGGCTCGGTGCTGTCCAGTTTTTCATACCTGAGGAAATTTCTTGGATGTCTGCCACTGTGATGGTTACTGGATTCTGTTCAGGGAGGTTGCTGTGCTCTTTTCTCAGAGAGACCAGCCATTGAGCATTGCTGTTATGTGCTGTCTCTTTCTCCAATATACTTTTCCAGTACTGTTCAGTTTCCAGCCTTGGTGGGTCTGACTGTTGTTTTGACCCTGTCACTGAGCGTACGCTTTCACAGGTTGAGTTGCGTACAGCCTGTATATCCGTCTGGCTTCATTGTCTCTTGTGTCCCTCGCTCAAAGCCAGGAGGAGCCTTTGTTTGGCAGTTTCCAGGGCCTCTGTCATCTGGCTCACTTCAATCCGGTCTGCCTTAATCTTAGCAACCGTTGCTTCCATGGTGTGGATTGTTTTCTCCAATGGTTGCTCTTATAGCCAATCATCTCAAGGATATCTGCTGCTGAAGTGTAAACCTGTTCATTGGTTTCTGTGATTGTTGTGATAGGAATTTCCCTCAATGCTTCATTCACAGTTCCAGGAGACTTTCAGGTTTCAAGGTGGCACTTCACTTAACTGTTGAAGTTGGTGTTGGGGTTTCCTGGTCTTCATTCTTTAAATAAAAGTGTAAAAATAAGGTGAGTAAAGTAGCAGTTAATAATTTTTTTGTAGAAAAAGTGGTGACACATACAGAACAGTAATATCTGATAAAAACCATAACAGGGGATAAGGACAATTCGACCAAAAAAGTTTTACTCACATCACAAGGATCATACCACTTTTCCATTTTCCTGGCTTTTCTAAAAGATAGGTTTTACATTGTAATCCATGACCTAATCTTAAGCATTACCAGCTCTTATGCTTTTATAAAAATGTTTTCAGGATCCCAAGACTTCAAAGAGTTTAAGCACCAAAAAAAAAAAAAAAAAAAAAATCAAAGAAAAAAAATGATAACAATAAATTTAGAATTTAAAACTTGACTGGTCACACATATGCCTACTTAAAACAGGCCTCCAACTCTTTAGAAATATTGTTTTCTTTTGTCTTTGAAGTTAAATTTTAAAAAAAATCTGGTTTTAACAACCTCTTGTTTGGTTTAAAAAAAACATTTTCTCACAGTGTAACATATAACATAAAATAAAATATAGTTAACTAATTGACTAACTGTGGCTAACTATTTCACCAGTGTAAATGTATTTTTTCAAGCACTTTTCATATGTTTTAAAATTAGCCAAAGCTTTTATCTGGTCATGGTGGGCATACTAAAACTCAGTGTTAAAATTGATTACTTTGTTCCTATTTAAACTATAGAATTACATAACTAAACACTTTGGATTGTTGAGCTATTACTGGCTCAGACAGGTCATCTGCTTTTGTTAGATTTTCACTGGCAACTTTTTTCTAATTTGAAAAATGATTTAAAAGTGAACTAAGAAAGGGTAAAAATAGTAACAATCACTCAAATATTTTCCTAAATGAATACCTTATTTACTTCAATCAATTTAAAAAATAAGTGAAAAAAGCGTATTTCACTGCAAAACAATTCTCAGTTTGACTTCGAAAATGTTGTGATAAAAAATAAACGATATGATACGGTATTCTAATTGCAAAAAGGCGCATTCAGAATCAGATGTATTGTCTCCACACACATGCAATTATTAGCATTTTAAAAAGTAAGACTGGAAACGAGATGTTTTAGTTTTTTTTTTTTTTTTGAGACATTCAAATATTGGATGAACATGTTGAAGCATGATAGTATCAGCACTTTTAAAAAACAAAATCGTTTTTTTAGTTGGTAATTGGTATTTTCTATGCTATCTTGTGGACTGTTCCATCATGCTTGATTGTTTGTCTTTTATTTTGAAAAGCTCTGACATAGCGGAAGTAAACAGTAATCACGTTATAATCCGGAAGAATTAAGTCTCTCTGACTAATGTTTGAACAGACAAGAATGACTAATTTATCTACAGGAGAAACGGTTGACCGCGATGCTGCAAATACTGTCCAGCAGCTAGGTGTTATATTTGTGTCTTAATCCGCTGCAGTGGAGGTGGATGCGGTCGAACGTGAGTAGCTACGCCCTGATGCCCGCCACCCCGCCACAGAAAAATAGTCCCACTCTGTTTACAAATCGGCCAAGACCGATTCTTGCTCCTCTGAGTGTCGTTAGCTCACCGTGCAGCCGTGTGTGTTGTTACTAAGACAGATTCGGAACCATGGCCGAACTGCATGTGGTAGAACCAAGCGGAAATGGTACCGTGGAGCAGCCGGAGCGCCGCGATGTCCGTGGCTCCATGCGCCTGGCATCGCCCACTCTCATGGTTCCGCCGCGGAGCAGCCAGCTGAGCCCCGGCGGCGTTTCCAGCGGCGGTGGCGGCAGCAGCGCGGGCGGTGGCAGGTCGGTGTTTGGGTTCCCAATGAAGAGCAACCCTAGTTCCCCGTCCGAACCAGCAGACAAACCGGGCTCACGCTGGGTTCGCCTGAACGTCGGTGGAACTTACTTCATCACAACCAAACAGACGCTATGCAGGGACCCCAAATCCTTCCTGTTCAGACTGTGTCAGGAAGACCCGGACCTGGACTCTGACAAAGTGAGAATTTATATGTTTTAATCCCACAATAGTCCTTTTACAAATGACAACAGAAATGTCAGAATACATCCACTTATTCCTTTAAAGAATTGTTGTTGTTACTGTTGTAATTTAGAATTAAAATTGATTTTTTTTAATTCTCTTTTAAACCAATATGTAGTTTAGCTCTGCTATATGTGCCTGATTTGGTACAAAAATGAGATAATCAAGTCAAACATTTAAGTTTCTTTTCTTTTTTTTTTTACTTTACATAGATTTACATATAAAGTTCTACTCTAATCATTAGTGATCTTTTATTTTATGATTATGACGTTTAGCCCAAATCAAAAACATCTGTATCATTTCCTAGGAAATAGTTTCTGCAGAACCACAGGAGTTCATTAGAAATTCACCTCTGTGTTGTAGGCGGGGCCTACAGTAAGCCCGCCCCCATTTCCCGTCACCCACATGTTTACATATCGGAGCAAACAGTACAGTTTTGAGCCAGATGTCAGTTTAGACGAGGAAAACGAAGACGTTAGCGGATCTGGTTGCCTACAAGTTAAAGGATCAGAATTGAGCAGAGCAGAGAGCTTGTGGCCCACCCAGTTTATTTTCTACGCCACAAATAAGTTCTTTTTTAAACTTCAATTTTTCTTCTGCTCCTGGTCCAGCACAATTTGGATTGAAAAAATACTCAGTAATGTAATTTTAAGGTTAATTTCCTTTATATGTATTCCTTTATACTATGAGAAAAATGCCACAACAACATGTTAAAAACACAATTTTTATCAAAGTGGGTCTTTTTAAAAGAAGTTCCAACATTTAAAAATCACCTTTTTCACAATCACATATTGTTAGTAGAAACAAATTTATTTTCTTTAGTGTTTAGGTGAGCCCATAAGCCTATTGGTAGGGCACACTTGATCTTCCACAACCACTGTTTTAAGATAACATCATCATTCATCTGTCAAACTTTTCCAACCTTTGGAGAACATTTTACAATTGTCTGAGCTTTTTAACATTGTAAATATCAGTTTAGTACAATTACGTAAGCATTTTATGGCAGCTTCTTGGGTAAAAATACCAAACAATGTTGCTTATATTCCAGGACGAGACGGGAGCCTACCTTATAGACAGGGACCCCACATACTTTGGCCCCATCCTGAACTACCTTCGACACGGAAAACTGATCATGGACAAGAACCTGGCAGAAGAAGGTAACGGCTGCAGGGTGTGACGCATGATTGCATTTACTGGTAAGCACTGTAAGGGTTGCAACAGATGTTTTGTGCTTCAGGCGTTCTTGAAGAAGCTGAGTTCTACAACATTGCCTCCCTGGTGAGGATGGTGAAGGAGAGGATACGGGACAACGAGAACCGAACATCTCAGGTACAAAGATAGAAACCAATTATCTCATCAGTCTCTGCATAAGTGTAGATTTAAATTAAATGAGCATTCTAAAAATGTGTGATGAGTGTTGTTAGCAGGTTTCTCTCTTGCCTTCCTCAGGGTCCTGTGAAGCATGTGTACAGAGTACTGCAGTGCCAGGAAGAGGAGCTCACACAGATGGTTTCCACCATGTCAGATGGTTGGAAGTTTGAGCAGGTGCACATGCAATGCTTTGTCAATACTTTTTTGATGACGTCTGAGCAGAAATCACACTGTTAACCTTCCACTCAAATTGGCTGATCTAAATTTTTTGCACTTTAGTCCGTTTGATTACAGCTCAGCAAAAAGAAAGACAAGATTAAGCCATTTCAGCCCAATATCTGGCAATTAGTAGGATAAAACGTAAAATTTTCAACCTTTGAAATCTTGGTTCTCACCTTTTAGTCAGTAGTTCAAACAAAATAAATCTTTTAAATGCATGTTTTACTGCGTACATATACAGACCCTTTCCAAAAAATGGAAATATCATGGAAAAGTGTATTAATTTCTAGAATTCCATTCAAAAAATTAAACTTAAAATATGGATTTAGGGCCCACTGTTTAATTGATATCAAGTACTTATTTATTTTTACATAAATTGGGGAACCAGCTCATAAAACCCACAAAAACAGGATTTTAGGAGATTAGAATACTGTGGAGAAATCTGAGAATTCAGTGAAAGTTTCATTTTTTAAAAATAGAATTACTGAATTGAATATACTTTTCCATGGTATTCTATTGGTTTGGAAAGGGTCTGTAGAGAATGTAGCCCTGCTTTTTAATCAATATCATCATTTAAAAAGTTCAGGTCATTGAGAGCATCAGGGTACAGAATTTCTGTGTCTGAAAGAGTAAAACATTTGTTTTAACAAACCTGGATGTGATGAACTAACTCGTGTCTTCTTATTTCCTTCATCTCCAGCTCATCAGTATTGGATCATCGTATAATTATGGTAATGAGGACCAGGCTGAGTTTCTCTGTGTGGTTTCCCGGGAACTTAACAACTCCACCAACGGGATTGTCATCGAGCCCACCGAGAAGGCTAAGGTAGAGATTTCTGAATCCAGCTTTAGTCAGCCCTCCACAATCCTTTATTTTATTTACACTTTAATAATGTTGAGTTAGATTTTTGTCTGTGGTTCAAACCAACTAGTTATTAGAGTTTGTGAAAATGTTTGCAAGATGATGATCAGCTAAGGTCTCAATAACAATTAGTTTTACTCTGAAAAAACAAAATCTTATCCAAATATTTGTTACTTTTTTTTTTGCCCAGTAATTTTAATTGTTCTTTTTTTTTTTAAAGATGATCGATGACTAAAACGAAAAGCAATCAGTCTTTTAATTTAAAAAACATGATCTTAAATATGAGTAAAGTTGATTTGACGTCCCCTTTTGTCCATTTTTCTGACAGATCCTTCAAGAACGAGGTTCGCGGATGTGAAGGAACCCCATCAGCAACAACCTGAGCACATCCTCCAGTTTCCATCCACCAGCTTCAGTGAACATCTCCATCGTCAGTTTGCTCCCTTCTCCTCTGGTTTCCACAGCAGAGGCTTTTCAACATATCCTCTTCCTTATTCGTGCAGCACGACGGTCACTTGTCTTCCCTCGTGTTTTTCTCTTCTGCTTTGAAGAGATGATAAGTGAGTTCCTCGTAGCAGTTTTTTCTGCTGTTAGAGAAGTGCAGGCTGAGATGCTGAGCACGGATGACCGCCCAGCACACAGCCTGCATTCAGCCATCATCTTCATTCTGACCTTCCTGTCTTCACGACGGATACTTTATTTCAAATCTGGCTCGGTTTAGCAGGAACCTCCTTATGACTCTGAAAAGACAAAAAGGAGTTTTATTTTTGAAAAAGTGATGTAACTTGTCACCTGAAGCAAACAGAGGAAGGGGTGGTCAAGGATGAAGAGGACTTGGGGATGCTAGATCTTCAGCTTTGTAACCGTTCCCTGCTTTCCTGAGTTTTTCAAAACTCCAAAAATGAGCCACAACATCCAAGCAGTCCAGTTTCTGTTTCCAAGAGAATCTTTGATATTTTCACCCACAAAACTAAACATAAAAAAACATGGCAGACTTCACGCCATTCGTATAAAACTTTTTAAGGCATGTGAGGATCTATATAAAATCTATATAGGCAACATGATAAACTGAATGCAAATGGTGTAATTAATCATTTCTGTATCATAGTTGTTACACACCTATTGTGAGTGAATTTATTTAAACAGAAGAAAACAAATCAGATATGTACCTGAACGAGCACCTGTGGAACACAGGTGTGAGTCGCGTTTGCAGTGCCTCTGCTCTCCACTGTATAACTGAAATATCACATTTTCAGCTGCACGTTTTCTGTAGTGTTGAAAAAAAAATATTTTACAGTTTATCCAGTGTCCTACATATCTTAAAATTGTAATGAGAAGTAAAGAAAAGAGTCATCATTGAAATTAGGTTGATAATGCCTCATTCGCCATTCTTTCCCAGATGTGCTGTTTTGTATTGATATCAACACCCAGATATCATCTCACATTCTGCAGAACCTGTAGCAACCTTTGCAAAAGCTAAGCTGCTGCTCATGTAATACCAGAGCCTTCATTAAAACGCAAATGAACAAGTCGTCAGTGAACGTGCCAGATGAGAAGCGTCCAGCTTCCTTTCAATTCAGGCGTAGTGTTCAACTTCCTGTCAGCAGATCTGGAACAACCTGAGGATAAAACGTGTCCATACATTTATTGAGCTTTTTAGCCACGCTAGATTAATGTAAAAGCCCCCAAGTTTCATAGCTACTGCTGGAAATTTTTAATAAAAAACAGAGAGTAAGCTAAATATTAGTTATAAAGTGGACAAATAAATGCACACAGTGTTGAGTTTTATTGAAGTGGCTGCTAGAAAAATAAATGACTTTAAAGGCTGCAAAAGGTAGAAATATTTCCTAACGTTTCTTATAATTTTCCAAATTTGGATCTCAGTTTCCTTTTTTTTTGTTAATTCAAAAGACCATAAAACAACATTTGCACATTTTTACATTTAGACTGTGTTGATTGAGCTATTCTGTACATTTGTTTTTATCAGATCACTATTTTATCACGGTAGGGAGTAACAGGGATTTTAACATTTGACCCATCAACAGGTGGATGGTTCACCTCCTTAGCTACAGTCAAGTCTTCTTTTAAGTAAATATATAAAAATGCATTGACTGTGCTTTGCATAAGTAAAAAAATCTGAAAGAACATACTCAAATGCCATTTAAAACCCCTACATTTTTATTTACAATTTAAACATTTAATTTACAATTAATTGGTGTCATAAAAAGTCAGCAATTAACCTAAAATTTGAATGTCTTAAAACTTTATAGATTTTTCTCTCTGAAATATGCTGAAAAATTGCTGAAGGTTTGCATTATTTAGACTTTGATTTCATTTAACAGTTTGACTGCAATCACAATAAAGTATCTATGAAGAACAACAAATGCATATCAAAGGTTTTACAGAATAATCTACATTTACAGAAATATAAAATGTGTATATAATACATGTATACATTTGAATTGCTAAATGCAAGTGCCTCTGAATATGTGTTGATTTTGCAAAACACACTCCAAACATTCCCTAAGTTTCAGTCACCAAAGTGTGTTGTGTCAAAGGTACGACAAAAAAATGTCAATTTATTATTTTTTTTCCCTGACAAAGACACTTGTCACAATTTATCAGGCATTTGAATTATTATTATTTTAGACAACACCGCAAGAATAAAACAAACAAGACACGGAAGCCGGGGTTTTGAAATTTTAGCTCCTGCTAAATAGTAACCGGGTTTTGTCTCTGTGGTGGAGAAAAAGAATAGGCTGAAATTCCCAAGTTTTTGTCGTCTTTTAAACCCATCGCACATTTGTGACTCTGATTAGAGAAGATGGAAAAAAATCTTTGAAAATTCAGTGTGTTTTACACAACTTGTGTATATTCGGAGGGTTGTGCATGTGTATTCACCAATTTGTAAGTGCGTTTAGAATTACTTACAATTAAAATCCGTTTTTCATTTTTGTAAATGCTGATGTTTTTGTGACTCCACAGATTTTTAGTCTTTGCAGACCTTTAGAAATTTGTGTTAGACATTTGTAAACTTGATTGCATTTGCCAACCATTGAAAACACATCTGCCAAATGTATGATTAGATTTTATCTCTATAAATAATGGCATCAATCACTTGAGTGTAAAAGAATATTTCAAACAGTTCTCTCTTTTTTGCACCATTTAGTTGTTTCTTCACTCCTTTTGTTTCCCCCTTCACATCCTCCTTTATACTGTGTGAACACTTGTCAGTGACCACTCAAGAGAACAGTGACTCTTGGTTAGGATCAATCCGACCAATTAGAAGCCCTCTACCAACTGAGCCATGGTTTGTATAAAAACTACAACAGCCCTTTTGTGTTTATCATGGTCTCTAGTCTAAGAAATCAAAACTTGATGTTTTTTTTCTTTGATGTACTTTTCCCCACTTGAGTGCGTTGTGTATTTATATCTGCTAATCACAGCAGGCTGTGTGTGGTCTATTCATTTTGTTGAGAGCACTTTTTCTTTCCTTGGTTTTCTCGCTCTTGCAAAACACCTTGCATATTGTTTTTTTTAGTTCTTGTCCGGTGTTGTGCCTTTTAACCTTTGTTGTGCTGAGAATTATTTCCCTTAAAAAAAGCCAGGAAGCTCCTCTCCGGTGTTGTTGCTTGATCTCTATTGTAATGATTGAGTAAAAGACGAGCCGAAAAGGAAAAAACATCGCTCCTTTCATAGTTTTGCTTTCATCCACTAACTTATCACTTGAAAATGACTTGCTTCTATTCTGCCATTTTTTAACCCACATTTCATTTTATTTTTTCAAGAGATTAAGATGAGTTTCTATATCTGATGTAAAATACTGTCAGTGATTGGTTTGGATTATCGTAGTTTAAAAAAAAATTACCACACAAGTCAGTTGAAAGAAAACATTAAAGCTTATTCCAGCTTTTTTTGATCTTTTCTCAGTAGTTATCTTGTATTATTTTCTTAAGACATTAATACTTCTAAGCACTTCTAAATATATAATTTTGGTGTAAGAACACATTTTCCATATGCAATTTGAACAACATTTTAATTGTGTATGTATTACGTGTCCTTTTAATATTGGTTAATTTGTTCAGTGGTTCCCAACCTTAACATGAGGAAATGAACCATTTCGAGTTTCTTTGAAAGTGGGTGACTGTTATAAAAGAAGGTGTTTAAACAACAAAACTTTATTGGACTTAGTTTATTGTAGGTTTTGTACCCTGAGTAGGTTGTAACATTTTAAATTGATGTTTAATAAGACTCCAAAACATAGAATATTGACATCAAAGTGTTAGCATCCCATTCTAAATCTGCTCAATATTTTGTTTTTCTCTGGACGGAGAGCATTGAAACTTGTATTAATAATATCAAGACATTGACTTTACCTGCTAGATATTAAGAATATCTGTATTTTTAAGATAAAGCTACCTGATAAATAATATTGTTCAAAATTAGCATGCTGGTGTTGAAGCAAAAGTTCTGTTTCTTCTGAAAAAGAAACAGAACTTAATGTAATGTAAATTTAGGCACTGCTTTTTGTTTAACAAATATACAATGCAATAATGCTTTTTTACATGTGGTTCATAAAAGTAAAGGCACTTTTTCAACACAAAGCATAGCATGCTAGTTAGCTTTCATTTAGTTCAGAAATGTGTTGGTGCTAATATGTACGGTGGCCCTGAAGTTCAAATCACTTGACACAAAGACTTTTTAACTTCTATACCGTATCTGGGTCAAAACGGATCTATTTTTACCTTATACCCGTTTTATTTTTTAACAAGGGTCAATTTTGACCTGTACATAATATAAGGGTTAAAGATCACCACCACAAATAAAATAGTAAAACAAATAATGATAAAACAGCATTACATTTTACAAATGTCATGTTTTCTAAACTTGATGTGATTTGCACTTCAAGGCCACAGTAAATATGGCCTCAATTATAGCCAAAGACTGTTTGAGGAAATAAAAATTCTGACGTTACAACCAGCTTGTTTAACATATTGTTGAGGAAAGAGTTTGGAATCACTGACCTAAAGGAACATTATAAACATTTTATCTCAATGTTTGAGTCAAAGTATATGTAAAAAAAAGATTTTTAAGCAAAGGTTGCCAGACCTTGACTTGACTTTGTGCTACTCTGAACTGAAAGTCTCCAGATAATGTGC
This sequence comes from Adrianichthys oophorus, assembly GCA_036245035.1. Lineage (NCBI taxonomy): Eukaryota > Metazoa > Chordata > Actinopteri > Beloniformes > Adrianichthyidae > Adrianichthys > Adrianichthys oophorus. Next base: position 5,811,896 of record BSAI01000012.1, read on the forward strand.
AATGTTAACAAATCTGCAAAAAGTACATATCTGTTGTTTGGGCATGTGAATACATGAGAGCATGCTTTTGTCTAGAGATTATAAAGTGGTGTAATGGATTTTGTCTGACCTTTGTGTTTGTGCAAAGTGTACGTGATGTGTGGTTGGGTTGGGGTTTTCACAGTTGAAGGCATGGCCCTGTGGTGTGTAGATGTAGGTTTTATGTAGTTGGCTCTACAAATGGAGATACCCTCTACCCACGGTTCCTTCCTGTGTTTGTGTCTTTCTTTTGTCACTTTTCATCAAGAGCTAGCAATGATACAAACCTATCGAGCCAAACAGACTCCAGTCTCTCTTGCATCCAACTTTTGGTTTCTATAACCGTTATCAACTAGGAAATGCAAAAGGAAATAAAGATTTTTTTTAAAAAAGAATAGAAATATTTTATAAACCATTTCACCTGTTAACCTGTAAACACTTGCATGCCTTTGTGAACATGCACATCTGTAGGTCGTATTGAAAATGTCACTAACTTGCTTCGTGTTCATTTATCAGCAGTATTGATGTCAAATGTGAATAATCTCAAAGGAGATTGGGGAGAGATGCTTGAAAGCTAAAAAAAAAAAGCAAAAACATTTCAGTTGTTTGTTTCATCTTTTTATTTATTTTGTATATTTTAAATTTTGTCTACAAATGTTGTTTCTTTACATGTAACAAATTTTAACAAAACCCAGTCTGGTTTTTAATCATAAAATGTGTTTGTGTTTTGAATGTGGCTCTGTGTGTTTTTTGTCGATTCTCTAGCTGTGGGTGAACAGCATTAGACAAATGGAGAAATGCTTTATGTTTTAGCATATTTTAAAAAATACTTACGTTTTTTGGATACATTTACTAGTGAAGACAGACTTTTGTTTTTTAATTAATTCATACAAAGACATGAGCTGTCTGGTGACTAATATTGACAAATCAGTTAATTTTAGAGTTCAGTTCAGAAGCAGGACTTAAGTATCTCAGGAAAAATAACTTCCTTTACTAAAATACCACAAAATAAATGTTCCTCTATCCCAGACATCTGTGAACCAGCATAATAAGAGCTGGGTGCCATTTTTCAATTCCTGAATTAATTAAATTCAGATTGATGAGGTCTTGATCTGATTCAAATTTACATTGATTCCTTTTTGAAAATAAAACAATTTTTCCTCAACCAATTTAGCGTGCTTATAACAATAAGAGATCCCAAAACTAAAACTTTTCAAAAATTGCATTTATTAAAAAAAAGAAAGCAATGTAAAGTTTAAAAAAAAGTCTAACCGACAGCATTATAGATAAACCTTTGCTAACATGAATATTTAAGACAAAACAGAAGTAAAGAAAAAGACAGAACGTGAAAAGATGTGTTCAATGTTTCCAAAAAAGATAGTGATGAGTGAAAGAAACAGAACCCAGAAAAGACTGAAGAAGAATTCTGGACTTGAGTCTCACGTGCAGTGACCTGAGATTGTTTATTTAAACTTTAGGTCATCTTTGTTACAATCTGAATAATCTTGTTTTCTGTTTCCTTGACTGAAGTGTTGGCAATGCAGACGGAGTTAACACATAGAAGAGCACCCCCTACTGGTTGTTTCAGCAACCTCTCTTCATGGTGCCCTTCCAAAGCCAAAACATGATTCATTTATGTTGAAGATTTGAGACTTGGGGATGCACTGTGGTGTAGTTAGCATTCTCACCTCACAGCGAGGCAGCGCTGGTTCAAATCCCAGCTGGGTCCTTTTTGATGTTCTCGTGCATGTGTGGATTTCCTCTGACCACTCTGGTCTCCTCCCACAGATCTAAAACATGCTTCATAGGTTAAATGAGGATCTAAATTGCCCCTCAGGTGTGAATGGGATATAATGTGTGCCCCTGAAACAGACTTCACCCAACAGTAGCTGGGATAAGCTCCAGCGACCATGTTTAGAAGATTATAGATCTGATTTAGATTTTGAGAGACATTCAATTTAATCTGGACGTCAGAACAGAGGCCTTAGACTTGAGCTAATTTTTTAGAACTTGTGATCATCTCTGATGTAAAGAATGCCAATAAGCTCCTTCAAAATAACCATGAAGTAAGAATGAGTCAAAGAATTGCCAAAGATCTGGTATTTCTGCATAATAATTCCGTTTTAAACCGTTAGTCTGACGAGTTGTTCCGAACTGGGTAAGACAAGTTAATGGTGCTCATGTGTGTGAGGTTGTTGTCACTTAAGGGTGTAACATATTAACTTGAAACTATGCATAACATGTCCCGTTTACTTGCATTGTGTCAACATGACAGTTATCAACGTTTCCACTGACTTTCCCAGCTACAGCTGGGAAATCCAACGGTCTTACTGCTCAGAGCCTTTTCAAAGCTGATTTCTAGAGAGGTTTTAAAAAGGTGAGCTGCTACAATTAACAGATGGCGACCACCCAGATTTGGATATAAACAAAAAAAAATTCAAAAACTAGAGTAAAGAGTAGGAGTAGGGTAGGGTATATTTACCGGTTTTCACAGTCTGGTTGATTCTGCTAAAAACAGAGCCGGAACTATGGGGGGGACGTGGGGGGCAGCTGCTCCCAGCAAAAGCCAATATTAGTATCAGCAATATCAAATCATCATTACAGCATTAGTAACAGCACCTAAGCTGAAATAACTGCTTCTTTTATATTAGTAACAGTAACAACAGCAAATCTGTTTGAAATACATATTTTTGATCCTTGCAATTTGCAATGGCCTTTCACTCTGCTGTTCTAATTTGCCACCCTTCCAAAGACTTCTGCCCCCCTCATGCTCTCCATGAAAAATGTTCTAGCTTCTCAAAACAGGAACGATTTCTGCACAGAGAAGGAGGCTTGCAGATCCATGCATTGTTAAAAATAATAACAATAAATTGTACTTGTTAGGCACCTTTCTAGGAACTCAAGGTCACCAAAGATAAAAGCAAAAGTGTAAAAACACTTGTTATAACAGCAGAACAGATAAAATTGTTGCACTCCTAAATCTGTTCAGAACTATTTCCAATCAGTTTCAGGAAGCATTTTTTTGCTAATAGAAGCCACGCTACATCCTCGTTTAATGATCTGCAATAATGCCTGGGTATGTGGTGAGTGTCAAAACAGCCTCCACATAAAGAAGAGACTGGTTTTCCTTTAGTGCACTGCTTTAAGTACTACACAATCTGTGTCAAATGACCTTTTTCCATAGTTTGGAGTTAGTTGTTAAACAACCCAAACCACCACAGTCCAGGAAGCAATTTTAAGACGTTCCTTTTGAAACTGAAGTTACTGGAGTTCATTGGGGAGAATCAATGAGGTTTTCAAAGCTGACTTAAGAGCTTTTAACACTTGACCTGTGCAAGGGCGTGAACCTTAGTAAAAATGACTATAGCCCAGAAAGTGCATATTGAAGAACCAACCCCAATCTGTAAAGACAGGATTTTGGAACTTCTGTTCAAGAGAAAGAGATCAATTAGTCACATTTACTGAGAAACAGGAGAGGGTTTACATTTCCCTTTCCCATTTCTGACAGCTGGAAATCTCTGAGCCTGCAGTTTGTGAGGTGAAAGAAAAAACCGTTTGCACGCGTTTCCCATGGTTCACGTCAGATTCAAAACCCTGACACTCATCAAATAAACAGCACCTTCCTAAACCTAAATCTCCCTCTGAATACCTTAGGCAGTCATTGCAGATCAGTGCACCATGAAGCCAATAATCTTGAGCTAAACCAGGGGTCTGCAACTGCAGGCTCCAGAGACACTCGTTGCTCAATTACCCCTCCATTGTGGATCTCTGGCTGAAAACAAATCAAATTAAATCAAATTGAATTTGTATAACAATAAAATAACTGTTTCACATACTGAGAAAAGGCTAGTTTCTATTAATATTTATTTCGTTATAATGTCAAAAAAGAAATATAATTCATATCTATTATAAAAGTAACAATGTAATTAAAGCAAGGTGATATCAAATTTTTCTGAAGGGCAAAATAATACTTTGTGGCTCCAACTAGGTTTTTATCAATAAATCACAGGTCAAAAAGGTTATTTTACTGTTAAAGTCTCAATGATCAAATTGATCAAATCTACTAGGATTTTCTGAAGCTTCTTGGTCTCTCAAATCCATTCATTCCTGTTCAGCTCCTAACATCTGTCACAGCAGACACCCTAAAATGTGTGGAGTTTACTTGACTTTCCCATTTTTTCAACCAGTTTTTTCAATTTTGTTTGGATGAAAGAGTTTGATGAATGAAAAAATTTGTCACACAAAAGAATCTGTCCATCTGTCAGGACTCAGCCTTCCAGCTCCACCTCCAACCACCAGAGGGAGCCCTCTCCTGAATATTAACTCTCTCCACACTCTCCCCCACGTCACTTCAGCTGTTTTTCATCATCTCATCAATTCCACTCCTTATAAACCCCATCTGGACTTTTGCTCATTGCGAAGTATTGTTTTGTCCTGCATACAATTTCGAGCGTTATTTTCTTTGCTGTCTAGTGGTTTTAACCTTAGCCTGTTTACTTGTTTTCCTGTCTCGCTCCTTGTCCTTGACTCCTGCCTGGCCTTGTGCTCAATTTTTGTCTTTGCCCTTAACTTATCAAACATTCTGCCTGCATATGGATGCATATACCTCCGCCTCTTCCTCACAGAAAACTTCGCTAACACAGGATCCAGAAGATCCAGTAGAGACAGCTCCACCGCCTTACGCTTGCCACCGAAGCCATAATGGATCGTCTGACTAACATTCCAACATCTTCTGCAATGCCATCTCCATCCATGCCTTCCCCAGGAGTGCTTCCCGGACACTCTTCCGCCTCAGACATAACATCCGATTCACGTCTCGGTTTTGATGCAATGTGAGCTGTACCTCCACCAGCAGGCTCACCTTTATCCCACGGAGGAATCCAGAGTGTCCTTCCTGTGTTCTTTGCTCTCTGGGGAGGCATTGGAGTGGTTGTCTGCAGTCTGTACTGGAGGTTTGCTCCTTTTCCACTCATATGATGACTTCACTCAGCTATTACACACTGTTTTCCAACATACTGGAGAAGGAAAAGATCCTGGGGAGCAGCTCATGGACTTCAAACAGGGTAAAGAGACTGCTGCTGCCTATTCACTACATTTTAGGACCCCTCGCTGCTTAGACTGGACTCCTGAAGACGGTGTTTTGTAAAGGATTAAACATGGACCTCCAATGTGAGATTGTCTGCCGAGACGAGGACATGAATCTGGATCAGCTCATTTCGGTTACCTTTCGCCTGTACAATCTCTTGGGGACCCCGAAACCGAAGGACGCTAAAACTGCTCCATTGGTGCATGCTCACCACGAGCACGTCTTCTGGGGAACCTATGCAGCTGAGATCCACGCGTTTGACACTGGAGGAAGCAGGTGTATATGCAAAAACCTATGCCTCTATTGCGGATGCGCTGGCCATCTGCCAGCTTCCTTTCCCGATTGCCCGTCAATCAGGCAGCCCAGTGAGTGACTCTTCACTTACTTTTGACGTTCCTGTTTCCATTCAGCTAGCTAATAAGCTAGTCTCTACTACTGCTATGGTAGTGTTGCATCTCCAATAAAGTTACAACAGAAGATATAATAAGTGAAGATTAATAAAACTAGTATAATAAATTGAGTGTAATAGGAAATTCCCATTACAGTAGATTCAGGGGCTGCAGGAAATTTCATTGGTGTACCATTTGCTCGTGCTAATTCCATCCTTCTGCTTCCCTGTGATTCACGGGTGTTAGTGTCCGCTTTAGATGGCCGTCCTCTGGGCATCCAGACCTGTCTCCAAGTCATCACGCAATGTCAACATCAGGAGCAAGTCAGTTTTTTCGCCATTGGTTCTCCTCACTGTACCCTCATCTTAAGGCTACCATGGCTTGAGACCCACGACCCCACCATAATAAAGTCTCTCACATTCGATACACCAGTCTGCCGTTAACGCCAGCTGTCGGTCGCCCCGACATCTCAACCTAAGTGTCAACTAGCTCTTACCAAGCTGACCATGGAGGACCCTGTTGCCACCCTGCCTACCCAGTACAGGGATCTTGAGGAGGCTTTCAATAAGAAGCACGGCACTAGACTGCCTCCTCATGGTACACATGACTGTGCCATCAACCTCTTGCCAGGGGTTATGCCAGCTGAGGGACAGGTGTTCCCCTTATCTCAACCCGAGACCGAGGCCATGCAGGCCTACATTCAAAACTTGTGCAGGTTTTTTCTTCATCGAAAAGAAGGATGTTGGCCTCCGTCCCTGCATTGACTACCGTAACCTCAATGAGTTGACTGTCAAATACCGCTACCCCATACCTCTCTGTGACATCTCCACTCACCTCTCTCCTCAAGAGGGTGCCTAAGCATCTGCAATGGACCCAGAAAGCCTCAGCTTTCCAAACCCTCAAACAACGCTTCACTCACGCACCCATCCTGCACTATCCTGATCCCACTAGACCTTTCATTGTAGAGGTGGACGCTTTGAGTACCAGCATTGGGGCTGTCCTGTCCCAATGGCATGGTCAGCCTTCCAAAACCTTTCCCTGTGCTTTCTTTTCCAGGAAACTCGCTGATGCAGAAACAAACTATGACGTGGGGGATCGAGAACTACTGGCCACGAGAGAAGCTTTTATGGAGTGGAAACACTGGCTCGAGGGGGATTCTCATCCTTTCTTGGTGTTGACAGACCACAAGAACCTAGAGTATGTCAAGTTCGCAAAGAGACTAAGCCCACGCCAAGCCCATTGGTCTCTTTTCTTCTCCCACTTCCAGTTTCAGATCACCTTCCGACCTGGTCCTAAGAATGGCAAGGCAAACGCATTATCCCGCCTGCATGATGGGGACAGTGGAGATTGGAGTTCTGCTGAACCCGTGGTATCTGCCTCAATCATCCTGGCTCCCATCCAATCGGATGTCCACACAGAACTGGCGGAGATCAACCACCTCGACCCGCCTCCACTGTCTTGTCCTGTCAACCACATCTATGTGCCGCCGTCATCGTCAAGGGGTCTTACACCTAGTGCACGACACTCCAGCGGCAGTAGGTCACCCGGGTATGGCAGGTACTCAGTCTCTTGTGCAGAACTCCTTCTGGTGGCCCACCATGCAGGCAGATGTGGCACAGTTCATCACTGAGTATGTCCCATGTCAAACCACCAAGACCCCACGTCAGCTCCCCACCAGACTCCTACAACTTCTGCCCACACCACAACAGCCCTGGTCTCACGTAGCAGTGGAATTCATCACAGACTTGCCTCGCTCCAACGGTAACACCACCATACTCACCGTTATTGACCGTTTCTCAAAGGCTTCTTATCTGCTTCCCTTGTCCAAGCTACCCACCGCTGTGGAGACCGCAGAACACCTCATCATCCACATCATTCTGCACTACGGCATCCCTGAAGATGTCGTCTCGGATCGAGGTCCTCAGTTTACTTCACATGTCTGGCGGGAGCTATGCAAGGGGTTGGGCATCAATGTCAGCTTGACTTAAGGATACCATCCCCAGTCAAACGGTCAAGTGGAGAGACTCAACCAAGTGTTAAGAACAAGGAGGTAGGTGGAACCCAAGAGCAGACACACCTTTAAGGATGAGAAGTTTATGCTTTATTGAATCGGTGAATCGTGGAGCTGGATGACGGAGGCAGGCTGGCGAGATGACGGAGCAGGCAGGCAGGCAGGTGGGATGACGGAGCGGGCAGGCGGGATGACGGACCGGGCAGGCAGGCAGGATGACGGAGCGAGTGGGCAGGCAGGCAGAACGACACAAACGTCATAACGATCTGGCAGTGGCTGGTGGTTTGACGCTGCTTAAAAAGTCATGGTGATGAAGAACAAGTGGTGATGATCAGGAGCAGGTGTGGTAGCTTGATGAGGGAGAAGGAACGCCTCCAGGGCACAACACCAAGAAGTCATCCAGTTTCTGAGGTCTTAATGTTCTCAGTGTCAGGAGGACTGGAGCCAGTTCTTGGTTTGGGCCAAATACGCCCAAAATTCCCTAAAGAAAGCTGCCACTGCCCTGACTCCCTTCCAGTGTGTCTTAGGGGTCCAGCCTCCATTGTTTTCTTGGTCTGGAGGTCCCACGGAACTACCTATAGTGGATTATTAGTTCAACCGTTGTGAGGAGACCTGGGCAGCTGCGCATATCCAGCTACGGCATGCCATTCAGCGCTTCTAAGTGCAGGCTGATCATCATCGTCGTGCAGGCCCCGATCTACAACCTGGCCAGTGGGTTTGGCTGTCCACGCTGGATCTTCACTTGCGGCTGCTCTGCAGGAAACTCAATCCTAGGTTTGTGGGATCCTTCCAGATCGTTAAATGTGTCACCCCTGTATCCTTCTGTCTTGCCTTGCCTCCAGAGTACTGTATCGCTCCTACATTCCAAGTCTCCCTTCTCAAGCCCACTGTCACACCTGCACCTGGGGTGTCGCCCCATGGCTCTGTCAACACCACAGTGCCCCCTGTGTCCTTGCGTCTTGCCTTACCTCCAGAGCACCAGATTGCTCCTACATTCCACGTCTCCCTTCTCAAGCCCACTGTTACACCTGCGCCTGGGGTGTCGCCCCATGGCTCCGTTAACACCACAGTGCCCCTGTTGATCGTGAATGGCGAGTAGGCCTACCTAGTCAATAGACTCCTGGATTCCCGGTAGCGGGGAAGTCAGTTCTAATATCTGGTGGACTGTGGGGGGTATGACACTAAAGAATGTTCCTGGGTCTCCTCGGATGACATCCTTGACCCCTCCCTGATCCTGGACTTCCATCGCGACCACCCGGACCGACCTGCTCCTTGACCCTGTGCTCATTCGTTCCCGTCTCTCCACACTCTTCCCCACATCACTCCAACTTTTTTCCATCTCCTCATCAACTCCACTCCTTATAAACCCCATCTGGACTTTTGCTCATTGCGAAGTATTTTTTTTCCCTGCATACAATTTCAAGCGTTACTTTCTATGCTGTCTAGTGGTTTTGACCTTAGCCTGTTTACTCATTTTCCTGTCTCGCTCCTTGTCCTTGACTCCTGCCTGGCCTTGTGCTGGATTCTTTTCTTTGCCTTTACCTTATTAAACATTCTGCCTGCATATGAATCCTAATGCCACCTCTTCCTCACACCATCCTTGCCAGCAAGCTTGTGATCTACAGTCATAAACAACACAGCGCCGGCCTGAACCACTGAAAGCTGAAGGACAGGAATATGCAAAATCCAGAAAAGAAGTCAGAGCCAGGAAATAGGAAAAAAAACACGAAGTGAAAACTTCTGAGGAAAAAAGCTCAAAACAAACTTAAGAAGATTTTTTTTTAGACTTGATTACATGATGGAGTTTTAAGAAACCCAAAGAGCAACATTTAGGATTAGACTTCTAAAGATCAGCCACATGCATCAGTCTCCCCTTCACCCTTTTGATCCTGGACCAATCTTGATGAATACTGAGCACTGCAGACCAGTAGGACTCCAAGAACTGCAGGCTTGGAGATGCACTTGCCTGGCTGTCTTGTCATAAGATTTGGACTCAAATTCTTACATTTCTGCAATTTTCTAGCTTCTAAAAAAAGAACAAAATGTTTCTGTCTCATTCACTTTCAGGTGCCATGATGAAGAGATGACCTGAATTTCAATAGCATCTTCTGAGGCCCATCCCAAAGGAGCTTGTTCTTATAGATCTTATAGAGTTTTGTTGTGCATGTAACAAGTCACAATTACAATAAAATATATTCTTTATACTTTAAATGGCTTATTTTAGTTAAGTCTTCTTCTTGCCCTTGTGACATCATTGTGTCAGGTATTCAGACTTCTTTATGATGTCTTTCAGCCATCTTTTAAATGGATTATTCTTAAAAGGATTTATGTTCTTTTGGTCTGGCGTGTTTTTTGCTATGAGGCCTTAGCTTTTATACAAAACACTCAAGATTAGAATTAAAAGTATTGATACAATGCAGAATAAGAATGAAACGTGTAAAAGTGCAGGCAGAAGTATACAGTAGAGATTAGAGAATTTCCTATGTATCAGCAACTGACGTCTGTGTCACTGCTTTGTGTCCTCAGTCAGAGAGGAGTCTGTGTGTTAGCAGCTGTGAAGGTAATGAGTTCATTCATGCTGAATATGACGCTTCATCGCTTCACTAAAAAGCCATAAACTTACTTTTTCTCTCAGAGATTGTGGTGATAAAATGAGCAGACATTGGTCTCATACAGACGAACCCTCTTTTTCAGCTTTTCAGCCCACAAGTACTTTTTAAAAATAAAATCCTCCAGACTTCAGAACTGGTCCATAGCTTTAAATGTATGACTGGGAGCAGGCACTCAAACCAAAATCAGAGGCAAATTTTGAGACAGATCAATAAAAATGTCAATAACTTGCAGACATTAGAAAAAAACAGGCCAGAAACAAAATCAAGTTCAATGAAAAGAAAAGCTGATCAAATTTAGAACTTTAACTTACTTACTGTGAGATGCAAATTGATGATCACTTATAGGCAGTCATCAGTGGAGCATAGAAACAGATGTGGACAAAAGTATTTGTTTATCTCTGTTATTCAAAAACTAAAGAAAAACGAAAAATTACAAGCAACATTTCTTGAAAATATCAAAAACATTTTTTTAACTATGAGTTGCAGCAGCCAAAAAAATACATAGTAGAGAAGAAAAAAATCACATGTACTGTAAGTAGCACCTGAGTATCCGTTGCAGCAAACTATGCAAAAGAAAAAAAAATGGACTTCTACTTAAAAAAAATACAGTAAACCTTTTCTAGAGGTTAGAAAAATATGATGTTTTTTTTAATAAAAAAAAATTACAACAAAAAACCTCATCTAATGTGCCAAAGTTAAGTTTGTGAAGACTTTTAAAGACAAACGCAATAACAAAATAGGGCTGCACGGTGGCGCAGTGGTTAGCGTTCTTGCCTCACAGCAAGAAGGTCCCCGGTTCCAATCCCATTTGGGGGACTTGAAACAGTGTCATCAATGGGGGACCTTTCTGTGTGGAGTTTGCATGTTCTCCCCGTCCATGTGTGGATTTTCTCCAGGGACTCCGGCTTCCTCCCATCATCCAAAAACATGCTTCATAGGTTAATTGGTCACTCTAAACTGTCCCTAGGTGTGAGTGTGCATGGGTGTGTGACTGTGACCCTGCAACAAACTGGCGACCTGTCCAAGGGCCTCCTTTGCCTTCGCCCATGAGTGACCGGGTTAGGCTCCGGCAGCCCCGTGACCCCAAAAGGGACTAAACGTATAGAAGATGAATGAATGAACAATGATAAAACAAACACATGGAGGACTTTTGTTTTTTCCCAATAAACATACATTTAGGAATATTTTACAGCAAAAATAGCTCAATGCTGTTGAAACAAGAGGAAACACTGGCATATATTTCTAAAATTGTTCATCATCATGTTAAAGTCCCACTCCGATCACCTTTTGATCTATTTCCATAACTTTCCCAGTGGTCTTTTAATTATCATTATGCCATTTAAAGCAAAAAAAATCTGTTGTCTTCCTCATGAGAGTTAAAGTTTAATAGAAATTCTTTAGAATTTCACCTCTGAGTTGTGGGTGGGACTCCTGGTGCGGAGTGAGCCCACCCCCACTTTCCATCATCAATCTGTTCTTGCACTCTCCTGCTAGCTTACAACCCCTAACACCCCAAGTTAAAATTAGCATTGTAAAAAAAAGGCGAGCAATGTCAGAATGTCAGAGTTATCCAGCCACACAATTTTGATCCAGATTCTAGTTCATACGGGAAAACAAAGATGAACATGGGTCTATTTGTGTGCAAGTGGAAGCATCAGATTGGAGCGGAGCAGGGAGCTTTTGCCTGCCCATCGTATTTTATACATCACAAACGCCATTTTTTCATCAAGTCCTGTTGCACAACTGGAAAACAAAAACTCAGAAACACAAATTTAAGCTTAAATTTTTTTCATGAGAAAAATGCTACAAGAATATGTTAAAAAAAAAAAAAAATCAGAGTGGATCCTAAAGTTTAGCAGATGTTTAGATAAAAAAGAAACATACACTTCGATGCTAAAAGCACTGTTTAAACAGTTTAAATATATAAATACTTTTTTTAAAAAACAAACTTCTTTGTGAAGTAGAGGCATAAGACAAAAGATATAAGAAAACACTACATATTACTGTGCAACTCGCATATCAATAATCAACATCTATTGTCCAGAAATCTATATTATCTTATTAAAATAAAATTAGTAGGAAAAAACTATGTAGTTAATCTAACAGAGGAAATGATCTTACAACTTTCACATTGTTTTGTAATATAATTAAATGTCCAGATGAAATAAATTAAAATACGGTTTCGAATTCGACTATTTACATTTGTGAATGTGGATTTTCCTGAAAATAATTTAAAAAAATTATGAAAAAAAAAATTTGTACAAACGATGTGATTCCCAGTATACTTCTGCTTTTGTAGTGATAGGAACATCGTGTTCATCAACTCCACATCCGCCTTCCGCGCGGCGGGGCGGCGGCCTCGCGAGCTGACAGAACGACGTCTGCATCCTCCACTCCCCCTGTCTCCGCCCACGGCGGACGCTGATGGTCCGCGACGAGCAGATCTCCCAGCAGTTGACGGGAAGCAGCCGCTCCGTCCGGCTGGAGCTTTGTGCACGCGGGGGCCTGGACTGCCGACGCAGCTAAGGTGAAGGTGAGGAAGAGCTCGGCGCGCTCGCGGCTCGACCCGTGAGCCTTTGCGGTGACAGAACAGTTTGGAGTTTCAGATGTGCCGGAGCATCCGCTTTGCTCTCGTGAACGAGCAGGAATAATGACGAGTTTGGAAATATTTTTAGACAGATTAAGTCTGATGTTGGACGGCGCGCACTGCCTGATGGGGTGCAGGAACTCAACATTGGCGTTTATAGGAGCACTGCTGTGCCCCCACATGGGAGATCAGCTGTTCACCTCCCCTTTTTAAGGTAGAGGGTATGAATGTATTGCATTGTGCAGATTCCCCCTCCACCCTCCCCTGCATGCAGAAACCCATTGGAACAGCCTTGAGTGTTTGCAGGAGGAGAAAGAAGGAAGCAGGAAGCTGTCCTGAAGCTGCACTGGAGTGACTCTCACCAGTCAGCTTAAGGAGGCCCTGATGGTCTGTTGATGATACGTTTGCCTCACAAATTAGTTATTTATGGACCTTAAGAAGAAGAAAAAATACTCACAAATTAGTTATTTATGGACCTTAAGAAGAAGAAAAAATACTCACAAATTAGTTATTTATGGACCTTAAGAAGAAGAAAAAATACTCACAAATTAGTTATTTATGGAAAAATATTTTATTTTTGAAGTTTCGCTTTCCAAAGTCTGTCATAAATATTGTTTAAATGAGATCTAATGTCAGTATTTTTAATTTATTGTTATTAAAACAAAACAAAAAAAGGAGTTGTGTTCTATGTAATTCAAGAAAAGTCATTATTTTATTGTCTATTTCATGGGTCTGTAACCTTTAACGCTAAAAGACTCATTTGGTCCAGTTTCGTATTTACCAAAACCCAGTAAGAGCCACAAAGGAACTTTATTTATGTTTTTGTAGCCAGTAAGCCTTATGCGTGCGTAATTCTTGATTTGTGCGTAACTTTGGATTTGTTCGTGT